>CM003414.1:0-632656 GCA_000331325.2 Crithidia fasciculata | reverse complement strand
CTCCCCCCAACTTCTCCGCTTACGCCTAGACGTGCTCGTGGGATAGCGCGTCGGCCCCTTTAAAAGGCGGCAGCAAAGAGGAGCGGCGCAAACAAACACAGCGTCCAAACCCTCTACGGCAACCCCGTTCCTCAAACACACATTCGCAGTAAGTCGGGCGAGCCTCTCGGTGGTGCAGCACACGGCTTGCCCTTCAGCTCAGGCACCACCTGCTGAACCGCCTCGTACTTCGCCGCCTACTACGATTTCTTCTCCATCGTACGCGGCGGATCCTGCACAAAGCCGTGCCGCACGAGTGCCTCCAGCATCGCCATGGCGTCTGCAAAGCTGAGCCCGTTGTCTCTAAAAACAAAGGGAAGCAAGACACCGTTCGAGCTAACAAGCCGTCGATAGTGATCCTGCAGTGCTTTGAGGGAGATCGTGGTGGCGTGCACGCTTCACAAATCGCCGCCAGGCTCCACATCGCCACCGTCGCCCGCCTCGCGGTGCATAGTGTTCAAGTCGTCCGCAAGCTGCTCCTGTGCAGCGATCCACCGGCCAAGGCCATCGTTGAAGGCCAGCACGTGCGCTCGGACGTCGTCGATGTTGCCGCGCGAGGCGGTCTCCAGTGCGTGGACAAGCCCTGGAACCGAGTACGGGCAAACACCGTTACGGCATCCGGCAAAGAGCTCGTACACCCGCGGCGCGCACCACGGGAGGTCCAGCTGGGTGCCCCGCAGTGCAGTGGCCACCACCACGCGCTCATCCGTTGTGCACAGAAGAGACACGCGAGCGCCGCCACGTCGTCGATCGCGGTGTTGAGGAAGCGGCTAGTGACGTCTCGTTGCAGGTCTGCTACCAATCGGGCACGGCACGCCGCATTCTATTCCTCCTGAGTGGTCGCGTCCCTCTTCGTCGACAGCCACGCCGCGAAGCAGTGCGGCACCACAAAGCTTGCACATAGGTAGAGTCCTTTCTTGTTGTTTCGCAGTTCGCGCACGTACTCCCGCAGCGCGGTCTGAAGCTCCTGATACAGCAGCAGCGCTTGAAGAATTTCGCTTGTGATCAGCACCAGCAGACGATGTCTCTCCGACTCCACTGCCCTGTTCTGGTGCTTGAAAAAGCCCTCGCGCGTCATGAGGTTTGTTGTGAAGCCTGCTGCAGTGGTGGTCTGAGTGCCAAGCAGGCAGACAGTCTGACCGCTACCGTGGTGGTACTGGCGGGCAGCGCGGCGGAGAATCTGGTGGGTTGCCCGCTCCTGCTGAGCGCAGCACAGCACCACGTGAATGCCGTTTGGCTGCTTGTCGCGCTGCGTCACGTCGAGGCTGCGGCCGCCGAGAAAGGTCATGAAGAACACGTGGCGCACGCCGGCCGACAGCCGCGGCGGGGCGTCGCGCAAAAAGCGCCTTCACCTTCTCCATAAGCCGGTCAGCCTCCGCCACCGTCTTCACGGCGACGAGGACGTCCTGGTCGCGACCGACGGCGCCGCGGATATTGCGTTCGATTCCCTCGTCGTACGCGGCGGCGTTGCTGTACAGCTCATGCGGAAGCTCCTGAGAAAAAGGTTGAAGAGAAGGCAGGCGGAATGGTCACAGGCTTGAGTTTATACACTCGGTTGTAGATCGTTTGCGTAGCATAGCCGCCCGCTGTGCCGTTGACGGCAGTCAAACGACCCTTGAAGCGCACAGAGAAGAGCAGCAGCGGGTTCACCGTCACAGCCGCCTCCGTCTCCCACTCCCACCGCTGCCCCTCCTTCATGCACGTCATCGTGCTGAGGCCGTCCATCAGTGAAGTCGTGTAGAGCGTCTCGCCGGTTTCGGTGCTGTACGGCACCGACCTGCCTTTCACTGCCACGCAGTCCTCATTTTTTGCTACGTCCCGCACGTCATGTGCAGACGCTGCATGCCGTTCAAAGCGCTCCCGTGAAAGCACAGAATCCTTCGGGTCTCGGCTCAGAATGCCCGCGCGTTGCACCCACGCCTCTCACGCTGTCTCTCCTGCGAGTCGCTGTTGATCGCGGCGGTCATGAGAGCTGGAAAGGTCAGCGCGTCGCGGCGAGCGTCCAGCGAGGGGCCTCCAACGCACATTGCCTTCGTCAGGCTCTGCACCATGGAAATGTCCGCCTCGTCCTGCATCATCCAGTGCGCAAAGCCGCGCCACTCTCGGTGTAGTGCCGCTCGTCCGTCGGGTCCAGCACCGTGCGCAGCTCCCGTGCGCGATAACGTTGCCCACGGTCGTGTACACCATTCGCGCTGCACAGACGATATCGTTCGACTTCGCCGTCTCTGCATCCTCTGCAACAGCGCAGAGCTGGTTGGCGAAGAGGAATGTGAAGGCGCCGTTGTTGAACTCTTCATTGCCTCCACGGCGAGGTCGCAGCTGGAGGTGGCGAAGGCGACTCGATAGCCGCAGTACAGCTTTAAGGCGATCACACAGCCGGTGAGGTACGTCTTGCCTTCGCTTGCGTTGATGTTGGTCAGCAGCGAGCCTTGCAGCAGCGCCAACACGGCAAGCACCTTTGAACACGTCGGGGAAGGCACCTCCTCGTGTCCCAGTAGCCGAGCAGAATGCCGACGAGCGTGCGCTGTGTGTCGTCCTTGCTGTGAAGAATGCGCGCCTCGGTCTCCTTGACTCGCTGCTTCCCATCGTTGCTGGCAGCAGCCTCTGCGTGAGTCTTGTACTCTGCTGCGAAGCGCTCCAGGCGCTCCTTCCGCAGCGTGTCCGGCAGCGTGAATGAGGCGCGAATATCGTCATACATGCATATGCTAAACGCAGCCACCTCGGCAGAAATGTCCACTCTCTCATCGCGCAGAAAGGCTTTGATGTCGTCCCAGCTTCTCTCACAACTGTTGGCGGTGCGGCGGAGCTGTTGCTGATTTAGTCGCTTGATCTCATTCACCGCCTGCCGCCGCTTCGCATTCCACGCCGTCCGTCAGGTATGCGCGGCCTGCTTGGTGAGCTTGTTGCCGCTGAGTGCGTCCTGCAACTTCTCCAAGGGACCTCGCTGAGGTGCCGGCACTGCTAAGAAGCCGCGCAGCACGTCGCGCACCGTCGCGTCCGTCAGCGAACGAGTGGGCTCCATAAAACAGCCAAAGCTGTTCTCTACACAGTGCAATAGCCAGTTATACATCTCGTGCACGGGAAAGGCAACTTTCCACGACGTCCACAAGAGGTCAACGCACTGAAAAAGGCGTCGCCGCTGCAGCGCGGTCATTCAGCAGCTCAGCTCCGAGACGCGTCAAGGCAACGGCAACAACAGGCTCGGTGACATCCAACCCGTGCAATGCGCAGAGAGCGGCACCAACGTACTCCGGGTAGGCCACCCTGCCCACCGCCACTCCGTCTGCAACCTCCTTCTCGAATGCGTCCGTCACAAGAAGCACCACCCCCACACACGCGTACTGCGTCAATGCCTCGACGGGCTTCTCCGCAAGACTGGCGAACTCCGCCTCGCCAAAGGCTCTCTTGCCCAGATATGTGAGGTAGACGTGGCAGAGCACCCGTAGAACACGCTCCATGTCCTTTAGCGCGCCAGTACTGCGCGAAGAGAGGCGTGCAGCTCGCCGTCAGACACCAGCGTCACCGCAACTTTCTTAACGAGAGAGCGGATGCGTGGCGCGTTGGGGCCGTTGAGCTCCTCCAACAGCCGCGACGCCGCGCACTTTCGGATGAGAAAGCACGAGCACTCCTGCAGGACGCGCGGATTGCAGTAAAAAGGCAGGTGGTCCCAGCGGGCTGCGTTCTGCAAGTCTTCAAGGCAGCGTGTAAACAGGTGAAGGTTAAGCGTTCCCTGCCGCACACCTCGCGTGAGAGAGTCTCCGCATTGCCCTTGTGAGGATGAGCGGTGAGGAGAGCGTCGTAAATGGTGCACAGCCACTTTGTCACCAGCGCGGCCTCGCTCTCTGCAGTCATCTGAGGCCACCCGGCCTTCACTGCGTCCAAGATCAGCGGCACTTTCTCCTGAAGAAAGGACGCCAATGACAGCGTGCACCCCATCTCCACAGTTGCTCGCAGCCGCACAATGTCTTTGATGTTGTCGCGTAGAAACTCATGCGAGTCGCCTAGCAAATTTTGCAAGTGCCGACAACAGTTCCAGCACAGTGTGCGCCAGTACCACGCAACAAAGTCTTCGATGCCGACCTCCTGCACAACCGCGGCAACAGCTTCGCGAATATGCCCCACTTTTCGCCCTTCGCCAACGTGCAAAAGCAGCTCGCCACGGGGCGGCACTCTTTCAGTGTGCCGCAGAACTTCTGAATTCGCTGCAGAAAAAAACCGCGCTTTCAGCACGCGGACCACCAGCACGACGAACAGCCTCTGTGAGTCCTGAAAGTGCAGAGTAAGCAACATGCTCTCCGCCGTGTCGGAGACAAACGCATCATTCTTGCGCAGGAAATTCAGGAGAGCCGTGAACGCCTCGAGCAGCTGCGAGGACAGAGGCCCCGTTGCGTCGAACTCGTCTAGAAGCACACACACATCCACCGCACTCTCCAGCAGGTGCGAGAGAAGTTTCATCGGATGGACGACATTCTTCCACGTGTCCAAAACAAAGGGTGGCAGCTAAGGGAACACTTTGGCAACGTTCCTTGTAGCCGTCCCGACCACCTCAGCTGTGATGTCTGAAAGATCTTCTACGTCGCACACCGCCGCAAAAGACAGCAGCCAGTCGTCGTGCACCTTTCTCAAGAAGCTGTGTGCAAACAAGCGCGCGTTCGTGTCGCTGGACGCAGAGGTGAGTATCCAGCAGTGGAACTCCTGCCTCGCACGATCAAAGGCAGTCCAGAGAGACCCACACGTAGCCGTGCAGGCGTCAAAAATGAGTAGCCTCCCAAGTTCCAAAACGGCGCTTCACTGCCTGCAGAAGTCCGGCGTGTCACTCAAGACGAAAAGAGGACAGAGAGGCACTCGGACTCCGGCCTCGGACAGCAACGAGCCGATCTGCGTCCGCGCACAGAATCGCAATCGCTCCGCGCACAGACGCAGCTTGCCCTGCGACCAGCCGTGCTCCAACACAAGCATAGCACCACAGAGTCTTAAGTGCCGGCGGCGATGTTGTTGGCCATTTTTGCGACGTAGCAGTAAGTCAGTGCTCGATAGGCGCACTCGGCCTTTCGTGGGGGAATTGTGAAGGTCGCTATTGCTGGCTGGTAGACAAACTGTGAGCAGCACCTCCGCGCTGATACAGTACAAAGCTCCGCCTCGATCTGGAACACACTGCGACTGTAGAAGCGCGACGAGTAGTTCAGCACAAAGGCGTGGAACCCAAAGGTGCTTTCAATTGCCTATACGAGCGCTGCAAGCTGTTGCAGATACAGTGCGAGGGGTGAGCCACCACGCCGCACTCTCAGCGCTGTAGCGTTGAATGCGTCGATGCGGCAAAGAGATGGGGACGTAGTGAATCTCTTCAAGTCGTGGAGAAGCGAGATTCCTCTCAGCGACAACGTGCTCAGGAAAAAGGCAGGTGTTTAGACCGTTTTGACTGATCAGCGCGGTACAACGGCGGAGGCACAGCTTCTGAAGACGAGACGTCCTTGCAACTCCCAAGATCGTCAGAAGCTGTGGCTCGTCGGACACATTGAGCTCGCTGCGCATCGAGAAGCTGCAAAGTCCACGAGAATCCTGCGAGTTGCAGCTTTGTGCACGTGGTGTCTCCACATCCTGACGCATTTTAAAAAGCTGAGAGACTTTGCAGCAGCAGGTTGTCGGATACGTCGAGTTTGGAGAAACGCAAACACACAAGAAACTAAGCTACATTGGGAACCTTGCAACTACAGACTGTCAGTGATTGTAGGTGTTGTGCACTCGAAAACACAGCGCCGTTTACCAGTCTCGCTAAAAGCATCCACGAGCACCTCAGAAATGAAAAGCAGCACCACATTGTTGAGCACATTCGACAGCTACGCGGTGGCCTTCCCAGCACAGAAGGACTGTTCACACTGTATGAATTGCTTCTTCAGAATTGACAAAGAGGATAAAAAGCAGAGGAAGCTCTAGCACCGCCCATCAAAGGCCAGCGTCTCGCTCTGTGCACATGGCGGCAACGAGGCAAGGTTTACCCCTAGCGCCTGTGCAAGAGCATCGAGGCCACTTGGGGACAGCGCCAGTACATCACTGCGTGCGTTGTTCAAAATTACCTCCAGCGGTAGACGGCACACACTGGTCCACCACATCGCGTGCGCGAAGGGCGAAGACGGTGCCGGTCTTCCTTCCGCAGCCTGCAGACGGCAGCATAACCAGCCGGTGTTTGTCGTGGCGAAGATGCCGTCCCTTCAGCTCCGTTGGCAAGTCCGCGTGAGCCTCACCGTCTCGACTCGCACCCGCGGACTATCAGCACGGAGCCTCTGTGTCGCACCCGCGTGTCGGCACATCGTCATGCATAAAAGACGGCAACTGCACAAAAGGTTCGCACTTTGAGGGAGTTGAAGACAATGCCAGCTTCTCAATCTTGGCTGCGTGCCACAGCCCTCTGAAGGTGCGCAATGCAACCATGAAGGGATGTACGAGTGTCTGACAGCTGTGTGAGCCTGAGTAGTTGCTGATGGAGCTCAATGCTTTACAACGGTGCTCTCGTGCTGCGCAAAAAGGAGTCTGCAGAGACAAAGAGAGGGAGTGGAGGGAGAGGAAACAAAGCAGTAGACGCCATGGTACATAATCCCCTTCCTCGCAGCACCGCCGCCAAAATACGGCACAGCATCGGCAACGTCGCCAGCCTAAAATCCATTTTGTAGTGCCGCACAACAATAACGTGAACACCACAGTGCTCATACAGCTTCGCAAGGCGATGTTGCTCGTGACTTCTAACAGTGCACTTTCTTCTGTGCGCTTATCTCATTGAGTCCTCACGGAAAACCGCCAGAATGGCACGACACCACTCGAGCCGTAGGACTGCTTGATGCAGGTGCAGATATCCAACGTAATCACAGAACCGGGAAAAAATGAGAGAAAATAAAAGGTTGCTTTTTAATCCGGTAGTCAACGGCGTGACAGAGAAGAATTAAAAAAGACATTTACAAAACAACAAAAAAGAAGTTCATGCGATTAAGCAAATAGAGAGAAAGAAAACCGAAATGTGAGTAGACAAAAAGGCGCAAGCACAGATGAGTGAGGCGCTGTTTGTTGTCGTTAAAGACACCCATTTAAGCTTTGTTTTTGTGTGAAGAGCGCGGTGACAAACGACACACACACCGCAGCGCCGCTTCACAAACACTTGAAGGGAAAAATGATTGGTGTGTGAAACATTTAACAAAAAAGAAAGAATAACCGGCGTTTTTTTTTTAAGCAAGTAAAACCTCACACCAAAGAAGGCATCCTTCTTCGTAGACGCCGCTTCACTGGGCGTTCACATGGAAGGTATTATTGCATTAATGGCGCACGTTAGTCTCGTGGCCTGCATTTGTATCATTTAAAGGAAAAAAGGAAAGCGTTTTATTTCCTTATCGTCTCTGGTTCAATGCCGGCGCTACAAATCAACCTTCACAGAGGGAAGAAAGAAGGCGGCGCTGGTCACTCCAGTGTACGAAACGTCCAGGTGCCTCAGGCTGGGACACCTGGCAAGGTCGCGAATGTCGGTCAGAGGGTCATTGCTGTTAAGATCGATCACCGCAAGTCGTGGACAGCTGCCGAGGCCGCTGACGTTGCGTATTTCGCAGGCCCGCGCTACCACTTTTTCGAGACTCGGTGCGCCGGCAAGCCCGCTGATGTCCTCCAGCAGGGAAAAATTGAGCAAAATAGAGTCAAGCTTTGGACACCGACCAAGACCATTCAAATGATACAGCCCCGAGCCAGGCGCAATAATTGTTCGTAGCGACGGTGCGCCAGCAAGACCGGTGAGGTCGTGCAACCCATCAACTTCTGATAGGTTGATCTCCTCTAACCGCGGACAACTGCTCAGGCCCTCCACCGACTCCAGACCGCTTTCGTTCGCGTTGATGTAGCGCAGAGACGGGGCACCAGCAAGTCCCCGGAGGTTCGTGAGCTCTTTATTGTACTCCACATGGAGCTCGTCGAGAAGCGGACAGCTGTTCAGACCCTCCAAACTGCTCAATACCTCACAGCCATTTATGATAAGCTTCTGCAGACGAGGCGATCCGGCAAGGCCTTTGGTAGTCTCCAGCTCAGGGTTGTCGGACACTCGAAGAGAACTGAGCTTTGGTAAGCTGCCAAGTCCGTCAAGACTCTGCAAGTTGCAGCCCGACGCACAAATTTTTTCCAGGTTTGGTGCACCAGCAAGAGAGGAAAGACTGCGCAGCTCCCGATGATTGGAGACATCGAGGGAGGCGAGGCACGGGCAGGTCACGAGAGCGGATACATCCGATATCCCGCATTCAATAGCCGTCAGTGATTGTAGGTGTGGTGCCCCTGACAACGCAGCGAAGTTGTCCAGCTCAGTCACGTCGACCAATGTCACCTCCTCAACGAGCATCTGCGCCACACTGCGCAGTGTCTTTGACACGTACGCAGCCGCCTGCACAGCGTCCACTGGGTAGTAGCGTTCAATCGTCAGCTTCTTCAGACTCGAGAAAGATGGCATGGCGCAGAGAAAACTACCACACTGTCCGTCACACGATGGCGCGTCGCTCCGCGCACAGGCGGGCAGCGAGGTCAACTGGACCACCATCACCTCCACTCTTGCCTCAAGGCCATCAACGAAGCACTCTCGCAGATCGCCGCGTGCGTTGTTGACGTTGATATGCATCGGCAGGTGAAACGCGCTTGCCCACCACATCGAGCGCACACGCCGCTGGGGCTTTGGTGTCTCCGCCGTTGCTTGGATGCAGCCGTGTAGCCTTGCAGGCCACGTCCTCACGCTCAGCTGTTCCTCTGTGGGGAAACGCGTCTGAAGTAGCATCTCCGTATTCAGCCGCATCTGCGGGCAGACGGCGCTCAGTGTGTGTCGCACGCCTTTCAGCACGTCTTCGTCCATGAACAACATCATCTGTGCACGAGGGTCGTACAGGAGACTTCCAAGAGTGGTGCGAGGGTCGCCGGAACCGTTGTGGTCCAGCACACGCTGGATGGTTTCACTATACAAACGAAGTGGCATCGCTGCGTCTTTCCCTCAACTGGTTCGATTAAGTGTGAAGTGCTTTGGGTGATGCTGAGCTTTTACGAAGAAGATTGCAGGTGGATCTGAAGAGGGGTGTTAGTACAAAGAAAGGGGAGAAAGAGAGAGGAGGCGGAGTGGGGCAGCAGCGTACAAGATGCGATCACACAGGGAGAAGGAGTAAGGAGAAGCGAAGCAGTATGGTGCACTGACACACGCACATTAAGGATTTGGTTTGGGTATTTAGCGCGCTGCCCTTCATGTCAGCTCACTATTGAGCAATGCTCCTCGTCTCCGCTCTCTCATACTTCCAGTTTTCTCCTCGACTCGACCCCGGTTACTTCCATTTATACACTTTTTTTTTGTTTCTCACAGAGACGTGCAGAACAGAATCGTAGAGAAGCGACGACAGTCAGCGGTACTGTTGCTGCTCTCGCCAGAGGAAGCAAGAAGATGTACGGAAAACCGGGACACACCTCCAAGGCAGCACCACAGCGGGGAACAAAACGCCATGAGAAATGTCAGAAATGACAGTTGTGGCAGTAAGATTAATAATGTCTTGTGTATTGATCAAGAAAAAAAACTAGTGGTAGCAGAGGAGAGGGGAACGAGAGAAAAAAAAAGTCACAAAACGAAGGACAACACAACAAAAAGACAACAAAAGGAGACAACGCTAGAGCGCTCCCTAATAATGATGCAATTAGGATCGGGAAGAAGAAAGACAGAGTGTCGCACCTTCTTTCAAGTGCGAGCTTGCAGAGGATTAGACAAGAGGACAGTGTGAGTACGCACAGCGTACGTTGGCTCCACGGAGGTCCTCTGGCGTTCTGCAGATTTCCGTCTCGCTTAAGTAGTCAATGCGTTTGTGCCAAGGACATCAGGGGAACACGAACGTCAACACGACAAAAGGAGAGGAGATAAAGTCCTACATCTCACACAGCGCTGCATCACCGCCGCACCTTCATTGAAGAGTTGAGGAAAGCGATACTGACCATCCCTATTTCACGCAGGTCTAAGAACCTCAAGGTGGTGCGTTCAGCGCGTTCACCGAGTCTACTAAAAGCCCACTGAAGCATAGGTTCAGCTCTTCGAGACGCGCGGACAGGTGCTGAGGCTGTTGACGTTGCGTATCTCGCAGTACCTCGTTACCTCCTCAAGGCTCGCTGGAGTAGCGAGGCCATCGATCTTTTTCACCACTTTGCACGCACCAAGTCGAAGTTTTTCGAGCGCCTGGAGCTGGACCACGCCCCTCAAGTTTCAGACACTTGCACCCCACGCGTCACTTCTTCGCAAACTCGATGCATCAGCGACGCCGCTTAGCTCCTACAAGTGCCCATTCTGCGATCCGTTCGTTTCTTTCAACTGCGGTCACGTGATGAGGCCGTCCACGTCCCACCGGTCGCATCCGCCCGCATCGATGCCGCAAAGAAAGATGGAGACTCTACGACCCTCTTAAAGTCATGAAGAAGCGATCTTTTAAAGGCGACTACGTGCTCGAGAAAAAAGCAGCTATGTAGACCGTTTAGATGGATCGACGGGGTAGAAACGCAGATGCAGAGCTTTTAGAGACGAGACGTTCTTGCAACTCCCAAGATCGCCTGAAGCTGCGAGCTATCGGACACATTGAGCTCGCTGAGCCTCAAGAATCTGCCAAGTCCGTCAAGATTCTGCGAGTTGCATCCCCGTGCACAAAGAGTCCCCAGACGCGGCACACTCGCAAGAACGGAGAGACTCTCCAGCAGCGGACTATCGGAGCTATCAAACTTGGAGAAAAGCAGGCAGATCAACAAGTCAGGCCAGAACGCTACTTCGCCTGGCCGGGGCATTAGTGACTGCAGATACTTTGTGCAGCACAACGCAGCGAAGTTGCCCAGCTCCTCGCAGCCCTCCACAAGCACCTCAGGAATGAGAAGCCGCGCCATAAAGTCGAAGACAGTTGACACCTATGTTGCGCTGTTCCCGAAGTAACCCGACCCTTCACGTAAAATAGCCAGCTTATTCGGAATTGGTAGACACGATAAAGAGTAGATAAAGCACCCGCACTGCTTATCGCAGGTAAGTGAACCGCTCAGCGCGCAGGTTCTTCAAGAGGCTAGCTGAACCTCCAGCACCGCTACTTGAGCTCTGCCGTCACTGGTAAACAGTATCAGGAAATGGCTGCGTTAGTTGTGCGCCACCACTTATAGCAACAGACAGCGCACACCAGCCCATCACATCGAGCCCACAAGCAGTGGAAGCTATGAAGTGTCTTTTTGTGTTTGTTTGCTCTGCACCACAGCCACCTGGACTCCACAGTGGCTGCAGTGCTATCGCAGTAAAGTTGGGAGGCCTCGCCAACACCTCCGTGTCGAAAAGCACTTGTAAACTCCCGGAAAACAGCCCATCACCTGTGAGAGTCCACCAGAAAGGAAGTTGAAGAGGAAGTAGCGCAAACGTCACCGACAGGTGGGAGCTGCGAAAAAGAAAAAGGCAAATCCACCAGGTGTGCTGCGTAGTTGGACTACTATTAGAGTTTTACGCGGAAAGGAAAAATTGATAAGCTGCATTCCCTCTGACGTGTGCAATACAACAAATGAGTGGTGGGAGGAGGAGCAGAAAGCACAAGTGAACAAGAAAGGGTGGTGTGCAGCTCAAAGTGCGCAAGTGGATGTTATACAGCGTAGGAACTGTCTTGGTAGCACGAAGCAATATACCGCACCTAGAAAAGAGAGTGAGAGAGAGTTGAAAAAATGGACGTAGATAGAAGGGAAGCATGTTGCACTCAGCAGGCTTCGATATGACCGTTTCACAGTGCATTTAATCAAGTAGCGGACAGCTATTGCACATTTGACTACGCGAATGTTCGCCAAACATTTCGTTTTGCCTTTAAAACGCGTTGAAAAGCAGCATTCGCTCAGAGAAGGAGGATGTCGAACGAAGCACCAGCAAGGAAGATATTCTCGAAAGGCAGAATACTCTTTGAAACACCTTACTGGAAGTCAGATAGTGTGTATTGCACATGGTGAAAACGCACGCGAACGGAGAAGGGTGGAGAACGCAACGTCAACAAAAGCGGTAAAACGATTCGAGAAACAAAGAAAAGAGGATGACTGATGGAATGATGAAGCAGGAGAGGCTGCTACTCAGTTGGGGAACGAAGTGCATCGCTCTGGTGCTTCCTTCCCTTCACATATATGTAATGTAGCAGAGGATGCACGCTGCGGGGATGAGGTAGCCAGAGACGTCGTGCAGGCTCACTCGTCGGTAGCCGCGGTGCAGCAGCTTTAGCGGGATGATGGCCTCGCCGAGGAGCCCGTCGCTGCCGAGACGGTCCTTATCAAACACCTGCAGCACGAGCGACGACATTGAGCGGCGACGGACTTCCCAGATGAACTCGTTGGCGCCGGTGCCGCGCCACACCGGGTGGAAGCCGTTGTTCGAGATGGCCTTGGTGAGCCGCGGCGTGCTGTCCATGTCAGGGCCTTCGATGAAGAGGGAGACGAGCGGGTCGACGGCGTCGCCTTTGCTGCTTTTGCGTGGTTTTGGGAGGCAGAAGCCGGAGATGATCTCGATGCTGAGCGAGAAGTGCTCCGAGGTGGCGCGGGGGCGGCACTCTGCCGGTCGAAGATGCGGTGGCTTCAGCACGTAACCGCACTTGCCGTTGTCCTGGAAGACGGCGCGATTGAGCCACCTCTCAAAGGTGCGCCGCGACTGCCAGTTGGAAGCGGCAAGTTGACAGCCGCAGTTCCAGAAGGGCTGCGGGTTGTAGTTGCTGCTGTCGAAGCGCGCACCGGCGGGGTAGATGCGGCTGAGGCACGCTGTGTTGATCTGCGTGAACTCCGCCGGGCTATCCTGCACCACCTTCTTGCTTTTGCCCTCTACGTACGAAGTGCAGTGGTAGGGCTGGCGCAGCTGGGGGTAGGCGAGGTCGTCGACGCCCTGGTGTGCCACGGACTCGATGCTGATCAGCGCAGCCAGCGCCTCCGATGCGTCGCGAGCGCCGTTGCGTTTGTGTTTGCTGCGCTCCTCCTTGACCTGGCGGTAGTCCTCGTTGACCGCCTCCGCCCTCTTCTCTTCCGCATCGTCGTCCTCGTCGTCATTGCAGGAGCCGTCGTCGTAGGCGAAGTCGCTGCGGGCGGACTTGAGGAGGATTTTGTTCTGGAGGTGGTGCGGGGTGAAGGCGAAGGTCGGCTTCTCGTTCGGTCCCCACGGCGGCTGGAAGAGCAGGTCGCCAAACTCCGACTTCATGATGGCGGCCATGCGGTCCTGCTGTGCGACGGACGTATGGATCTCGAGGGAAAGAATGACAGGGTACGGCGAAGCCTCGAAGGCGTACTCCTTGATGACTTTGATGCAGTCGACGAAGAGAACCTTGGAGGTGCGGGTGTAGCCGTGGTAAACAATCGGCTCTCCGCTCGGTCCGTTCCAGCAGTCCAGCTCCACGCACCTGCACCCGTCCAGCAGCGCTTCACGGTACATCAACGGTGACGACTCGCTCATGAGCTGGTCGCCTGTGAGGTAGGTGTTGTGCGACGAGTTGATGAAGTACTCACAGATCGGCCGCTGCATATCCTGGTAGACAGCCTCCACGCGGTCGCGCTTCAGGACTCCAGAGAGGCGGTTGCTGGAGAGGAGGGCAATGAAGTGCTTCTCGTCAATTCCGTCCGCGTCGACGCAGCCGAGAGAGGCGAGGGCGTCCTCGATGAAAGCTGTGTCCGACGGCCCCTGCTGCACATCCCGCATGAACTCCGCGAAGGTGGTGCGAGACATGAGGCCGGCGCTGTCTGTTGTCTCGTCAAAGATGTAGCCGAGCTCGTTGAAGGCCGTGGCTGCCTCGTAGGCCCGCTCGAACGTGGAGTACGTCACCGTGTTGCCGGAGTGCTTGAAGGATGCGAGGATTCGACGCGATAGCGCCTCGGGAAAGTTGAGGCCATCCACCATGTTTTTAAATTCCGCGTAGGCGAGATCACCGCTGTTGTCGCGGTCGTAGGTCATCCAAATCTGCATCACTCGTGCCCGGTTCAGATCTGGCTGCACCTTTTGCGCACGCGACTTGCTGAGAAAGGCGTCGAGGGCCTCGCTGGTGTGTGCGTTGCGCTGGCACGCGCGGATCAGGAAGTCGTTGGCCTCTACTTGACTGCACTGCAGCAGGCTGCACAGCGCCGCCCGCATGGACGTGAAGAAGTTCGCGGCGTCATTCTTGTCGGGAGTGCTGTGGCTGAAAAAGTCCTCGGTGATGAGCGTGCAGGAGGGAAGGTACTTCTCTGACCGCACCTCAAACGCCGCGGGCTTGGTGGTGCAGACGCCCATCGAAAGGCTGCTCAAAAAGAAACAGAAATTCTACAGTGTAGCTAACACATGTGTGGAGGAAAACAGACAAAGAGGAACCACACGCGTGTACACGAAAAAGCACACGGGTTTTTTTTTTGATGACGAAGGTGTGTAGCAGAGGGGGAAAAGAACTATGAAGAGAAGAGGTAGGGTGAGCACGTCAGTGGTTTCTCTGATCCCAAATTGAACGGAAGTGTCGCAGAAACAGGGTCGATGCAGACACCGCAGCATCAATGACTTACAAACACACTTATGAAAACAGGAGCGTCATTGATTTTATCGCGTTGTGAGGTTGAGTCATTTCGTGGTGCGTCTATGCAGCAATGAAAAAACGAGTCCTGGAAGGACAAAAACAGCGAAGAAATACTATGGTTCACTTCTTTCTCTCTATGAGGTGCATTTATGCGGTCTGTTGGGCGGCGATCTGCCGGTCAAGTTGGGCCACTTCCGCGGAGATGGCGTCGAGTGTGCTCTGCCGTTTGAGGGTGTCGGAGATGGACTGCGCCGCGCGCTTGAGACGACGATACTCGGCCTTCGTGGCGGCGAAGCACGCCTTTCCCTCATCCAGGCGGCGGCGGAGCTTCGCGGCTTCTTGCTTTTGCATCACAGCCGCTGCGTCACGCTCCGTCTTGCAGGAGATGTAGGCGGACTTTGCCTGTGACGCCGCGTCAGCCCAGTAGGCCAGCATCGCAGCAACGTTCTTGTCGCGCCACTCGATGCGGGCTTCAAGGGCAGCTGCAGCCTCGGTGAAGGCTGTTTCTTTTGCTGCCGCATCCGCCGACATCGCGGCCAGCTCGGTTTCCTGCTGCCGCACGATGCCTTTGACGTCGCGCACCGCGTCGCGCCATACGCCCTCACAGCAAGGAGTACCGCTTGCGTCAGTGCTGGTCGATGCCGCGACTACGGCAAGCCTCTCGTACCACCACGGAGGCGGTGCCTTGCCACATGAAAGTAACAGCGTCGACTTGGCCTCCCTGAGTGCCTCCACGGAGTTCTGCAGCTCCTCCCTTGCCTGCCGCACGCGCTCTTCAGCAGCGTCGCTCTCACGCTTCTGTTCTTGCTGTGCCTCGTCTGCCGCACTCCGCGCCGCCTGCACCAGCTCGCGTGCGTCGAGCAGCTGGGTAAGGCGGCCCATGACTGCTCTGCGGGCATCTTCGCGCTCCAGCAACAGCCGCTGCAGCTCCTCGCAAAGGAAATCAGCCGCGGGCAGCACGGTGTCAGACGAGCGCGTCGGTACGTCGAGCGCGACTAAGGGGGATGGAGCACCGCTGGCAACGTCCACGCCGAACTCGCGGGCGAGGCAGAGTAAGCGTGCGTCACGCAGCAGCGCCGCTGGGGGCTGCGGGTAGACATACGGAAGGGTGTACGTGGAGGGGAAGACACCCTTCTGGTGGCGCAGGTTCACGCCGAGCCACCAGCCGCTCTCGTCGGCGTCCAGCACGTACAGCACGTCTCCCGCCTTGAGGGGAAGAAAGCCCTTTCCGGGTATCTCATAGTCGTGAATCGCGTACACAACATGCTCAGCAGGCTGCACCATCTCCGCTACTTCTCGCTCTTCTCCTCCTCTATGCAGCTAATCAAAGAAAGCACAGCTTTCAAACTGGAAGGTCGAAAGAGGACAAAGCGTCTGGTCTAGTGTACGCGTAAAGAAAAAAAGTAGTAGGAAGACAAGGTTTGCGGGGAGAGTAATGTTGTTGTTATAAAAGGAAAACAAGGGTGCGTGAAAGAGCGCTGACAAAAGACGCTCACAGCCGAACATTCCTCATGTCTGAGTGATGCAAATGACATGCCACAATGCGGGTAAAGCTTTCCTCTGCCTACCACAGCCTCAAACGATTTCGTTTGTCTTTTCTTTATCTCCTAGTTCTCAGCAGCACCGATTAAACTAGCGTGAATGCAGAAAAATACGTAATCGCCACAAATAAACGCCGCTACAACGTCGCTGGACAAAGTGACTTAACTCAGATACGAGGCAGGGCCTCTTTCTTTCTTCCTCTACTTCAACACGAGGCTCTCCACAGTGTATCGTTGCCCTTCCTTCAGTCGGATCTCACCTTCGACACCTGGAAGCAGCAGCTCGCCTTCCTCGTTCTGCAGCGCCACCTCCGCGCCAAAGATGTGGTGCGGGTACGTGACACCCTTCACCGTCTCCAGCGACACCTCAAGGTTTGTCAGTGCCACAGAGAACCTCTGTGATGAGTAGCTGTTGTCCATTTCTCGCTGCCCACAGGTGCGCTCAGACAGGGCTTAACACCCAACTCTTCGCAACCCCTTCCTGTGAACCGCTTGTGAAGCAAGTCGCACGTTCTAAAGTGGGGAAACGCAACATATAAGAGCAAGAGAGAGAGAGAGAGAGAGACAGATGAGAAAAAGGGAGCAGTATTGGCAACGATGAATGGTACAGGCAAGGCACAGTAAGAAGGCGGCCGCTGCGCCTCGGCAGAAACGCAACCAGTGGCGCATCGTCGCTCACCTTCTTCAGCCGTCTGCCTGCAACGTCTTTACTCCTTCAGAGTCTTTTTTTTTTCTGTTTACGTAAAACTCTTTTTTTTTCTTCAGGGTTTTAAAATTTAGAGCAACTCCACACTGCAGGTGGACCAGATTATGTGAGGGCACGATCTTTTGCAGCCGGGTTGCGCTCAAGCCACTCCGTAGAAGTCGTGGAAGCTGCCATAGCGAAGGTCGAACACTTCCCGCAGCGCGACCCACGGCGACGACTCCGCCGGCAGCTCAAAGGCAACAACAACGCTGTTCTCGCCGGGCTGGTGCTGGCAGACGTAGTGCATCTTCTCGTGGAAGCGCTCTGACACGTTGAAGAGCGAAGGCTCCCGCACACGCCGCTCGTAGTCGAGAGACCAACTCTCCGTCGGCTGATGCTCCTGAAGGAGAAAGAGGTCACTCTTCAGCGACGCACAGGAAGTCGGGTCACGCACGACAGCGGCCTGCAGACGCGATGGCCGGCGCACCACGTGGCGGAAGCTCGCTGTCATCTCGCCAGCCGAAAGCTCCGCTGATGGTGAGGTCTCCGTGTCAAGCAGGAAGGAGAGGTGGTGCATCGTGGCGAACTGCACGAAGAGCTCCCGGTTGACGCTGTGTGAGGGGTATGGCAGCGCCTTTCCACGATGCGGCACGGGGAGGACAACGTCCGTTATGTCGTAGGTTGCCGCCTCCGCATCCGTTGCAATCTCCACTACCTCCACCGCCCCGTCCACGCCAACGCGGCGCACCAAATCCCCCTTCACCGGTGCCGCGCCGTAGCTGAGCAGCCGCTGCGACGCCATCGCGTTCCACACAAAGGCCGCAGCACTCGCCTCGCTGCGGTCCGCCGCGCCGCAGAGGTCCCACACGGGCTGCAGAGTTGCCTCTGGATGAGCGGCAGCAGCGCCGGAGTGCAGGTGATGGTAGTCGCGGAGGGACTGCAGCATGGCCCGTGTGCGGCGCGGCACCTTCGCACGCTCGCAGAGGCGCACCCACTCGCCAACCACACCGGCCGCCGTGCTGTCTTCCGCGTTGACGTAAGCCAGGTAGGAGGCGTGGTGCAGCGGGCTGCTCTCTGCCATCGTCTGCAGAAATCCACCGACGGCGCGGTCGAGCTCCCCGCGATGCTGACACGCCGCGAGATCGAAAAGCGTGTTGCTGCCAATGCCAAACGTCTCAACGCCAAAGTAGTTCACATAGCCGGCGGTGCGGAGATGACGCAGACGGGCCGACACGGCTGCCTCGTCGCTGTCGACGCAACGCAGCACGACACGGTGAAGGTGGCCTCGGGGCGGCGCCGAGAGCACTGGAAGCTCCGCCAGCCCGTGGTAGCTGCGGTCGTCGAGCACCATCGCGTGCACGTTGTAGCGGCGTGAGACGTGCGGCAGTTGCTCGCGGGTGACGCCGACGGCGAGACCGAACTGGGTGATGGAGGCGAAGGAGCCGCCGGGTGGGGGGTGAAGGTAGAGCGCGTCGGACGGCACGGCGATCTCGTACTCGAAGCGGTGGCGCACAGAGTCGAGGGAGTAGCCGTCGCGGTAGAGCACGAAGCGCAGCAGCGGCTGCCCCTCCGGCAGCTGACCAAGCCGTCGCACGTACTCGCCGTAGCTCTGCACGCGCGGGGCGTAGCTCTTGCTGGGGTCGCTGAAGGGGGTTGCGGTGTCCTCGACGAGCAGCGTCTTGGCCCGCGATATCTTCCGCCACCGCGCTCGCGGCGACTTCTCCAGGAAAGCACCGTGGCCCGTCGCGTCGACTTCGCTGACCTGCGAGTCCGTCGACTGCGCTCGCACTACCGCCCGCAGCGGGGCCGCGGCAGCCACCGACAGCGACGACGACGACGGCGCATCCGATCCGCGCCGTGCTTCGCTGCTGGACAGACGAGTCACCATCCCGCAGCGCCGCTCCTCGGCTGTCAGGTCACGCCCGGCGTTCCAGTCATCCCGGCTGTAGACCGCGCCGGCAACCGCCGCTCCGTGAGAGGCAGCCGCACCAGCCAGCCGCGTAATGGGCCCGCGACCCAAGGCTTTCATGTGTGAGGAGCGGAGGAGCACAGCAAATGAACTGCTAAAATTGCAAAGCGTGGGAAGAAAGAGTGAGAAAGAAGGGAGCAAGAAGACAAAATGAAGAGCAATACATTCAATGAGGGAGCACTACGCTGTGTGCCGTATAGGTTGAATCAAAACAGTCCAGCCCAGCACGTTGCCTCATTCTGAAACAAAAGACCTTCCCTGACAGCTGTGAACAGTTCTGCTGCGTGCGGGTCAGAATCAGCAGCCCTTGTTCATCCTCGTCCACTGCAGCCGTGACGATGAGCGGCGGAAAGCGCCAATGTGCCGCAACAATACCCTCAGCGCAGAAGCACACCTGAAATATAAAACGTTTTTTTTATTTCTTTTTGCACCTGTCTTTTCTCAGCGGTTAAGTGTAAACAGGCATTGCGCATCTTCGTTTGCTCTCTATTGACTTCAACGCGTTTGGCGGGAAACAGATGTACGAAGTCAAAAGAAAGACTTTTTTTTTCTATTTCTTCCTCCTTCGTTAATCGTTTTGCTTTTGTTTTGTTTCTCAGGCGGTAGCAGTGCGGTGCTTCGGCTCCTTGTACTGGTTGAAGTAGTCAATAACGGCAAGCCGCGCGTAGGAGAGAAAGAGTCTGCTGAAGGTCACCACGAGGTACTGCTTCAGCAGACAGTTCAAGTTCCAAAAGGAGACCGCGACGGCGATCCACGCGACGGGGTTCCAGAGCGACCGCACGAGCAGAAAGCTGTAGAGCACCGTCAGTCCTGACATCATCTCGCCAAGTACGCACGCGCAGGTCCACGTCACCACCTGCGAGTACCACCACGACCACCGCACCGGCGGCGCGCTGTCGCGGTAGTCGCACGCGCAGTCGTGCGCATCGCTGTACTTGCCGTAGACGATGTTCTGGTGGACCGTGTCCTTCACCGGCGAGGCGGTGCGCAGGTGGCGGTCGACCACCCTGCAGGTGCGGTTGATGAGGCGTCCCACTGCGATGGAGAGGGGGGCGCCGACGAGGACGTCGATGACGGATATCGCGCCGTACCAGCCGATGCCCTCGAGCGGCTTCCCACGCACCGTAATGCCATTTGCGGCCCACGACACCTTCGCCGTGAAGGTGTAGTTCACCACCGACGACACGAAGCCGGCGATGAGCATCTTGAGCAGATCAAAAAAGAAGACGACGGGCGGCCGCTTCTCCGTTCGCAGGCCAACGCGGCGGTAGGCGTACGAGGCGACAAAAAAACCGATGGTGGCGGCGCCGAGGAGGAGAATCATGATCAGCCCCCCAATGCCAGAGTACACCATACACACCACCTCCGCCATTGTGCCGTACTGTGTCGGCGGAGCCTACATCACGTGCAAAAAAAAAAAGAGAAGAACGCAGGAAGAGAAAGCGAGAGAGAAGTGATGAAAGCAATCAGAGGTGGCCGTGGCAGCCGTTGCCAGAGAGCACGACGTAAAACACAACGTGAAGAGAGAGAAAAAGGCGAAAGAGAATCTGCGTGGAATTCACCGTGAGAAAGTGGTTGAGATGAGAAGACGCTCCCATTTAGCAGGAAGAAGGAGCAATATCGTGTCATTGAGAAGAAATCGGTTGTGATCAAACAGAACATGAAATGAAAGGCGGAGTCAATGAAACCGCACGTCTTACACCAACTACCCAACACCAGGCAACAGACAACACTCCAAAAGCTTAAGCGCCAATCGGCGCGTACCAACAGCCACAAACATGAGCAAGCTGCGGACCTCTTTGCGAGTTGTTCTCTCCCTCTCTCCTCACCTTCCCGCATACAGCCCCACTTACAAAGAAAAAGAAACACCCATAAGAGGTGCCTTAGCTGAGCATCGCCCACGACGTCTTGCTGGACTTGACGTAGCGCTGCACGGTGCCCTCGACGGCGTCCACGGCGTACGACGCCTCCGCCTCGTCCCGCCACGGGTTGTAGGGGCTGTCGTAGAAGGGTGCGTACATGGCCTGCTCCGCCTCCTCGGTGCGGGCCGCTGCCTCCATCTGCACCGTCTGCAGCGCCGGCGGCACGTCGCCCAGCACCTCGCTCTCCAAAAAGCCCCTCTCCGGCAGCTGTGCGCGGATGTGCGGCGGCAGAATGGCAAGCTTGTGCGCAAACATCTCGTCCTCGAGCTGCATCAGCGCTCCTTCGGTGATGACAAGCGTGTCGTGCGCCAGCGCGTCGTAGGCGTTGAAGCGGTTGATTGGGATGGGGTTCTTCTGCCCCTTCGGCTCCTTCGTCCGCGCCTTGGCGGAGGAGCGGTTGTAGTCGTAGGGGTCGTCGCAGAGCAGCGTGGGACGCACCAGCTTGTTGCGGCCGTTGAAAAAGCTGCCAAAGAAGAAGGCGCGGTCGTACTCACTGCTCGGCGTCAAGCGCGAGCCGCCGTCCATGAAGAGGACGCCGCCGCCGGTGTGGCGGACATCCCAGCCCATCGTGCGGCACAGCTCCAGGTAGGCCTCCTGCGTCGGCTCGACCAGCGTCAGGCGGTCGACAACCTGCAGCCTACCCTGCAGCATCTTCAGCGTGACGAGCATGCGGTTGCTCTTACTCCACGTCTTCACGTCCATCGTGGGCATTAGCATGTTCCACGGCTTCACCGGACTCGAGTGGCCACCCCACGGGTGCGCGTGGTTCTTGCGGTCGCTAACGCGGGCCATGCCCATGCCGGTGTTGGGCCAGTTCTTCTTCGCCTTGCGCCAAATCTCGCGGGTCTCGTAGTCCCACTTGCTCGAGAAGTTCTGGCACCGCACGAGCCAGTAGCCCAGGTTCTTCGCTATCTCCTCCGTCTCGGGGTAGAAGCCGAAGATGAAGGGGTCGAGCTCGCGGGTGTGGGTGACCTTGCTCTGCAGGTCGAAGACCGGCGCAACAATGCGATGTTTCATCGTGCCAATAGTGTACACCACCGGCCGCGTTGTGCTGAAGTGCGGCAGCTCCGGCAGCTCCTGCGTGAAGTACGGGTGCGGCCGCTGCGGGGAAGGCAGGTACGGCGACACGTGTGGCCGGGTGAGGCTGTTCTCCGGGTGGAAGAGAGGGAGAGGGTGGGCTCCGGAGAGCACCTGCTGCGGGCCCTCGTACACAAAGTCGCAATCGTCGCGAGGGGCGATGTCGTGCACTCCGGAGGCGCGGCTGTCGTACCGAGCGTCAAAAATAAACCCACGCGCCGCCACGGCGCACGCGACGGGGGCGGAAGCTAAGCGGCGCATACTCCGCTCTATTCCGCTGTGTAATGTGGTATGGACTTCTTCTGCAGAAGCAATCACAATAACCACTACGACGCAAAGCAGCTAATGGACGGAGAAAAAAAACTTCTACACAGAGGAGAAAAAAGAGCGGGGAGGAGAGTGCGTCGTGAAGAAGAGTTAAAACACATGGGAAGCCGTTGATCTGCACATGATCTTGCGGCGCTTGCCACTTACTTAAGTCACTACTCTTTTCTTTTAAACACCCGTACACGAATAGCGCTGACAAAGACTTACTTTGCAGAGAAAAAAAAACCCGCTCTAAAGCAGCAGCTGCTTTCCGGATGATCGCTGTGTTTTACCCACGCTGTACACACACACGCGGGTTCGAATGTAACTAACCAAACACACATACGCACAAACACAGAATCGCTGCAAAGGCACGACACACACTGCAACACAATGAAAGAGACGGCACTGCGCGAACTTCTCCGTAGATGCTCTTCTGACGGGTCTGGTGATCTATGGTCTTCACTCCGCGTACGTCCTCCCTCTTGTTTTTTTTTTTCAGTTGGCAGATCGAATGTTGGACGCAGCCGAGGTGACACAGCTGCACACCTCATCGCAACACCCTGAACGACTCCACCTCATACACAGACGCAACGAAACGCACAGCAAAGAGAGAAACGAAACGAGGAAAAGAAAAATAGAGGAATGTTTGCGCATCACACACAGGCACGAGAAGGCGAGCACCCCCGCAAAGAGACAGAGGAAGAAAGGAGATGGAGAAGAGGTTGCGTCACGTCCGCCCATTCCTCCGCGTGCCGTAAATGGCGTTATTTACCCACCCATACACACACACAAACACAAACACACATAGACAGAAAAGATCAAAGAGAGAGAGAGATGCAGACACGACGACACGAACAGGGAAACACACGGGAAGTGATGTGAAGGTAGAAAAAAAGAAGAAGAACAGAAGAAGCAACAATCACAACCAACTGGCGCACACGCCGTAGGCACAACGCATTGAGACACAAAGAAGGGCTGCTCCGTGCACTAATCACTACTGTGACCGTTCCAAGGTGCCTTGTTCGTAACGGTCAGCGAGCTGAACTCCTCTAACCGCTTCTCCAGGTCGCAGATAAGATGCAGCTGCTCACCAATCTCATCCTCTCGCCGCGCCAGACGCTCTCGCAGCGACTCGTTCTCATCCGTCAACTGCGCATTGCACCCCCGCAACCGCGCATTCTCCGACTCCAGGCTTGTGTACCGGTCAAAGGACTGAGAGCTCGCCGCCGTCAACAGCGCAATCTGATGCTTTGCCGCCTGCAGCTCCGCTGCCAGCGCATCGTGCGACGGCGCAGCAGCACAGGAGGCGGCTGCGGCTGGACTCGCCTCGGCGGCTGCCGCTGCGGTATCCGCCACGTACACCACATCGGCAACAGCAAAGTTTGTCTGCGTGGGGAAGAGACTGTACAGTGCGGCAGGGATCGACGGCCCGTCGCCGTCCACCACTGCGTCTGCTGGAAGGGCACAACGGCTCCGAATGTGGCGCAGTGGTGCCGCTGGCGCGCTCCAGGCCCGGCGAATGCGCATTGCGACGTCTACCTTCCCATTATGCTCTGAACTATTCATGCACCCCTCAGCTAAGCGCCTCTAATATCAGCAGGGAACACAGATTGCACGGACGCGCTTACTGGTACAATAAGATGAGACCGAACCACGTCAAATCGTCAAAAAAAAAAGGAGTCACGAACGGGCTTAGACAAGAAGAAAAGAGTAGCAAAAAAAAATGGTGAGAAGAGTGTTAAAGAATGCGGCAGTGCGTCACCGTCGCGGAGAGAAGACGGCGATGCGATTTTTTGTCGTTGACGCAGTGAAAAAATAAAACACGCGAAAAGAGAGGAAGAGAGAGAAAAAGGGAGGAAAGAAAAATATATGTGTCAAGTGAAGACGTAAAGGTAGGTGCCAGCAAGACTCAGATTACTCAACCCACATGTGGATCTCTATTGCTGTTTGTTGCTTTTTACCCCTTTTCAGATAAATTTGATAACGTGCCGGAAAACGGCTTTTTTTTGGTTTTGGTTTTCTTTGTTTTTTTTTGTGGTTTTTTCTTCTTATGTGTTGTGTTACGGCTCGCAATGGAGGAAAGAGAGCACGCAGCGACGTCGTATAATGCTGGCGTGTTTGACTACGGGTATTTGTGCCTTAAAATGGAGATAACGGTGGTGTGAGCGAGGAGACTTCAGAGATGTGTGCGCACATGCGATGGAGAGGGAAAGAAGAGCAGCAGGATTTTGAAGATCAGAGAGAGATAAGTGAGGCGAACTAACGACAGGGACTGTGCCCTGAGAATCATTTCTGAGCCAAAAGGTCTCACAAAAACAACACCCAGTAGATGCGAAAAAAAGAGGGTGGGACGTCCTCCGTCTCTGGCCGAACATCCGCAGGCAATCATCACCTTTTTCTTTCCGCAATTGTAACGAGTGCGCTGACACAACACACAACGCCCCCTCTGCTGCTCAGCAACAACAACAAAAACAAACGTTGGTGTACTTCTGAAAAAACGAAAAGCCCGCGGGAGCAGCAAGAAGAAAAAGTCAAACATGCTAGGCCGCGGCACGCGCCGCGTCGGCACAGCCGCATGTCTCATCGCTCCACACACGGAATGGCCACCGTGCACGACACAGGCAGGTGCGGTGTGGCCGCCTCGCCGACGAAGTCCGCCACGGTAAGCCGCGACGCCGCCACCACCCGTGCGCCGGTGAAGGACGTCACAAAGACGTAGTCGTAGCAGTCAGGCAGCGTGTCGGCACCGTCGCGGTAGAGGGCAGTGATGACAGGCTCGCCAAGCGCACGCCGCGGCCCATCAAGCCGCTCCGCCCAGCGAGGAGACGATGGCAGGCGGCACAACACCGCCGCCGCGAGCGCCACCGCGTCGTCGTCGCTGACGGTGCCGGCAGTGCCGCTGCGGAGAAGCGCCACGCCGACCGGCAGCCCCTCCGCGTCCTGCCGCTGCGGCGTGAAGATACCAAAGGAGCGGACACGGAGGCGCACAGAGAGCGGCGCCTCAGCGGCATCGACGGCGGGGCGGCACCACAGCAGACGCACCACAATGACATCCGCCGCCGAAGTGTTCAGCGGGTCTGGCAGCGTCCACCACCCCTCGGCGGTCGGCAGCAACGTCCGCTCCGCCTCGTAGTCGCCGCTGCGGGTGTCGAGCACAGAAAGGCGCAGCTGCGTTACGGCAACGGGCGGGCCATCCACTTCGTCGGCGCGCCGCAGCTGCACGGCGAGGAGTTGCCGACAGCGGATGGCGTCGCCGACCTCCGCAGCCACCACACACGCCTGCGTTGTTGTGCTGCCCACGTCGCCAGTCGCGGCGTCGCTCGCTGCGTCGTCAAACGCGACCTGGGCGAAGGGGGCCACCACGACACGCGCCGCCACCGTCTCCACCTGTCCCCCGCTGTGCGATGTCAGCAGCTTGTACGGCACTGAGCCGGGTGGAAAGAAGAAACTCCCTGCCAGGCAAACGTGGGAGCAGAGCCACCTCTTCGTGTAGCACTTGTTGTCGTCCCAAATAAAGCGAAAGAGGAGACGCAGCAGGTTGCACATAAAGGCATCTCCCCACGTGCGGTACCGCTCCAGGTCGGCGTTCACCACCAGTATGCGGTGCGTCGCCACGAGCCGCGTAGTTGCACCGCTGACCGACGCGGACGTGGGCACAGCACGCTGCGGCAGCATCTCGTACGCGGCGAAGCCAACAAAGATTTTCATCTTGCGCATGTGGAAGTTCGAGACGGGAAAGCTATCGGCGATGCAGGGACGCTCCTCCGCCGCAAAAAGAAGCGGCATTGCAAAATTTACCGCGTCCTTCTCAATGAGCCGCACCCGAGCGCTGTTGTGCGCAAAGGCCATTCCGGCAGGGTAGTACATTTCATAGTTGCTCGGCAACTGCTTCAGCTGCTTGCTCAGGTTCACGCCCTGCAGGCACCACACATCGGTTTCAGGGTCTCGCTGAATGCGGTCTCGAAGGCCCTCGCGACTGCTGTTCACATCATGAAAGCTCACCTTGTAAGTGGACACCTTGAAGGGCAGCGAGAGGTCATGGGCCGCCATTCTCCTTTTCTTGGATTGATGCTGCTGTTGCAGCGATAAGGAATGGTGAGTGGGCAGGCTATTGAGTTCGTACCACGCCGCGACAGCAGGCAAAAAAAAAACTTCGGTGCTTTTACCGTATCAATTGCGTGTGTGTTCGCGTCCAGTTGTGTCCTTCACACCTCGCAGCAGACAACAGAGAAAAAACAAAGCTGAGAGTATTTAAAAAGTGACAAGTGGAGAATGAAATGCATTCTCGCACATCTACCGCGAAGGCTTCTCAGTCATCTACCCCGCAGCTGCGTAGCAACACGGCGAGCGCGCGCTCAGTAGAGGGGCGGGCAGAGAGGGCAGGACGTAGACACGATGATCGCATTGCCCAACGAAGCCCCGTCACGTGGCACAACTTCTTTTGCACTGAATTCTCACGTTTTGTTGCGTGTGGGAAGTGAAGGCACACCTCAAGGAGCCGCACGAGAAAAGGCAGCAGAGAGAGAGAAGAAAAAAAAAATCTATCGAGCACCAACAATACGCAACAAAAAGGCAACGCGACTCTGTGAGAACCACACAAGCCCGTAAGACCATCGAAAAGTGCGGTGAAGCAAGGTGAAAGCGGAAAAAAGCCAAAGACGTATGTGCGGGGAGCAACCCTTTGAGCGGAAAAGAGAGAAGTGCGTCCGCGAAAAACTCCCCGACATCGCAATCTCAGCCTTTCCGCTATTGGGGCACGAGAACATTAGCCAAGGCGCTACGAACAGAAAGCAAACCGATAGCAGTGCTAACCAGAACGCAGAAGTGAGAGAGCAGCACTGAGGCACCTTTCACCGTTACATCAGCGTGCAGAAGCGATGACGCTTCTTTTTCTTCTTCTTGGCACCTGCGATCGTGTCGTTCGCGCCGCCAGACGCCCCTCCTGCTGCGGCAACGCCGGCATCACCACCGTGAGCCGCACCGCCGTTGCCATCCACCGCCGTGCTCGCGTCACCCTCGCCGCTGCGGATGGCGCAAAGAAGTGTCTTGAAAACACTCTCGCACATCGCGTGGTCCTTCGCGGTGATTTCGAGGAAGACGGCGCCGATCTCCGCCGCAAGCTGGCTGCCCGCCTCGTGGCTCACCGCGCGGTAGTCCCCCTGGTCCAGCTTGTTGCCAACCAGCACACACGCCGTGCTGCGGCCCGACCGCACCCGCTGCAGATGCGCGTAAATGCGCCGCGCGTGCTGAAGGCTCTCCGGGTCGGTGATGCTGTAGACGAGAACGAAGCCGCTGCCCTTCCTCAGGTATTGGTCCCGCAGCGCGCCGAAGGCATCCTGGCCCGCCGTGTCCACCACCGTCAGCACCGCCGGCGTGTCATCGAGGTGGATCGTTTTGCGGTAGACGTCCTCGATGGTGGCGTCGTAGTGGCCCACGAAGTGGCCCTGGACGTACTGAATGGTGAGGCAGCTCTTGCCAACTCCGCCCCCGCCCAGCACAACAATTGGGACGTCCGGCATTGCTGCGCAGGCTACAAAAAAAAAAAAACTTTCACAGAGGATCGGGAGACGACGTGAACAAAGAAAAAGAGAGGTAGAAGCGTGCAAGGATGGAGGTGTAGTGCGTGCATGCAGCATTGCCGCGACAGATTCGGCGGCAGCATGCAGTAGGCGATTTGCCTTTAGCGAAGGTCGCCGGAATAGGCCACACGAAATTGAAGGCAGGCGATGCCTTCCACTGATACACCTTGACGCTGAAAGGGGAAGCGGGAAACGACATGGGGAAACGCGGAAAACCCAAGCACAGCATTGCGCCGTGAGAAAGTGTGCAGCGAACACTCTCCCAGCCAAAGCCACTGCAACTTCGGCTCGCTTCTAGTGTATGTACGTTATTAAATTCTAGAGCTGTATCATGGTGCGGTAATAGAAGAAGAAAAAAGACGCCAGCATGTACAACAACACAGTTGAAAGTAAATGTTTTTTTTTTCAAGTATTGGAAGCGAAGAGAGAAGCAACGGAGAGGAGTGCGGGGCAATGTCATGGGGGAGTTAACGTATAGAGAGCCCACAACGACCATCACCGCCGTTCCACTCCTTCTCTTCTCCTCTCTTTGCTGCACTAGTTACGTAATGCGGGGAAAGAGAGCGCGTCACGCGCCGCCGTACACGATACCGCGCCGTGCGGTGGTGCGCTGATAGAAAAAGTAGGCCGCAGGCACTGCCACTACGTTCAGCGCCGTGCACACTACCATCGGCGTCGCGATGCAGACGACACCCCTGCAGGAGCCGTCGCTGGCGTGGCCCTGCAGCTCGCCGTAGTGGTCGTACAAGGGCCCAAAGAGCGCCATGTTGAACACAAGAGGTGAGAGCATGCCAGCGGTGTAGAGGAAGCTGTAGTGCTTGCCGCAGTTGGTGCCTGTGAAGAGGGAGGTGATGATGAGCACCGTGCTGCCCCACGAAAAGCCCACGCCAAGGCCCACGACGAAGAATGGAACGAAGAGCAGCGTCGTCGGCGCCACCAAGAAGAGCGGCAGCCCGATGATGTTCAGCAGCGGGGCGAGAGGCAGCAGGGCGGAGATGGGGATGCGGCGCTGCGCCAGACGAGGGTGCAGGAAGCCCACAATGATCCGTCCCACCGCACTCGCCACGCCGTATATGGAGACAAACACGGTGTTCACCGTCAGCGAAAACGTGTCGTAGGCGAGGGCCTGGTAAATCTGGCTGCTGTTGGACGACACCACCGTCATGGAGCTCCACGCAGCGAAGCAGACGAGCCACAGCAGCCACAGCTCGCGGTGACGCAAATTCACCAAAAGCGACGCGTCATTCAGCACAAAGCCGAAGGGATCGCTCTCACCTTCCTTCTGTGCATCCTCCACTATCGCAGGAGCTGCAGCTGCTGCCGTCGTAGCATCGGCTGCTGTACCGTAAGGCTGCACCACCACCGCCGCAGAGACTCCACTCTTTCCTTCTGTGCACAGGGTTAGGTCCTCGCCAGCGCCGCTGTGGCGGGCAACTTCCTGTTCCGACGCCACAACAGCCTTCAACTCGCTGGGCGATGAGGAGAGGGGGAGGGCGGCGCCGTCCTCCACCACGACGTCAGCGCTGCGGTGTCGGTTCACGTCGTAGCTCGGCGTGGTGAAGATCATCGCCGTGAAGGAGGCGCAGAGGAAAATGGTGCAAACGCCAATGCCCAGACGCATCCCACTCGTCAGCGTCGTGAAGTTCGTCAGCAGCGTCGTGCAGAGAACGAAGGCGACGCTGACGCACAAGATGACCGTCCCCACGTTGAAGGGGCGGCGGAAGAGCAGCGGCTCGCCGCCACCGCGGGCTTTTGTTTCGGCGTCCTCGAGATTCAGCCCGACGCAGCGGGTGGCTGGTGTTGGCAGGCGCAGGTACAGCACTGCGAGTGTGCCGGCAACGGCGGAGTAAAGGAAGAGGAAGGCAAAGAAGGGGGCGATGCCGGCGAAGGTCTTCTCAAAGAAGGCGATGTAAATTTGCGCCACAAGAGAGCTGCCGAGGCCCATGAATGTCTTCTGGATCAAAATGACACGCCCTTGATAGCAGGAGAAGGACTTGAGGTTGGTGAGCACGCTGCCCGTCTCGTAGAAGCTGGCGGACAGCTGCGACAGGCCGAAGAAGAAGGCCATAACGACGACGCTGTTCGACAGCAGCGGGTGCTCCATGTCCTTGAAGATGAAGAACATCCCCATCCACCCCGTCACGTTGAGCAGTGTACCGACCAGCAGCGTCGCGGCGGGCCCCTTGCGGTCGTACAAAAAGCCGGTGGGCATCGAGAAGTAGCTCAGCAGCACCCCAACTGTCGAGACGGCGTCGATCTGCGACTGGGAGTACTGGAAGGCTCCGCGCTTCATGTAGGGGCTGAAGATGCCAAAGACGAAGCAGGCGCCATTGTTCACGCAGATGAGGATGCCGATGCAGAACTGACAGAACCACGCCTTCTCCAGGGAGGGTTGCAGCCACGTGGTACGATAGGTCGCGTACGCCGTGCCCTCGGCAGCAGCAGCAGCAGCAGCACCGGTGTTTGGCGCCATTCAGCACAGGAGGCCTTGAATGCGGAAGATGCGTTAGTAAGGAGAGGCGCTGTCGCTACTCCAACGAAATAGCTGCCGAGTGAAAAAGAGGTGCTCAGCTGTGCGTGAGTGCGGTGCTGCGGAGGGAGGAGCCGCACCTGCAACGCAACAGTCGCTTGGACATCCCAAAGGAAGGGGAAAGAGTGAAGGAAGAGAGGAGTGGGGGTGTACAGAGGACATCGAAAAAAAATAAGAGGCTTCTTAAGACAGAGAGAGAGAGAGAGACGCTGCGAAGCGCGAAAACCGGTATCGAAAACGCGCAAGTCCTTTAACGCAAGATGATCGTCTAATATCAGTTGGTTGTCGGTCTACTCTCGTCACGCCCCTACCGTGAAGAACGCGGCGTTTTTCGAGGCGCGGCGGCACTTTGCCACAACTCCTTCGCTGAGTTTTTCCATTTTTCTTACACAATGAATACAAAGAAACAAGAATGCGCGCCGTGTGGCACATACTCTGGAAGCCGCGCGGATTAGTTGAAGATATCTATATGCTATTTGTACATCACTCGGTGGCCTGCACTGCGTGACGGCGCCGTCAGTGCGCTAACTAAACACTTTTTACATGGGACACCACGCTGTGGCTTCACGTTGAAGGAACAGACGCGGAATGGAGAGAGAGTGGAGAAGAAGGAGAAAAAGAACACACATCGAGTACAGTGCAAGCGGTGCTGCGAGAGCAAGAGAAAAACAAAAGCTAGCAAAGACGCAGGGAAAAAAAAGGATGGCGAAGTAGGCCGGTTTTCTTGGCTGCCTAAAGAACCGGCACCTCGGTGGAAGTGTCCGAGGCGCTCTCCTCACCGCCGCCCTCTCTCTCCGCCTCCTCCTCCTCCCCCTCGCCTCTCTTCGTATTTGCGGGGTGCTGCAGCGCCGGCTTGCTGACGGACCACCCGACGCACACCACGTTGCGGCCCATCTGCACGGGATGAACGGCGTCCGTCGTGCACCACACCACCGCCACCGCTGCTGCGCCGCCCTCGTGCACCACTGTCAGCTCCGAGTCCACCACGCCGTGCGGCTGCCACCCTGACAACTCCACCGTCACCTCCACCGTCATGCCAGGCGCGACAAACTGGCGAGAATAGGTGAGCACGACAAAGGGCCGCACTGCGGGGTCGGCGCGTATACGGTAGCGGCACGGCACGGTGGACGCGTTGGTCAGCGCAAAGGTCGTCGTGTAGCGGCGGCCAGCGTGCACGTTGCCGAAGTCGATGAGGGACGGCTGCACGCGCAGCAGCGGGGCGTGGTAGCGGGAGGAGGCGGTGGTGCCGGAGAGGGCGTCCGCAGCGGGGGCGTAGGACCGCATGAGCGGTGGCCCAGAGAACGTCGCAGCGGCAGCGGTGTTGGTGCGTGACTTCGGGGGAGCAGCAGCAGCAGCACCAGCAGCAGCATCTGTCCGGCGTGCCTCTGCCGTCTTGGCGCCACTTTCAGAGGCAGCGGCAGCGGTGTTTGGGGCGGCGGTGGTGGATGAAGGGGAGTTGCGCGACTCTGGGAGAGGACCGTTGGGGCAGCACCGTGAGCTCCAGTAATTGAGAGCACGGGAGGGTGACGGATGGGCATCTGCGGCCACAAGCGGTAGCGCCACCTCCTGCGCATTGTCCTCCTGAGGCGACGCATCGACCGGCTGCTGTGTCTCAGCGGCTGTCTCCGCATTGTCCGCTGCTGCCGCCGTCGGTGGTGGTGTTGCGTCCATGTTGCTGCCGACGCCACCCTCCTCACCGCTACACGGCACATCATTCGCCTCGTGCGGCTTTTTGTCCCCCTCTGTAACGCAGCGGCACGCCTCCAGCGCAGCAGAGATGTCCGACGCTGACGGCCACGTTGGTGCTGCGGAGGACGTACCCGCTGGGCAGGCGAGAGCGACACAACGTTGCGCTGGCGGAGAAGGACGGCGCGGTGCGTCTGCATCCACCACCTCCACAGGCTGCAAGTCGTGCGCCTGCGCCACACACGACGACACGGCGAAGGGCTGCCCGGCAAAACCTGCCGCAGATGCTATCTCAGCACGCACCATCGACTCCGGCAGCCGTGCCAGCCACTGCACGTAGCCAGACCAAGAGGCCGAATCCATCACGGTGGCGGTGCAGCCGTCCGAATGAAGGGCAGCGCAGCAGACATGCACGGTTGGGGGCTTTGCCGGTGCGGCCACTGCGTCACTGAGGAAGGAAAGCGGTGCGACTGCCGTTGTTGTGCTTATGTCGCTGCTCCCCTCGCCGCCGCCGCTGGTCTCCAACTCCGAGAGGAGCAGCGGGGGGCCACGTTGGAGATGCAGCACCTCGACGAGTGTTGCCGCCGCACTACCAGACGCCTCCGCTGCGGACGGCGACTCGCCCCGTGGCCGCCCCGTCCCACCAACCGCACGGTGAAAGGCGTCGCTCGCGTACTGTGCCGGCAGCAGTGCCTCCGCCTCCCGCCGCTTTGGACGCTTTACCGCAGCCGGCAACACGAGCTGCCACTGCGTCACGTTGTTCTGCGTTACCGCCACCTCCTCCGTGCACCGCCCGAAGGGAGAGACGCGGTACATGTGGGACCTGCGCACGACGCCGCACATCCCGCCGTAGGCACAGTCCACCACAAACCCGCCCTCGCCGCTCCAGAGCACCAGCCGCAGCTCCCGCAGCAGGAGAGTGGCGGCAACCGCGTCGTCTGCAGAGTTCTCACCTGCCTTCATGCGGAGCTCAAAGCGGGCCTGATCGGGTTGGTAGAGCCAACAGTCGCGGCCGCCGTCATCGAGAAAGGCAGCGACGTGACGAGCGGTGCGGTTGGACGAGACGGCGGGCAGTCCAGCCACGTGCCACACCCAGCACTCCTCCTCACCTACCGCCTCCGCACGCCGTGACACCACGACGCCAGGGCCGAAGCGCGTCTTGACGAGCGTGCCCAACTCCGGCGATGTCGGCGTGGCGGCAACAAACTCCTGCTGCATCCCGTCCTCCCGCTCTGCCCGGCGCACGGCAGCGTTCGTGACGGCTGCCGCCCACCCCACCTGCAGCCAGTGAACAACAGCAGCAGAGGCCTCTGTGCCCGTCGTGAGCCGGCAGCAGCCACGCGCGGAGACGAAGAGGCGACTGCCACCCACTTCGGTAATGTATCCTCCGGCAGGGTGCAGCAGGACACGCACCGCAGGCGGCAGATCGGGCGAGAAGAGCTCCGCTGCTCCGTCAACGTACACGTGTACGGCGGAGAGGCGGGTGACGGCGACGGTGCACAGCCGCCCCTCCCACCAGAGGTGTAGCGTCAGAAGGGAAGAAGCGGTGGTGATGGCGGTGTGTGCGCTGTCGGGCAGCACGGAGAGGCGGACGCCAGGCAGCGCCGCCGGCGAAGCCACCGACGTCACCAAGCAGCGGTGTGCCGGAAACAACGCGTGGACGTGCATGCGTGGCGGCGGCGGTGGTGGCGACGCAGGGGCATCGCCCTCTGCAGCACCGGCAGCAGCGGTGGCGGCCGAAGGCGGCGCGGGAAGCGCAGCCAGCAGCGTCGCCGTGATCTCCTCCAGCGAGAGCGGCGAGGCGGCCGGGTTCGACTTCTCGCGTCCCTTTGGCGCCTTTGCACCTTTGCTGAACTGCGCTTCGTACTGGGCAGCAGCGGCCTCCTTGGCTGCGGCGACGGCGAGAGCGTGTGCGGCGACCTCTACCGCATGCGAGTTGTCCGCCTCCACTGCAGTGAAGACGCGGAGGCGGCCGCCAACCTCAAGGAAGCCGCGCACCCCCGACTCCACCGTGGGTGCCGGCGTAGGCGGCGGTGGTGCAGCGATGTCGGCTGCAGAGGCGGCCGCAGCGGGCGAGGACGGGGCAGACATACTCGCCGCAGTGTGGGCGAGACACTCCAATGCGTAACCGCCACGCACCACGGTGGAGGGGTCTGCGACGGTGCACCGCACCTGGCAGCTGTTCGCGACGGTGCGCGTCATCTCAACAAGGGTGCCGTCCACCGCCCGCATCCAGTTTGTCTCCGTCACCGCCGCCCGACAGCGATCAGGCGACACGCCGACCTCCTGCGTGGCGGGGCGGGCGTGGCCGTTGCGCACCTGCTCAAAGACACGGCGGCGTCGCAGCTGCCGCATGACGATGGCGGAGTAATCAATAAGCGGAGCCGCGGGAAGGGCAGGAGGCTTCGCAGCGGCTGCCTTCCTTGCCTCTGCCTCTGCCGCAGCAGACGGGCCACCGCTGTTCGCACTGCCGGTCGTCGAGGCGGAGTCGCTCATCGAATCGCCCGCTCCTCCCTCGTCCTCGTCCTCCTCCACATCTTCTTCGTCGGCCTCCGACTCGCTGCTGGCGGAGTGCAGTTCGTACACCCGTCCTTCCGCGTCAAGAAAAGCCTCGTCGTTGAAGAACTGCGGGAACGTCGTGGGCCCGCGGAAGACGAAGGCGGTGTGCGCAGCACGGAGAACATGAGCGGCAGGCCGCTCTGCGCAGCACACTGTCGTCGGTGAGTCGGCCGGTCCGTAGCGGTGGGATGGGACGCGCCAGCCAAGCTGCTCGCGTGTGACGAGGGCATCGCGCAGCCACTGCAGCGCGTTGGCCGCGCCAGGGCTGGACGTGACGGCGGCAGCTACAGCGGAGAGTGCATCGCTCCCACCGCAGGGCCCCATCGCGACGACCTCCGCCAGCGCCGCCTCCACGGTTGACGCGGCTGCGACAACGTCCGCTGCCGTGCCCGCGGTGAAGGCGGTCCGCTGCGCCTCTGCGCGCACCTTCTCCACAGACGCAGCAGTGCCAAGCTCCTGCACCTGCCCATCTCGCCCTGCACCACCACTGCTGCTGCTGCTGCTGCCCGCCACAACAAACGCATCCGCACACATCACCGACGCCGCCCGCACGTCCTCCTGCAGCTGCGCGGCTGCCGTCTCGGCGCGGCTGCGCAGCGTCGCGGCACCGTGTGGGCTGCCGACCTGATAGATAGCCGCAGCGAGAAAGGCGTGCACGGCGGCATCGCTGTGGTGGTGCGGTGCGTGGGGATTCTGCGCCGCCGCCCACCGCTGCATGAACGTGCGGTACTCGAAGCGCTCGGCTGCCACCTCGGCCATCGTGCGCGGGTAGGCGGCGGTGACTGCGGCGTCGGTTGCGGCGGTGGTGGCCGCAGCAGCCGCAGAGGCCGTCGCCCCCGCAGCGGAGGAGGACGTGGCGTTGTCGGCGGTGGCCGGCATGGCGCTCTTGCGCTTGCTGAGGCGTTGCTCAGACGGCGACGCCGGCGGCTCCTCGGCCATCCGCCCACCCTCGGCAGCCGCAGCGGCGTCGGCGTCCCGCAGCGGGGCGTAGGGCGGCACCCGCACCGCGACGCGTCCCTCCGACCACGCCTCGTAGCGCAACCAGCACTGGAAAATGCCAAGGAGAAGGCTGTGCAGCAACGCCACAAAGTTGGCTGCTGAGACGGCGGGGCGGAGAGCGGCGGGGTTGGCGCCGTCCGTCGGGTACTCCACGCGTTGCAGCAGCACGTTAGGCAGCCCGGCCCCGTCGTCCATCAGCTGCACAGCGCCGCCGCTGAGGTACTCGACGAGGTCGTCGGTGTAGACGGAGCCGCTCTTGCCGTTGGGCGGCAGCACCGAGCTGCCAGCACCCGCACTGCGAGCCTTGGACCGGTCTCCCGCAGCCGCACCAGCAGCGTTGGCCTGTGTGTTGCTGCCAGCCGCACCGACCAGCTCGCGGACGACACAGCGAGACTCGAGCAGCACGGCAGCCGCCACACCAGGGACGGCACGGACAAACTGGTCCATCACCGTGCACGACAAAGGGATGTTGAGGAGACAGACGCAGGGCGGCAGACGGCGAGAGGAGAGCGGCCCAGCAGGTGCGGCATCGATATCGTCCCCCTCACCTCCTTCACCGTCCTCATCGTTGTCAGACGGCGCCGCCTCCTTCAACTCTGCCTGTGCAGCCGCCAGTGCATCGTCCGCTGTCAGCCCGTCCTCCTCGTACTCGGCCTGCAGCGCGGCCAGCTGTGCAGCACGGGCCTGCGCGGCTGCCGTGTGGGCCTCCTCGCGTGCTGCTCCGATGCGGCGCAGTTCGGCCAGCACGCCCGCTTTGATCGACTCCGCCGTGGACTCTGGTGACGGCGTCGGAGCAGTGCTGCCGCCTTTCTTCGACTCTGTCGGTGAGACGGGCGCGGCGGCAAACGCGGCGGCGTTGATGAGATAAAAGTTGCCGGGTCGGAAGTGCGTCTGCAGCTGCCGCGCCACCACCGCCGCATCGACGTGGTCGCTCGTGAGGGAGGAGAGGGCGAAAAGCACCGGGCGGAAGGCGTCCGGCGCGGTGGCTGCATCGGCAGACGCATGCGAAGGAAAGTCCTCGCTCAACGGGGTGGCGGCTGACATACTGCCGCGTGTGTGTTTGTTACTCCAAGTGTGTGACTCTGTATAAGGGTAGGTGTCTACGGGCAGGTGCTTCGTGGAGGCAATGACGCAAGGGTGAAATGATGCGTATGTGCTCTGCCTACTATACGGCCATTCAAGATAAGAGAGGAGAAGCGAGGTATTGGGAAGTGGAATAGGAGAGCCATGAGAAGCGTTCGCTTCCGTGTTTTTTCTGCCACATTGCGCCAAAAAAAAAAGGGTGCTTTCACCACAAATAAGATATTGCCTTCAGTCGGACGAAAGAAAACAACGCCCTCTGCATGCGTCTTTCCCTCAAGACAAGCGAGCTTCGCCTCTTGTCGCGCTAAAAAACACCGTTGCTCGCCATAATCAGCGTGCAAATAAATGGTGTCTCATTACTGTGCACGTGCTCTGGTACATTTATGAAAAGGGTTTACACACAAATGTGCGCCATCAGCTATAGAGCAGCGGTGTTGAGATCAACTTGACACCGCAGACGACGACACACACAGACACGGAGTGCATTACGCGTTACTGGACAGCGCACGCTAAAAGAGCCCAAATTTAGTGCGTCCACGTGAGCCGCCAGCACCGAAGAAAAGAAAAGGGGGACAACTCCTGAAATTAGGTGGGTCCTCTCCAGTTGAGGAAGGCGTTCCCACGAGCACATACGCGGCGCACACCACATCAGGAGGGAGGAGAACGCATATATGGGAGGAATGCGTGAGTATAAAAAAAGGAAAAAATGGGAGAGCCGGGGAAGGACAGACCGGGAGTGTGACAGCACGGCGCACAGTAAGACGACGCAAACAAACAAGAGCGCAGACGCAACATGGGAAGGCGGCGTAACTCAGCACACCTACCAAAAAAGGAAGGAAAAGAAAAGCTGCAAGCCGCGTTGGTGGAAAAGGGCTAAGGAGAAGGGAGAAACTAAAAGCACATGTGAACAGAGAAGACGAGGAACAAGCCTCGGCGCGTCCGGAAAAGCGTTCAACTGCGATCCTGCCACCGTTGCCCCCTTCCTCTCTCCTTCTCCCTCCGTTCTGCATTTACAAATCTGCATCCAGCGAGGCGTTGGCAGAGGACACCATGTAGAAGGCAGCCATAGCCAAGGCAGCCACCGCGTACGCCACGTTCTGGGTGCGGGCATAGACGAGCGTGTAGGCCATCAAGGGCACGCTTACCAGGCGCACCGTGTGCTTGCGGTCGTGGTAGAAGTCCCCCATGCTGATGCGCAGCGGGGCGGCAAATGACTTGGTCAGCTGCGTCGCGTGCGCAAGAAAAAGACCCACCTTCGCGCCGTCGCTTGAAAACTTCCCAAAGGCGGTCTGGGCAGCAGAGGTGGCGAGAGTCGTGAGAATGCCGGCCGGGATGTCCACAAGCAGCAGCGACACGGCGTAGTACAGCACAGGGCTGTGCGTCGTCGCGTACGGAGCCGCCACACACCCGCCCAGCAGCACCGCCGCCGCCGCGATCGTCAGGCGGCTCTCAGCGTCACCAGTGAAAACAAAGTTTGGCCGCCACGCCGCGGCCCGCTGCGTTGCCCAGCGCACAATGTGCGGCATCCACACCATCTGCAACGCCATGTTGAAGCACAGGTGGAAGCCGGTGAAGACGTAGGGCAGGCCGTATATCGGGCCCATGAGCGGGTAGGCGACCTGGTTCACCGCGGCCGCCATCAGCACCGCGGCGAGGGCAGCCAGCGAGTGGTGGGCGGCGGGCGGGGCAGCCCAGAGAGTCGTCATCCAGGCCGCATACTCGTGCCGTGCCCGCACAGGGGAGAGCACAAACCTACCGCGCAGGTAGCGCACCAGCACCAACATGGTGGCGAGGATCTCCATAAAGGTGAAAGCCTGCGCCACGTCGATGGCGTCGTCCAGCACGTCGCCCGCGAGGCCGCTCACCAGCATGCCGGCCATCATGCCGTAGCGGGCCGCCACCGCGGTCTCGCCCGCCGACATGCGCAGGGCGGTGCCGGTGCTGGCGAAACACGTCTTCTCGTGGCGCAGCACACCGTTGATGAAGCGCGAGGCGAAGAACAAGGCGAGCGAGCTGTGAGAGAGACTCATCGACAGCACCACGGAGCTGCCGGTGGAGCACATCATCGTGAAGACCAGCAGGGCCAGCGCGTCGAAGTACGAGGAGAGCTGCTCAGCCAGCAGCGTCGTGAGGAGCTGAGGGAGGAAGTAGCAGAGCTGATAGGCCGCGAGCGCGGAGCCAGAGGGGAAGTTGACGAACTTGCCCTGCAGCACCATGACCGGCACACCCGACACGGCCACCATGCCATCCAGGAAGGCGGCAGCCACGATGAGAGGCTCGCGGGCGGGTTTGGGGGCTGGCTTGGCTGCTGTCGTCGCCTTTTCCACCACCTTCTCGGTTGCCGTCTTGGTCTCCTCAGATGTCATTTTGCAAAGAGAAGAATATTATTGCGGTGCGACCAGGAGGTGGAGTTTGTGTGGTGCGCAGCTGTTGTGCAGCAGCGAGCAACGGGGTATAAGTAGGTGGTTTTAGTGTGTGTTTTTTTTCTCCTTTTCCAGTCGATATGTGCGGGCAGACACACAGCGCAGAAAGGCAAAACTGCAGGGGGCAAAAATAAAAATTAATAAAGCAGTGTAGGGGATGTGGAGAGAAAGTAGAGAGAAAAAAGAGTTAAAGAGAGTAGTAAGGGTGCCCTTCGTAGCAGACGGGGCCCAGCACAGACAGTCGCTGATGACAGGTAGGAATTGCAGCGTCAAGCGTAGAGTGGCGAATAGATTTTGCAGCACAGACACTTCTGCTTCCTTCTTCGCTTCCACGCGGGGAATCGACCCTGCATTCATGCAGTTGAGACACGGTAGGAAAAGGGAAAGTAGACCCGCCGCCTCAACACCCGCAGCATCTCTCGACACCTCAAGAGGTACAAGCAATCACACAAAAATGGGAGAAAAGCGGGTTCTCTAGTGTACATGAGGAAGAAAACAAAGGGGAAAAGTAAACAAAAAAAGGAGCGGCCATCTCTCTTTCTTTATCAGCATCGAGGCAAAAAGAGGCGTAGTGCGTCTCTCACGTATTTGCTGAGGCCATTGGTCCCTTCTTGTGGAGAATCTTCTTCCCCTCGCTCAGCGCGTTCATCACGGCGTCGTCGCCTTCGGCAATCGACTCGAGGGCCGCGATGCGTGGCAGGGAGTCGCGCAGCACCATACGCGCCGCCGGCAACTCCGCCAGACTGTAAAGCAGACGCAGCATGTGCATCAACACGTCACGCTCGTCCTCGCCCTCCATCTCTGCCGCCAGGAGCGCCGGCACGCCGAGGTCGGCGGCTTGCATCTTCGCCGTCTCCAGCACGGTGATCTGCGCCGCCGCACTGAAGAGTGCCACCCGCAGCGTCAAGTTGTCGTTACCGAAGTGTGGGAGGAGAGCATCCAAGGTTTGGTGCTCCACGGCGTCCCGTCTGCCCTGCGGGTACTCGGCCAGCAGCGAGACCACTTCTGCGGCCTCAGCAATGAGTGGCACGGCGTCCGTGCTGCGGATGGCCGCCGTGACGGCCCCCATCGCCCCCAGACGCAGCAGCTGCACGTGGGCCTCCTTCACCTGGAACGTAAGCCGCATTGCCGAGCAGGCGAACATCGCGACGGACGTGTTGGCGTGCTCGACGAGCTCCACAAGGCGCGGCAGGAGACCGCTCTGAACGAGTGCCGCGGTGACGGCGAAGTTGTTCTGCCAGGCGTGGCAGGCCAGCACCACACGCAGCCCGGTCACAATCACGTCGTCGCTGACATCGTGCAGGGCAGCAAGCAGAGGGCGGACGTTGCGCTGCGCCGCGGACTTGGCTGGTGCTGCTGCCGCCCCTCCCTCGTCTTCCTCCTCCTCTGGGAAAAGGTCGGCGGCCTCGAGCAGCATCTTCTGCGCCTGCGACTCACGCACGAGCAGCTCCAACGCCAGCCCCGCCCGCTCCCGCACCGCTGCGCTCTCGTCCTTCTGCAGGGCAAGCAGCAAAATGGGCAAGAGGTTGTAGGAGAGGCTGGCCACACAGTGCTCGCGCTTCTCGGTGTACGTCTCCACGAGACTCTCCACCGCCTGCAGGCGCACGTCATCTCGCTCGTCCAGCATCCAGCGACGAATCTTCACGTAAAGGAAGTCACCGTAGGCTTTGCTGAAGGCCGTGGGGTCGGTCGGTGGCACGTCGGGACGCACCTCGTGCAGCTGGATGCACCGGTGGTGGCTGGCGTAGACGGTGTCGGGCCGGTTGGGGGCCCGGTTCGGTGACAGCCCCTGGCGCTTTCGAATGACCGTCCACATCGTTAGGAAGCGGAGGAGTGAAAGGCTACTGTGCTCACACAGTCTCAATTAACGCCGCGACGCACTACAGGAAGCACGTCTACCTGCGGATGTGGAGCTTGTGGCCGATATTTGAGTGAGGGAGAAAGCGGCGGAAAAGGCGTGAAGACGTGGCGGATTTACTTTTTGTGTGTGTTTCAAGTGCGCAGTGGTGCTTTAATGTGACGGTGGGTTGCCGAGAGAAAACAGGCACAACAGGAAGGGATGTCGGGAGAGGGCGGTGATGAGGAGAGAAAAACACTTTATTTCGAGAAAGCTGGCATCTTGCCAATAAGAAGAAGACCGACGCCAGCCGCACGCGCTACACGCTGCTAGGCAAGCGCAGAACAACGCACCGAGAAAAAAAAACGGGTCGTGAGGGACAAAGCAAATCAGCCCCTTTACCTAGAAGCAGTTTCTCTTTTGCCCGCTAAATTTTTTTTTCGTGAAAAAAGGCTGCGTTCAGCGACGCTTTAAATACAACTTCACTCTTTTCTGTGATAGCATGCGTCTTGTGAATAGTCAGAGGAAAACATCAGCATGACAGCTCTCTTCGTCTCTGTCTTCTTACTGCGGGAGTCTAGACTGCCGCGCCGACTCCGCCGCCAACTTCTGCAGCTCCTCCCTTCGCGCCTCCTTCGCCAGCTTCCGCTCCATCGCACACGTCTCATCGTACGTGAGAAAGTAGCCAGCCGGTACGCTCTGGATGATGCGCTGCAGCTCCGCCTCACTGACGGCGCCTTCGTACATGCTGCGCACTGTTTCCTCCACCGGTACGCGCTGGTGGCGATACTTGTCGCCCATCGCCCGTGCAACGTCGACAGGAGACTCGACCGTCTCCGCCAACTGTGCTGCCTCGTTGGCCCGCCGACGCTCCTCCTGTGCCGATGGTACATCCACAGCAATTGCACCACTCTTGTCCTCGGTGTTGCTGCTGCTGCTGGTGTCTGCAACTCGTGCCGTCTCCCGTCGCTGCAGCTCCGCCGTGAAGAGAGAGTGACGTAGGCGGATGTTGGCCCCACCATCGGGAAGCCGCTTAAGAAGAGCGGCGTGGGCGACGAGACGGGTGCAGCGCTCTGCGTTGAGGCGCAGTTCGGCCAAACTCATCTCGCGCACCGCCTCCTCTGTCAAGGGGGCAGACGCGGTGGACATTCGTGCGAGCGTCGGTGTGCGTGTGCGCTGAAGCTGTGTTTTTCTTTTCTGCGTGAGTATATTGTTCTGTGGGGTGTGGAAATGGTCGGCAGAGAGTTAAGATGAATGCAGCCAACGATGGAGGAAGGAGGAGAAGTAGGCAGCGATGGAGCGCAGAGCAGAGGATCAGAAGCACACTCACATACACGTACGCATACATGTACCAGAAACATCTAAAGAAATAGCACCGGGAATAGCAACTTGCTTAACCACCTTGGTACGTAGGCCATAGAGACGAAAGAGACAGGCAGCACTAGTTATTCAGTACAAGAGACACCTCGCTCCCACAGCTAAATCAAATAGACACTCTGCTCATCACTGCAACGCGACCGCCTGCTACAAACTTACAAGCAGGTGTCAGGGCAGTGAGCGGTCAATAAATCCTGCTCTCACCACAACGCTCCAAACATGAGTGAAGGAGCTCTGCTTCCGTGAGCTGCGTATTTCATAGTTATCCCTTTTTTGTTTTTTTTTTTAAGTTTGCATTCAGCGTACACGCATGAAACAGATTGTGTATATGTGCGTCCCTCAAATGGCGGTGGGAAATAAGAAAGAAACAAAACTATCGTGCCAAAAGTATCAAGGGAAGGGGAAGAAGACGAGTAAGAAGTGGAAAACACAGAGAGAGAGGACGAGATCCCTTTCTCCGAAACGGCTGCCACGCGCGAACAAGTTCCTTCCTTTTCACACACACGACGGCGGCCGCACCATGAAATTAAAAAAAAAAGGGCCAATAGTACACATGTAGCCGTCGTGAACGAGCCGCGCCGTGCAGTGGGTGCTTCACTCTCGCCACACACACCGAGAAAAGACGCCGAAAAAGGAAAAGACTGAGAGCCGATGTGGAGACAACACCTGGGCTGACTCCCAGACAGTTAAAGAGGAGTCGTCCTGCCGACGAAAAGAAAAGAGGAAACTGTAAAAATAAAGAAAAAAGAAATAAAAAGAAGGGACGTAAATACAAGAAAAAAAAGAGTACCGCCGAAAAGACACACGGGAGGTGGTGGAGAAGCAAAAAGTAAAGGAGAGCAAAGGAGAAGAAGTTCCATGCGACAAGCAAACAAAGAGAGGAAGAAAGAAAGATGTGTGCTCGCTACATACATGAAATGGAGCTGGAGTAAGAGAAGGAAGGGAGAAGAAAAAGTGAAAATCACAGACACGTAAACGAAGACGCGAGCAAGCCAACACCACAACAAGAAGCCAAAGAAAAAATCCGAACAGGACCTGCGGTGACTGATAAGGGTTGCACACACGTTGTTTTGTGCGTCTGTGAGGTTGTCTCTTACTTCCCATCCTTCGCACCACGCCGTCGAGCAGAAAAAAAGGAGAAAAATAAAATTTATTGCCGACCGGCGAAGTCGACAAGCAAGAACTTAAAATATTAAGATGGAGGACTACACACAGAAGTAAAAGAAAAAAAAAAGAACAAAGCTGCGCCACACACATCTACAAGAAAAAAAAGTGAAAGAGAAGGGAAGAGTCCTCACCAAAACCAGTAAGCTCAAAAAGCACAAGATTCCAATAGAAAAGCATAGACGAAAAAAAGGAGGGCACTTCTGAAAACACAACTAGAGCAGCTCCGGCCGCGGATACGACAGAGGCGTGTGTGTCCGCGCTTTCCAGGAAAAAGGATAAGGAGTGCAGAAAGGTGTTGCGGAAAGCCCCATCAACGCGCATCAAGTTGTATCGAGAAAATAAAAGAAATCAAGAGAAAAGAAAAAATGAAGACAAAGGAGCGAGGAGAAGAAAAAGAAAAGACAGGCAAGCTGAGCACAACGCATCAAAAGTTGCGAGAGCGACGCTGCGAAGAGAAAAGGGAAAAGAAATAGCGCGACTCCCATTTTTATTTATTTCTCAGACATCGATGGAGCCGCTACACGTTCTTCTTTCCGCCGTTCCCGGTGAAGTACATGTTGTCGTAGTAGTTGGGCTGTGCCGGGGCGGCGTTGTTGTTATAGCCGTAGCCGTACGCGCTCTGCGACCCGCCACTGTAGTCCGCCGCCGTGTTGTAGCTCTGGTCGTAGCCGTAGTTCGAACCAGCCCCACTCGCAGCATATGTGCTGCCGTAGGCATCACCGCCGTAGACACTGGCGTAAGGGTCTTGCGTGGTCTCCGGCAGCTGTGCACTGCGGCGCCGCATCGATGACCCAGCAGCCGTACCGGTCGCACTCGCGGCACGGTTGGCGCTTGCCGACACGGCCGGCGTCTCCTCTGGCCGTGGCTGACGCAGCAGTGCAGCACTCAGCTGGCGCTGTGGCCCCTTGCTGCCGCGCTGCGGCGTCGGCACCGCCTCCTCACTACCGCTGCTGCTGCTGCTGCTTCGGCTAGAGCTCCCGCTACCACTGCCGCTGCCACCGCGGCTGCGTGTGACGCGACTCTGCTGACTGCGCTGGTCGCCACCACCACCACCCAGCTGCCGCTGGCGGTATGCCTCCATGGCAGCGGAGCTCACCGTCACCACCGCCTTCTTCTTCTCCTTCGTGCGTCCGCTGCTGCGGCTGTCGCCGCCCTCCGCGTCGTCAGAGCCGCGGCGACGCAGCGCGGTAGAGTTGCCGTGGTAATCGTGCGGCGTGGCGTGGCTCTTCGTGAAGCGTGTGACGTCCCGCTCCGTGCCACGCTCATCACGCTCCTCCTGCTCCTCACTGATACGCAGGAAGACTTGCTCGATCGACGTCTGCGAGACGCTGTAGTCGGTGATACCAAGCCGCGCCTGGTTCTCCTGGATCCGTGCGAAGGTCTCGGACAGCTTCGTGTCCTGCGGCAAGCCAAAGACAAAGCGCTGGCCCTTGAACTCGTTCAGCACGACGTCAGCGAAATTCTTCTCCACGAAGGCCTGCACCTCTTCCCGCATCTCCTTCCGTGCGATGCGGATGCTCAGCTCGAAGCCGCTGCCGTACTTCTGCTTCAGATGGAGCTTGTCGCCGATGCAGCGGAGGGCACCGTCTGACATGATCGCCACCGTGTCCGCCAGCGCCTCCACCTCCTCGAGGTGGTGCGTCGTCAACACAACGGAGCAGTTCTGCGACACGCTTTGCACGGCGGTCCAGAGACCACGGCGGGCGACAGGGTCCATACCGGCAGACGGCTCGTCGAGGAAGACGATTTGCGGAGACCCGATGAGAGAAAGGGCCACCGACAGCTTGCGGCGGTTACCACCAGAGAGCTGGGCAGACGTGGTGGTGCGGTACTCGGCGATGTCGCACAGACGCATGAGTCCTTTCACTACCTTCGGCCGCTGCTCCATCAGAATGCCACGAATACCCGCATAGAGGTACAGGTGCTCCTCCACGGTCAGCAGGTCCAGCGTGGCGTCGAACTGCGGGCAGTAGCCGATGCACTGCAGCGCCTCCTCGCTGTTGGCAACGATATCGTAGCCACACACGTACGCGTTGCCGCTGGTGGGGATGAACTCCTGGCAGAGGATGGAGATGGCCGTCGTCTTACCCGCACCGTTCGTGCCCAGGAAGCCGAAGACCTCGTCGGGCAAAATGCTGAAGGCGAGGTTGCGCACCGCGACCTTACCGTTCTTGTACACCTTGCGCAGGTCGACCACACGCACGATGTCATCGTTCACGTTCTTCTCCTCCTGCTCGTACACCTCCTTCCGCTCGTCCTCCACGTCAGAGTCCTCGTCGTCGATGAGCTCAGCCGGGCCGCTGCGGTCGTAGCTGTGCTTCTGGCCCCACATGCGGCGCCGCGGGTGGTCGATGAAGAGCGTGACAATGAGAAAGACGGGGAACTCCGCCGCCATGTAGACGCAGGGCCAGCCCACCACTCCCATGCCCCACGGGTTGGATGCCTCGCCCAGCAACTTCTTCTGCCGGTCCATTGCGAGGTTGATAATTGACTCGCCAACGCAGTAGGACGGCACGACGCGGAAGGGCCACCGCAGGTAGTCGGACACGTCCTTGGTCGAGTCCACCAGCGACAGAATGAAGACCATCATGACGAGGAGAAAGCCGGCGACGAAGCTGACGGCCATCACGATCGACTGCGCCGTGGAGTGCTCGTTGAAGGCGAAGCTCACCGCGTAGGCAAAGACGGTGCTCGTGAAGCCGTACGTGATGAACATCACCACCGTCGGTCCCGCCGTCAGCGACCCGACGTACTCTTTTCGACTGAATATGAGGAAGATGATGAGAACGAGCAGCAGCGTGATGAGGTAGGCCACGATGTCGAACAGAAACGTGGTGAGCCAGTAGATGTAGTAGTTGAGCCCCGAGACGTTCTGCAGGTGCCGCGCCTTGCACTCCCGCTCCTTCACGATCCACGCCACCGGGTTGGAGGGCAAAAAGGTAAAGGGGATCATCACAATGGCTCCAATGAGAATCGTCTGCACGCCGCCCTTCACCTCGGAGCTGCTGGAGGACTCGGGCATCGGCTTGGCGCCGACCTTGAAGGTGCGATTCGGGTTGCCGGTGAAGTGCTGCAACACGTAGGAGTAGAACTGCTGAATGCCGAGGCCGCCGGAGTGGTAGGCGGACGTGTTGTAGAATAAGAAGGTCGCGGTCTCCTCGCCGGGGACGATGATGTCCAGCCCCGGGTCATTGCAGAAGATCGACGTGTAGCGGCCCATCGTGAGCGACTTGGAGGTGTCCGTGGCGTACTGGGACAGCTGCAGGCCATTCACGAAGTTGCGGTCCGAGATGAGCGAGTTCTGCCGCGTGACGTTGTCGAGCGCACCCAGGTAGCCGGTGCAGCCCGAGACGTCCATCTGCACCACATCGCCGAACATGTCCGCCGAAAGGTTGATGGACCCGCTTGACGTGAAGCTCACGAGCGTGAGAAGCATGGCAAGCAGAATGCACACGACGGGGCAGACAAGCTGGAAGCACTGCATACGACGATCACGCAGCGCATTCCACAGCCGCTTCGCGAGCATCGCCTTGAACTGCGACCACAGCCGCTGCGACTTGCTCGGCATCATCTCGCAATGCCACACAGCGCGATTCTCCTCCTCGACGACGGCCTCGTCCTCCACGATTTTGCTGCTCTCCTTGTGCTGCCGCATGTCCTCCATCGCGATCTGCAAGAAGACTTCCTCCAGCGTGGTGGCAGAGAGGGAGTAGCCACGCACGCCGGCCGACTCGCCGTCGTTCTCCATGCCGGCCAGCAGCGCAGGAAAAAGCTTCACATCCTTCATGGGCAGCTTGTAGACGATCTCCACGCCGTTGAAGTTGGCGGCCTCGGCGCTCGGCACCAGACCAGTCACGAGCGTGTCGACGTCCTCCGCCTCTGCCTCGGGGTCGATCGTCACGGTCATGTTGTAGCCCACACCGAGCCGCGACTTAAGGAACATGCTGCTGCCGGAGCACTGCAGGCGGCCGCGGCTCATGATGCCGATGCGGTGGCCCAGCAGGTCGGCCTCGTCCATGTAGTGCGTCGTCAGCATAATCGTGTGGGCCTCCGACATGCGGCGCAGCAGCTCCCACGTGTAGCGGCGCGCACCCACATCCATACCTGCGGTGGGCTCATCAAGGAAGATGAGAGGGCTGCGGCCGACGAAGGCGATGGCGACGGACAGCTTGCGCTTCTGACCACCGGAGAGGGCACGTGACGGGTACTCGATCTTGTCCAGCAGCGCGACCTCCTTCAGCACCATCCGCACCGCGTCCTCCAGCACTGGGCCGTACAGACCCTTGATCTTGCCGTAGTACTCCAGGTGCTCGCGGCACGTCAGCTCCGACCAGAGGATGTTGTGCTGCGGGCAGAAGCCGATCTGCTGACGCACGCGGTCGAGCTCGTCGCGCACCGAGTACCCGTTGATGTAGCAGTCACCCTCCGACGGCGTTGTCATGCCGGTCATCATGTTCATCGTCGTCGACTTGCCCGCGCCGTTGTGGCCCAGCAGGACGGAGATCTCCCGCTCCTTCATGTTCCAGTACAGGTTGTTCACCGCAGCGAACGTCTTGCCGTTGCGGCGGTACTCCTTGCGCAGGCCAACGATCTGCACCGTTGCGTCCTCGCCGTCGTCGTCTTCAAAGACGCCGTCCTCGGCACGGCCGTCTTCGTTGTCTCCGGTGATGTCGTGCTCCTTCTTGCAGCAGCGGCAGCAGCACCACTTGACGGGGTCGATGATGAAGAAGAGCGGGTGCTTCGTCGTACCCCAGTCCTTCGGCAGCACCGCATCAAAGTAGAACATGAAGATGTAGTAGGCCAAAAAGTCCGCCATGAGCAGCGCGTACAATATGTAGCTCTCGGGCCGCAGCTGCACGTTGCGGAAGTCGCCTGAGCCGAAACCGGCGCCAACCTCCAGCGTCAGGATGTTCGTCAGCGCAGCAGCGAAGGCGGTTGGGGAGAGGACGGAGACGCCGATGATGACGTTGGCTGAGGCGCTCGTGAAGGCGAAGGTCGGCACGGCGAAGGCGAAGTAGATGAGCGGGGCGAGCATCGAAGCAAGACGAGCCTTGCTGAAGAAGGCGGCGATCAGCCCTGACAGCGGGATCGTGCTGAGGGCGAAGAGGTAAAACGTGAGGAACAGGATGAAGGCGTCGCTGCCGGGGACGAAGGTGACCTTGAGCAGGACCACCATGATGATGCACTCCACGAGATACTGCAGGGCGTAGGTCACGAACCACGAAAGGTAAAGGGACGTGTTGCTCAGGCCCATGATCAGCATCGCCTCGCGAATACGCAGCTCCTTCTCCAGCACAATCTTCTTCGTCAGCTGCGAGACGGGGTAAAGGAAGGAGAGCACGAGAATAAAGGCGATGAGGGACGCGGCGGTGTTCAGCAGCGTCTTCTCGGTGTAATCCTGCGAGCCGAAGGAGACCATGTAAGGGTGCAGCAGCGAGCCGTCTGTGTAGCCAATGGTGTAGAGGTAGTACTCGAAGAGCACGCGCTGAATGCTGTTGAAGCCGGAGATAAGATACAGCTCGGCGTGATCGAAGGCGAAGCCGCCGGAGAACTGCACGTCGGTGACTTTCGTCATGGAGGGCAAGGCGGTCGAGTTCATGTGCAGCACCACGTCGAAGTCCGTCGCGTTCATCGCCTTCACCTCGACGATGCCCCAGTGATAGTCGACGGTGTTCTTGACGTGCTCCTCAGCAGCCTCGATTGTGTCGAACGTGCCACCGTAGATGTAGTTGAAGTACAGGGACGTGCTGTTGAACCAGTCCACCAGCGCCTTGGGCACGTTGGCGCGGGGAGCGAAGTAGAGCTTGCCAGAGTCGGAGATGGCGTTCATACGCGTACTCGACGTCAAGCCAGCAGCCGCCAGCGTGGCCGTTGCAGCGCTGGAAGCCGCAATTTGTGTGCCCTTCCGCGCCGCCCACTGGAAGAGAATAATGGTGTCGAGCTGCGGGATAGCCGCGGCGTTGCCCAGCACGGCGTTCAGGTACAGACCCACGAAGCCGTCAGCGCCAAGCGTGGCGTTGAAGCAGTACCCTTTCACGGGGAGAGTCGACTCGTCGCCGCTGCAGTTCACATCCCAGTCGACAGCTGCACAGTCCGCCAGGCCGGGAATGATGCCCATCGACTTGTTGTTGCACGTCACGTAGGTGTAGAAGGTTGGAATCATCACCGACGACGCCGTGGCGTAGTCCAGCTCCTCCTTTTGCGGGTGCTTGACGTCGCCGAAAGCGGCCCACAGAATAATGGCGCCGACGACGAAGAGAATCGGCACGAACATCTCCAGCGCGGTGGAGAAGAGATCGCGGAACTTCTGCTGGATCGTGCGCTCCATCGTGGCGAGGAACTGATCGTTGAAGCTGCCACCCTTCGTGTTGGGCTCAATTTCCAGGTAGTCCTCCTCCAGCTCCTGCACCGCGGCTGCCTTCCGCTGCGGCGCAAAGGGGTTGCTACCGCCGGCACCACCACCGCCGCCGTACACGGAGCCGACGGAGTGCATGCGGGTGTTATCGGTGATTTGGACATTGCGCTGGTAGAGGGGACGAGACTTCGCATCCACCATCACCTCCCGCTGCGCGCGACGACGGCCCATCTTGGCAGGGGACCGTGAGTGGATGTGTGCTTGTGTTTGTGGGTGTGTAGAGAGATAAGAAACGTAGAGACAAGGGGACACTTAACACGGAGTCCAGCAAACAAAAAGAGGAGAAAAGAAAGGAAATCAGAGTGAAAAGAAAGAGAAGAGAAGAGTTTCCAAAACAAATTGTAAAGAAATGAAATGATAAAACACTAGTAAAAAGAGCACGCGAAAAAAAGAAAGAGAGAGAAGGTGAGAGGGGGGATTGGCAAGTGAAACAAAAAAAAAAGACAAAGACGCTATGTACAAATATGGCGCCCCTGAACCAATCGAGGCACAGGGCAAACAAGAAAAGAACGACAAGAAAGAATTAATATTGTAAAAAAAAAAAAAGAAGAAAAGAGAGAACAAGTTAAAGAGAAGCGATGGGGCGTTGCCTTCGTAGTAAGAAATAAAATAGTAGTGGGGCTATTCACAGAAACCTCCTAGCAAAGAAAGGAGCGAGAAAGGTAATAAGAAGTTGCGTTGGCGTGAGAAGTCGGAGTCGACGCTCGGCCACCCACGAGTTGCGAGGAAAGAGAGAGAAAAAATACGCAAAGACGCCGTGCGCTCTGGAGGCATGACGCAAAGGGCACGCATATGTAATGTAATTGTGAGTTAGTTGAGAAGTTGGAGAGGAGCAGAGGGGAGAGATAAACGGTTAGATGAAAGAAGCAGTGCATGATTACAAAAAAGAAGAAGATGCCTTAAAGGCAAGAAGCAGTCGCGGCAAGGGAGAAAGCACCTTGACAGTTGGTGAGTTGCGCGCGTCTGACAATGCCTTGTAGTGCATTGAGACGTGCTTTGAGAAGGACGCGTAGTGTTGATATGTTTTTTTTTATATGTGCCACACTCACTTTTGTAACGCATTGCGTGGTTAGAAGCAGCAACACCTTCAGCTTGCAGTCGTAAGGCTAAGAAAGCGACAACCAGGACCACACAGCACTTGCCGACCAAGCTGCCAGATCGGTCACAGACCAAAGGGGAAGAGTTGTTGCGTGTTGTGCAGCACCGCCTCCGCCAGCGCCTCGATAGAGGCCAGCTCCCCCTTGCGCAGCTCATAGACCACCTCCAGCACCTCGACCAGTGTGCACGGCTCGTTGCGACCCTTCACCACGCTGCCCTCCACAAACTTCTCCTTGCGGCACGACGGAAAGTTCGCTAGGATAGTCTCCGAGAGACACCGCTTCGACGGCGATTGGGCAGCGGCGTTGTGCAGCACCTTCTTCGAGGCATGCGTATTTTTCACATCGCAGTAGGGGGCGTCCGTCTCCAGCATCAGTCGACTCAGCGGCAGCGCCTTCAGCACGGCAAGGTTCTCCTCCGTCTTGAGGCTGCAGCCGTTGACGCCAACGTACAGTCCCGCATCCACGTACGTCTGCAGCTCTGACGCGGTGCCTGTAAAGCTGTGCACGACACCACCGACCAAGTCCGCCAGATGTGGCTGGAGCAGCTCCATGAAGTCCCCACCCGTGTTGCGGTCGTGCAGGAAAAGAGGCAGGCGGTGGCGCTTTGCCATTTGCAGCTGCGCCGTGAAGTACGCCCGCTGCGTCTCCTGTGCACAGAAGAAGAGACGGTCATAGTCGAGGCCGATCTCGCCCACCGCCGCCACGCAGCCACCGGCGTGTACGGAGTGTTGCGCAATCAACGCGTCGAGGGCATCGAGATACCCGGCTGGATCCTTGAGAAAGTCGTCACAGTGGGTGGGATGACAGCCAACGGTACAGTAGCAGCGCAACGACTCTGTACTGTAGGCCTGACACATCTCAATAACCTTGCGGCTGTCCTTTAGAGTTCCACCGGTGAGAAGAAGGCCGCGGACGCCGACGTCTTTGGCGCGCTGCAGCACGGCGTCGATGTCCGGCGCGTGTCGCCTGTGGTCGTGATAGACGCCGTGGTACATCTCGCTGGTGAGGTTGAGGCCGATGTCGACGAGCCGCCACTGCGCACAGCACGGCGGAAGGACTGACATGACGGTAAGAAGTTCTGGGGAGCATTGAAAAAAGCAAATGTTGTAAAGGTGTAAGCAGAGCGCAAGAAATGAGGTGAAGGGGAAAAAAAGGATGTAGTTCGAGGTGAGGAACGCAGGCTGGGCACGGCCTTTTTCGAAAAGACATCTCCGCAGCACAAGCTCCACGGAGAAACGCCATCTGTCGTGTGAGTCGACACAAACGTTGCCATTCGTTGCGATCGTCCCGTTGACCGCTGCCTTTTAGAAAAATAGAGTAGAGAGCTCTGATGCGTCGCAGCACATCCAAATCCAGGCCGTCGAGGTCCTATCGCACCTGCAATTTCAGCGCCTTTCCTCCGTCGCCGCCTGCCGTCGCCGCGTCATTAATTTGCTTACTTTGTATTGCTCTCTAACTTCAAAAATCTGTTGCTTATGTTTATTCAGAAAGCCGCTTGCGTGACAGCTGCGGCTTGCGCACTGCACAGCTTCCCTCAATGCACACCCGCGAAGGTTGCAGCCGCAGCTGTCACGCCATCCCGCTCGATACGAGAAAAGAAAAAAAAGGGAAGAGACAAATAAAAGCTGCCCAGACGTTGTCGGCACACATACACAGACCCACACAACGACGAGCAGCACACCCAACAAATAACAAAGGTAAAAACAGGTGGAAACAATAGTTGCATTCAAATATATGGCGTCAGCAAGCGACAACGCTTGAAAACTGTGAGGAAGCAAGGAAAGAGAGTGAGACATGAAGGGAGAAAAGAAAACGATTGCGCGCAGGAAAGCCAAAGTCCACAGCAGGAGAGAGAAAAATGTTGAACAAAAGAAAGATGGTGTGCACATGGTACATACATGAAGGAGATTGACGATTCGGTGGAGAATAAACGGGAAGAGAGCGAAAGATATAACAAAGGAAATAAACAAATGAAAAGAAGTACTGAAGTGCTGAAGGGCGTCTTTTACTGCTTTTCAGTGCACATGAACGACTTCGATGCGAGGAGAAAACAAAACACATAACAAAACAATAAAGCGCCTGAAGAGAGAAACCAAAAAAAAAGGGAAAAAAAAGCTTTCGTGGGAGGCAGTGTGCATATTTGCTCTTTCAGCGGTAATGCCGAGAGAGCGCCAGCCACAAAAAAAAGCGAAATAACAACAAAAATAATAATGATAATAATAAGGAGCTCCGCCTTAGAAATATAAAAAAAAAGAAGATTGTACATGTGAAGGTCCACGAGGTGCCGTCCAGCGCATCGGCATATCCTCATCTCTCTTTTCACCCAACCCAGGTAAAAAGGTACACGCACGAAGTTCGACAATACAAAGTATGTTGGGGCAACGGAGCAAGAAAATAAAAAGTATTGTGGTTTTTTTTCCTCCCTCATCATCACCGACAACAACAAAACAAATCAGTTCATCTCAGTGGTTGGATCTGGAGTGGGTCGCGGACCCGACCTCATCAAAGGCGGGATCCTCCAGCGGGCTCGTCCGCTTACCGCTCAGCGACAACGCATCCTCCAGCGTGCTGCGGAAGGCCGTCGCCTCCTCCAGCTCGCCGCTGATCTTGAGGAACACCTGCTCGATCGACGTCTGCGAGACGCTGTAATCCACGATGTGCAGCAGCGCTTTGTTGCCCTGCAGCAGCCGGAAGACATCCGAAAGGGCCACGTCAGCCGGCAGCGTGTAGACGAAGCGGCGACTCTTGTACTCGTTCAGCGTCGCAGCGGGGAAGTTGCGCTTTACCCACCCGTGCAGCACCTCCATGTCATCCTCCGTCTCGACGCGGATGCTCATCTCGAAGCCGGTGCCGAACTTGTTCTTCAGGTGCGTCTTGTCGCCGATGCAGCGCAGCGTGCCATCCACCATAATGGCCACGCGGTGCGCCAGCGCCTCCACCTCCTCCAGGTGGTGCGTCGTCAGCACGACGGAACTGTTGTCCGCCACCTTCTCGATTGCGTTCCAGAGACCGCGGCGGGCAACAGGGTCCATGCCGGCAGACGGCTCGTCGAGAAACACCACGCTGGGGCCACCGATCAGCGACATGGCGAAGGACAGCTTGCGCCGGTTGCCGCCAGAGAGCTGAGAAGAGAGAGTCTTGCGGTACATAGACAGCTCGCACATCCGCAGCAACGCGTCCACGACGCCGTCGCGCTCTTGGTAGCAGATGCCACGCACACCGCAGTAGAGATACATGTGCTCCTCCACAGTCAGCAAGTCCAGCGTGGCGTCGAACTGCGGGCAGTAGCCGATGCACTGCAGCGCCTCCGTACTGTTTTCAAGAATGTTGTAGCCGCAGATGTATGCCTTTCCGCTAGTGGGAATGAACTCCTGGCAGAGGATGGAGATAGCCGTCGTCTTGCCCGCGCCGTTCGTGCCCAGGAAGCCGAAGACCTCGCCGGGCACGACGGAGAACGTGATGTTCCGCACGGCCTCCTTGCCGTTGGGGTACACCTTGCGCAGGTCGACCACACGCACCATGTCGTCGTTCACGTTCTTCTCCTCCTCCTCGTACACCTCCTCGCGCACCGCCTCCACGTCAGAGTCCTCGTCGGAGATCTCCTGCGGTACCGCGTTGGCATCGTAGCTGTTCTTCTGGCCCCACATGCGGCGCACGGGGTGGTCAATGAAGAGCGTGATGGCGAAGAAGATGGGAAACTCGATGGCCATGTACACGTCCGCCCACCCCGTCGTCGCCATCGACCACGGCTTTAGACTGCTGTCCGCCAACTGCTGCTGCGTCAGCATTGCCATGTTGATAATGCCCTCGCCAATCGCGAAGCTGGGGACAAGGCGGGTGATCCACTTCAGAATGCTCGCCGCCCGCTGCGTCTGCGGCAGCAGCGACATGATATACACAATCATGACAAGGAGAAACCCGGCGACGAAGCTGACGGCCATCACGATCGTCTGTGCGTTGGAGTGCTCGTTGAAGAAGAAGCTGCACATGTAGCCTGTCGTGGTGCTGGACAGCCCGTAAATGAAGAAGAGAACAAAAAGGGGCCCTACGCGGTCGTTGCCGATGTACTCGGTGCGGTTGAAGCAGGCAAAGATGACGAGCACCAGACACATGGTAATAATGTAGGCCACGATGTCGAATAGGAAGTTGGTGAGCCAGTAGATGTAGAAGCTGAGTCCTGAGACGTTCTGCAGATGCCGAGCTTTGCACTCCCGCTCCTTCACCACCCAGGCAACCACGTTCGAGGGCAGGAAGGTGAAGGGGATCATGATGATGGCACCCATCAAGATCGTCTTGATGGCGTCCTGCGTTGCCTCCTCGTTTTTCGTCTTGGGCATCATGCCGGCACGCAGCCGGAAGCGGTGCGTCGTGTTCGTGTGCTTCTTTAGCAGCGCCTGGTACGCCGCGTTCATCGAGGTCGGTCCTTGGTGGTAGGTCGAGCAGTTAATGATGTGCATGATGCTGTTTTTAAGCCACATCACCTTGCTCCACTCCGGGTCGTTGCACGCCAGCCCCTCGACTCGCATCTTCGGCTGAAAGAGGAAGGTGTCGACCATGTACATCGACAGGTTGCGACCCGTCTTGAAGTTCAGGTGGTTCACGGTGAAGTTGTCAAAGCTGGCGCTGGGGCCGAGCAGCGTGTCGCAGCCGTTCATGTCCACAACCGCACCGCCGGGGTACAGGTCGCTGTTCAGCGTAATCTCCGACGGCCCGCTCATCGAGATGAGCGAGAGCAGCATGGCGATGAGGATGCAGATGACCGGGCAGACAATCTGGAAGAACTGCATCTTGCGGTCCCGCATGCCGTTCCACAGGCGCTTCGTCATCATGGCTTTAAACTGCGACCACAGCATCGCCTTGCGTCCCTCGACCACCTCGCAGTTCCAGATCAGATCCTCCTGCGCTGCGATGATGCGGGGGTCCTGCTGCATCAACGGGTCCTCCTTTCTCTCGCGCTCGATGTCCTCCTGTGACACACTCAGAAAGATCTCCTCCAGTGTTGTTGCCGAGAGAGAGTAGCCGCGCACGCCCAGTGCCTTTTGCGCCGCCTCCAGCCGGTCGAGGAAGGCAGGGAACTGCTCCACGGCGTTGTTCGGCAGTCGGTACATCGCCTCGCACCCGTTCACGCCCATCTCGTGCGCACCGTCGACGGCGGACTTGACCAGCTTCGTGATTTTCCGGACTCGCGCGTCGTCCTGCAACGACATGGTGATGCTGTAGCCAAGGCCCAGGTTGCTCTTCAGAAACATGCTGCTGCCGGAGCACTTCAGGCAGCCCTGGCTCATGATGCCAATCTTGTGGCCCAGCAGGTCGGCCTCATCCATGTAGTGCGTCGTCAGCAAAATGGTGTGATGGGCCGACATGCGGCGCAGCAGCTCCCACGTGTAGCGGCGCGCACCCACATCCATACCAGCGGTGGGCTCGTCGAGGAAGATAAGGCGACTGCACGTCACAAAGGCGATGGAGACGGACAGCTTGCGCTTCTGACCACCGGAGAGATTCTTCGACTGCTGATCCACCTTCTCCAGCAGGTCCGTCTCGTGCAGCATCCGGCACACCGCGTCCTCCAGCTCCCACCCCTTCAGTCCTTTAATGCGGCCATAGAACTCCAGGTGCTCCCTGCACGTCAGTTCATTCCACAGGATGTTGTGCTGCGGGCAGTAACCGATCTGCTGGCGGACCGTATCCAGCTCTCTGCGTACCGAGTGGCCATAGATGTAGCAGTCGCCTTCATCGGGCTCAGCCATGCCAGTTAGCATATTCAGCACTGTTGTCTTGCCAGCGCCGTTGTGGCCCAGCAGCACCGAGATCTCGCCCTCACGCATCCCCCAATACAGGTTGTTCACCGCCACGAACTTCTTGCCTGCGCGCGAGTACACCTTGCGCAGCCCGTCCAACACCACGGCGTCGTCGTCAAAGTCGTCCTCCTCAAACACGCCCGTTGGCGACCGCCCGTCCTCGCCGCCTTCGAGCCGCTTATGCTTGCGGCCGAAGCACCAGTTAATGGGGTCAATAACAAAGAAGAGCGGGTGCTTCGGCGTGCCCCACTCCTTCGGCATCACGTTGTCCAGGTACAGCATCAGCAGATTGAAAAAGAAGAAGTCGACGCCCATCATCATGATGGAGAGGTACAGCGGCGGTGTGTCGAGGGTGGAGTGCCAGTCCCGGTTGGAGAAGCCACCGGAGATCTCGTGGTTGATGATGCCGAGCATCGTGACAGCGTACGCCGTCGGCGGAAACATGCAGAAGGTGGTGATGACAGGCGTGTTGGCGCTCTGGATGGCGAAGGCGGGCATCGCAAAAACAAAGTAGATGAGCGGCGTCAGCAGCGAGGCGAGGCGTGCCTTGCTGAAGAAGGCAGAGAAGAAGCCCGCGAGCGGGACGCAGGTGGCCAGGTAGATGAAGTAGATCAAAAACAGCACCAATACGTCGGTGATGGTGATGTAGGTGAGGCGGATCACAACAAGCGAGATGACGACCGTGACGAAGTTTGGCACGAAGAAGGTCAGGTACCACGAGATGTAGATGGGGGAGTTGCCAAGGCCCATGATCAGCATCGCCTCGCGAATGCGCAGCTCCTTCTCCAGCACGATGCGCTTGGTAAACTGGGAAACGGGGTAGAGGTAGGCCATCACAAAGATCAGCGGCAGCAGAATACCAGCAGTGGCGAGGAGCGGCTGGGTCAAGTAGGCAATGTACCCGGCGCTCGCCATAAAGTGGTCCAGCGGGAGGTCCGCCGTCACCGTGCCGCCCACCACGTTCGTCAAGTAGTGCTCCGTGATGAGCTGCTGCAGCGAGAGGTAGCCGGCCGTCGCGTACAAGTCTGCGCGGCTGTCGTAGTACCCGCCGCCGTAGCTCTGGTCATAGGGCAGCTGAAAAGTCGGCAACGCCGTCGAGTTCATGCGAATGTTCACGTCGAAGTTATTCGCGTCGAAGGCGTTCACCTCGATGATGGCCCAGTTCCATGCCATTGCCCGCACCCGCGCCTCCGCCTCGGCAGCCGTCGCAAACGTGCCGCCGTACACGTCGTTGAACAGGAGGGAGTTGGCGCGAATAAACGTCAGCAACGGCTCCACCACGGCGCTGGGGCCGACGAAGTACAAATCGCCAAAGCAGCTGATGGACGACTGCTTCGAGTTGGGCAAGAGACCGGCGGAGATGCCGGCAGAGATGAGATTGCCGCCGGACGACTGCTTTTGTGTCGCACCGAGGCGGGCCAGCCAATGGAAGACAATCACCTCGTCCAGTGTTGGCACCACCCACAGCGACGCGTTGTACGCGTTCACCCACAGCTGCACCGGCACGTTGGCGCCGGTGATGTTGCCGATGGAGTAGCCGCCCACCGTGTAGCGGCTGAAGTCGAAGTCGACCACGACGTAGCATAAACTCTTGTAGGGCAGAGTAGAGTGGTCGCCATCGCACGCGATGTCTGTGTAGCGCACAATCATCTCGCAGTCGCAGAGCCCCGGGATGGGCGGACCGAGTGAGCGGTTGTAGCACGTCATCTTCTTGTGCAGCGTCGCGTACGCGTTCTCGCCCGGATTGTTTGTGATGAATTGATTGGGCCCACCAACGTAGGGCAGCCACACCGCCCAGAGAATCAGTGTAATGACGATGAACATGATGGGCAGCAGCACCTCGGTGACGATGATCGTCTTGGTGCGCAGCGTTTGCTGGAAGGTGCGGTACAGAATGGCGAGCAGCTGGTCGAAGAAGTTGCCGCCTTTCGCGTAGGAGCGACCGAACCCACTCTCGGTGCTGCTGTCAGAGGAGCTGCCGGAGCTCCCGTCAGAGTTGCGGCTCGTCATCGTTGCGCAACGCGGCCGCGTCTTGTTGAGACGGCTTTGTGGGTATCTCTGTTGAGAGCTGGACTACGAGAGGGTGTGTGTGGTGCAGCAGAGTGGAGCTGTGTAGCCGCAAACACAATAAAATGAAGAAGCAAAAGCTACGCGTGCCGGTTTATGTTTGTACACTGCCCGTAGCGTTCTTAAATACAAACGAGCAAAAAAAAAAACAACGAAGAGATGTAGAAGTGATGAAAAGCGACAAAGAGAACACGGAAAAAACGAAGATTTTGGAGAACGACAAGTGTGGCGAGGGACAACCAGAAAAAAAACGGGGAAAAAAACTATTCACAAAGGGGGGTGTAAAGGCGGACGCAGCGCCTAAGACACAAAGAGAAGAGTGAGCAAAAGCAAAAGCAAAAACAAATAACAAGAGAAAAATAACAAAATACCAAATAGAGAGCAATAAAATAACAAGAAAAGTAGAAAGAAGTGCACTTCAACTCACAGAGAAGACAACCAGGACTGTGGAAGAGGGTGTAAGGTGCGAACGTGAACGAAGGACGGTGACCGGACTCACTCGACAAGAACACGAACGGAGATAGAAAAGAAAAGAAAAGAAAAGCAGACGCGAAAGTCACAGAAAAGGAGAAACAATGTGTGGCGGAATATGGCGACAGAGATGTCGGCAGCGTCCGTGACGTGCGAGGGAGATCGAATGAAGGGTGAAAATGAAAGATATCAGAAAAGAGAAGTCACTAGCAGCTGGGTAGCGACGAAACACGCACCGACGCACACACCGACAGAGAGAGAGAGAAAGCAACGTTAGAGAGCAGTAGCAGAATGCAACTCTTATGCTTTCCTTGCCGCCTAGCGATGATGATGTAGTTGGGTGTGTTGTGCTAGAGGAAAAAAAAGAAAAAAGAGTAGGAAGACGACGACGATGCGGAACACCACAAGAGGGAAGCAACAGCCCACAAAATTGCGGAAAAAAGTTGAAAGCCTTTTGTGCCGTGAGACGTCGTCCAGCCCGCTGCCCGTATTTAAATTCAACGGAGCCCTGGTGGACGTCGCTGAGCTCTTCTGTGCTAATAAATGATGGTGAGTTTGATTAGTATTATTATGTGAATGTGTAGCGAGAGAAATTGTGCAGCAGAATTGTTTTTTTTTTTCCGGATAGAAAGAAGCGAAGAGCGGAGAGGAAGAAAATAGCAACAACTTTGCGAAGGGCCCGCTGCCTCAAGGAGCTGCGAGAGAGGGAAGAGAGAGAGAAAGGTCAAAAGTGGCGCTTGAGAGGCGACGAGGACAAGCTACTCAAGAAGCGCTGAGAACGCAACGTGCGCACCACAGCCTTCACCACAACAAGCTTATGCAGATGTAACTGCTTTTTTTTTCTCTGACGGAGATGCACAGCTGCCGATGGAAATGGAAAAGTGTCATTTAGAAACGCCACTTCCCATCTCACCCAACGGCATTCACCAGCGCAGCTAAAGGCGCTCTAGCTGCCGCCCTTCGTATCTTGTAGACGATGCTGCAATTGTTGTTTCTTCAATTATCGTATTCGTAGCAAAGCTGTCAGTTCCCAAACGTACGACCAAACTTCAAAGGCAACAGAACAGAGAGAGACGTCCTCTACACACACACACACACAGATGCATGAAGACTCTCGCAAGGACGATGTGCACTGAACGCAGCAAGAGAAGAGAAAGAGAGAGAGAGAATGCAAAAGACCGACAGGCATTCAACAACAAACGGTGAAAAAAAAAAAAAGAGAGCTTCGAATGAGCTACGGCATTTGAGAACAAGAAGAACGTCGATGGAGCCTCATCGCTCCGTTGTGCACACCTGCTCCAACGAGCGATATTTCTTTGAAAAAAAAATAAGCGCGAAAAGAAGAACAAAAGATTGTTCGCTGCGTTTGCTGCAGATATCTCACAAATGAAAAAAATATTCAGTTAATTCGTCCAGGAGCCCTACATACATGAGAACAGAAATCGCCAACGGAAGTTAAAGGCCCTCGAGATGAACCGCAGTCACCGCTGATGGAGAAGGCAGGTAAGAGGAAGCCTACCAACGTAATCACACCCTCTTTGAGCACGCGTTCAGGCACTGCGTTAAGAACAAGTCACCACGTAAAGCGTTTCTGAGCGCAGCGGCGACAACACCGACTGTTAAACAACAAGAAAAAGGTATTTTCATTTTGCTTTTTCTTCTTCGTCAGAAATCAAAGAAGATAAGAACAGTGGCGACGAACACCTAGAGCGTAGGTTAAACATTAAAAATTTGGACCAAACGTACACTCTCACGTAGCGCACCATTTTCAGCGACAACAAAGCTGAGATCGAGGAGAAAGATGAGGAAAAATGCGCGAGAGGGAGAGGGAGAAACACCCCTGTTCATACCTTTTTGTTGTTGTTGTTATGTGTGTTTGTGTGGAAAAGAGAGAAAGAGCAGGTGCGTTTCTGCTTTTACGTTGCTGTGTGAAGCATCAACGCTGCCTGCTCTGGTATCGACAAAAAGCTGGAGAGAAAAAAAAAGGGAGAAAGGCATTGCGGAGCCAAAATTGACGATCAGAATGTTGGAGAGGATAAACAAAAAGACGTAAGGTGTGGACCAAGAGCCCAAAGCTTGTCAGCCGCAACGAAACACCGACAGCCCCATTCCAGTTTCACAGGTAAATAATAATAACAAACAAGATGTGGAAAGACACAGTGTGGCAAATATGTTCTACTATTTGTTTTTTTTCCCCCTCACATCAGAGGAGCTACGAGAGATCGCTCAGAGCTACACGGGGAAATCAACAAAGAGAAAGGAAAACAAACAAACAAAAAAACCTCAACCCCGTGCGGCCAAGCGGCGACGGGGATGCAGTGGAATGTGGTCGGGCTAACACAGCCCCATCCCACCTACTAGACTGCAACCGGAGCTGATAAGGATAAGACAGTAAGCCATACAAAGCTGGCACCTGGAAAAAAAGAAATAAAATCAAAAAAATGTCCGCGTGGCAGAAGTGCAGGCAAGCTTAAAAGTTTGAACATGTATGCACACGAGAACATGAAAGAGAAAAAATAAAGATGAAGGCACAAACAGCGAAGAGAGAAAGCGTGGAGGATCGAAAAAAAAAAGACCAGAAAGAAAGGCAAACAATTACACCGGTAATAGCGCATGTATGCAGTGCCTGACAGCGCGAAACGCGGTAAGGAACGACTAGGGGTTGTGAAGAAAAACACGCAAAAACCACAAAAAGCAATGAGCACATAGGTGGAGAGAGACGGAATATGAGAGAGGGAAAGAGAGAGAGAAAGAGGAAGATACCATTCGAGGGGTAATTGAGAAAACAAGCAAGCACAGGGAAGATGAGGTGGTGGGTGTTATTGATAGAAACGTCGGCACTACAGGAAGCAGCGCACATCAATGGTATCGCAAATGCACACAAACAAACACACATACAAAAAAGAAAAAAAACATGAGCCGAATTAGAAAACATAAGGTAAAGAAAAAGTAAGGGAAAAAAGTGGGGACTTTACACACTAAAAAACGGACACAGCGCTACGTAACGGAATAAATGCATGTACATGGATGACAAGCGAGAGAGGGCGAGAAAAAAAGAAAAGGAAGGAGCACCCTACACTCGACTAATAAATAGACCGCAGCACCCACAGTCGGCGCGCCTAAAAAAAAGAAAGAGGAAAAGGCCAAAAATCACTAAAAAAGGAAAAAGAAAAGAATTGCGAAACACAACCAAAAATCAGCAGTAAATAATAAAATAAAAATGAGGGGAAGAACACAATCCAGAGAAGTGCCAGAGGACACACGCAGATAGGCAAGAGGCAGACACGTCATCAACCTCTCCTTCCTCACTCCAAAAATTAAAATTGAATAACAGAAGGACAGGTTGAAAGAGGAGGAGGAAGGAAACGCGGTGAAGGACGATGTCCGCCGCCTCTCGGGCCACTGGCATCTCTAATGCGGAAGAGGGGAGGGAAAGAAGGACAACTACACGTGGAGCAAGTTGTTAAGCAAAGCATAACAAAGAGAAGTAACCAAAAAAGCTGAAAAACAAAAAATTGTGAATCAGGACGAAGAATACCGAAAAAACAGATCTGGGTAGACGCACAAGATGGAGAATAAGACAAACAGAGGGAAATTCGGAAAAACACACGAAAGATTAGAACAAAATAAGCGATTTTTTGTTGGAACCAACAAGACACGTAATCGCACACACATAGACAGACAGCAGCGGCCAAACAGCAGCACGAATCGAAGACAATTAATATTCGCTCAACAAATCATAAAATATGGCACTGCGAAGTCAATACATCAACCTTCCTACACGCCCGGCTTCAAAGATGCGCTGAGCTCTCCGCCACACGAAGAAACACCTGCTCGATTGACGTCTGCGAGACGCTGTAGTCGGTGATGTGCAACCGCTGCTTGTTGGCCTGCAAAATGGAAAAGATATCACCGAACTTGCGATCACGCGGCAGGCGGTAAACGTAGCGGCACCCATCGCCCTCATTCTGCACGGCGTTGGGGAACGCGGTCTCGAAAAATTCTAACACTCGACCCGCGTAGGCCGCCGACTCGACGCGCACGCTCACCTCGAAGGCGCTGCCAAACTTGTTCTTCAGGTGCACCTTGTCGCCGATGCAGCGGATATGACCCTTCACCATGATGGCTACCATATCCGCCAGCGCTTCCACCTCCTCCAGGTGGTGCGTCGTCAGCACCACAGAGCAGTGCCTCGCCGCGCGCTGGATCGCCGTCCACATCCCGCGCCGCGCAACGGGGTCCATGCCAGCAGACGGCTCGTCCAGGAACAGCACGCGCGGCCCACCCACCAGCGACATCGCCACCGACAGCTTGCGCCGGTTGCCGCCCGACAGCTCGCCCGTCACCGTCTTGCGGTACAACGTCAGCTCGCACAGCGTGCACAGCGCGTCCACCAGCGCGTCGCGCTGCGCCTTTGATACTCCACGAAGTGCGGCGTACAGCTGCAGCTGCTCCTCCACCGTCAGCAGATCCAGCGTGGCGTCGAACTGCGGGCAGTAACCGATGCAGCGCAGCGCCTTTCGGCTGTCTTCCACGATGTCGTGGCCGCAGATGGCAGCACGGCCAGCAGAAGGAAAAAGCTGCTGGCACAGCATCGAGATGGTCGTCGTCTTGCCGGCGCCGTTCGTGCCAAGAAACGCGAAGACCTCGCCGGGGAAAAGAGAGAAGGTGATGCCCTTCACTGCTAGCTTATCCTTGCCGTAGCTCTTCTGCAGGTCGACCACACGCACCACGTCGGTCGCATCCTCGGTCCCCTTCTCCGCAGCGTAGACGCCCATCCGCTCCTCCGTGACGTCAGCATCCTCATCAGGCGCAATGACCGGCTTGCAGTCGCGCTTGTAGCCGCGCCGCTGCAGCAGCCGCCCCAGCGTGGGATGATCGAAGAGAAGCGTGAGCAGCCAGAAGACCGGCACCTCCACGCCAAGGTAGACCATCGGCCAGCCCAGCTGATCCATTTCCCACGGGCCACGCGCGTTGCCGAGCGCGATGTTGCTGGACAGCATCAGCATGCTGATCACGCCCTCGCCGATCGAGTAGGACGGGACAAGGCGAAAGATGTAGCGGAGGTTGTCGGCGGTGTTGGCCGCGTCACTGCGGAGGCGCAGCACGAAAACGATGACGTTAAGCAAAAAGCCAAGAATGAGACCCACCGCCATTACCATCGTCTGCGCATTCGCGTGCTCGTTAAAGGCGAAGCTGATCGCGTAGGCACCCACCGTGCTCGTCAGGCCGTAGAGAAAGAAGATGGTGAAGCAGGCCCCTACACGGTCGTTGCCGATGAACTCCTCGCGACTGAAGATGGCAAATATGAGAATGCAGAGGCACATACTGATCAAGTAGGCTATCATGTCAAAGATGTAGTTCGTCACCCAGTACACGTAGAAGTTCAGCCCGCACAGGTTCTGCAGGTGCCGCGAGCCGCACTCCCGCTCCTTCACGATCCACGCGACGCAGTTGGACGGCAAGAAGCTCATGGGAATCATGATAAGAGTTCCGACAAAGATGAAGGTCAAGGCACTCGACGCGTCGGCCTTGTCAAGCACCGCGGCCGTGTGCCTAATCGTGTGCTCTGCGCCGCTGCTGTGCTTGACCAGCTGATCGTAGTACGTAGCGAGCGCGATGGCGCTCTGGTGGTGCGACGTGGTGTTGAGGAAGTGCACGTTCTTGATGCTGGTCGTCACGTACGGAGAGACGAGCGTGGGCTCATTGCAGGAGAGACCCCCGAAGCGGGCACGGCGGTGAAAGAACCAGGTGTCGAGGGCAAAGTCGGACAACATCTCGCCTGTCTGAAAGTACGTCTCGTTGCGCATGACGCCTGCTGGGCTTGTCCCCTTCCCCAAAAGCGAGTCGCAGCCTGACGTCAGCAACACTGGCGTGCTCGGCTCATTGAACATCGCGTAATCCATCGCCAGCTGTTGCGGCACGCCGAACTTGATGAGCGTGAGCAGCATCGCAATGAGGATGCACAGCACGGGGCAGACAATCTGGAAGCACTGCATGCGGCGGTCGCGTGTGGCGCACCAGAACCGCTTCGCCAGCAACGCCCCGAACTGCGTCTTCCACGCGGACTCCTCCAGCGCGCAGGTCCAGATACGCCCCATTTGTTCGTGCGACACGGTACTGCCGCGGCACTCCAGGTCCTCCTCCGACACCTTCAGGAACACCTCCTCCAGCGTCGTCGCCGAGAGCGCGTAGCCGCGAATGCCGTCGTGCTTGGCCGAGTCGATCTCGTTCAGAAAATGGGGAAACTGGTCCACGCTGCCGGAAGGGAGGAGGTAGGTCAGCTCCGTGCCGTTACGCCCCTGAACCTTCGCGCCATCCACGCTGCTCAGCACGAAGGCGTCGATGACCTTGTAGTCGAGCTCGGGGTCGACAGAGATAACAATGTTGTAGCCGACGCCCATGCGGGACTTCAGAAAGAGGCTGCTGCCCGTGCATTTCAGCCGGCCTTGGCTCATGATGCCAATACGGCTTCCCAGCAGGTCCGCCTCGTCCATGTAGTGCGTCGTCAACAAGATCGTGTGTCGCAGAGCCATGCGCTGCAAAAGCTCCCACACATAACGCCGTGCGGCCACGTCCAGACCAGCGCTCGGCTCGTCCAGGAACACAAGTCGGCTGCCGCCCACGAAGGCAATCGCGATCGACAGCTTCCGCTTCATGCCGCCTGACAGGCTGCCCGCTGTCTGGTCCATTTTGTCTAGCAGATCCGTCTCGTGCAGCATCCGGCACACCGCGTCCTCCAGCTCCCACCCCTTCAGCCCCTTGATCTTCCCGTAGAACTCCAGGTGGTCGCGGCACGTCAGCTCGTTCCACAAGATGTTGTGCTGCGGGCAGTAGCCGAGCTCCTGTCGTACTGTACTCAGCTCTCGGCGTACCGAGTGGCCGTAAATGTAGCAGTCACCTTGATCAGGGGTAATCATCCCTGTCATCATGTTCAGCAGCGTCGTCTTGCCCGCGCCGTTGTGGCCCAGCAGCACCGAGATCTCGCCCTCTCGCATCCCCCAATACAGGTTGTTCACCGCCACGAACGTCTTCCCGCCCCGCGAGTACTCCTTGCGCAGCCCGTCGAACGACACCACGTCGTCCGCGTAGTCCGTCGTCTCGAACACGCCCTGCTCCGCGCGGCCGTCCGGGCCGCCTTCCAGCCGCTCCGCACGCGAACCGCAGCACCACCGCACAGGGTCAATGATGAAGAACAGCGGGTGCTTCGGCGTGCCCCACTCCTTCGGCACCACGGCGTCCAGGTACAGCATCAGCAGGTAGTAGAAGACGAAGTCGGCAGCCATCATGACGAGGAGAAGAGCCAGAGTTGGGTTGTCCACGTGGCTGCGGAAGTCGCTGCCACCAAAGCCACGGCCGACCTCGTGCGTAAACAAGATGTTCAGCGCGGCGCAGAAGGCTGTAGGCGACAAGACGGAGAAGCCGGTGATGATGGGCCCGTGGGCGTTCGTCATGGCGAAGATCGGGATCACGAGAATGAAGTAGATGACCGGCGCCACCAGCGAAGCAAGACGCGATTTGCTGAAGAAGGCGGCGATGATGCCGGACAGCGGGACAGTAGTGATCGAAAAGAGGACAAAGATGAGCAGCAAAATGAGCGCGTCACTGCGTGTAATGAAGGTGATCTTTAACAGCACCGCTGACAGCACGGCGATGACCAGCAGCACGGCGAGCTGCACGAGGAAGTCGCTCACGTACAGCGTCCACTGCTTGAGGCCCATGATCAGCATCGCCTCGCGGATGCGCAGCTCCTTCTCCAGCACGATGCGCTTCACCTGCTGCGACACCGTGTAGAGGTACGCGATGCCGAAGATAAGTGGCAAGATCGCCCGCGTGGTCAGCAAGAGGGGGATGCGCACGTAGCTTGGGTAGCCGAAAGGCGCTATGATGTGCGTCTGTGAACTCTTGAATAGGCCGTGGTAGTCCAAGTAGAACTCGGTGATCACCTGCTGCAGTGTGTTGAAGCCAGAGGCCATGTACAGCTCGGACGTCTCCGTGAGGGCACCGCCGGGGTAGGCAGGGTCGTTGACCACGCCAAAGGAAGGCAGGGCGGAGTTGTTCATGTGCAGCACCAGATCAAGCTCCGTGGCGCTGGAGGAGCGGATTTCAACAATGGCCCACACCATCGTCCCAGGGATCACCATGCTCCGCGCCTCCGCCACGGTGCTGTACACCACCGGATCGCTGAACACCGGCACCAAGTTCGAGAGACCGCTCATGTGCAGAATCAGCGCAGAGGTGAAGGTGTCCTCGCCGACGAAGTAGAGGTACCCCGAGCTCACCAGCGCGTTGTAGACGGTCATGGGGTAGAGCCGGCTGACAGCCGTGGAGCCGAGTTGCTCCAGCAGGCCGATGTCGAGCTGCGCCATCATCTGGAAGGTGATCAGCGTGTCCAGCGAGGGCACGCGCGTTGTGTTGTCGATCATCGAGTTGACATAGGCCACCGTCAGGCGGGAGAAGGGCGTGTCCTTGTGGCGGCAAATCGAGCGTGGGGGAAACGGCACCGCTGAGTAGTCGCCATCGCAGACGTACTCGTACGCGACGCTCGCGCACGGCGGCAGCGAGCCAATACCAGCCGAAAAAGCAGAGAGATTCACGCACGCGTAGGAGGCCTCAGGGTGCTCTAGAAAGGCCATGCCGGGATACGTCACCGGCATAAACGACTTTGAGGTGTATTCGACTCCGCCCCAGACAGCCCACAGCATGATCGCCACCGCGACGAAGATGATAGGCACGATAACCTCCATGACCAGCGAGCACGGCTGGCGGAACATCTGAAGTGCCTGGCGAGTCGTAACGGAGAGGAGTTGATCCAGGCCACTCACGCGGCGCTGCTGGGCGGCGCGAAACGCGGCGCTGTCGCCGCTGTCGATGCTGCGTCGTCGATAGCGTCCCTTGCCGCTCTTCTTGCTGTTTGGCGTGCGGGCCTCGCCGCTCGGGTAGTTGCTGTCATCGTAGCCGTAGTCGGAGTAGGACTCCGCCGAGTTGCTCAGCAGAGGGCCGCCAAAGTCGTAATCGTCAGAGCTGTTCTTCCGTGCACTGCGCTGCTCGGCAGAACGACGGCGGTGGCGGTTCATCGGCGTGTGCTTCTCGATCGAGTGCAGACTCGACGGCCGCCGCTCCAGTGCATCCTTGCTGCCGCTGCTGCTGCTGCTGCCGCGTCGCTCACCAGTGACGGCGGCGGTGGCTTTCTCCGCTTTCCCCAAAACGGGAACCGGCGCCGACTTGTTCAAGTTCAACGGGGCCTCATCTGATGCCACGCTGCTGCTGTAGCGCGTCACGCTGCTCCGCTGCAGCGATGGGCGGCGGTACGGTGGAGCAGCCCCATCCTGAGCGGTGGGGGTGCGGGGCCCGTTGAACAAGAAGGCGGGGCTTTCCTCGGCGTCGGCAAAGAGCTCCGCCTGCGGCGTTACAGACAGCGAGGTCGATGTCCCTGGCGTCATGCTGAACTGCCGGCTGTTGCGTGGGGCCCCCTCCGTCGCGCACGGGCTGGAGTTCGAGAGCCGCTGCGTGGGGCGGTCTGTCTCCAGAAACGCAGTAATGGGTTGCCGCTGCTGCAGCGATGTCGCCGGCATACTCCGACTCGTCGTTTGGCCGCTCACGGTGACCTGCGCCGGTGTGGCTGTGGAGCTGCTACCAATGTAGGGTTCAAGTGCCCACGACATGCTGTCCAGCTCGGGCGTTAACGTGGGTGGTGCGCTCTCTGGCCGCACAACCGCGTCGCTCTGCTTTGACATGATCTGCAGTCTTTATGTAATACTTTTCTATATTTTCTCTGTCTAACTCCGTAAGAGACACACTTTTTCCTCTTGCCGTATACCTCAGTAGGCAGCGCAGGAAGTATTTGGTGGCGAAAAGCAAAAAGAACAAGTATGGGCGTACGGGGAGGAACACGAGAAAAAAAAAGAAAGTAAGGGGGAGGGGAGGGAGCGACGGGTCAGCAGTCAGAGGAGAGCAGCGTGCAGCGCATAAATGACGCCCACACGACCACCGATCCAGTAATAATAGTGAAAGGAAGAGAAAGATAAAGGAGGGAAAAGATTTTTTGTTTGTGTGTTCGTGTTAAAGCAAAAATGTGCCGACCAGGAAAAAAAAAGATGACAAAAATAATGCACAGGAGAAAGGATGGAGGGCCAAAACAGGAAGAGAAAAAAAGAGCAAATTAAAAAAAAAAAAAGGAAGTACACACAAACACAGAAGGCAGCCTCGGCGCCGACAACCGCCAGAAAAAAAAGAAAAAAGGAAAAAAAGCAAAGAAAAAGAAAGAAAAAAGCGGCTCAAAAAGCAATATACAAAAAAAGGGGGGAGTGACAGCGACAGAACTTGACAACAACCGCGGCGAGGTGTTTTCCACCCGAGGCTGATGAAGTGTGCGATGCCCGAATGAAAAGTGGGTGAGGAAGGAGTGTGAAGGGGGGAGAAAACTTTCGGAAGTAGAACAAGACGGAGGAGAAGGACACGGTAGAGGGGTAAAGGCGAAAGATATATCCAATAGGTAGAGGAAAAGGGAAATGAGATATGCACAAGGTGAAATAGAATAAACAAAGAAATACGGAAGAAAGAGAAAAAAAACAACGTTTCCTTCTCCAGCAGTATTTCTTTCTTTGTAAAGAAAGGGAATGAAATTTTTTACCGCACGGCGTAGATCGAGGCGGGCACCATGCAAAGGGGACGATCATTTGAAAAGGCGTAAAAAAGGTCAGGATAGAAGGAGAGGAGAAGATGATGACAGAGAAGTTAAGCATTTAAAAGAGGCACCCACTCGGACGCACATGTCCTGCTGCCTTCGGTCTTCGTTGTACCACCTGAAGAGGCAGTGCCGTTTTTAACCCATTTGCTGCAGCGAGGGCGAGAATCCCTCCTGAATGATCGGGTGGGTGAACAATTCGCAGCAGTCATTTCGGGAGGTGAACCGCCACGACAGCACGTGGGGTTTTAATTCGCCTAAAAACAACACTGCTAATAAAGTCGGTATTTAACTGCTAGTTTTCAATACGCCTGTCAAACTGCGCAACAACGCAGGTCATTGGCGGTATTTTTTTCTTTCTATTTGCCCCTTCACAATACGCCAAAGATCCAAAGCAAAGTAGGTTCACGAGAAAACGACACGCTCATGTTATACTCTACCGACACTCGAAAGCGAACAGGAAAATAAAAATCTTTTAAAAAAAGGATAGTAAGCAGATACCAGCAGCTAGAACACCGTCAACACCACGACCGACAAAAGACACACGCACAAGACTTCCACCACAACATTTACATAAAAAAAGCAAAGCCAACACCAGCCACCAAACGCCTCTTCGCCTCTCATCCAGAGCGGTCGAAACACAACGATTGTGCGCTACAAGAAAGGTAAGATTCGCTAAAAACCCGAAACCAAAGCACAACGACCAGAATACGCGGTGTAACAGCCGCACCTGCAGCTGGTGTGCGCTGCAGCGCTTACAGGTCTTGCTTCTCTACAACGCCTCTCACCTGAAGAAAGATCCGCTCGATCGACGTCTGCGACACGCTATAATCGGTGATGTGCAACCGCTGCTTATTTGCCTGGAACACTTCAAAGATGTCGCCAAATCCCGCGGTCACGCGGCGGTTAGTAGACAAAGCGGCGTCCATCGCCCTCGCTGCACACCGCGTCTGCGAACTCGTCCTCCATGAAGCGCTGCAGCCACGCAACGTAAGCAGCGGACAACAGCAGCGGCGAAAACCCACAGCCGCAGATGGACACCTGCGGCACGACAGTCTCGTGAAACTCTGGTACGATCGGAAGAGAGCGGGAACGAGGGAGACGCGATGGTGTCTGAAAGTCCGTCTTCACGCTTCGGGCTCACGAGCAAAGAGTTAAAAACGATGAGAATAATTTTAAAAAACAGGGAAGAAAGGAGATGGGAGAACGTAGAGCTGATTGATCACAGGTGTCCGAACACGTTTGGCGGGGGAGGTAAATCATTGTAGTCAACACGAAGAGCACTGAAAGGCTCCTTCACCAGCAGCCACGCACACCCAGTTTGTACACAGACGCAAGCCCGCATACATATCAAAGCTGCCGTCCACTCACCGTCAGGCAGAGAGCTCAACATCACGGCGCAAACCAAGCCGATTGTCGAAGAAAGTACGTCGCCGCCACACTTGTGTGCGTGAAATAGACATTACTTCACTGCATCCACCGACGCACAAGCAAACAGAAAAACTAAAATCACAAAGGCAGCAAGACGCTGCTCGCTCTCCTCCGAATACTGAGAAAACAATGTTTTTAATTTTTTTAAACTTCTTCTTCTATTCACTTTTGCAACAACAACTGCATCGCAGGTGGCTCACCACTATATACACGCACGAGAATCACACAGTAAAAAAAAAATCAAAGGTTGAAGTACACATAAACTCACTTCCGCACACTCAATGATAACAAAAAAAAAAGTAATGGTGGGAGATTGGCATATGCACACACAGAGAAAAGGAAAAAAAAACATTCGTGGGGAAACATCATCGAGAAAAAAAAAGGTAGTGTGATGAGAAGATGAGAAAGTCAAATAAGCGCAAAACCAAAAAAAAAAGTAAAGAAAAACACCAAATAGTGAAATCAGCGCAATGTATGACAATTGCAACTTTCTCAGAAGGCAACAGGATTTCACGCAATGCATGGCGCACACTCCACCGCCGGCAAAAAGACACACGCAAAATAACAAAAAAACGTACAGCGTTAACCGCACGCAAAAGCCAGGAGGAATGGAAACAAACAATAATTGCCCTTTTTCCAATAAGGGCATCGCCTCAATCAAGCGAAAGTCTTTCAAACTGAGCAACACAATCCTATCGATTCCGCTCTGTCTCAGCATCACGAAACGTGCTTGCTAATCACAACAAACAAATCAAGCCTATTGCCCCAAGTGCATGGCTTCCTCACGAATCTGGAGGAAGATCTGCTCGATCGACGTCTGCGACACGCTGTAGTCGGTGATGTGCAACCGCTGCTTGTTCGCCTGGAACACCTCAAAGATGTCCCCAAACCCGCGGTCACGCGGCAGCTGGTAGACAAAGCGGCGTCCATCGCTCTCGTTGCACACCGCGTCTGCGAACTCTTCCTTCATGAAGGCTGCAAAGCCGCTCGTGTACTTCGCCGACGACAGCCGCACGCTCACCTCGAATGCGCTGCCAAACTTGTTCTTCAAGTGCACCTTGTCGCCGATGCAGCGGATGTAGCCGCGGACCATGATCGCCACGATGTCCGCCAGCGCCTCCACCTCCTCCAGGTGGTGCGTCGTCAGCACCACAGAGCAGTGCTTCGCCGCGCGCTGGATCGCAGTCCACATCCCGCGCCGCGCCACGGGGTCCATGCCAGCAGACGGCTCGTCCAGGAACAGCACGCGCGGCCCACCCACCAGCGACATCGCCACCGACAGCTTGCGCCGGTTGCCGCCCGACAGCTCGCCCGTCACCGTCTTGCGGTACAGCGTCAGCTCGCACAGCGTGCACAGCGCGTCCACCAGCTCGTCCCACTCCACCCGCGCAATCCCGCGGATGCCGGCGTACAGCTGCAGCTGCTCCTCCACCGTCAGCAGGTCCAGCGTCCCGTCGAACTGCGGGCAGTACCCAACGCACGCCAGCGCCTCCGCACGCTCCGCAACGATGTCGTAGCCGCAGATCGACGCGCTCCCGCCCGTCGGCAGGAACTGCTGGCACAGCATCGAGATGGTCGTCGTCTTGCCCGCGCCGTTCGTGCCCAGCAGCCCAAACACCTCGCCGGGAAAGATGGAGAAGGTGATGCCCTTCACCGCCACGTTGCCGTTCGAGTACCGCTTCTGCAAGTTCAACACACGCACCACGTCGGTCGCGTCTTCCAGGTCGCTCTCCGCCTCGTACACCGCCTCTCGCTCGTCCTCCACGTCGGAGTCCTCGTCGCTGGGGATGATCGGTTCGGCTGCGCGACGGTAGCTAAATCGTTGCAGAATGTGGTGCACGGTGGGGTGGTCGGCAAGGAGCGTCACAATGCAGAAGGCGGGGAATTCAGCGGCCATGTACACCAGCGACCACCCGAGCTGGTCCATGTCCCACACTCCCGTCGCGGAACCAATGTTCACCTTGCTCGTCAGCGTCAGAAGGTTGATGAGCCCTTCACCGATGCAATAAGAGGGTATCACGCGGAATCCCCATCGCATTTTGTTCGCCACGTCGACGTTGTTTGCGTCGAGGGAAAGGACATAGACGATCATGAGGAGGAGGAAGCCGGCAACGAAGCTGACACCCATCACTACTGTCTGCGCCGTCGAGCTTTCCTTGAAGATGAAGCTCAAGCAATAGCCGAATACCGTGCTCGTGAAGCCGTACACGATGAATAGCACGAAGGTACCGCCCACGCGGTCTGGTGCGGTAAATTCCTTCCGCTGAAAGATGGCGAAGATGATGACGCACAGGAGCATGACGATGATGTACGCCACCATGTCGAAGAGGAAGTTGCCGCCCCAGTAGACGAAGAAGTTCAGCCCGCACAGGTTCTGCAGGTGCCGCGAGCCGCACTGCCGCTCCTTCACGATCCACGCCACCGGGTTGGAGGGCAGGAAAGTGAACGGAATCATAATGAGCGCGCCAATGAAAACGAAGCTGAGCTGTGTCGTGGATGTTGGCTTGTTGAACAAGGTGGCGGTGTACTTCATGCTCACCGCCTTCGACCCTTTGAAGTATTTGAGAAACAGGTCGTAGTAGGAGGCAAAGCTCAGCCCTACCTGATGATGCGAGGAGCTGTTGTAGAGAAAGACGTTCACGTTGTTGCCACGCCACTGACCAGCGGCGTTCAGACTAGCCGCCATCTTGCGGTCGAGGCACGACACAGCAGCGTAGCGAGGCGCGGCGTGCACGTACCACGTGTCCAGACCCAAGTCTGACAGCATCGTCGCCGTCTGAAAGTGCGTTTCGTTCACCACGAAGCCGTCAGAGTTTGGGTTCGTGCCCCACATTTCATCGCAGTACGCCGTATCCATCACCGAGGTGGGCTGGTTCACGAACATGCCATAGTTGTACTCCAGCGTCTGCGGGTCGCGGTAATGGATAAGGCTGAGCAGCATCGCGATCAGGATGCACAACACGGGGCACACAATCTGGAAGCACTGCATGCGACGGTCGCGTGTAGCATACCAGAACCGTTTCATCATCACAGCGCGGAATTGCGACCACAGGAGCGACGTCGTGAACTCGCAGTTCCAAATCTGCTCCACGTTGCCCTCCTCCTGCCCGCGTCCACGGTAGTCCAGGTCCTCCTCCGACACCTTCAGAAATACCTCCTCCAGCGTCGTCGCAGCCAGCGAGTAGCCACGAATGCCGTTCGCGTCCACCGAGTCGATCTCGTTCAGCAGCGCTGGGAACTGGTCCGCGCTGGTGCTTGGCAGCTGGTACGACAGCTCGCACCCGTTGCGGCCCAGCACTTTCGCACCCGTCACCGCACCAAGCACCAGCTCGTCCACACCCGCCGCATCGATCTCCGGGTCGACAGAGATGACAATACTGTAGCCCACACCGAGCCGCGACTTCAGAAACAGACTGCTGCCCGTGCACTTCAGCCGGCCTTGGCTCATGATACCGATACGGCTCCCCAGCAGGTCCGCCTCATCCATGTAGTGCGTCGTCAGCAGCAACGTACGCGACGCGGCCATCCGCTTCAGCAGATCCCACACGTGGCGCCGTGCACCGACATCCAGACCAGCGGTGGGTTCGTCGAGGAAGACCATGCGACACATACCGACGAAGGCGATCGCGATAGAGAGGCGGCGCTTCATGCCGCCCGAGAGACGACGCGCTGACGTGTCCATCTTGTCCAACAGGTCCGTCTCGTGCAGCATGCCGCAAATCGCGTCCTCCAGCTCCCACCCCTTCAGCCCCTTGATCTTCCCGTAGAACTCCAGGTGGTCGCGGCACGTCAGCTCGTTCCACAGGATGTTGTGCTGCGGGCAGAAGCCAAGCATCTGTCGTACCGTATCCTTCTCCGTCCGCACCGAGTGGCCATAGATGTAGCAGTCACCTTCATCCGGCTCCGTCATCCCCGTCATCATGTTCAGCACCGTCGTCTTGCCCGCGCCGTTGTGGCCCAGCAGCACCGAGATCTCGCCCTCTCGCATCCCCCAGTACAGGTTGTTCACCGCCACGAACGTCTTCCCGCCGCGCGAGTACTCCTTGCGCAGCCCGTCGAACGACACCACGTCGTCCGCGTAGTCCGTCGTCTCGAACACGCCCTGCTCCGCGCGGCCGTCCGGGCCGCCCTCCAGCCGCTCCGCACGCGAGCCGCAGCACCACCGCACCGGCTCAATGATGAAGAACAGCGGGTGCTTCGGCGTGCCCCACTCCTTCGGCACCACGGCGTCCAGGTACAGCATCAGCAGGTAGTAGATGAAGAAGTCGGCGGTGATCATGCCGATGACCGCTGCTATTGTTGGGTTGTCGCGGCGTGAGGTGAGCTCTTTTCCTCCGCAGCCGCTGCCGGTTTCGTGCTTCAGGAACGTCGTCATGGCGGCGGCAAAGCCACTCGGCGAGAAGATGGAGAAGCCGATGGTGATCGGGCCGCTCGTATTCGACATGGCAAAGGTCGGAATAACGAGAATGAAGTAGATGACCGGCGCCACCAGCGAGGCAAGACGCGACTTGCTGAAGAAGGCGGCGATGATGCCGGACAGCGGGATCGTCGTCAGAGAAAAGAGGAAGAACAACAGGAACAGCACCATCGGGTCGCTCTTCGTCACGTAGGTCAGCTTCAGCATCAGCGTGCACAGGATGCAGGTGATGACAAAGATGAAGAGCTGCACGAGGAAGTCGCTCACGTACAGCGTCCACTGCTTGAGGCCCATGATCAGCATCGACTCGCGAATACGCAGCTCCTTCTCCAGCACGATGCGCTTCACCTGCTGCGACACACTGTACAGAAAAGCAAGAGCGTAGATGAGGGGCAGGACGTCACGAGCCGTAATGAGCAAAGGTTTGCGGTAGAACGAAGGCGTACCGGTAGCCACGATCATCTGCGTCATGTCCATGTTTGCCGCGTGGTAGGTGTTCAAGTAGAACTCAGAGACTAGCTGTTGCAGCGTACTGAAGCCCGATAGCACGTAGAGTTCCGCAGTATCGAAGAGAACACCACCGCTGTACGCGTCGTCGTACGTGGTCGCAAAGCTTGGCAAGGCGGAGTTGTTCATGTGCAGAACTAAATCGAGCCCCGATGCGTCCATCTGTTTCAGCTCCACCACCGCCCACACACGCCCGTTTTTTACCTTGGCGTTGGCGGCGCGGGCCTCCTCCACGGTGCGGTACACCGTTCTATCCACCACATAGGTGAACAACTCAGAGGAGCTATCGAGGTACTTGATGAGGTTCTCGGTGCCTGTCTGCGGCCCCACGAAGTAAAGCGTGCCGCTGCACAGGATGGCACTGTATCGGGTGTTGGCGGCCAGCCCACCCATCGTGGCGGAGATGAGGGGAATGATGTCACGGTACGACGTCGCCACGACCCACTGCAACATAATAAGATTGTCGAGTGTGGGGATGGCGGTTAATTGGCGCCAGTAGTACTGCAGGGCCGCCATGATCATCAGCCTCCAGCTGTTCAGCTGGTCGGACTGAGCGCGACAGATGCGTGTGCCTTCGGGGAAGGGCAGGAAGGTTGGATCGCCGTCGCAGATCACAGGAAAGCCGTTCCAGCACTCAATGAAGTAGGGAAAAGGAGGGCTGCCTGCTGGCTGCTGGATGCAGGTGTAATCGGCAATAATCGGCGGTCGAAGCCCTGCCGCCCCCAGCGTGCCCTCCGAGACGTCGATGCGGGAGTAGTTCATATAGAGCATCTCCTCGTTGTACTCATTGCCCCAAATTGCCCACAGCGCGATGGAGACAGCGATGAAGATGAGGGGGACGATGAATTCGAGGAAGAGGTCGAACTTGCGGCGCCACAGCTGCCGTGTACTGCGCTCCATCACCGCGAAGAGCTGGTCGAGGGGAGAGGCAGCAGTCACGAGTTTCTTGGAGAAGGAAGAGGAATACATGGTGTCGCTCTCCTCCTCCTCCGTGCTGTCACCCTCCGAGTAGCTGGCTGGATCGCTCTCGTCACTGCTGCCCGCCCCTCCTGCGGCAGTCGGCGATGCTGGTGCTGCAGCTGCCCCCGCCGCATTCGAATCGATGGTGCTTCTGCGCTTCATCGCGTCAAGCTGTGCGGCAGCGCTGGTGGTGGGAAAGCTTGTGACGTCCACGCTACGGTACAGCAAGGTGTTACGCCGCTGTGCCCCTAAGCCGGCGCGCCGCTTCGACGGCGAGTACCAGCTCCTCGCCCCAGATGAGGAGCGCGACGGTAGACCAGGAGCGTCGTCCAGCATGTCCTCGTCGCTGTCGCTGGCGTAGATGTCTGCTTCCTCTGCCGCTGGCTGGAGAGCCACCTCAGGGACGTTGCTGCTGCGCCGAGAGCGCATGTCGGAGGTTGGCGGTGGCTGGGTTTGTTGCTGCTGCTGCTGCTCTTGCTGCTGCTGCCGGCGAGCGAGAAACGAAGCGGTTTGGGGATCGCGGTGCTCCAGCGTCGATGTTCTCTCGGTGTACTCCTCGTCATCCTCGTCTGCTTGCTGCTCGGGGTAAAAGACGCGGTTGTCACCGTAGCCTTTCGCAGGGGAGCCGAACGACATCAGGGACGAGTTTTTCTTCTTTTGTGTGAGTGTTTGATTTTACCTTGTTTTAATAGTTGTTGTTGTTGTTTTTTTGCGTTGCTCCGGGGGTGGGAGATAAGAGTGTAACAAAGTGGGGTTTGGTGTACAAGAGAAAACGATGCGGCCCTCCACTACAGGTGCAGAAAAAGTTAAGGGGGAAAAAAACAAAAAACCGAGTAATTTGATTAAATGAACAAGAGAAAAAAAAACTCGGAAGGACTGGAAAGGGATGACGCTTAATCACCCCGTTCACCTCGCGAAAAGACACGAAAGGAAAAAAAAAGTAGCAGCGGCACAAGAGACAATTTTTTGTAGATCGCGTAAAAGGTTAGGGGAATAAATATGTTTGCGGGCTATGACACTCGCATACACGCACGAAAGAACAGAAAGAAAGAATCGCGAAGACAGGCGTCGGTCGCACAGGACAGCAGATGCACATTCAAGAATACGAAAAAAAAAGGAAAAATTGGAGGGAAAGAGAAGGAAAGAAAGAGAGAGCAGCGGATTGCTTTACACAGATGGCAGCCCAGCAAAAGAAAAAAAAATTGAAAAGCGCAGATGGAAAAGACAGACACACCGAAAAGAGAAGAGTCGATTTGAATTATGGCACAAGTGGACGGGGACCCACAAACACAACGGAAAAAGAAAAAATATGAAGTAAGAAGAGGAGCAAAAAACAATTCAAAACAGCCGCGGAGCGACACGTGTGCGAGAAACACAGCGCACCTTTTAGATTTTGTAGTCAGCAGCGCAAGAAAAAAAAAAGGGGGAGCAAAAAGAAAGATAAACAAAAGACAATGGCACTTATTTTTTTTTTTTGGTAAACGAGGCCGAATGAAATATCAAACGTACTCAACACAGAGAGTCGAGACGTAGAGAAAACGAGTAAAAAAAAAGCGGTGATCTGGTGCTTGCGAGAATATGTGTGTGGGTATGTGTGTGTCACACAAGGGGAAAATCGCACCAGTTTAACGAATCCGCAGCTGAAGCCTCGTGAGCTCCAGCGACAAATGGTGCCTCTGAGTCACGCAGCGGAGTTGAGAAATGAAATTTATAAAACTCAAGACAGTCAGAGGCAACCTTTTACTAATAGGGGAAACGATCAAAGACTAGAATAGAAAAGCCGCCGCTCTACGCTGGTCCACCTCCACTACTATGTGTCTAAATAGTGAGTCGAGAGAGAGAGAGAGAAATATGTGGAATATAGACGAAGCAAGGGTCTACGGGTTTGCCGCTGACCGCGTCAAAGACACAAACAATGAGAGCAGCAATCACGGCAGTACTTCTAAAGAGAGAGAAAAAAGAAGAGAAGATAGCGTGCTCACGGGGAACCGCACAGTGGACTCCCTCTGGAAGGGCGAATGAAGCGGATGAGTGTACGTATTGCAGTTGACGGTGCGATCACACAACAACAGAGAGAGAGAGAGAGAAAGGGAGAAAGAGAGAGTGAGAACGGCAGCACATGATTCTATTTTCCTCTGATAAATAAAGTCTTCGTCATGTGAAATGATAGCCGCGCCTCACAAGGATGCTAAATGAGGCAAACATACCCTGCATGTACTTGCCGGGATGCAGTAGTGGGGCGTGAATGATGAAAACCTTCCGCTTTCTCTGGTGTCCATCTATTTGTTTATTTCTCACATCATTTCAGTGCACCAGAGTGGAAGGATTCGCAGCGTTTCTCCACATCAACACCGCCGGGTGAGCTTCAGTTACAAAACAAAACAAAAAAAAAAGCTGTGCAATGATCGGAATCAACGACCGCAGCTTTTAACGTCTCCTTTATAATAAAACTTGTGACCTTCATAAACTTATTTTTTCTTCTCAAAGAAGTCGTCAGAGACGCAGCTAAATAGACCGTCACAACTTCGCTGTGTAACTTCTCCCTTCCCGTTTACCGTCTGGTTTGGACCTTCACACGTACTCCTCTACATGGGGAGAGCGATCAGACAAAGCCAAAGCGATGCAAAACACACGCACACACAAAAAAAATGTATGTATTTATATGACCTATCGCATCGCCGCTCGGAACAGGACGGCTAAAAGAAAAAATAGTAATAAAAATTGAATTAGCATTCTTTGCACAAAAAAAGATGAAAACCTTGAATTAAAAAAATGGCGATATAGTGGGTCCTATAAACATCGAAGTCGCCTCAGTGCCGTTAAGGCATCAAGACAGGCAGCGAATGCTGTCTCTCTGACCCCAACATCACAATACGTAGTGTTAAAAGCACAACCAAAACTATCAAAAACATATATTGAATTAAAGCCACCACCGCGAGTGCACTGGTGAAGCTACTAAGTCAGCCTCTTTCTCTCACTCAACTAAACGCCTCCATTAAACAGCTCAACACCACTCGGGAAAAGTTTAAGATACGAAACCTCTTCGTCTCAGCGCGCACCGCCGTCTTGTACGCCTAGGAGAACACCCGATAAGGAGGGCAGCCGCGACTCCAGCAGCTTACGCTCCGTCGTCACCTTCTCCACCTGCAAGAAGATCTGTTCCATCGACGTCTGCGAGACGCTGTAGTCGGTGATGTGCATCGCCTCCTTGTGGCGCTGCAGTACGGCAAAAATTTCACCGAGAGGCCGATCACGCGGCAGCTGGTAGACAAAGCGGCGTCCATCCGTCTCGTTACACACCGCACCAGGGAACGTTGCTTCGATGAAGCGTTGCAGCCGCGCACCGTAGAAGGCAGTTGACAGCCGCACGCCAAGCTCAAAGGCGCTGCCAAACTTGTTCTTCAGGTGCACCTTGTCGCCGAAGCATCGCACACACCCGTCCACCATGATCGCCACGATGTCCGCCAGCGCCTCCACCTCCTCCAGGTGGTGCGTCGTCAGCACCACAGAGCAGTGCTTCGCCGCGCGCTGGATCGCAGTCCACATCCCGCGCCGCGCCACGGGGTCCATGCCAGCAGACGGCTCGTCCAGGAACAGCACGCGCGGCCCACCCACCAGCGACATCGCCACCGACAGCTTGCGCCGGTTGCCGCCCGACAGCTCGCCCGTCACCGTCTTGCGGTACAGCGTCAGCTCGCACAGCGTGCACAGCGCGTCCACCAGCTCGTCCCACTCCACCCGCGCAATCCCGCGGATGCCGGCGTACAGCTGCAGCTGCTCCTCCACCGTCAGCAGGTCCAGCGTCCCGTCGAACTGCGGGCAGTACCCAACGCACGCCAGCGCCTCCGCACGCTCCGCAACGATGTCGTAGCCGCAGATCGACGCGCTCCCGCCCGTCGGCAGGAACTGCTGGCACAGCATCGAGATGGTCGTCGTCTTGCCCGCGCCGTTCGTGCCCAGCAGCCCAAACACCTCGCCGGGAAAGATGGAGAAGGTGATGCCCTTCACCGCCACGTTGCCGTTCGAGTACCGCTTCTGCAAGTTCAACACACGCACCACGTCAGCAGAAGCAGCCGACTGCCGCGCCTCCGCCAGCAGCACCGCACGCCGCTCATCTTCCACGTCGGAGTCCTCGTCCGTCGGCTCTACCGGCGCGTTGTCGCGGTCGTAGTGGAGATGCTGCACCACACGCCCAATCCACGGGTGATCGGCCAGCAGTGTGATGAGCGAAAACACAGGAAACTCAACGGCCATGTACACCAGTGTCCATCCGAGCTGGTCCATGTCCCACATTCCCGTCGCGGAACCAATGTTCACCTTGCTCGTCAGCGTCAGAAGGTTGATGAGCCCTTCACCGATGCAGTAGGACGGTACGACGCGGAAGATCCACCGCATCCCCGACGCAATACTGCTGTTCGACGGGTCGATGTCAATCACGTACACCAGCATCAGCAGCACGAAGCCAACGGCGAAGCTCGTCAGCATCACCACCGTCTGCGCTGTCGAGTACTCGGAGAAGAAGAAGCTCAAGCAATAGCCGAAGACCGTGCTCGTGAAGCCATACACGATGAACAGCACGAAGGTACCGCCCACGCGATCGTCGCCGATGAACTCTTTGCGATTGAAGATGGCGAAGATGAGGATGCAGAGGCACATCGTCACGATGTACGCCACCATGTCGAAGAGGAAGTTGCCGACCCAGTAGACGAAGAACTTCAGCCCGCACAGGTTCTGCAGGTGCCGTGAGCCGCACTGCCGCTCCTTCACGATCCACGCCACCGGGATGGACGGCAGGAAGGCAAAAGGCACCATCAGCAGAGCACCAATGAACATCGTGGTGAACTGCGTCGGCGCCTTTGCCTTCTCGAAGAGCTCTGCGCCGTATTGCATGTGCACCGATGGTCCCAGCACCGTCTTCGCGTAGAGGTCGTAGTACAGCGCGAAGTTCAGCGGCGCCTGGTGCAGCGACGAGGTGTTGTACATCGCGTACAAACTCGTGTTCCGCTCCGCCGCATCACCGCCGCCGGCTGCGGACGCTGGGAAAAGGTTGTCACATATGAGCGCGCCGTAGCGCGGGGCGGCGTGCACGTACCACGTGTCGACCGCGTACCCGCCCACCGTCCCGGAGTCCGGTAGGAACGTCGTCATGTTCAGCAGACGCACGTGCGGCGCAGTCGGGGCGGCACCGAGCCGCGGCCCGCACCGCGTCGTGATCAGATCCGACACCGGCTCCTCTGCGAGCATCTCGAACGTGTACGCTAGCATGCGCTGGTTGTCGTAGTTCACGAGGTTCAGCAGCATCGCGACCAGCACGCACACAACAGGACAGACAATCTGAAAGAACTGCATGCGGTGATCACGCAGCGCGCACCAGAACCGCTTCATCATGACGCCGCGGAACTGCAGCCACGCCACGCACGACGCGCGCCGGCAGTCCCACATCCACTCGATCGTTTCCTGCGACACCTCCGCACCCCCGCGGCACTTCAGGTCCTCCTCCGACACCTTCAAGAACACCTCCTCCAGCGTCGTCGCCGAGAGCGCGTAGCCGCGAATGCCCGCCGCGTCCTTCGAGTCGATGCGGTTCAGCAGCGCTGGAAACTGGTCCGCGCTGGTGCTCGGCAGCTGGTACGACAGCTCGCACTCGTTGTGACCCAGCACTGTCGCACCCGTCACCGCACCAAGCACCAGCTCGTCCACCACCTCAGTATCCACACCAACACGCACTGACACGTCCATTTTGTAGCCGACCCCGAGCCGCGACTTCAGGAAGAGACTGCTGCCCGTGCATTTCAGCCGGCCTTGGCTCATGATGCCAATGCGGCTCCCCAGCAGGTCCGCTTCGTCCATATAGTGCGTCGTCAGCAGCAGCGTGCGCGACGCAGCCATCCGCTTCAGCAGATCCCACACGTGGCGCCGCGCGCCAACGTCCAGACCAGCGCTCGGCTCGTCCAGAAACACAAGTCGGCTGCCGCCAACGAAAGCGATCGCGATCGACAGCTTCCGCTTCATGCCGCCCGACAGGCTGCCAGCCGTCTGATCCATCTTGTCCAGCAAATCCGTCTCGTGCAGCATCCGGCACACCGCGTCCTCCAGCTCCCACCCCTTCAGCCCCTTGATCTTCCCGTAGAACTCCAGGTGGTCGCGGCACGTCAGCTCGTTCCACAGGATGTTGTGCTGCGGGCAGTAGCCGAGCATCTGACGCACCGTGTCCTTCTCCGTCCGCACCGAGTGGCCATAGATGTAGCAGTCACCTTCATCCGGCTCCGTCATCCCAGTCATCATGTTTAGAACTGTTGTCTTGCCCGCGCCGTTGTGGCCCAGCAGCACCGAGATCTCGCCCTCACGCATCCCCCAGTACAGGTTGTTCACCGCCACGAACGTCTTCCCGCCGCGCGAGTACTCCTTGCGCAGCCCGTCGAACGACACCACGTCGTCCGCGTAGTCCGTCGTCTCGAACACGCCCTGCTCCGCGCGACCGTCCGGGCCGCCTTCCAGCCGCTCCGCACGCGAGCCGCAGCACCACCGCACCGGGTCAAGGATAAAGAAGAGCGGGTGCTTCGGCGTGCCCCACTCCTTCGGCACCACGGCGTCCAGGTACAGCATCAGCAGGTAGTAGAAGACGAAGTCGGCCGTCAGCATTCCCACAAGAATCGACATGGTTGGGTTGTCGCGGCGGTTGTTCATGTCGTCACCGCCGAAGCCGCTGCCCGACTCGTACGCCAGCAGCACATTCAGCGCGGCTGCGAAGGCGCTGGGCGACAGCACCGCCACGCCAATGATCGCGCCGCCACTCGCGTTTGTCATCGCGAACATCGGGATCACAAGGATTACGTAGATGACAGGCGACACGAGCGTCACGAGGTGGGCACGGCTGAAGAAGGCGGCGATGATGCCGGAGAGCGGGATCGTCGTCAGCGAGAAAAGGAAGAACAACAAAAACAGTACCATCGGGTCGCTCTTCGTCACGTAGGTCACCTTCAGCAGTACTGTCGCCACTGCGCACACCAGCACGTTCACGGGCAGCTGCATCAGCAGGTCATTGGCGTAGATGGCCCACTGCTTCATGCCCATGAGCAGCATCGACTCGCGGATGCGCAGCTCCTTCTCCAGCACTGTCCGCTTCGCCTGCTGCGCAACGCTGTAAAGAAACGCCATGGCAAAGACTAGCGGCACGGCTTGCCGCGCATTAACCAGCAGCGGTACGCGCTGGAAGGGGACAGTGGGAAAGGATCCCATGTAAAACGGTTGGGTGACGTTCGGCTTTCCTGAATGGAGGCTGAGATGGTAGTCGGAGATCATCTTCTGCAGGGTCAGGTAGCCCGATACCACGTACAGCTCCACCGAGTCGTACTCGGCTCCACCCGCGTATGTCAGATCGTAGGTGGTGGAAAAGCTTGGGAGGGCGGAGTTGTTCATGTGTAGCACCAGATCGAGCCCCGCCGCGTCGAACTGCTTCAGCTCCACCACCGCCCACAGCCGCCGGCCGTCAGCCGCGTTGCGAGCCGCAGCGACGCTCTCGTACGGCACGCCGTCATTGACATAACGGAAAAGCGAAGAGGACGCGGCGAAGTGGTCGATTAATCCCTTGACAGCGAGGGAGTCTGCGCCGACAAAGTAGAGGTCGCCGGAGCTCAGCACGGAGCTGTAACGAGTGTTGCGGGTGATTCCGCTGAGCGCAGTGGCGGCGAATTTGCGAATCGGCTCCCCAGCAGCCAGCGCCGCCCACTGCATCTTCACAACGGTGTCGAGGGTAGGGACGAGCGCCACGTTGCCGAGGTAGCGACGGATGGCGAAGATGGTTACCTCCGGCCACGTCAGTCCTGCGTCGAGACAGAGAGAGACGCCCGTCAGGGGAATGAGGGACATGTCCGCGTTGCACACGTAGCTCGCACCGCCGGTGTTGCCGGCGCACTGCTGTACATCGCCGATCGGGTCGCGTGTCGAATCATCCCACGTCACGAAGCACATATCTAAAGCGTCTGAATAGCCAGGAGGCAGCACCTGTGTGCCGTAACTGTCTGCTATGAGATAGTCGTCAAACATGTAGCCGTTCCCGTCCGCCGTGCCCCAAATTACCCACAAAACGATGGACAGCACCAGAAACAAAATTGGCACGAGCACCTCCACCACAAAATCAAGCTTGCGCCGCCAGAGCTGCCGTGCAGAGCGCTCAAGAAGAGCGAGCAGGCGTCCCTGCGAGGAGGCAACAGGGGGTGGGCCGTGGGTCTTGAATGCGGCCCGCGCAACCGCCGCAGCGTGCGCCGCGTACCGCGAGGAGGCCGCAACGGAGTAGGAGCTGTGCAGCGTCGAGCGGCTTCTCCGACTCAACGCAGTTGAGGAGGGCGGCGACGGCGTTGCGCTTGGGACGGTGAAGGCGCCGAGATCGCTGCGGATGCGGCTCAGCGACGGGTAGCTGCAGCGAAGCTGCACTTCTTTTGCTTCATCGCTGGCGAATACGGTGGCGAGCGAAGGGGGAGGCGAGTGCACTTGGCGCTTGAAGTCGAGACCAGGGGACTTGCTAGGGACAACGTATGGGTTGCTCTGCACCGCGAAGCGCGGTGTCAACTGCGATTGTCGAGTCGCTGTTGTTGCCTCTACTGTTGCTGCTGCCGGTGCGACCTTCTTCGTTGGACGCTCCATTGTTTCTCTCTTCCGTCGCTCTTATTATTACAGAAAAAAAAAAAGAACAATTGTGCGAGAAGAGAAAGACAAAGAGGCAAGTGAGCAAAAAAACTGAAGTGGATAATAAATGAACCTTTTTTTAATTTCCCACACGTGCAGCACACTGAGGAAAGGTACGCGTTTGTTGAGTTAAAAATAATAGGGGAGGGAGAAAGAGGGTGGGGGAAGCAGGTTACACCTCTTCTCGAGATAATAACCAGTAAACAAAAAAACAAAGCAAAAACGAGAAAGTATCAATCAGAAGCAGATTACAATAGATATGAAGCAAGTCAGTACTGAGGGAAGATAAGCAATCGCGGCACGAAGCACGCCTGTACCTACGCACAATCCACCCTGCCTTCCAGTCACGCGGCGACTGACCGATGGAAGAGAAAGAAAGAGAGAGGGAAGGCGGCGCGACCAAAGGATTTGTAAAAAAGGAAAAAAAAGGCGAAATAAAAAAAAATTGAACAGACTGAAGCACAGCAAGAAGAAGACAAAAGACCAACCACTATTCTTAGCAGTAAAGTGCTGAAGTGATTTTAAGCAGTATCAACAATTAAAAATAAAGATGAAAGCGAGAAGAGGAAGAGTGTATTAAAAATTAGTAGCAAAATGGAGATGAAAAAAATTGAGCAGAGCTTGTAAACCGCTTCAACGTCTGCGACGCGCAATGCGTGCCTTTTCGTTTGGGCTCCACTTTTTGTTTGTTTGCTGCGCCGAGAGACTGAAGGAGACGAGGGCTCTAACAGCTCGATGGGATGCGAGAATGAAAATGGTCGGGCAGTTCGCACACAATGCCCACGAGCGTCAGAATCCAGACGAGATGTGCGGACGCCAGATAAGAAAAAAAAAGTCTTTGGAGAAACCTTGTCCAATACCTTAACAGCAGAGAAAAAAAAATATATAGACGACACCGGGGGTGGAAAGGGGAGACGAAAAGACAAAAAAGAAAACGACAAATAGGTGAAGAGAGGGATTGCTAAGGGAAGAAAGGCGTCTCGAATTGAACGCCGACGGAGAGGGGGGAAGCAGAGAAAAAGATATATAGGTAATTTTGACTGCGGGGGATGCAAACAAAGCTCTTAATTTTCCCTTTCTTTCTCCCGGCTCCACAACAACCACCAAAACGAAAAAAAAAAATGGGCTAATATAATTTTCTTTTGTTGTTTGTTTTATTTCCTTGTGCGCCTGCGGGTGTCTCGGTCGTTGTCAACGCGTGAAAGGAGAGAAGAAAATTGAGAGGCAAGTAATAATAATAAAAAAATCGACGTTTCAGTGGAGGAGTAGGTATGAACAGTGAGGAGAAAGTCGCAAACACCGAAAATGACAATAATAATAATAACAATAAAAGTGAGTCGTGCAGGTGTAAGATAGATAGGGAAACAAAGAAGAAGACAAACAGGGGCAGAGATTTTAAAAAGGGACTGTACGCACCGCTACCGAGAGCGAGGGAGGGTGCGAAGAGAAAAATATTAGATTAGCTTACGAGAGGAAGACAGGGCAATAGAGACGAAATAGAAATGGTAAAAAGTTGTGCACACAGACATCAACGGGAACAAAGAATAACAGAAAAAGAAAAGATGGAAGCAAGTAAATAGGCACACGACAGTCAACAGATTAAGGGAAACAACAATAATAATAATACTGATAATAATAACACGAAAGGCACAAGGCAGAGAGACACAAGGAAGAGCAAACAAAACGAGGAAAAAAAAAGAGGCAGAGAAACGCAAGATGTACACACAACGCTGGTGCGGCGACGGAGTCCTGCCGAGGCACACACTTCGAAACCTCCTTTAACTAGTACACTTTTTTTTTTTAAATCTTGCGCTTGTGTTTTTGTTTGCGCGCGCGTGGGAGTGTTGTACAGAGCTGAAGGCGTTGGCGACGTGCTGATGCTTCTTAAACGCTGCGGCTGATAATTCCAATTCTCTTTGTCCTTTTTTCCAGTTTTATTGTTTGTCTATGCACACAAAGAAAGTTGTTGAGGGGAGGCAATTTTTTTTTTCCTGTTGTGAACAAAAAAAAAGAGAAGATCTGTGCAAATGCAGATGGAGGTGATGGAGAGGTGGAAACAGAAAAGCAGACGAGAGGGGAGAGTGGAGGCTTAACTCGTTCTGTACGCAACTAATCCGCCGAGCGACGTAAGAGCAGCAATAAGAATGAACCTCAAAAACAAACAAAAAAAACACGATGTGGGCTAAGAAGTAGATAATAAAACAAAGAGCGGGGTGTCCACTTCACCAATGATTATGTGCGAAGAAGAAAAAAAAAAGAGAAAACGAAACCCAATCAGGAGAGTCGCTGCTGTTCTACTAATATAACAATATAATACCTCTGTTTTCTCTTTTTGCAGGCGAAGTTGTTGGAACACTTGTATTATCTTCCAAAAAGTCGATTCGTTTGGTCCTGTGAAGTGGAGCAAAAAAAAAAAAAGAATTGGGGGCAATGTTGAGGAGGAAGAGAGGAAAGGGGGAAGACGCGCCACTCTACATAAAAAGAACACCACCAACTTTTTTTGGAAGGGGTTTGGGTGCGGGTGTGGCCGCCACTGTCAACAAGACCACAGCGCGCGAAGTAAACACAGAGAGAGAGAGAGAGAGAAACACAAACACACGGACAGGATATCAAAAAGAAAGATATACGAAGTAAACAAAGGCGGTAGAGATTAATAAGCCACTTAAAGCAAAAAAAAAAAAACTACAAGCCTGCGAGTAGGATAGAACAACACGGATAAACAAAGAATATGCACAGAGAGAGAAAGAAAGATAAAGAAAGAGAGAAAAAGATAAAAGGGATGCAACAGCGAGTACACAACAACGCACGCTTTCTTCTAGTTGGTGCGAGATCCGCGAACAACGCTGCTGTGTGAAGAATGCCCTTATAGACGTCCAAATAGCAGGCGCTGCTTGTGGATGAGAGACAGGGAGAGTGAGGGGTTAAAGTCCAACAATAATAATAATAATAATATTACGAAAGAGAGAGAGAGAGGTGAAGGAGGGGAAATAGAGCAGCGGTCAGGTAATGCCAGAAGAAATCGCACAAAACGCACGATCCGTTCGACAACACACTTTCTGCCACAAAACACAAGTGCTGCACCACCGCACAGGATCGCGTGGGCGTGTCGCACTCATACCGAGCCTCGATTGCATGCCTGGTGAGCGTGGCGCTCCACCGACACTAGGAACACGCTCAACTAAGAGTGCATGCACCACGAGTCGCAGCGACGGTCAGAAGAGCGCAGAGCACGGCTTGCAACACATCAAAAAGCCTTTCGTGTTGTTATTCGCCGGATTTTTTTTTCTCGGTTGGCAAAGGCAGAATTTTAAGAAAATACACCCTCTCGTTATTCCAAATCGGAAAATGAAAATGAAAAAGAAAGAACAAAAAAAAAGCGGAAGAAAGGGAAAGGGAAAAGAACATTGGCGATCACTTGTTGGATGGGGGAGAGGTCACACGACACTGCGCCCCGCGCTTCAGAAGTAATTGAATATGAAGAAGAGTAGAAAGCATCAGAAAGAAATACCTCAATAATAACAATATGAAAAAAAAAGAGAAAAAATGGAGAGAAAGTTAAAATGATACACTACGCAGTGCTGCTCGTCGCATTCTAATCCTTTTTTTTTTCGTGTGTGTGTGTGTGTGTATCTCTTCCAGAATGGAAGCAAGAAGCAGTACAGAAGAAGAGCTCCGAAAAGTTGGTGAAGCACAACACGCGCTCACACGACAACGCGAACGCAACCCGTCGATTGAAAACGAGAAGACAATTCAAAAATAACAGCCGAAAACAAAATAAAAAGAGGAGAAAAAACGCACACAGAATACACACAAGAGAAAGAGGAGAAAAAAAAAAGTAAAGCGCCACTGAGATCGATGCAGGTCGTGCAGCTCATTTCCTTTTACGCTTCTAAACGCATCGATAACAACAACAACACGAAGTGAGAAGGGGTGCGTTGGTGCATCGATGCATTGAGAACAGGAGCAATAAAAATGAAACAAAACAACACCGCCACTCTGTCGTGGTAGGTGTGTGTGGCTGCGGGCTAAAGAGCGAGTCGCGGCGGCGGCGGCGGTGCACGAGCGACCATTTAGACGACACCAACAACATTAATGCAGCCCACAGAACAAAAAGAAAAAACCCTGGCGCAGAAATACAGCGACCAGTATTGATGTGCAAGGGATAAAGCCCCCGACACCATACCTCCACCAGGACCGCTTCGTCCCTACACCTTCTGGTCTCAGCAGCAACGGCAGCCGCAGCAGCAGCGAGCGCAGCACGATGCATCCGCCTCATCACGCTGCGCCGCCTCCTCCGCCTCGTGGCGACGCTCCGCCTCCTCACTAATCTGCAGAAACACCTGCTCAATCGAGGTCTGCGAGACGCTGTAGTCGGTCGCACCCATCTCCGCCACGTGCTCCTCCATCAGCTTGAAGGTTGTCGACAGCCGCGTCGTGGCTGGCAGCTCATACGTGAAGCGACGTGCGCGGTACTCTCGCAGCGCGCTGCCCGGGAAGTTCGTGGCAAAGAACTTTTCTACGCCGCTCCGCACCTCCGCCTCATCGCTCTGAATGCGCACGTTCACCTCGAAGCCCGTCCCGTACTTCTGCTTGAGGTGCGTCTTATTGCCGATGCAGCGCAGCGTGCCGTCCACCATGATGGCCACGCGGTGCGCCAGCGCCTCCACCTCCTCCAGGTGGTGCGTCGTCAGCACGACCGAGCAGTTGTCCGCCACCGTCTCGATTGCCGTCCACAGGCCGCGGCGGGCAACAGGGTCCATGCCAGCAGACGGCTCGTCAAGAAACACCACACGCGGCCCACCGATGAGCGACATCGCCACTGACAGCTTGCGCCGGTTGCCGCCGCTCAGCTCGTGCGCGAGGGTGTGTCGGTACTCCGTCAGCTCGCACAGCCGCAGAAGCCCTTTCACGACACGCTTCCGCTCCGCGTAGGCGATGGCACGCACGCCAGCGTAGAGCTCCAGGTGCTCCGTCACCGTCAGCAGGTCGAGCGTGGCGTCGAATTGCGGGCAGTAGCCGATGCAGCGCAGCGCTTCGCGGCTGTTCATCACGATGTCGTGCCCGCACACCGACGCGTGGCCACTTGTTGGGTAGAACTCCTGGCACAGGATCGAGATCGCGGTGGTCTTGCCAGCGCCGTTGGTGCCCAGGAAGCCGAAGACTTCACCAGGGTGAACACCGAAGGTGACGTCTCGCACGGCGACCTTGCCGTTGGGGTACACCTTGCGGAGGTGCTGCACCTGCACCAAGTCTGACGCGCGGTCCGCGTTGGTCAGTACGTCGGTGCGCTCCGCAATGACGTCGTCGTCTTCGTCAGCGATGTGCTCCGGCTCTGCATCGGGGTCGTGAAAGAGGCGCTGCCCACGCTGCCGACGGCCCGGGTGGTCAATGAAGAGCGTCACAGCAACGTAGAACGGAATCTCGAGCGCCATGTAGACGCAGGGCCACCCAATAACCGACATGGACCACGGCGTCTTGTCCGTGCCGTAGGCCTGCTCAAGCCGCAGCACCGCCAGGTTGCTGATTCCCTCGCCGACGCAGTAGGACGGCACAACTCGGAAGACCCAGCGGAGAATCTTCGCGACGTTCTTCGTGGAGTCCATGACGGACAGCATCGACACGCAGAGGACGAGGAGAAAGCCGGCGATGAAGTTGGCGAGCATCACCACATTCTGCGCCGTGGAGTGCTCCTTGAAGGCGAAGCTGATGGCGTAGGCCATCGCGACGCCGGAGAGGCCGTACAAGAAGAACAGCACAATCGTCGGCCCCACCGTGTCCCTGCCGACGTACTCCTTGCGGTTGAAGATGCAAAAAACAATGATGACCAGGAACATGGTGATGATGTAGCAGCAGAGGTCGAAGAGGAAGTTGGTGCCCCAGTAGATGGAGAAGAAGAGCCCCGACACGTTCTGCAGGTGCCGCGCCTTCACCTCGCGCTCCTTCACGACCCACGCCACGAAAGTCGACGGGATAAAGGTAAAGGGGATCATGATAATGATCGCAATAATCATCGCGTACACGGAGTCGGTCACCTGGTTCTCGGCATCCGTCTTGGGCATCGTCGCGACCGTCGTCTGCAGCACGCGGTCACCGTTGCCGTTGTAACGCATGTAGTACCCGTTGTACAAATCGTAGAGGGCAACGCCGGCAGCGTGCAGGGCGGTCGTGTTGTAGGTCAGGCTCGCAACGCCAGCCGGGAAATCGCTGCCGTCACTGCACACCATGCTGGTGTAGCGCTCCGTCTCGTGCGTGTTGTACGTTTGCAAGAGATACGACGAGAGGTTGCGGGTGTTGTTCACTCCGCCCGGCACGAGAGTCGTGGCGCGGGAGGAGAAAGGGATGTCGAGGTTCATCTGCGCCGCAGTGCAGTTGACAACCAAGACGTCCACATCGCTGCCGTAGAGGTCGCTCGTCAGGACGATGGGCGGCGACTGGAAAAACTTCACAAGCATCAGCAGCATCGCCAGCAGAACGCACAGAACAGGGCACAGAATTTGGAAGAACTGCGTGCGGCGATCCCGCAGCGCGTTCCACAGACGCTTCCACAGCATCGCCTTGAATTGGCTGTAGGCAACAGCGCCGTCGCGATCGAGCAGAGACACGCCCCACACATCAGACGGCTTCCCCTCCGCCTCGTCGCCGTCACCGCCGTCTGCCTTCACTAACGCCGCCTCCTCACTCGACTGTAGCGGGTTTGGACAAAGAGCGCTGTCCGTCAGCACCGCCTCCCCGCGTTCACCCTCCGTGTTCGCTGCCTGTGCCGCAGGCGCCACCGCCACGTCGCTATCGTGCCCCGTTGGCGGGTGGCGTTGCAACACCTTCAAAGCCTCCTCCTTCGCCTCCTCCTGCTGTGCAATTTGAATGAAGATCTCTTCGAGCGTGGTGGCTGACACGCTGAAGGCGTTGATGCCAAGCTCGCTGCCGTGCTCCTCCACACAGGCAAGCAGCGCAGGGAAGACGGCCTTCGTGTCCATCGGCAGGCGGAAGCCCATCTCTCCAGCGCCGGAGCCAAGTTGCGCCGCCGTCGGCACGTACTTCGCCACCACCGCCGCCACCTTTGCTCTGTCGACGTGCGCGACGACGGACAGCGTCAGCACGTAGCCCACGCCAAGCTTTGCCTTGAGAAACATGTTCGACCCCGCACACTGCAGTCGGCCCTTGCTCATGATTGCGATAGAGTCACCCAGCAAATCGGCCTCATCCATGAAGTGGGTGCTGAGCAGAATGCTGTGCTGCTTCGACATGGTGCGCAGCAGGCCCCACGTGTGACGCCGCGCGCCAACGTCCATGCCAGCTGTGGGCTCATCCAGAAACACGAGGCGGCTGCCGCCAACAAAGGCGATCGCGACAGACAGCTTCCGCTTCTGGCCGCCAGACAAGTTCTTCGCGCGGTAGCCACGCTTGTCCTCGAGATCGACACCCGCCAGCATGCGGTCAATCGCAGCTGCCCGCTCCTCGCCGCGAAGCCCTTTGATCGAGGCGTAGTACCACAGGTGCTCGTAACACGTCATCTTGGGCCATAAGATGTTGTGCTGCGGGCAGTAGCCGATCTCCTGCCGCGCCTTCGCGAGCTCGTCGCGCACCGAGTGGCCGTAAATGTAGCAGTCGCCCGCGTCTGCCTTCACCATGCCGGTCATCATGTTCATCGTCGTCGTCTTGCCCGCGCCGTTGTGGCCCAGCAGCACCGAGATCTCGCCCTCCCGCATCCCCCAGTGCAGGTTGTTCACCGCCAGAAAGTGCTTCGAGCCGCGCTTAAACTTCTTGCGCAGCCCCATCACGCGGATCGCGTAGTGTGGATCGTCATCGCCGACCTCTTCGAAGACGCCATCCTCGGCACGGCCGTCCTCCACGACCACGTGCGACGACGCGGACTGCCGCGCGCGACAGCAGCACCACCGCACCGGCTCAATGACGAAGAAGAGCGGGTGCCTCGGCGTGCCCCACTCCCGCGGCAGCACCGCGTCCAGGTAGACCATCAGCACCAGGTAGATGAGGAAGTCCGCAAACAGGATGACGAGCAGCACGAGCATCGACGGCTTGTCGCGGAAGTAGGTCAAGTCGCCCCCTGTCATCCCACCAGTGAGTTCGTGCGCAAAGACGATCTTCACACCCGCAGCGAGGCCAGAGGGAGAGAGGAAGGAGCAGCCAGTCTTGGCGCCGCTCTTCGAGTCTTGGATGGCGAAGAGCGGAATGGCCAGCACAAAGTAGATGAGCGGGGCGAGAATCGAGGCAAGCCGTGCCTTGTTGAAGAAGACGGCCATCAGCCCCGAGAGAGTGATGATCGACAGGCAAAAAAAGAAGAAGAGAAAAAAGAGAATGCCGAAGTTCGACTTCTTGACGTAGGTCGCCTTCAGCAAGACGGCGATGATCAGCGAGACGACGGCGTACTGCACGGTGTAAATGATAAACCACGCCGTATACATGACGGCCTCGGAGAGGCCCATGATCAGCATCGCCTCCCGCAACCGCAGCTCCTTCTCCAGCACCACCCGCTTGGTCATCTGCGACACCGGGTACAAGAAACCCAGCACGAGAATGAGCGGCACAAACATGCCGCCGTAGGCAAGAAAGGTTTGGTTATTGTACGCACGCGTCGGCGCGGGCAGCATGATCAGCGTCTCCTCCGGCGTCGTCGTCATGCCCACCACGTTGCGCAGGTAGTAGGTGTAGACTGTCTGCTGCAGCGTCGAGAAGCCGGACAAGATGTACATGCAGCTGCCGCCGTCCTGGTTGATGCCACCGACGTAATTGTCCATGAACATCTTTTTCGTCTTGGGCAGGGCCGTAGCGTTGAGGCGGATGGCCACGTCAAAGTTATCTGCGGACAGGCTGTTCACCTGGATGATGCCCCAGTTTGGGGGGTCGTGATTCGTGCGCTGCTTCACTTTGGCATCGACGTCGTCGACGGTCGCGAACGTGCCGCCGTAAACGTATCGGAAGTACTGCGAGGAGGAGTTGAGGTAGCTGACAAGCGCATCGGTGGCCGAGGAGGATGGCGCGAAGTAAAGCGTGCCCGTGGAGAAGATGGCGGAGAGCACCGACTTGTCGCTCACCGTGCCCACGTTGTAGGCTTCGTACAGCAGACGACTCGCCCACTGCAGCACAATCATCTCATCCAGCGTCGGCACCGCTGTTGTGTTGTTCGGCACGACGTACTGCAACGCTGCAAAGGTGGCCTCGGCAGCCATCTTCACGGTGCAGAGCCCCAGCGGCGCACCACTCAGCCCGTCCTCCGCACAAATCATGTCGGGCGTTTCGTTGAACGCAGCCAGCAGATATGTGCATTCTGGAAAGGTGCCAATTGGCGTGCCTCCACTCACCGTCGCGTTGTAACACATGGCCTTCATCTGCACCGTCATTGCCTCCTCCATCGCGTTCAGGCCGTTCACGCTGTAGTACGTCTTGCTGGGGAAGTCCTTTTTGCTGATAATCACCCACAGCACAATCGATCCCACGACGAAAATGATGGGGATGATCAGCTCACAAACAAAGACGCTCGGCTCGCGGGCCATGAGGATGAGCATGCGCTTGATCGTGACCCCGAGCTGCCAGCAGAAGCCGCTGTCGCGGTGGCCGGTGGCGCCAGCGTCGCTGCACCGCCGCTCACGTGCTGTGTGCAAGTACACGTCAAACTCGTCAGGAGAGGTGCAGGGGGGTTTGTGGTCCTTCGCGAAGGGCTGCGTCGACAGGGACTGAGAGGACGGCATCTCCGCGCCGTGGTGGTCGAGACCGTCCGAAATCGGCTCACGAATCTGTCGCGGCGTCGTCTTCTCCTTTGTTGACTCGGGTGAAAGCCCCGTGTGCGACGGCTCACGAAATGCCGCACCATTAGAGAGCGACGGCATGTCGAAGTAATCGCCCTCGCTGCCGAGGTCGTGTGTGATGGTCGGCACGAGGTAAAGCGTCTGCGAAGGCCCCGCCGGACTGCTGAAGCTACTGCTGTCAAGGTTGGCAGCGTAGTACTCGTTGTCGTACCGCGAGCGTCGAGAAGGGCTGACGGTGGTGGGAGTCGGCACAAACAGCCGCGATGTGGTTGTTGCCCTCATTCAAGTACTCGGAAGCGCCTGCGTGTACTTGAACAGCTTCTGGTGCGTCTGTGTGAGTCTGTGTGAGTAGGTGTGCGCTTCACACTGCTGTTGCCGGTAAGCCCACTCGTCGTCTTGGCGCTGAGCGGACCCGCAAACAACTACACTTAACCGGAGACGCACGCGCCGAAAAGCCAAATGAAATCAGGGACGTACCCAACGTAAAAAGAGAGAAAAATGAAAACTCGACACGAGAGGTTAAGTCGGAATAAAAAAGATGAAAATGCGAAAATGCAAAAAGCAAAGTAAAAAAGAATAAGACGCTCTACACGTGCTAGCGCTTCTTTTAAAGAGAAAAAAGAGTAAAAGAGACCAACACACGCGTACTACGTGCGCTCTCGTGTGTATGCGATTATAGTAATTCTTCTTCTTTTCTTTTGAGAAAAAATACTTTGTGATTTCGCGCGTTGGTTCGCTGCTCTCCTTTCCTTTTTCCCTCAGAAGCAGACGAAGCCGTGCAGAAAACGTTAATCAGAAAACAATAAAGTGGTAATATGAAGAAGGAAAATAGTACTGAAAAAGAAAAAAGGGGGCGGCTTGACGGCAGCAATTAAGAACGAAAGTAGTGAAGAGGAGGAGAAAAAAAAAAGCGGGCGAGAACACTGAAGTACACAGGGGGTGGGGAGTTAAAAAGGAGAAGATGTCACCAAAAGACAGTTCTGTAAAGCAGCAATCGAAGTAAAGCACAACGACAACGATACAAGTTCAAAAATTTTTGCTCGCTGCTTGAGGTGGCACCGAAGTAAACTCAATAATATATCACTTCCTCCAACTATAACAAATACTTATTAGAAAACAGAAAAGAGAGAGAGTGCGGCACACCAAGAGAACGCGCGCACGTTAAAACGCTGCGCTTGAACTGCCGTTCAGGCACAAACACACACGCGTCAAAGAGTCTCTAGTCGTATCGAGAAAACACTGGATTCTCCTTTGGCGAGCGCCGTCGTTTATGGGGACGAGACAAAAGAGAGAAGTTGTGGCAAAGTAAGTCTGGAGTAATAGCAGAAAATGTATATGTATATAAGCCCCTCTTGCTTAGAGCGAACAAGACTCGAATAAAACAAACAAAAACTGGGGAAAGACGACAAGACACACAGAAAAGAAATTTATTTTCGTGAAAAGGGTTGATCAGATGCAGAACAGCCACAGTACAAAAAGGGGCAAAAAGATGTAAGAAAGATAATAGAAGCGAGAAAAGGAAAGATACGTAAGTAAGCTTTCGGGTGTCACAAACACAACGAAAATGGCAATCAAGAAAGAAGGCCAATAATAATAACAATAATGATAATACTAAAATGATTTAAAGAGGTAGGTAAAGGTGAGGGAGGCTCCCGTGTGCTTGTGTTGGGGTATAGGCGTTAAACAGCCGTGAACAGGAGAAGGGGAAAAAAAATGATTTCAATGCGAGAGTAAAAGTCGTATACGACCGTAAGAAAAACAGCAAAAAGATCAAGAAAGCTCGGAGGCCTGAGCTCCGTCGCAACTGTGCGAAAAAAAGCGCAGAGCCACGCTCTTTTCCCTTTTTTTTCTCTCGAAGTCAATGCGTTGTCTATCGCACACTCAAGTAGGAGCCGACTGCCAACTTTTATAATTAGAAAAAAACAAGCACTGGGAAGACTTCCAAGCAATACAAATAAACAATGAGAAAAAAAAAACGGAGTAGGAAAAAAAAAGAGCGAAGGGGGAAGGAGGAAGGGGGGAAAGCGCTGTGCTGGACAGGCTAACGAGTGGAAATGACAAACAATAATAATCAATTTTTTAAAAGAATTGTGAGGGTATGTGAAAACACAAAGCGGAGAGCAGAACGAATTCAAGAAACTACAATAGAAAAAAAAGAGTGGACACACACACACGAGAAGAGCGAAAGAGGCTAGAAGATAAGTTTGAAGTGAAAGTAACGTGTCAGGTAGAGTCGAACACAACAAACATTAATACCGAGGCCGGTGAGTAAAGACAGGAAAGATGGCAACAACGGAAAAAAAAGCGGAAGAAAGGCAGACTAGCGGAGAGGCGCGCAAAGACACACTCACAGAAATTAATAATAAAAATTCAATGAAAATACCAAAAAAAAAAGAGCTGGCGGGAAATGAACGTTGTCTCTTGGTGTGCCTGACCGACCACACACACAGCACAATATCAGAGAGCAACAGCGAGAGGGAGAGAGAGACAGCGAAAAGATGAATGACGGGGTAAGTGAGGAGAGTCGTGTCAATGACAAAAAAAAGAAGTCTTGTCAAGAAAGAAAGGGGAAAGATGGAGAGCGGCGTGACCAGGAACAGAAACAGGAAAAAAAAAAAACAAGAATGGATGATGGTGGTAAAATGCTCAGCGGAGGAACAGTGATCGAGGGAGCGGAGTTGAAGCGAGGACACAGCCTCACGTGTGCACAAAGTCTCGCCGACACAGGAACGAAAAAACAGCAGGTATAACAGCTTTTGTTACTCGTTGTTGTCTTTCACTACTTCTTCAGAAAAAAATGACTTTTCGCTGGAGCAGCTGATCTTCGTCTATCCGTCTATTTCACTTTCCTTTCCTCTTCCTGGCTTTTTTTTTTGGCTTTGTGTGGCCACTTAACACTTCGCACCGAAGGCTGATTGGCCCACACTTTCTTTCTCTCTCTCTCTTACTCACAAACACACAGACAGACGAGGAGTGCACTTTCTGATCTTCTTTTTTTTCTTCTATCTTTTTTATTTTTTTTATGTTGTGAGAGAAACACTGCAAACACACTTCAGCGAAAAGCAGCCCCCGATTGTATTTAATACGAGCGCACCGACTCCGATAGCTCAAAGGGGAAATATATATAAAAAATAGGAGGTGAGGGAGACGTTAGACGCACACACACAAAAGAAGAAAAAGAAGAAAAGAACAGAGATGTGCTTCAGTGTGGAAACTGACCGAAAAACAAAAAAAAAACTGAGGGGTAAAGGCGAGTAGCAGAATGTTTTTTATTTAGGGGGATCCTCTCTGGGCACCGCAACCCTGTTTTATACGCTTTTTGTCACTATAACACGTACGCGTAGATGGTATAAAATAGCAGTACAGACAGTAATGGTAGCAGAGAAAGAGGATGAGGAAGAAGAGGGAAGCTGGTAGGAGGAAGCACGTCAACAAGGCGTCCATCGTGAGGCACGACAGCTGAGCGCCGACGTGCATCCTTCCGCTGACGCGTCAAGCGGACAGACTTTTTTTTCCTTTTTTGAGCTCAGCGAGTCATTCACGCGCAGAAAGAGATAGACAACAGCTTTTCTAACTATCTCCATTTCTCCATGCTGAAGCGGAAAAAAAAAGTGGTATGGACGGCGCACAACGATGCCACTGGAATAACAACGGAGTCGTTCCATGGCAGCAACTTACACATCGACTCTCGATGGAATATGGTGCACGTAGCAGACAGACGAGCGGTGGTAAAAAAACCTCTTTATTGTTTTTTGTGTTTTTGTTGTTGTTTGGTTGTGTTTATGGGAACAAGATGCGGTGACTCCACGTGATTTTTTGTTTCCCCGCATTCTTTTCTGCTAACTTTTTCTGTTTTCCAACCTTCAAATAAAATCAACCACCCTTTCTTTGATTTGTTTGTTTGTCTCGTCCGCACAGATTTAATTGTGGGTCTGTGTGTGTGTGTGTGTGTGTGTGTCGCCTATATCGACCTCACCGTGTTCGTTTGAAGCAGATGTCAAGACGTGGTGTTTTTCTGCGCAACACGTGCAGGAGAGCACTAGACGGCATCCGTTGCGGCAAGCACATCGCTACCACTCTCCTGTGTGCTCAGCATCCACGCAAGGAAAAAAAAAGCCGCAACAAGTGGTCATGTGCGTACCTTCACGCAAATGTTTTTTTTTCTTTTGCATGCTCCTCTGTTTTGCCCCTCCGAAAAAAGAGAAGTTTGTGAGACTACCACCGCTAACACCGCGGTACGTGCGTGTAAGCTTGACTGGCGTCCCTCGGCATCAAACAACGGCGCCAAGGTGCCATCTCTCAAGACTGACAAAACACGCACACGCGCAACGTGAAAGAGACAGGTGCGCTGCGGCAAGTAGTGTAAAGAGAGAGTACATAACACACACCCACACATGTCTCTCGGAGAAGCAGAGAGCCATGAAATGAGAAATGGCAATCGCGAAGGCAATCGTGCCGCAACGACGCATAAATTACCCTCCTCTCTCTCTCTCGCTCGCCTTCCGTTTTAGACACAGCTTAGGTGCTCAAACAGCGGACAGGGGAGGAAGCGTGAACGAGAGACGTCAAGACGCACAAACCACCACAACAACAACAGCAGTGCAAACGGACAGAGCATAACAAATAAATAAAAGCGAAAGAATTCAAACATGAAAGTGCAGAAGAACAAAAAAAGAAAAGCATCAAGAAAGCGAGGAGTTTGTTGTTTTCCTTGTCTTCAGCTCGTACGCTTACAGTGAAAGGAAGGAAAGAAAGAAAAGCAAAGAAAATGAAAATACTTTCCTTTTTGGTTGTCGCTGTTGTTGTTGATAATTTTGTTTTTTCACTTTGACCTTAACTTCCGTGTAAAAAAGGCCCTTCAATTTCCCCGCTCATCTTACCAGACCTGGACTTTAACACCTCTGCTACCCAGGTCGGTGCATGCATGTGCGTGTACGTATGTGCGTGTCATTCTTTTCACGAAGTCGAGACAGCAGTGCTGTGTTTTAACACTGCCCTCATTCTTAACACACACGCAGGAGAGAGCCACCTCTCTCTCTTTCTCGCTCTCTCTCTCTTCCTCAATCTCCCTCAGCTTCAAAACTCGAATAGCAAAAAAAAAGAAAAACACAAAAAAATGAGAATAGAATTTTTTTTGGCGTCCACAACTTTCCTAATTTGCTCAGCAGAAAACACCCATTCGGGCACACACACGTGGCTTTTAGTCCTCACGTCAGAAATAAATATAAAAAAAAACGAAATAAACAAAAAAAAGTGTACGAGTGAAGACGGTGAAAACGAACCGGGGAGGACGGGATGCAGCCGCAGTGCACCTCCCCAAAAACAAAAAGCCCTTCAAGAGAGAAAAACAAGAAACAAAAACAGAGAAGAGAACACGCAGAAGAAGAAAGGAAAAAAAAAGAAAGAAAAATGTGTGGATCGCCAAACGAAATGAAATTCGCTTTTGTGTGTTTTTCTTTTTTTGGTCGCCTTGTCAAGAGAGAAAAAGCATCGGTGAGTCTGTGAAGAACGGACATGAAGGTGCAATGGGAGAGAGAGAAGGAAAGAGAGGAAGAGAGAGATGTGCACGTACATGCGAAAGAGAACGAAGAAGTAATAGAGAGATGGCGCTGTCAGCGAGCTGGAGGGATAACCCTCTCCAATACAAAGAGCTACACGAGAAGAAAAGCCAAACAACAACAATAACAGTAACAACAACAAAGGAAAAAAGAAAAACACGGTGCGCAAGACCAAAAGAAGCCAGAACTTACAGGAACCGAGAACAAAAAGCTGAAAGCCACTAAACGAGCACAAAATGAAATTAAAGAAAGAGGAAAAAAATTAGGGTGTGTAGCCGACACAAACAAATCCATTCGCCTCTCTGGCTCGCTCGCACGCACTTTCGCTGCCGAGTTGGTGAAACAGATAGGGGGAAAAGAGAGAGAAAAAAAAACAAATCGACGGCACAAGCATGGCAACCAAAGACGGAGAGAGGCACAAAAAGCTCGGCTCACACGGACCCACAGCACTACTCGCATCGGCAAATCGCCACGAACTACCACAACAACAACAACAGCATCACAAAGGAAAAGAAGCAAACGGCGTTACGAGCAACAGTTGAATCGCTGCGCCGACATCAACACCACATCAAGAAAGGAGTGTACAGAGAGAGAGGGGGAAAACAATGCGTTGCTTGCGGTGCCGCGAAGCAATAACCGCACTAACGCACATTGTGGGGATTCCAGCCTCCTCACCCTACACACACCGAGAGTCACAAAAGCTGCGCAGGAACTCTTGCAGTGGCGCAACCAGATGCCACAAGCCCAAGACAAGGAGAGAAAAAAGAAGATAATAGCGAAGTTTCCCGCTAGCGTGACGTCCCTCTGCTATCCAGTGTACGTGAGTACAAAAAAAAAAAACGCTAAGCCTCATACTTTTTTCCGTCAGAAACAGATCGTCTCTGGCTCCTACGACTCCTCGCACCAGCGGTTCTCCTCGCGGATCTTCTCCTCCTCCTCCGGCGTGAAGTCGTTCTCGATGTTGAAGAGCTCACGGATCTGCTCAGCCGTCTTGCCGCGGATCATGCTGGCAACGCAGGCACACGTCAGGTCCAGCAAGTCGCGCACGTTCAGAAAGTTGGCGGCCATGATAACATCGATCAGCACCTCATGCTGCTTCTCGTCGTGGTTTTTGAGAAGCTGGTTGAAGAGGAAGTTGCTATCCCAGTCGCAGACGAGAGAGTCGATCGTGGTCTTGAGCGGCTTCTCAATTGGTTGGGCCGGGTTACCGCAGTGATACTCCATGTACTCGAGCACGAGGCGCAGCGTCTGGCCAGACACGTTCGGGATCGGGATAATCGCCTCGTTGCCTTCCTGATCGTCCAGCATGTCCTTCAGCAGGCCTGACATCTTTGCTGACTCGCGGGACACCTTAAACTCGACGGGAGGGTGGTCGTTGCTCTGCAGAATGCAGTACTCGGAGAAGTCCACCTCCTCGCCGTGGGCAACTTCAACCGGCATCGTGTTGGCGGAAGGTCTTCGGTGCTTAGGTGCTCGTCGCCGTGACGTAACGCTCTCCGTTTACAAGACAGAGAGAGAGAGAGAGAGAGAAGAGAAAAGTTGCACAGGTGTTTCTTTGCGTGTGTCAGTGTGTGTGCGCGCGTCTGCGCTGCACCTCTGAAACTTATGTGTACTTTTCTTCTCTCTTTTGTTGAAAAAAAGAATCAAAAAAAAAGAATCGAGTAAGCAATAAGCGAAGAGAGAAGCGCGAAAGAGAGGTGAAAGAGAGGGAAGGGAGGGGGAAGAGAGGAGCAAACAACGAGCCTGTTGGCGAGTTGCTCACAAGTACTCCTTTTTTCGGTTATGTGTGGCTAAAAAAAAGAGAGAAATTTTGTGTGTGCTTTCGTGAGTTTAAGTTCTGTGGGTTTCGCGAATCCTGGCGCTGAGGTCGATTGCGTGCGTGTGCGAGTGTCGTCAGACTTCTGCGCTTGCGACGATCTGCTAAGAAAAAGGGAGAAAAAAGTAGTGTGGGTATGAGGGGTCCGTGTAGGTGTTCAGGGAGGCGGGAAGGCACGTGTTGTTGTTGCTGCCTAAACCGCCGTCTCACCACACTCTGGTTCTAATCTCGGCGCCGTCTTACTCTCAATCTCCGTTCTTTCTTTCCGCTGTGTGCCTTTCGCGGAAGCAGCGAAGGGTGACGAGGCGAAGAGAGAAGGAAGAAAAAGGAGAAAAAAAGTGAGCGGAAGGAGATGAAAAATAATAATAGAAGAAAAAAGGGAAGAAAGGCGGTCGACAGCGCGGCTGACCGGGAATCCGCAGCTTCAGCGTACGCACTAGGAGACAAGGAAGGAGTCTCGACTAGGCCGTTCCGCAAAGCCAGCCAGGTTCTACTACTTGATGGTAGGGAATAAAAATATTTAAAAAAAAAACGTTTCACGGGCTAAGGGAAGTGGTGTGCATGCCGTGCGGAAATATGGGGGTTGCGCAGTATGCGACCATGCAAAGTGTTACGGGAAGAACACAAGAAGGAATGCAAAGAACGATGAGAGAGTTGATCAGGAAGAAAAGAGCATAAGTTTTTCTTGGAAAACGCCGTTCTTTCGTTCTTCTTAAAACAAAATGTGTTGGCACTCCGCTGAGAGAAATGCCACATCCTCTTTCTCTGCGTTTGTGTGTATGGATGCGGAGTACACTGCCTTAACCCTCCCTCCACATATTTCACACGTGAGACAGTGGAGCCTCTTAAACCTCTCATCGGGTTGCAGCACAGTAGTGGAGAAGAACACACACACCTCTGCGCAGAGCACCGCGCCACAAGAGATGACAACCAGCGCACACGCCTGCCTGTCTGCCTCCCTCCATACCTCCCATAAAATTAAAAGTGGAAGTGGAAGATGGGGAAAAGCACCATACACCTTTTGGCGCCGATTCGTTCTTCATCTTTTTTTTTCTCCGGTTGCTTTCGGCGTGGCTTCGATTGTAATTACACTTCAACAAGACAGGGTAAAGTTCAAAACAAAGCAAAAGGGAGTTGAAGACATCTCATCATGAACAAGAGAAGCAACGCGAGCGAGAGAGAGAGAGAGAGAGAGCGAAAGCGTGTAAGAAGAGGAAAAAAAATAAGAAGAGAGGAGATAAATGCAGCAAACGAAACGCAACAAAGGCAAAAGGGCAAGACGACGCGCCACAGAGTACGCCACAAACGTGAAGCGATCAACGGATGGGGGCAACAACGCCGACAGTCACGCAAACAACACAGAAAATACTGAAAAGCAAAATGACACACCTCTGCGCTCTATCGCCTTCCGCTTTGAGTGCCGAATGCGTGAGGAGCTGGGCAAGACTGGAGCGTCAATCGACAGACTAAAGCAAGAGGGCATGCGTCGACGGCACGCACTTCACAACGGGGAAAGAGAACACACGCAACCACACGCAAAGAAAGAAGCAGCGGGCAAGCGAGGCAGCAAACCTCGCAGGACTCCATAAGCCCTCTTTCTTTTTTCCTTTTATTTCTCCTCCGCGTTGTCTTCTGGTCTGCAGCGCTAATCGTCGTCCGAGTAGAGCGGACCAGCTGGCGGCGGTGGTGCCGACGCAACAGGCATCCCACCAGGCACACCGCTAGCGGCAGGAGGTGACTGTGCACGTGGCGGCCCCGCAGACGCAAACGGAGCCGCAGTGGCAGCAGCCCGTGCCGGCAGCGGCACTGCCGGCGGCACCGCAGCGCCACCGTACGTCGCCCGCGAGCTCTCCTCCGTCTTGAAAGTCTGACGCAGCACCTGCTGCAGGTTGGCGAAGCCCTCCGCAATCGCGACAGCCGGGGCGGAAAGGCGTGCCGTCGTGCTGGACTCCGGCGCGAGGTGCGCCACGCCGACGAGATCGGCGTTGACCTCCGATGAAATAGGCTGCACATAGAACTCGTCGTCGTCGTCGTCAGAGTCGCGTTGCTGCGGCGAGCCGGTGCCCGCTCTGTAGCCTGGACTGCCATAGTTGTCCCCATCCAGCGGCGTTCGCATTCCACCCGCGCCATCGCCGAGCACGTCGTTGAGCGTCTCCACAACGACGGCGGTGTTGTGCCCGAGGCGACCGCCCCGACGTGCCCGCATCGTCGACGCCGTCGTCGCGGTCATCTCCTCCCCCTCGTTGGCCTCTCGCTGTCGTGTCCGCAGCAGCGACTTACTCTTCGTGCCGACGCACTCCTTGCACTTGTAACCGTTGCGGCGACGCACCATCTCGCGATCGAAGCGGCCGCACACGACGCAGTACACCTGCGGCGTGGCGCTGCTCTGGGCAACCTGGTGGGAGCGGAGGAGGTCCGTGTCGACCTTCACGTCCTGCGCCGCCGCGTCCTTCTTGGAGCGACGCAGAATGACATCCGTGTCGGCAAAGTTCATGTCCTGGTTCCGCTCCTCGCGATCGCTGTCGACGTCGTAGTGCAGAATGCCATCGGCGCGCACGCCGTAGTCGGTGGCGATCGCATGCCGCACGAGCTCCTCCAGCGTCGGGTCACGCGCGAGACTGTCCGCGTTCGTGACAAACGTGTAGGGGTTGATGCCACCGCCCGGACCCGACGCGGCCGCCTTGCCATCTGACCCGCCGTCCGCGTTGCCGGCGTCCTGCCCGTAGTCCTCCTCCTGGTCGCTGTTGTTCTCCTGGTCAACTAGCTTGCCCTTGCGGAAGAAGATGGTGCCGAAGGTGTCGTCGATGATGTCGTTCATGTCCAGCGCGGTGTCGACGTTCGAGCGGAGGTCGCCTGTGTTGTTGTCTTTCATGTAGATGGGCACCGCCGCCATCTCCTCGTCCAGCTTCGAGCGGCCGAAGGCCGCACGGTGCAGAAACGCGACGGGCAGCAGCTCGTAGCACATCAGCAGATCCTGGATGATAGCGCTGTTCGACTCCTTAATCTCCTCCGTCTTGCCGAGGCAGACGGCGCCGGCCGAGGACGCGAGACTGACGATGACCGACTGCCAGTAGCTGAAGAAGATGATGGACTTCACGCAGAGGAACTTGAGGAACGTTTTGGCGTAGTGCAGCTCCTTCTCGCATTCAATCTCGAAGAGCACCAGGTAGTAGAGGGCCATCGTCAGGCTGATGTTCACGACGATGCAGGTGTACGTGTACACGTTGTTCAGCTTGAAGCTGCCTTCCTGGTAGATCCCGATGGGGTGGCACACCATGGCAATGAAGGAGACAACAGGCTTCACCAGGGCACACTGCAACACCCACCGCTTGCAGCGCAGGTAAAAGTTCGTGTCAAGCGGGAAGGAAGGCAGGTAGCACATCGGGAAGGGGTGCATGCCCTTGTAGCGCTTCCGCTTCAGCGACCGCAGCAGCTCGCCCTCCCCGCCGCAGTACGAAACCATCAGCATGAAGAAGATGTAAAGCACAAAACTCTCGTAGGTGTCCCGCACCGTCTCAAAGAAGAAGCGCCACCGCGGCAGCAGCAGCGAGAGAGCCGAGAAGACAGCGTAGATCGGGATCATGACGATGATACGCATTTCAAGCTTCTGCAGCTTGGGATAGTCGAAGCGCGCGAGGTGCTCGCGGAGATCGCCGAAGGAGATGAAGCAGCACATAACACTGAAGATGATGGCGATGTAGGTGAGTGCTTTGTTGTCGACCCACGTCAGATCCACACCTGAGCACTTCACCACGGCTCCAGAGTTGAGCTCAAAGACGAGCCGCCTCGACATGTACACACCGCCGTTGCCCTCCATCTTGGACTACTAAAGATATGTGTAGATCTCTGCGTGCGTGTGTGCGCGTGCGCAGGTTTTTTAATGTATATTAGTGTAGTTTGACGTGTCTCTCTGGCAGGCAAAGCCGTAAGCAGAGAAGAACAAAAGAGAGACCAGTACAGGAGAAACAACGAAAAAAAAAAAAGCAAACGCAGGCAGAGTAGCGGCGATGGCGGCTGGTGATGCCGGAGGACAGAGAACTCTAGAAGAAGGGAAAAAGTCTGTCAGCACTGAGGCCCCACACACACAACACCACTCCTCTCTCTCTCTCTCTCTAAAGAGGACGGGAGATGGAACTTTCAAAAAAAGCAGGCAACGAAAAACACGAAGCACTGTTGCAACGGTCGATAGACAACACTAAAATCACCAAACGCAGGATAAGAGAACAAAATGTAAAAAAAAAATGAAAAGATCGAATGCCCCGCACTTTGATGCGCAGAGTAAGGGTTGTTTGCAAATGCGTCAGAGGGAGTAAGAGAAAAGAACGCAGCAGTTTTAAAGGATGAGAGGTGAAGTAGAAGGAGTGGGGAGACATAGACAAAACTTCTCATTATATTTTTTTTTACTTCTTTAAAAGATAGCGCAATTGTCGATACCTATTGCACTTTTTTGCGTTCTCCAGCCGCGTAAACTGGTGAAGACAGATGCGCAAAAAAGATAACGGATATTTGGCAACCAGTCATGTTGAAGCGACCGCTTGAAGTACACGGTGAGGGCGACACGTGACAGCTGCGCAGCTAACGAGACTTTGGGACAGCTTGCCTGAATGCGTAAAGATGAAGGCCCCAAGACCTACCCTCCGTGCACTCTTCGCTAGTATTGACAAGGTGTGCCTCAAAGAAAGAGAGGGAGAGCAGCACCCGCTGACTGATTTGCACCTCGCCCACCGCTCTCTTCTTCTTTTCTGATGCGCACTCTTTTCGTCTCTATATATTTTTTATTTTTGGATAGGTGGTGCGCGCCTCCGGTAGTGTGTGTAAAAGAGAGCTACTCTGCCCACAAGACGCCGGCTGTCCCGCACGCTTCCCGACGGCGCTGACAACCACAAACAAGAAAAAAAAGAAGGAAATGAAAAGTAGGAAAGTAAAGCTGAGGAACTCCCAGAGCGGTTGTAGGGAAAGAGGAAGAGAAAGGCTAGAATAAAAGGGGTGGAAGAAAAGGGGAAAATGAGAGAAAAGAGAAAAAGAATTAAGAGAGCAAGCTCTTCCAATTCCCTCTCCAATCTTCAATCTTTTCCCCTTTCTTTATACCCCCGCATCGCCCTTTCTCCTCTCTTTTTTCCCTTATCACCTGCTGATTGCCCCTCTCTCTTGCCAAGTCCACCTCGCGCGTGAGCGCTTCATCTTAGTAGAAGAAGCCGAGGACCTTGCCACCGGTGTTGCGGGAGCGGGCCTCCTCGTGGTCCATGATACCGAGCGAGGTCGTCAGCACCACGAAGCCGAACTGACGAGAGGGCAGGATGTTCTTCATCCACTTCTCGTAGTCGCTGGTGGTGCAGTCGAAGCGCGGGCAGATGGCGCCGCACTTGTTCAGGCGACCGTTCAGGTTCACGACGATCTTGCCGGCGCGGTGGTCATCGATGATCTCGAACTCACCGATGTAGCCGTGCTTCTGCATGACCTGCAGGAACTTCACCACCACCTTGGAGGAGGGGCGGATCAGCACCTGGCGCTTGCCACGGCGCTCAGCGCTCGCAATGGTGCGAAGCGCGTTCGCGAGAACGCTCATCATCGTCATTTTTTTGAGGCGGGCTAGAGGGATAAAATCCGAAAAGGGGGCCGGAGCTGTGCGGGAGAGAGAAAAAGCGGAGGCGTGCGTTGAAGGTGGAAATATGTGAATGTTGATAGCAACGGCAGAATGCAGGAAGGAGATGGAGAGAGGGAGAAAGAGAGAGTGAATTAGTGAGTGGTATCACGTACCAGAAAAGAACATCATCGACACAAAGCCGTTTTAATGCCCTGGAGAAGAAACACACGGCACAACGCGACTCATGACAGCTGCCGCGAGTTCACGGCTCGTTGTCCTCCGTAATTAACTTTTTTCTTTTTTTTTTCACGTACAGACCAGCCAAACATGTCGCAGCGCCGCTGCTCTCCTCCTTTCGCAGAGTTTTTTTTTGTTTCTTTTTTTTTTATCACGGTGCGGTGAAGCAACAGCCTAGCCGAACGTCGATAAGACACACACTCAGCGCCGACCGCGACCACCACGCTCAGGAGCCGTGCGCTGACGCCGCTCCGGATTGAGCCGCCGTCCCGTCGCCGCCACGTACTCCCCCTCCACCAGCGCCTGATAGCCTGGCACCACCGACACAGCTGCACCGCTGCGAGCGCGACCGGCGAGCGCCACGCTGACACCACGCAGCACCTCACTCGTGTGCCGGCCCGCCCAGACGTACCACATAGACTTAAAGTGCGAGTGATCGTGACCGACACCGAGAGGGTGGGCGTAGTCGTAGCGCGTACGCGGGACCAGGTAGAACGGCTCAGGCCCAACCGGAGTGGAAGCAGGAGCAGAGACAGCACCATGCCCCTCGCCGCCCACTTCTTGTTCATCCTCCTCGTGCCCATCAAGAAAAGGCGGGAGAATAGAAGCAATGGACGGGATCGGCGGTGGTGGGCGGCGCACAGCACCCTTCACCGCACCTGCTGGACCAGGCGAGGGCTGCGCCGCTGTTCGCGTAAAGTAACGCTCCACCCATGCCTTGTACTGCGGCTTGGCGGCGATGTAGTCCGGCGCCACGAAGGCCCACGGCCGCATCGGCTGCTGCGGCTGCGTCACCAAGAAGTCAAGTAGACGCCAGATATGATCCTCGCTGAAAGGGGGGTTCGTGACGAGCATGTCGTACGGGGCCGGCACTGTTCCCTGCGCAATATCGGCATAAAAGTCGCGGTTGTCGTGCAACACACGCTGCACGCCAAGTGCCTGCCACGCCGTCACCACGGTGCCAGCGCAGTAGTAGGGGTCGTAGAGGGTGAAGAGCTCAGGGGTGGATGGGCGGAGAAGCTGGCGCAGCTCGCTGATCACCGGCAGGACGTCCTGCAGCGCTTCCGTTGAGGTTTCGAAGTGGTCGTTGAAGTTCGCCTTGAAGGGGTGGTGGAGACGCGACGCAGGAGCAGGAGACGCAGACGGTGTGGAAGAAGAGGGAGATACACGAGGAGGCTTCTGCATTGCCGCCTGTCGCTGCTCGTCGCGCCGAGCGGGTGCCTTTTGTTCCGTTGCTGACTGCGGCGCGGCTCTATTCTCCACGCGCCGGTGCTGCATTCTTCTCTGGTTGTTGTTGTTATTGTTGCGCGCGTGTTGAGAGTGCGATGCGGTCGTGCTGCTGCTGTTCGGTGCCCCTTCGTCGCTGCGAGGTCGCACACGCGTCCGTTTTCCGTCGCCGTCCGCAGCAGGGTGGGCCGAGGCGTCCATGGCACCTGTTGCAAATAATGATGCTGCTGGCAGCAAGTCATTGAGAAAACACCGCAAAACGAAGAAAAATACACATGTATGAAGAAAGAGTTCAGCGGCAAGGTGGAAAGCGTTGATAGATGCCGGAGAGAATCTCATCGGGCGAGGCACAGGAGTGCATTGTTGAGTTAGTAGCGAACTTAGCCTTCCCCTTGGAAAGAGGCAGAGCAGACAAGCATGCTGCAGTGGTAGCCGCAACTTCTACTCCATGCACGCTGGTCTCTCGTGTCTCGCTGCGCTCCTCGCCCACTACAACCACATATCTTTCCTTTTTTCTTCTCGCATGGTCAGCTTCGGCCGTTTAGGGAAGAGTTGTGGCGCAGACGAAGGTGGTGAGGACCAGTGGAAGAAGTCGGCTCGCACAACACGCGACAAAGGCGGTCGTACCTCTGGTGGCCTTTTTCTTTTTCCTCATTTTTTCCCCTGCATACGTCTATTAATTTTTTTGTCTTTGTGGCTTAACGTGTTACCGAGGTGTGCTCTCGGCCTGCATGCACCATCGGCGTTGTGAACAGCAGCCTCGCGGCTGCGGAAGAGACGAGCGACAACAAGACGAACAAAAAACAAAACGAACACACCCCTTTACTCAGCGACACCATTCTGTAGTGAATGGGAGATGGAAGAAGTGCCGATCCCACCAAGACACGCAAAGTCGCTTCGGCACCTCGTCGGCCGCACAAACACACATAAGAAGCACAACGTTGCATAATGCTGCAGAAAGCGCCACCGTCTGGCAAGAATGAGACAGAGTTTCAGAGTCTGGAAAAAAGAAGAGAGCACTCACTTGCGCTTTCCCTTGAACTTGTCCGCGTCGTCGTCTTCGAAGACCACCTCGTAGTCGTCCACCCGCTCAATGCGCGCCGCACTGCGCTTCGCCCGCTCCGCCTTGCGCTCCTCCTCCAGGCGTGTCTTCTCCTCCTGGGTCGCGAAGAGGCGCTCGTACAGCGAGGGGCCCTTCACCTCGGAGATGATCTGCGCCTTTGCCGCCTGCGGGGGATCCGGAAATTCAAAGAAATCGCGGAAAGGCTGCCAGCGCAGCAAAATGGGCTGCAGCAGGCCCATGGTCGACAGCCCGATCCAGTAGGCAAACATGGCGGACGGCTGCGAGGCGAAGAAGTAGATGCCAACAATTGACGAGGCACGGACACCCCAGCGGATGTACATGCTGCTGCTGCTGCGTCCGCCGCGCTGCATGCGCTGGTTCATCTCGAAGTTCAGCAGGAACATGCCAGCGCAGATGGCTGGGAGGATGTACGTGGGGTCCGGCATCGTCAAGTCCTTCACCCACAGAAATGGCGCCATCTCGAGATCTGTCTCGTACATTGCGAGGCGACGAATGGACAGGAAGGCCGACATGGTGATCGGTGCCGTCAGCATCGTCAAGAAACTCTTCCACTGCGCACACTTGTGCTTCTTGCACAGGGCGTACTTCATGCGGTTGTAACCGTCCTTAATGACGCGCTTCTCTGCCGTGGACAGGGTGCGGTCATTCTTCGCCTTCGTCTGCGCGTTCGTGATCTCTGAAATCTGCGGCCCGATGTGCGCCATCCGCAGCGAGTTGCGGTTGCTGTAGAGGGACGGGATGAGCGTCAGCAGCCGCATCCCAAGCCCGTAAAGAAAGAAGACGTGTCCCCAGCCGGCGAGGTCGAAGCCGAGGAAGCCATCGTGGCGCAGGCTGCGCATAATCTCGACCTGCTTCTCCACCGGCTGCAGAAAGCTCACGGCCCAGTCCCAGAAGTCCTCCAGCCGCTCAAAGAGACTCTTGTCGGGCCGGATGTAGTCGTCAACTTCGGTCGGCTGATGCGCGAAGATCTCCGGCAGCTCCTCCTCGAGCTGCGGGTTGGAGCTGCGGCCGACGTCGCTGCGGCCCCACTTCCGAATATCCCAGCTAATGCACCGCTGCTGCACGCGGCAGGCGGCAGAGGCGGCAGCGGCATGGCCAGCGCGGCGTGCACCACAGCCGAGGAAGGCAGTTGAGTTGGAGTGGGAGGAAGAGATGGAGGAGATGGAAGGCACGAAGGCTGCGGCGGATGCGGCGGCTGCGGTGCGTTGCCCGCACGCCCTCGACGCGCTCATCGGCCCACGCAGCGCCAGCAGCAGCTTCGTGGTGGACATCGCCGGCGCGCAGCACAGACGTGAGTGAAGAAGCATGTTACCTAAAGCGCGAGAGGCGCGCACGCAAACGAAGAAACCTGTACTGGTGGTGTTTTTATTTTCTTTTTGATGTGCGTGTGTGCTTCGTGCCACTCCGCTAAATAAGGAGTGCTTCCGGGAAAAGTGGAAACAAAAATTGAGAGAAAAGATGAAGCAAAGAGGGTGAAGTGGCCGGTGAACACTTAGTATGTGTATGGCATCCGCTTGCGCAACACAAGCGGTCGAGTACCACTGTCGAAAGAAGCAAAAGCCGCACGCTGACTGGAACGGCAACTTTGACACTAGGAGTGTTAGCAGAAGGTAAGCTGCAGCAAGGCACGGCTAAGAACAGACTCTTTCTTCGCTCTCTTCTTCCGGATTAAGAATAAATCTAAAGAGTCGGGAAAAAAAAGCCCTTTAAGATCGTTATTGTCCGCACTGCACGCAGAGAAACTCACATGGCAACCACACATCCCGCCCGCTGCCACATAGCGCGTTGCCATCTCTTTTCTCTCTCATACAGATATCAGTCCTTTTTTACTTTAACTGCGTTCACCTTAACGAAACTTTAGGAATATAAAGCACAGACAAACGAGACACCAAAAAAAGCACGACAACAGGAAAATAAACACACACGATGAACGCACACTGGCTGGGGAGAGTTGCGAGTGTGTCGTGTCTTGCAAGGTAGGCAACACACGCACGCGAAGACTCCGCACCATGGCAACAACAGGGGAAAAAAAGAAAAAATATATAGAAAAAAACTACAGGAGACCTCGCCGTCAATCAGCAATAAATAATTATGAATATCAGCTTTCCTTTATAAATCGTAGCTTACTTTTCCCTTAGTCTTAAGTCTGTCAGATTTTCCTTTCTTATCCCTTCTTCACCTCAAACGTTAGACAAAACCACGCAACTCTTACACGTTTCACTCCTTGTGCGCGCTGCTGCTACTCGCCTCGATGCCTACTTGCCAGCCTTCGCGAGGGACTCGTGCGTCGACTCGTACAGCTTCGTGATGACGCCGATGGCAATCGTCTTACCCTCATCACGCAGCATAAAGCGGCCGAGCTTATCGAAGTCCTTGTGGGTCTCCACAACAATCGGGCGATCCAGCTCAATACGCGCCACCACCACGTCGCCCGCCTTCACACAGGCCGGGTTCTTCTCCACGATCTCGTTCGTCTTGCGATCGATCTTGGCGAAGAGATGATGAAAGGAGGCCTCTTCCTGGGCGGAGTGGATGTGAAGCATGAAGCGCGAGCCGGCGCTGATGATGTTGCGCACCTCCAGAATCACCACGCGGGCCTGGAAGAACTCGACGGAGCGCAGCGACGTCGGAACCGAGGTGGCGACGTACCCACCGTGAACGTCGTTCTCGTCGATGCCACGCACGCGGAGGTGCACGTTGTCGCCCGGGTAGCACTTCTCGAACTCGGTGGACTCGATCGAGATGCCCTCCACAATTGCCTCCTGCTTCTGCGGCAGCACCTGCACCTTCTCACCCACAGCGATGGAGCCCGACTCCACCTTTCCGTAGATGTACGTCTTGCCGTCGTCCTTGTAGGCACCGACAAGCGGGATGCAGAAGACATCGTCCTCCGTCTTGGACTCCGGCAGCACCAGCTCGTCAATCACGTCCATCATCGTCTTGCCCTTGTACCAGTCACAGTGGCTCGCCTCCACGGGCTTGATCAGGTTCTCGCCTGTCAGACCAGCAATTGGGATGAAGACCAGGTTCTTGGCACCCTCCTCGCTGTAGCCGTTCTGACGCAGAAAAGGACGCAGCTTCCCAACAATCTCGTTGTAGCGCTCGATGCTCCACTGCATCTCGTCCATCTTGTTGATGACACAGATCATCTGCTTCACACCGCAGGTGCGCACCAGCATGGCGTGCTCGCGCGTCTGCCCGCCCTTCTCGAAGCCCGTTTCGAACTCACCGGTGCGGCTGGAGATGACAAGTACGCAGATATCCGCCTGCGTCGCGCCGCCAATCATGGAGGGGACGAAGGCCTTGTGGCCCGGTGCGTCGAGCACCGTCACACGCCGCTTCTCTGTCTCAAAGTACGCGGCACCGGTCTCCCGCGTAATACCCTTCGCGCGCTCGTCCTCCGAGACGTCCATCACGTACGCGTACTCCCACCCCTCGCGGTGGTGAATCTCAGCCTCGCGGCGCAGCTTGTCCATCTCGCGCTGGTCCACGAGTCCCTTCTCCATGAGCAGGTGCCCGGAAATGGTCGACTTGCCCGCATCGACGTGGCCGCAGAAGACGATGTTGTAATGCGGGCGTGGGTCGCGCGTGTAGGTCTTCTTGCTGGACAGCCGCGTCTTGGCAATTTCCTTGCGCACCGACTCACGCAGCTCCTCCGGTGTCATCTTGCTGCGGTCCTTCTCCGTCTCCTTTACCGCAGCAGCTGCTGCTGGCACAGGGGAAGCGGACTTGCTTGTCGTGGCCGTGTTCTCTGGCGTGGGGCTGGTCGCCTCGGCAGCAGTCGGGGACGCCGGCGTGCTGCTCTCCGGCGCCGCCTCCGCAGACGGGGACGGGCTGGCGTTGTTCGTGGTGGTGGCTGGAGCGGGTGTGGCCTCCTTCGCGGGCTCCTCAGCCGGCTTCGCCGCTACCTCCTGCTTCTTCTTACCCAGAGAGAGCGTGCCGCCGCCCTTCTTCTTGGGTGGGACGACCGGCTGTGCGGCACCGCCGCCGAGAGAGAGCTTTGCGGCATCTGCGGCAGATGTCTGCGGTGGTGCAGGGGCAGCAGGCTGCTGCTGCTGTTGGGGCTGTTGCTGCTGCTGCTGCTGCTGTTGCTGCTGAGGCACGTAATTGCTGTTGGGGTTGTACGCTCCCTGCTGCTGTTGGTAGCTGTTGTTCCGCGGCACGTAGGCGTTGCTGTTCGGGTTAAAGCCGCCACCACCTTGATGCTGCTGCTGCTGCTGGTAGCTGTTGTTGTTGTAGTTGTTGTTCTGGTTGCCGCGGTACCCGCCGTAGCCGCCCTGCTGCGGGTAGTAGCCACCGCCACCCTGCTGGTAGTTGCTGCTGTTGTTATAGGGGTCCTGGTAGCCACCACCGCCCTGCTGCTGCTGCGGCTGGTACTGGTAGTTCCACTGCTGGCCGGGCTGGCTGCCGTCCCCGCGGTAGTTGCCCTGCTGCGGGGGGTAGTACGCCTGGCCCTGCTGGTTCGGGTTGAAGCCGCCAGGGGTGTAGGATGGCGCGTTGGGGTTCACGTTCCCCGTTGGGGTCTGCCACGACATCTTTTCGCTGAACACAGAAAATAAAAGAGAGAGGAAGACTGAACTGTGCCGCGCGTGTTCAGGCGACTGCGAGCTTGAAAAGGTGACGGGAGAGCGTATGGTAGACGAAAATAGAAAAGTGAACGCGGCACGACGAGAAAAATAAAGAAGAAGAAGTGATGCTTCTTTTGAACTGCGCCACATTAGACAGCCGGTAGAATCGTTGTGGCGTGCACCGTTGTGTGTGTGGGTTAGGTGTTGGTTAGGTGCAACACGCAGAAAAAGGTGAGATAGGAGGAGAGAATCAACACAAGTGGAAGCAGTCGCAACACAATAGCTTTATTAATAAACAATGAGTCGCTTTTTTTTTTGCTTTTCTGAATTGTTGTTCCTCCTTTTCATATGCCGGTATTAATTTCACACGTTTGCGAATGTTAATCAGGGACAGAGACGGCGAAAAGGCTGTTGACTTGACGTCAAACACGGCTCACTACACCTCATATCTGCGCTCTTTCCAAGCCATGTGGTGCCCTTCAGAAGCGGACAAGACGATCGGCGACCTGACGACTATCGATCGCATGTGCGCTGCGTTAAGAAAAAAATAATGACAGCTGCGGAGCCAACCACCTTGCACTTACCTTCCTTGATGCTGACCACCCGGCAACAACACGGCTGCAATGGCAATCCACTTCTTGCAGCCTCTACTTTTATTTCGTCAGAGTTAAATTCCCTTTTTTTTTCATTTTGCTCTGCTTAACTACCAAAGTTGATTAGACTCACAGGTACACAATGGAAAAAGAAAGGAAATAGAAGCGAAAGGAAAAAATACAAATGGCACAGAGAGAGGCAAAGCGAACCGTAGACGGGGCCGTTGCGACACGTCGCGCAGTCGACGACACCACACCAAACCTGAAAAGGAGAAGTACAAAAGAAACACAGTCAGGCAGCCAACGAATACGATACACCGCCTGACTCCTTTCTATTTTTCTTTTTCTCCGGCTGCCCACAACGACGCACCGTCGCCAACAATGAAAAACGGATCAGCAAAACATAGCTAGAAAAAAAACCTGCAGAAGAATACACACCCGCAACAGTACAACACATTACAGATAGACGGATGAGATGGGACTCCGACCGCCCACTCCAGAACTCAGCGCAATGCACCGCACTCTTCCAAAATCAACAAAAAAAAAACAGACAATGTGGGATGCTGAACGCCATCAAACAAAAAATATGCGATATGTTGTGTCGACCTCAACACCAACGCAGCGCTCTTCCATTCATGACACACTGAATGAAATGAAAAGAAAAAACGGAAGGAGCTGAAACAAGATGGGCAACAGGAAAAAAGGAGAGAAAGAGATTCGGCATGCACACCGTTGTTCTTTACTTCTACTCGCGAGAATCGCCTGCAGCAACAGGGACCACACAGACAAGAACAGCAACAGCTCGGCATCTTTCTACCTTTCTCCCTCTCTCTCTCCCAAAAACAAAACACATACCCCGGAGCTACAAGTAGCGCAGGTTCGAGTAGGACTGCACTGCCGGCCCATACCGCTCCTCCATCTGCCGCCACACCTGCGGCCGCGTCGCGGGATCAGCAGTACAGCAGAAGTAGGCCAACATGTTCAGCAAGTCCTCCGGCACGGCGTTCTGCTGCATCAGCCGCACCAACTCCATCGCGGCGGGCAGCAACGCGCTCTGCAGCTCCGCGTTTGTCATGGGAAGGATCAGCTGCTGCAGACGCTGCACGATCTGTCCGTGCACTGCCGCAGGAAAGTGTGCGGGATTGACATCGCCCAAGGAGAACCCACGTCCCGGTGCTGCTGCTGCTGCGGGAGGCGCGAAGCCGTTGGTCGACGCTCCAGGCGCCGGCATCCCAGGCCGTGGCGGCGGCGGCGGGGGCGGCGGGGCGGCCGCCGTCACGTTGTACAGCGACCCCGGCTGCGACGGCGCACGGGAGCCCAGCGCGCTCGTTGCCATCGGCGGCTGCTGCTGCGGCGGCAGTGGTGGCGCTGCTGCGCCGGGTGGTGCGTACGCCCCTGGCCGTTGCTGCTGCTGCTGCTGCTGCGGTTGCTGCGTTGGCGGCGGCGGTCCCACTGGCGAGGCACCCGCCGCGTTTTGCCCCCGCATGGAGGAGAAGGCGGAGACGGGGTGCGGCATCAGTCGTGGCTTCGGCTGTCCTGTTGCTGGGGATGTCGGGGAGGCCATGCGGTGGGGCGGCAGGGCACTCGTGACAGCGCCACCAGGCGGTGGAGGAGGGCCACCAGCTGGCGGCATCGCTGGCGCCATCGCGCCTGGGTTGTGGTGGTTCACGTTGTACATCCCACCCGGTGCAGTACCAAGCGGAGCACCGGCGGACGGCGGGGGAGGAGGCGCCATGCCATTGCCCATCGGCATCGCCGTGTTGTGGTGCTGCTGCTGCTGCGGTGGCGGCGGCGGCGGTGCGTAGGCGTTGGGCGGCGCAGGGGCGGAGCTGCGGCCGGGAAGAAGAGAGGAGGACGAGGATGCAGCGTTGGGCATCAGCGGCGGACGAGCCGGTGTGCTGAGACCAGAAGGAACATGCTGCTGCTGGGGCGGTTGCTGCTGCTGGTGTTGCTGCTGCATGGCGGTGCCTGGTAGTGGTGGCGGCCCCTGTGACGAGGGACGTGGGTAGCCTGGCATCTGCTGTGGCGGTGGTGGTGGTTGCTGAGCCGCTGGGGGGAACTGTGGGCGTGCGGCTCCAGCCTGCTGATATCCGCCTGCTGCCATGTTCATGGGTGGCTGCTGGCTCGGTGCCTGCTGTGCTTGTGGTGCTGCTTGTTGAGGCATGTAGCCGCCCATGTTCATCATCGGCTGCGTCGGCGGCTGCTGCTGCTGCTGTTGCTGCGTTGCAGGCAGTGCGTTGGGTTGGGGAGAGACACGCATCATCTGCTGCTGCTGCTGCTGCTGCTCGTGCAGCTCCCGCACACGGCGCTCGTCCGCAGCAGCGAGAAAGGCCTGACACGACGGGCTCTGCTCATCGCCGACCGGCGCCGGTGCGTAGGGCACCATCTGCTTCTCCTGCGAGACGTCGTAGAGGTACTTCATGCGATCGACAAGCACGGCGGCGGTGTGATTGCCAACACGGCAGGCGCGCTGCAAGTACTGCAGTGCCTCCTCAGGGTGGCCGTCCGTCAACAGCTTTACGCCGTAGTCGCACATGCAGTGCGCCAAATAATCCCCACTCGCTGCCCGCTGCGTTGTCTCCTCTAGCAAGATCGTGTCCTGCACCACCTCGCGAGACGGGCGGTTCTCCAGCCGCCAGAGATCCACAACGGCGTCGACGTTGCGTGCACAGACGTAGCAGTGGTAGGCCCCCTCGTAGTTCTGCTGATCACGCAGGGCATCACCAAGCAAGTTGCACGCCTCTGCGAAGCCGTCGCCCGTGACAAAGGCCACGATGGCAGACAGCACCTCCTTCCACGGTACATCGGCCTGAATCAGGGTGCGGAAGTCACCGGTGGCGATGGCACCGGCAAACAGCACGTGGCGCTTCTTTGGGTTGTTGGCAGCGACGTGCTCCACGTAGCGCTGGTGCACCTTGCGGATTTGCTCGCCGCCGCTGAGGAAGGCGATGGCGAAGGCGTCGTCGAAGCAGTGCTCGTCCATGCAGAGGTCGACCGCGGCGTCGATCTTGCCGCTCGCCACCAGCTCGGAGCTGCGGTCCTCGTAGCTCTTCTGGTTCTCGTGCGAGATCGCGGCGAAGGGGTCGTCGTCGTCGTCGCGGCCGTACCCGCCAGCCGCGGCCTCCGCCGTCTTCGCCTGGTCCGCCTCGGCGTTCAGAAAATCGAGAATGGGCTGGCGCGAGTTCTGCGCGCTCGCAAAGGCGGCGAGAAGCTCGTGATGCGTGTCGAGCAGCCACTGCGTCCGCTCCGGCGTGCCGGCGGGGAAGTTGCGCAGCTGCTCCATCATCTTCTGGTCCTCCGTCGTCTTGGGGCTCATCGGAACATTGTGCAGGTTGTCAAGCATCAGGTCGTGGTTTGTGCCCGGCACCAGCGAGGCAACCGTGAGCGACATGTTCACCGAGGCACAGCAGGGCTTCATCAACCACTTCGGCACCGCCCCGAGCTTCTCCCCCGCTGCGCTCGTTGCGTCCTCGGCGGTGGACACACACAACATCGGATCGAACGACGACGTCGCGAGCACGGCTGGCAGTGCCGGGCACCACTGCACGTCGACGAGGTACTGCTCCACCTTCAGCAGCTCCCCCAGCTTCTCTCCTGTGTTGGGGTCCCACCACATCGTCCGCCCATCCCCGCCGCAGGACGCCACCATCGACGCCTCCTGCTCACTCCAGGCAAGCCCTGAAATGCCACCCGTGTGTCCCGCCATCTCTCGCAGAGGCACCACACCAGTGCGAAGGTCCCACACCTGCAGCACCGGGTGGGCCTCGTCCAGTCCCACGACGAGCTGCGTCGCCGCCGTCGGGTTCCACGCAATTGCGGTGATCTGCGCGCCGTGCGAGGCCTTCGACACGTTCAGCGCCGTCACCCGCGTCGCCATCTTCAGGTTCCAGACGTTCACCACGCCGCTAACGGTGGCGGTGGCGAAGATGTGGGCGTACTTCGGGTGCCACTGCAGGTGCACGATGGCGCCGCTGTTCGGCACGTTGGGAATCACCGACACCTTCGCCGGCGCGCAGATGCCGCCCGTCGCGCCGTCCTGCAGCGTCCACACCTGCCACACGCCGTCGTCGGCACCGGTCGCGAAGAAATGCGGCTTCGAGGGGTTGAAGTGGAAGCCGCGGACGGCGTGACCGGCGTGGTCCTTTACCATCCACAGCAGCCCACGCGGACGCTCGCTCGTCTCCTCGTAGCCGCCCTCTGGACCCTGCGCGAGGACGTCCTTGGCGGAGAAGATGTACACGTAGCCGTTGCCACACGCCACACCGATGATGCCTTGATCCCCGGTGTACGGCGACCAGTCGACGCGGTAGGCGCGGTCGGGCAACCGCACGCGGCCCACCACCGGCAGCTCCGTCTCGTCCGTCACCTTCACATCCACCAGACGAATTTCGAGAAACGCGTCGTTGCTGAAGTTCTCATCCATTGCGCCGCTGTAGGAGGCGGTGGCGATGAGGGGCGGGTGGCCCAACACCGCCGGCGACCACGCGAAGGCGCAGCATAAGTTGGTGCTCTTCAGCCGCATTGCTCTTTGTTTGTTTCCTCTTGTTTTTGAAGGGTTTGTTGTTGCCTAGTCGAGAGGCGCGTGAGTATGTGTGTGCGTAGGTGCGTGGGTTTGAAAGTGAAGCAGATGTGTCTGTGTCTCTCGTAACGACTTGTGCTAGTTGGCTTCTTTGACAGCAACCTTTGACAAGCTCCTGGTCAGCCCAGTCGTACCTTCTCTCTACTTTTTTCTTTTTTTTTCTGCTGTTGTTTGTGGTCGTTCACAGCAATTTGTCTCTCGCCCTCTCTTTCTCCTCCTCCTCTATTCGCCTCCTTTACAGTGCGGTAAGAGAGTTTGCGAAGCCTTGTTGGATCAGGATAAGTATTCGAATGACAATAAGAATAGGAAAAGGTGTCCAGACAGGCTCGAAACACAAACAACAATGAGAAGAACAGGCAAAAACACTTTGCGTCAGCCAACGCGAGTAATGAGCGTATTAAAAAACAACACTTCGACCGCCACAGTAGCTCAAATTATAGATATGAAAGGATGAGAGAGAGATTAAAGTATGAGAGAAAGTGAATACATGAATACGAAACCCTGCTCTGGGTCACTTTTCCGCGATTGATCGCACCTGGTGTAGGTCGCTCTTCAACAAAGCTAAGTACACAGCTGGACAGTTGCAGGTGGCACCTCTAACGGCCAACTCACAACCTTCTCGTACTCTCTCCCTCAACGCACAGAAAGAGAAGGAGAAGAAAGAGCACCCACCGCACGACCACGTAGCTTCGTGCAGCTTCTTCCTCTCTCTGTGAGAAGAAAAGTCCAAAGAGAGAGTCACCAGCGCGCACTACCGCTGACCCTGCAGTGGAAGAAGCAAGCAAGAGCGTGGCGTAGAGACACGGAGCTCACGCCTGGTGCAGCTGTCGCTCCCCCTCGCACCGGCATCTCCCATTTGTTTTTTTTTTTTTTTGGCTAACACAGACTCCTGCACTTCCCGCCTCTCACGCTGCGCCGTCCGCGAGACAGCACCGCAGGTGCAGCCGCGCATCCGGTGGGCAACAAGAGAGACGGCGCACAGCAGCCGGAGGAAGAGAGAAAACAAAATGAACAAACGACAATACGTATGAACAGTCGAACATCAGCATCGCACGTCGCGGTGGACAGCTGCCGCCCCGCAGAGGGGGCGGGAGGCAGGCAGCCACCGCACACGCAGACTCGCGCGACTTAGTGCTTCGGGCGGACGGCCTTGCGCGAGAACTTGATCTTCTCCGAGCGGGCCTTGCGCGCAGCAGCGACCTTCGCCGTGCGGCTGCCAATGCGGGCCATGCGGCGGGCACGGCGGAACGCAACGTCCGCGAGGTCCGGGCGGACAGCAGCCACAGCGCGGCTCACGTCAGACGCCTTCACGCCAGCAGCCTGCACAGACTTCTTGTACATCTGCTTCGGCTTGCTGTTGCTGCTCCCGTCCTTCACCGTCACGCACACCGCGCCGCCCTTCGCCGGCTTCACCACAGCAGCCTTCTCGTTCAGGAACCCCGACTGGCGCTTCGTCCAGCTGCCGTTGTTGTTGAACGGGTCGTTGCTCATGCGGATGCCGCCGCGCTTCTGCAGGAACCGGCTGTTCTGGCGGACCAGCACCCACTGGAGATCGGCAGAGTGCACCATGTTTCGATGTCACGTTCTGGGAAGTATGTGCATGGTGAGTGATGAGAGAGGAGGAGGAAAGGGCACACGCGAGATGCATCGTTAATAAAAGAAGGGAGAAGGGGGAAGAGAAGAGGTAGTAAAGAGTGAAAAAAATTTCAGAAGGTAGCAAATAGAATTGTAACTGCTCTGTTAAAAGAGGCGCCAGAATAGCCTACATGACCGCTAGGCGAGCGTTAAATGTGCAGCCACAGTTAGAAAAGTGGGGCATCGAGTAGCGGTCACGCCTGCGTACACAGCATGGAGCGGTCTTAAGAATTTTACTTTCTTTGCAGTGCTTTCTCGTACGCTAGTGGTCTTTAGCGGTACTTCTAGGTTACGTCACCTTCTTGTTCTTGATTACTATTGATTTTCTCTCATTGCGGGTGAGTCTATGTTGCTTCTGTGAGCATGGAGCAAGCAAGCTCGGTGCCAGCGATGCCATAAACACTCGTCTGACCTCAGTTGTGTCATTCTTGCAGTCTCTGAAAGCTGAAGTACCTTTTACGTCGGTCGGAGCTTCTCTCTTTCTTTTTTAGTCCAAAGAGGCGCGCTGCCTCTCTCTCTCTTTCCCTGTTGTACCTGTGTTGGAGACAAGTGTGCGTACGAGTGAGAAGGGCACGATAGTGAGAGCACACCATGCACCACTGACACCCACACAAACGCAATATGCGTTTTGCTTTCTCGCTGCAAGAGACTCGCGCAACACACAACCAAAGCCGGGCAGTGCTACCGCTTCTCGCTTACACAAGATGTCAGCAGCGTTGACATCCACATACACTTACCCATTGAGAAGCTCAGACATTTTTCTCAGACAACAACAGAGGAGAAGCACGCCCATTAATAATTTTTTTCCGTTCACTCTTTCCCTTCTCTCTCACATGGGTATCGAGTAGTCACTGCAACGCAGCAGCAGCATCTCTGCCTCCTCCACATCACGCACCAAGACATCCACGGCATCCGCCACGTCCTCGTAGGACACCGCAGGGTGGGGAAGGAGGTCATTGCTGATGGTGTGGCCGTCGCCGTAGCCGTCGTAGTCACCGGGCTGCAGCGCATCCAACACATAGTTGCCTCGGTCCTCCTCGGCAGTAGTACACGTCCTTCCATCCCCCACCTTCTCCTTCTCCTCAGCACCTCCGACATAGTAGCTTCTTTTCTCTTCGTACTGAAGGACGCTGTCAAGCGGTGTGGATGCGTTAGCGGTGGAAGAGACAACGGCACAACGCTGAGGAGAGAAGTTCGGAGGGGTGCAGGACCCACCAGCTGCTCCTGCAGGCGGCACTGAAGCAGCAGCCCCAGATAAGTCAGAAGGACCAGCGTGTGCGGTCGATGCACTTTCTACTTGATAGTTTATCTCCCGCCGTTGCTGCTGATTGCGCACGAGGCATGCAAGCAGCCCCGTCAGCGTCGCGCTCTCCGGCACGGTGCTCCACAGCTTCGTACTCATCCAAAGGGCCGAGACGACGAGCACCGCTTGACTGTATGGGCTCAATTGCAAAAAAACAGGAGACGCAGCTCGCACCGCGTCGTCTTCATCATCTCCTGCGGCATGCTTCTGCTCGCTCAGTCCAATTAAAGCAGCCAGCTCCTTTTCCAGACGCACACGCAGAGACGTGGTGGTGCTGTTTGCGGGCAGCGGTGGGCACAACGCTGACGCAGCAACTTGCGAGGTCAAATGACACACAGCAGACGCCTCCGGAAAAGACGAAGAAGAGCCACGGGCATTTCTACCACCGGCTGTCACTGCGGGCTGCAATGCTTTTTTCTCCAAGTGCCGCACGAGCAACTCAGCGGAGGTGTGGATGCGTGTGTAGAGTGCGGTGAGCAGATTCCAGGCGCTGCGGTCGTAATCCCGCAGTGCCGCCTCGAAGGCATCCACACAGAGAGCCATGGCAACAAGAAAAGAAGCTCTCTGCTGTTGTTTTTGGGGCAAACGACAGATCGGGGGTGGCTGCTGAAACGTCAAGCGGGTAGATGAAATACAAAACAAAGTAGCCGCACAATGGTTGATGTGGCGTCTCCTCTGCGCACTATCTCTCCCTCTCTCACTCCACGTTTGTCAGAGGAGTTGAGAGGAGTCTTTTAAAAGGCTGCTAGTTTAACGCTGAACGTTGCACCTGCAAGCTTCGCGACTCTCCAGAGGCTGCCACGCTGTCAAACCCTCCTCTGAAAAAATAAGGTTCGCGACGCAACTCTCTTTCTCTCTATACTTCTCTCTTTCTCTCGATACTGCAGATGCGACTAATGATCGCAATGTGTGCTGAGTCTATAAAAAATTATCCTCCTTTGTTCGTGTTGTTCTCAGCCTGTGGCGTACGCAAGTACCCAGCAGCTGTTGGTGACTTCAGACACGCAACAACAAAAAAAACCTATGTGTTCTCTTTCTATTCTAATGCGGCTAGAGCTCTGCGACGCACAAAAATCGCAGACGCGAGAGCAACCTTAATGTGTGGCAACTGGTGGATGCCTCTCCTACCGGTGCAGGACAACAGCAACTATGAGATTTCTCCCGCTGCGAGCTGCGGAGACGACTGTGGATAAGAGAGAGCGTGCACGGGTAGCACGACCATTAAACCAACAAAGAAGGCGAGGAAAAGTTGGGTGGGAGAAGAGGTACAGCGGTGGAAGATTCGGACTGCATCGTGTACACCATAGCCCCCACTTCGGACCACTGGAAACATACACAGCAAATATTCTTCGCTTGATTGCACCTCCCATGATCTCTTAAGATATGATTGCACATATATAAAAACGCGGGCAGACGCAGACAAGTTCTGGGGGACCACAGTGCGCCACTCTCTGACGTGACAGACACACACCACACAACGACGTAGCTTCGTGCAGCTTCTTCCTCTCTTCCTCTCTCTCTGAGAAGAAAAGTCCAGAGAGAGAGTCACCAGCACGCACTACCGCTGATTCTGCAGTGGAAGAAGCAAGCGAGAGCGTGGCGTAGAGACACGGAGCTCACGCCAGGTGCAGCTCTCGCTCCCCCTCGCACCGGCATCTCTCATTCAACACATCATTTCTTTACTTTTTTTTTTTTTGGCTAACACAGACTCCTGCACTTCCCGCCTCTCACGCTGCTCCGTCCGCGAGACAGCACCGCAGGTGCAGCCGCGCATCCGGTGGGCAACAAGAGAGACGGCGCACAGCAGCCGGAGGAAGAGAGAAAACAAAATGAACAAACGACAATACGCATGAACAGTCAAACATCAGCATCGCACGTCACGGTGGACAGCTGCCGCCCCGCAGAGGAGGCGAGAGGCAGGCAGCCACCGCACACGCAGACTCGCGCGACTTAGTGCTTCGGGCGGACGGCCTTGCGCGAGAACTTGATCTTCTCGGAGCGGGCCTTGCGCGCAGCAGCGACCTTCGCCGTGCGGCTGCCAATGCGGGCCATGCGGCGGGCACGGCGGAACGCAACGTCCGCGAGGTCCGGGCGGACAGCAGCCACAGCGCGGCTCACGTCAGACGCCTTCACGCCGGCAGCCTGCACAGACTTCTTGTACATCTGCTTCGGCTTGTTGTTGCTGCTCCCGTCCTTCACCGTCACGCACACCGCGCCGCCCTTCGCCGGCTTCACCACAGCGGCCTTCTCGTTCAGGAACCCCGACTGGCGCTTCGTCCAGCTGCCGTTGTTGTTGAACGGGTCGTTGCTCATGCGGATGCCGCCGCGCTTCTGCAGGAACCGGCTGTTCTGGCGGATCAGCACCCACTGGAGATCGGCAGAGTGCACCATGTTTCGATGTCACGTTCTGAGAAGTATGTGCATGGTGAGTGATAAGAGAAGAGGAGTAAAAGTTAGGTACAAGAAAGAAGAAGTAGATGGATATTGGGCGAGGAGCATCATTCAAGAATCAGCGCGTCGGAAGCCAGCCTTCCCACATAACAGAATAAAAATTCTGTTTGGAACTGCTGCAGCTGTCTAAAAGTAGCAGTTCCATCAAGCACGAGCTAAAACGGCAAAGCGTTTAAACTGGCGTCGTTGACGCTGCCAAACAAAAGAGGGGAAGAACACCACGCATACAGCACTCTCAACAAACAAGTCAGCATAATCGTGTTGCTGATCACCGTGATGGACACGCCAACATTGTGAACAGCTACATGCTTTACACAACCAATGTGCAGCACCAGCTCCGTGAAGCTCTCCGCTAATTCTCTGAGCGTGTCCCGCCTCACTGCATAACAGACGCCTCCTTCTGGCAAAAAAGCCACACTGCACTTTGTTCTTTTTCTCTCTTCCTTTTTTTTTCTGTTATACTAACGAGCCAAATACCCAATGTTAACCACGTCAGCCGACGTCGGACCTGTGCAGAAGAAGACAAAGAAAAAAAAACGCTGCCGGGACAACAACAGACATGAGTAAGAGAATACGGAAGAAGAAAAAGGGGAAGATAAAAGTGAAATCTTTCGTCTTTATCAGCCGCTGGTGCTCCTCGTTGCTAGTAGGCCGCTTTTTTTTTTTCCTGTCAATCAACATCATAGAAAGAGAAAATGTCAAAGTACTTGTAAAGACTGGAAAGGCCGTCACTGCAACAGGGCAGATCCTTCTCCTCTCTCTTTTTTTGAATGACAATCAATACAATTCAAAAGAGGAAAAAGAAAACACGCGGCGGACTTCTTGCCTCACCCTACCTTCAAGCTCCATTCTTCTTTAAACCCGTCTTTCCCATATCTCCTGTTCCTCTAACACGGACAACAACCATGAGAAGACAGTCCCTTGGATTCACCCTCTACGGCACCGCGGTGCATAAGAATTGGAAATGTACAAGCACGCGCGACAACGCTTTTTATTGTGTTTTTGCTTCTTCATGAGCGCGTAGACATCTGCTTGTGTACTGCACGCCTTTCAAGCGAATCGCGGCAATTATTTTTTTTTTCTGTTCCCTTCTTCTTCTGCGCCACGGGTTGCCTCTGTCAACCAACCGTTGTGGTTTCACCTGTTTTCTTTTTGTTGTTTGTTTGTTTTCTCTCCCTGTGGGACCCTTCTCTCTTTACCAAAATTTTGTTCTCTTATCTTCGTGTGTGTGTGCGTCAGCCAGTGGGTGCGCGCGGGAGGGGTGTGAGCAGCACGATCCAGTTCATTCTTCTCACTCTCTCTTTCTTTTAACAAACATCGTGAGTTTTCTCGGCTACCACATTCCCTTTGCCGCTTCATCGTTGGCACTCACCACACTAAAATCAGCTACAGGCGACGCAGAGCGAGATAACAACGGAAGAAAGAAAAAGAAAACAAAAGAAAATCTTAGTTTTGTGCGGGCATTGGAAATAGGCTTGTGTCGAGGGGCGAGATGTAGGGCGGGTCAGCGCCAACACCGCGCTTCTCAGCAGGTTAAGCTTTCTTCTTTTGAGAGTGTGTGAGTGTGGGTGAACAAGTAATAAAAAAAAACTTCTAATCTGTCCACTTCTGCGCACACTTCTTTATCCTTTTCTTTACTTCCTTTACTGGTGTTTCTGTTTCGGTTTTTTGTTTTTTTGTGTGTGGAGGGGAGCCGTCAACAAAACTTCATCTAGATCGCGTGTGTGTTTGTGAGAGTGGTCATGCGCAGGAAGAGGCTGCACACAGACACCCCAAATCCCTCCGCACTGCCCAACCGCACCAGCGAGAGAAAAGAGATCAACAAAGGTCACGTCGTCATCTCCGTTCGTCTTTCTCTTTTTCCCCTTTTTGCTGGTACGGCACAGCAGCTGGACTGCGCATGGAACTACTAAGCCACGGCAGGGCGATGTCCTTCGTTGTGTACACCGCAGCTACGAACACGCACTCTTTTCCTTGTTGAAGCCCGCTTCACACACACACAAGAGAACAAAAAAAAAACATCGAAAAGTTGAAACAAAAAGCACACCAACGACGCAAATGAAAGTTTAAATAAAGTAGGCGTCGAAGGTAATGTACCTTTTAAGCACTTATAAGTTCTTTGTCTTTTCCTTTTTTCTCTTTTTTTTGGGTGGCGCAGAATGCGGAGGATGACAGACGGTGTGAGAGCGTGCACGCTGCGTGCTTCCTTCACCACGCACCCACAATGAAAGAACCACTGAAGAGTCGTTCGCGGACGGCACACCGCCTTTCATGGAGCTGCACCGCGTGCGTTTCACACGTGTGCGGATGCGAGGTGGGAGCCAACTCTCTCTTTTCCTCCCCCCATTCAGTCTGACACCTTCCTTTTTTTGTACATGTTACTGCTCCTGCTCGCTACGCCGCCACGTTCTTCTTGCGGATGTACTTCACGCGGCACTGCTCGAGGGTCGGGCCCACCACCATGGTGTGGTAGTTCGGCTCCGGCAGGGGGCCAAGCAGCTCGAAGTCGTAGTACCGGAACACCGTCGCCAGCACCGTCTTCACCTGCAGCAGGCCGAACTTCTCACCGATGCACTTGTGCACACCACCGCCGAAGGCGCAGAAGGCGCCATCGATGAGCTTCATGTTGCGCTCCGGGTCCCACTCGCGCGGGTTCGGGAAGGCCTCCTCGTCCATGTGGGACAGCAGCGGGGAGCAGGCAATGATGTCGCCCTCTGGCACGACATACTTGCCCACCTGCACGGGCTTCAGCACGCGGCGCATGAGCATCATCAGCGGCGGGTCGCGGCGGATCGACTCTCGCGCGCACTGCTCGGAGAACGGCATCTCCTCCATCACGTTCTCGTAGCTCAGCTGCGCCGGGAACTCGTCGATCTCCTCGTGGAACTTCGCGAGGTGCTTCTTGTTCTTGGGGTGCATCAGGTGAAGCATCGACCACGTCGTGGTGATGGTTGACGTGTGCTGGCCGGCAAACATGGCCGCCACGATCATCCCGCACACCTCATGCTGCGACATGCGGGTGCCGTCGCGGTACACGGCACCGAGCAGGCCGGCGAGCAGGTCGGACGTGTTGCTGTCCTTCTGGGCCTCCTCCTTCTCGCGGGCGATGATGATCTCGCTCAGGATCGCCTGCAGCTCGGCGCGGGCGTCACGGCAGCGGTACGACTGCGGCAGCGGCAGCTTCAGGATCCACGGCAGGAAGACGGCCGCGGGGATGAGGCAGCCCTCCATCTTGGCCAGCAGCTGCGCGAACTGGCGCGCATCAAGACGGCGGCGCAAATCTTCACCGAAGAGGCACTGGCAGGCGGTGTTGATGATCATCGCGCTGCAGTCCTCCAAGATGTTGATCTCCCCCTCATCCTTGTTCCAGTTTGTCTCCATGAACTTCCGCACCTCGTGCTGGATGGACGGCGCGAAGTTCTGGAACTTGGCCACCGTCAGCTCCTCCGCCAGAAAGTTGATCTGCTCGCGCATGCGGGGGTAGGGGGCGGCGTAGGCGACGCCTTCGCCAAAGACGGGGACCATGAAGCTGTACACCTCGCGGGGCGAGAGAATCTCGTTGCGCGGGGCGAAGAACTTGCTGTGCTGGCGGACGTCGCCGACGACGGTGATGCGGTTGCCGCAGATGTTCATGGTGAAGACGCCGCCGTACTTCTTCTTGGCGTTCAGCATGAAGTTGAGCGGGTCCTTGCCGAAGGACACGATGTGGCCAATGAAGGGCGTGGTGCAGGTCACGACCGGCGGGTCGGTGGGGCGGGTTGTGTTGAAGGACTTGCAGAAGTACCAGCCGTAAAGCGCCAGGCCGGCGATCAGGGCAAGGAGAATTTCGCCGATCATCTTGACGTGCGTGTGTGTATGTGTAGGGGAAGTGTGTAAGTGAGGGAGGAAACAGAAAACAAAAGTCGGAAAACGAATAAGGGACTAAATTCTTTACGTAGTGAGAACTAAAACAGCAAAAAAAAGAAAGGAGAAGACGGAAGAAAAATGCGAAAATTAATATAGAACTCCCCTTTTAAGACTATTTTGTTGTTTAATTCTAGCGGGCTTTTGCTATTTTGATGATTTGTTTTTTCTTTATGAACGTGGGACGCGAAGGCCGACAAGAACGAAGAGAGAGACTTGAAAAAACAGGGAAGGTAGAGAGAGGTGACAAAGACCAACGAGGCGCAGTGAGAACTCAAAAAGAGGAAGAAGATCAATAAAGAAAAAGGAGAAGAGAAAACTCTCTTCTTATTTTTCTTGAGGTTTATAAACAAAAAGAAGTAAGAGAAGAGGAAAAAGAAATCAAACGAGGCTTTGAGAGAGAAGATGTGGTAACACGAATCTAACGACGGTGGACAAAGTCGTGGAAGGGGGGAAGGAACACATTGAGAGCAGAAGTGTGTTGAAGGGATAAGCGGGAGAAATCAACAACAAGGTAAAACGTCACGTGTTATTCATTTTATTTTTTGATAAGGTGCGTTGCAATGTGCAGGACATTGTTTGTAAAAAAAAAATAAGGGAACAAAGATGTGGGAGAGAGAGAGGGAAGTAGGAGCCAGGCGGGAGAAAAAAGCTGTGTGAGCTGACAGATCAGAAGCCGTGCAGGAGAAGTACATTTTAGTATCCCTTCCATCCCCACAACGCTGAGGCTGGACGCACGAGAACAGAGGGCTCTTAATACCATGACCATTATCACGCCAAGATGTACATATTTTTGTTTTGTTTTTTGTTTTTCGTTTCCAATTACCCTGTCCATTGTAGGCTTGTCGTAGAAAGTAAACTAAACATATATATATATAAACTCGTGCGCACCTTAGGAAAAGAAAAAGCTTGACGGGTACAAAAGTAAAAAGAAAAAGAGAAAAAAGGTAAGTTGCAGCGGATGTTGCAAGTCATTGAGGCGAACGGATTGAGTAAAACGTCTGTCTGTCGACAACGGTGTGTGTGTGTGTGTGTGTGTTCGGATTGGCACGTAAATTTGAACAGGACTAAAAGTCAGAAAGAAAGAAAAAGAAACATAAATCCCACAGGAGCTCTTTCATGTGCGCTCATATACACTGGTAGAAAGTGTTGAAAAAACACGGAGGAATAAAGGAGATAATAAAAGAAAAAGAAAAAGCATTGCGTCCCGTGGAATTCCTTTTCACATTTATTCATAGAAACTGGACAAGCAAAACAGAGGAGGGTGTGTGCACATAAGATCCAATGCTTTCGCAGAAAAGAGAAAGAGTCTCCGATAGCGGCAGGGAACGCCGCAAGACGTCACAGCGCACACACAAAGAGAGGGAGGAGAACACCAAAAAAAAAAAACTCAACGCCGCTATACACAAGCAGAAAGAAAGAAGGAGAGGGGGACGAAAATAATAGAAAGCTAGAAAGATAGAAAAGAGTAACCAAAGCAGTAACACCCCGACGTAGCAAGAAGAAGGAAAAAAAAAAGAAAAGAAGAACGAAGCACCAACACAATTAAACCATTGTGTGCGGCACCCATCAGGAAGTGTACGCGCAGAGAGGAGACGACAACCAACAAGGAGCAAAAAAAAAAAAACCCGACAATAAGCAAAGGACCCATCCCCATACATGAGTACTATAAACTCTACACTACCGAGCTTAGAATAAGAAGCAGGATTTCTTGGCGCGCTTCTTCGCCGTAGCGTCGCCGTCCCCAGCAGGCAACGTAAAGCGCTGCTCGCGCTTCGCCACCAGCCGCTGATACGTCGTCATCCCCAACCAGCAGCGCAGGTAAATGTGATAGACAATTAGGTTCACCATCGCCAAGATGCCAATGAGCGTCAGCGCACACATAATGATCGGGCCGACGCGGAAGTAGACGTTGTGGTTCGCCGCCAAGACATCCCACCATCGTACAAGGTAGCATACACCGCACACCAGCTCCCACAGCGTGCCAAAGAGACAGCCGCCTGTGTAGCACAGAAAAGCTTTGTAGTTCTTACCGCCGACGCAGCTGTTCAGCCACTTGCAGTGGTGATCGAAGTCGCTGACACACTTGTTGCACGCCTTGCAGTGCTTCGACGTGGCGCACGTGAGGCGGCGGCAGAACGTGCACAGCTCCCCGCTGTTGCCCGAGTCACGCGCATCGCGAAAGGACACAATGCAGAAGCCCGTGTAGGTGACGATCAAATCCAGGACGAAGACGACAGGGAACAAGATCAGCTCCACCAGGCAGTCCGCTTTGTCCTGCGTGTAGAGCAAGATGTAGCCCACAAAGACGGAGGCGAAGAAAAAGGCGATAACCACAAACTGGTAGATCAACGCACCGATCTGCAGCGAGTCGAGGGGACGCTCAAAGGCGTGGCGCCGCGGCTGTGCCCGCTTCCACAAGTTCGGGCAGTTCTTCGCATCCACGCAGCACGAGGCACACGGCTCCATCGAGCGTGGCAGCCGAGGGTCGGGCGACGAGTCGTCCAGCGCGGCCGCCGCCATCGCAGCCGCGGCACGGCGCTGCGCCTCAGCATCGGCCACATGCATTACAGCGCCATCCGGTAGCTGAGCAGGAGATGGGTGGGAGGTGGAGGAGGGCGTCTGCGTCGTGTTGAACAAAGGGGGGTGCGAGCCACTGTGCTTGTCCGCCACATCGTCAGAGTCGGAGGTGGAGGGGAGCTTGTTGCCCTGCAGGTCTGCGTCTTGCGGCGCCTCTCCCACAACATCCGAGGCGCCGTCGCTGCCGTTTCGTTGGCCACCCGTACGGGCGTTCGGTGTCAGCGCGGCGAGGGGGTTGCGGACGGCCATTGAATTATCCGCTTCGTCTACGTGGTGCTGCTGCGGTGCATCGTGTTGAGCAGCAGTGTGAGTGCTCGTCTCCGTGGGCGTGGATGCGGGTTTGTTGCTCATGGCTGCGAGAGGTACGAAGTTGAATGTGTGAGAAGAACAAAAAGTAAAGTGATGAGTAAGCGAAAATGAAAAAAAAAACAGAGAAAGTAGCTACAAAAAGACAGAGAAGGAGATAACGCGCTATCCTTTCTCGACCTACGTTGATCGGGGTGCAAGGAAAGAGAAAAAGATTCGGTATACGTGTGTGTGTGTGTGGAAGGGTGGGTGTATGCGGTGGGGAGAAGGCGGATATGTATGGTGAGAAGACGAAGAGAGAGAGAGAGAGAGAAGAACGTTAGTAAGAAAGGTTACGGCAAACAAAAGCTGTTTCTTCGCCGGACAAAATGCGCTTCTCGACCGCAACAGACGATTGGAAAAAGCACAAGGAAGCACTCCATGGAGACGCCTGTTTGCAACCCTTTCTTTCATAGTATTCGTGCAGGAAGGGGGTGAAGTACACGAGAGAACACACGCGTTGTGCCTCCCACTCACAAATAAAATCGATGCTTCTTATCGAAGCCCAATTTCGCTTTCTCAAAGCGGCGTTGTGATTGCGTTGGAGAGTGAGTGGTCACGCGAGTAGACCAAGTACACAAACGGATAAATTAAGAAAAACCAGCACTCGTTCGGAAAAAAAAAACACTCAAACAAGAATTAACGAGTTGGTGTGTATGCACATTGACGCGAACAATATATATTTTGCAGCAAAGTAAATAAGTCAAAAAGAAGTGGTACACAAGCGCACAAGATAGAAAGAAAATCAAAAAAAAAAAAAAGAATAGAGCAGAATAGTGTCACCCATGCACATGGACAGAGAAAAAAAAAGGCATGCATTGACACTAACTAACAACAAGAGAACCCAAACGAGAAAGAAAAAAAATACTACACAAGCACGAGAAAGGCGAAAAAAAAAAAAAAAACGAGCGCCGCTTTCCACTAATGTGAGAGGAGGATGCGTATCCACTCCACCCAAGTGTGGGTGGATGTGTATTCACAGGCACGGCGGGCAGAAAACAAAAAAAAAACTTTAAAGAAAACAGAAAATAAGTGGGCCGCGTTTTAGCAGCAATTGATGCACACAGCACAAAACAAAGAAAAGGAAAAATGGGATGTTCACAACCTTTCGTGTAGGTAAAAAACAATGAGAGAGGGAGAGGAGAGGGGAGGGGGAGATATGAGAAGCACACATACCGCCACCGCGGCCTCTTTTGTCTTTTTTTTTTCCGTGCGAGGCGGTGCTGTCTGCACCCGTTTCGTATAGCACAACGAGAGAGAGAGAGAGAGAAAGAAAGAAAGAAAAAGGATAAGTCTTCAAGCATAAAGACGGTGGAAAAGAAAGAAAACAGAAGGCTCCAGACAGACAAGACATTAACGTTCCATGAGGCATGCAGTACCAAAGGGTGAAAGAGAGAAAGAAACGCGGAGCACCAGTAGACAGAGGGGAAAAGAAGATGGAAATAGCTCGTACTCATGCACATGACACTGATATAGAAAGTGGATAAAGAAAAACAAAGTGCTTACTTAGAGGTGAACCAAGTAAAATGAGATTTCTATATTGGAAAAATTAGTGTTCCGGCTGTTTAGAAGGCACTCCTAAAGCCAGCACGCCGTCTTCTTCTTGCTCCTCTTCTTGCCCGCCTTCTGCATGGCCTCGAGCTCCTCCTTGGTGGGGATGTGAAGCGTACCCTTATGGCGGTCTGTCAGAAACCCAAAGGTGGTCTGCTTCGTCACAATCAGATACACATGGAAGACCCAAAGGAGCAGCATTCGCCCACACCCGGGGAGTGACAACAGGCAGACGATGATCGGCCCCACGCGGAAGAACATGTTGTGGTGGCTAAGCAGTGCCCACCATTTTGCCAGCATCACCAGACACCCCACGAAGGCAAAGAACGTCGCGAGAATGCCACACGTGAGGAACGAGAAGAAGTAGCGGTAGTTGCCACCGCCGACGCACCGGTTGATCCAGTAACAGTGGTGGTCGAAGCCGTGGACGCAGACGTTGCACCCCTTGCAGTGCTTCGTACCGTTTTGGCGACGCAGGCCGCAGTCCATGCACGTCTCGTAATCTCCGCCGTGGTCCTCCACGTCAACGCATGCGGCGAGGACGAAGAAGAAGTACAGCCCAACGATGAGGACGGTAAACGTAAGCGAAAACCCCAGCAGCTCACCAAGACACGCCGCGTTGTCCTTCGTGTAAATCAGCACGTAGCCGCCGACGAGAGAGGGGTAAAAGAGGCAAATCACCACCGCCTCGTAAATCAGCGCAGCGATAAAGTAGTTGTTGAAGGGGCGCTCAAAGCCGTGGCGACGAGGCTCGACGTGCTTCCACATGTTTGGGTAGATGTCAAAGTCCATGCAGCAGTAGACGCAAGGCTCCTCGGTGCGCGGGTGCATCACGGGGCGAGTCCGGTCATGCGGCATAAAGACCGGTGGCTGGGCGGCGGGACGGTCCGACGTGCAGGCGCTGCCTTCCTCGACCACCGCGACAGGCGCTGCTTTCTTTTCGAGCGTATCCGCGCTGCTTCGAGTCGGAGGAGCACGACTACCACTGTTGTTATTCTTTTTACTTTCGCCGAAATCTTCGTCAGCAATGAGAAACGCACCCATGTCTGCGCTCTCGTCATGCTTCACGCTGTGCCGTGCCGTTTGCGGGGTGAGAGGGTTGACAGAGGGCGTGGCGTCTGGAAGGAGAGGCGTGCTGCTGCTGCTGCGGACACGACTGAGTGGTGTGCGGGCCGTTGCCGGTGGCACCGCGGGGCTGACGGTGGCGTTATGCGGAGCAGAGGCGGCGGTTGAGTTTGCCTCCTCCCCCTTTCGAAGGCCATCCTCATCGTTGAAGGCGCTCATTGTATTATTTGTTTTTTATGTCTTTTTTTTTTTTTAGTGAACCGCGTCGTCTGTTCGGGTGCGCTGCAGTAGAAAACGCAGAAGCAGGACAGTGCCGCAGAGAAGTCAACGCAACAATTGAGTTAAGGGGAGAGAGGTGAAAAAAAGAGATTTAAAGCGCACTGTGGCGAGAGCACGAATTCAGCTAAAATAAGCACCTTCATTTGTTTCGGGGGGTGCGAGAGAGAGGAGACGCAGCGGAGACTCTGGCTGACACCGCGTTGCTCTATCTTGTTTTTCTTTTCTTTTCTTTTCCACGTGCGTCAGGACACCTCAAGATACAGACAGAGTTCACGAAGAGCGCGGCAGTTTAGCAGATTGCAGGAGCAATTTAGAAGACTCCTTACACAGCATTAACAGCTCTTCTTTCTTGCTTCTGTATTGAACTTTTTTTTCTTTGCCTTGTAGGCGTGCACATTTGTGCACGTGTGCGGCTGAACGCACTGCGCTGCGATCACAGTGCTCACGTAATGTCTTTTCCTTCTCAATATTCAACACAAGACGGAAAAGACCATAAAACAGAGAACACGAACGTAGAAAGCAGCGTGGGTGGGTGTGCGGCTTTGCGCATCAAATTGTTCGTTCATCCTTACGCGTGTGTGTGTTTGTGTGTGTGTCTGGGTGTTGGAAGCCGGCAACGACAACGCAGCGCCACACTGCACACACACACACACAATGAATGAGGTAAAAAAAAATTGAAATCTATCCACATGCCCGCAACTAGGAGAGGAGAGGAACAAAAAAGGGAGGAGAGACAAACAATAAGCAGAGCGCGGAAGAAGCGACGCAGAACAGACAACCGTACTCCAATTTGATTTTTCCAAGGAGAGCAACAAATCAAATATTCTAGAAGAAGAGAGCACAAAGTATGTAAAAAAAAAAAAAGGGTGTAGATAAGGTGAGAGGAGAACGGAGCACAACATCGGCGCCGAAGTGATAACATGTAAAGAAGAGGCCAACAACAGCCACGCAAACTAGAAAAATAATAATGAAAATAATAATAATAAACACACAAGCAAGGATAGAGAAAGCAGCGTGGATACATTGCAGGTAGAACGCAGAGATAGGGGAGGGGATACGAAAATGTGTTTTGTTGCTGCCAGTTCATGTCACGCATGGCAGCTACGCTTAACACAGCACAACACTCTATTTTTTTTTAGTTTCTTTTTTTGTGTGTGTGCACAGGAAAGAGGGCTTTTTTTTCGTTCTCAAAAAAAAAGGTGAAAGCGGTTTAGCGACATTCACGAAAGGCGGACCAGAAGAGCAACCAGCAAAGCAGCGAGAGAAAAACAGGGCAGACGCACATTCCCCCCAGCGCGTCAGCACCGTCTTGTGTAATGACGAGCCGCTTCATAATATAAGAAAAATATATTTATTTTCCACCTACGTTTAAACACGTTTGTTTGTGTTGATACGAAGGTGGGTGTGTGTGCGTGCAGTGCAGCACGGTTTCCACAAGACCAAGAGTGTGCGTTTCACCCAAACACCTCTCTTTTTCTCATCTCACGCTCGCTTGCAGCCGCAGAGCCGCCGTGGCTGCTTCTCCTTGCTCTCCTTGAAGAAGGCCGACTCGCGCTTGTCGAGGATGTGCTGATACGTTGTCTTGCCCACAAAGCAAAGGTAAATGTGAAATCCAAGCAGGTGCAGCATGGGGCCAATCCCCGCCGCAATGACGGCACACATAATGATCGGACCTACGCGGAAAAAGAGGTTGTGGCGCGCCAGCTCCTTCCAGTGCCGCGCAAGAAGACAGACACCCGCGGCGAATGCCGTCAAGGTGCCCAAGCACGCCGACGACACGAAGGTGAAGAAGAGCTTGTAGTTCTTGCCGCCAACACACATGTTCAACCACTTGCAGTGGTGGTCGAAGTTGTCGACACACTTGTTGCACGACTTGCAGTGCTTCGACTCCACGTGGGTGCGGCGGCGGCAGAACGTGCACATCTCCCCCTCGTTCACGTGGTCGGTGCAGTCTTTGAAGGAGACGAGCACGAAGGAGGCGTAGAGCGCGGCAATGAAGAAGGTGCACACCACCGTGAAGACAATAATCTCCGCCAGACAATCCTTCTTGTCCTGCGTGTAGATTACGATGTAGCCGACGAAGACACTGGACCAGAAGAGCCCAATGACAACAAACTCGAAGACGAGGGCGGAGAGCTGCAGCGAGTTCAGCGGACGCTCAAAGGCGTGCCGGCGTGGTTCGATGCGCTGCCACCCGTCCGGGTCGGAGCGGGTGTCAACGCAGCACGACGCCATGGGCAGCAGCGCACGCGGCCGCCACAGCTCCTCGTCAGACCAGTCCTCGCCACTCGCGTACGCGTGTGCGTGCTCCTCACCGCGCAGGTGGCCCCTGTCGCTCTCCACCCTGTTGCCCGTCGGCCCTGCGTGATCGGCATGCAGACTTGGGTTCTGCGACGAGTGCGCGCTGTACTTCTTCGGCACCACCTCCAACTCCTCCTCGAACGGAACGCTGCCGGCGCACTGAATGCGGGGCGGACCCGGCATCGCGACGGTCGGGCCGGTGTGCACGCTGGTGGTGGAGAAGAGCACGTCCCCCGCGCTTGCCGTGCCAACCGGGATGTCAACTGGCAGACCACCGAGCGCGTTTACAGTGCTGATCACCGGGCGAGGAGGCGAAGGCGCTGCGGCTGATGCCATCTCTCTCTCCGCTCCGCCTGCGTCGCTGCCTGAGGCTGGGCTGAAGAGGGACTCGCGTGCCGAGCTCTCATCGCGCAGCACCGCGGCTGCGTTGATGCGTGGCCGTGGCGGCTGCGGCGCCTGCTGCGCTGCGGGTGGCGAGGGCGGGGGAAATGGATGGGAAGGGGCGGCGGCGGCGGCGCTTGTGTTCGCTGCGGTGCGACTGCGGCGTCGCTGCCGGCCCGCGGCACCCTCGCCATTGTTGTTGTCGGCCGTGCTCCCCTCCTCCCTGCTGTGATGCCGACGACCGCCTCCGCCAGAAGCCCCACGATGAGTGCTCGTCGCAGCCCCTGACGCAACAGTGGATGCCGCGGCGGCGTGCTCGGCTGCTGCGGGGGCGCTAGCCGGACCGACTAGTGTTGGCGATGGCGCAGCCACAACTGAATCGTCCTCGAGTGTGGGGATGGAAGCTGTGGGTAAAGACACTGCAGCAGCAGCACTAGACGTGCTGAGAGACGCCGGGGCGATCGTTTGCGGGGCTGCGGCGTGGCTGCTCATCGCTGGCGGCGAGGCATGGGTCGGCGGTACACTCGGCGACGTAGAGGCCAACACTAATTCCGGTGAACGGCTTCCACGGCCGGATGACACGCCAGCCACCGTCGCGTAAGCTGCCGTCTCCGGCGGCAGAACAACAGCAGCAGCAACGCCATCCACGCCACCGCTCCCTCCTCCTCCTACTCCTCCGCCCGCCGCGGTGCCGCTCGGCAGCGTACTCGGCTTCCGGGACGTGGACCCGCTGCCCAGCGGCGTTGGCGTCCCGACTGCGGTGGCCAGCCGTCTGCTCTCCTTGACTTCATCGTAGTCTGTCATTTTGATCGACTCCACCGTGCCGGCATCCGCGTGGCGCTGCGCCGCGTCGGTGTCAAGCGTTTCTTCCTCTCTGACTGCTCCTCCCTCAGTACCACCTGTGGTGGGCCCGCTGGCGGATTTGGACTTGTGCCGACGACGGTGTGCCGTCGCAGAGCCGCCTTCGTCGCGGTTGCGGTGTTGGCGGCGGTGGTGGCGACTTTCCCGTGCTTCACCTGCGTCTGCGGGAGCGGCACCAGTAGTTGCTGTGGTGGCGGTGGTGGCTGTGTTCGTGTTGCGGAGATCTCCAGCCGCGGCAGCACCGGCAGTGCTGCTACTCGTGCCACCCACCTGCATCGGTGATGTGTTACTCGGAGAGCTGCTCATTCTAAATTACAAGTCACCTTTTTTTTTTTCCTCGACAAACACGCGAGGAAACCCCAAAATGATTAAATCAGAAAAACAAAAAGTCTAACGACAACTACCAAAAAAGAGAAATGAATTAAGGAGAAGCTTGCAGGAGTAAAAGAAGGGAAAAGGGAAGAGTGGAAGAAGTGCTTCGTTTGAATAGCACACAGTCAAGACCAGAAAAAGAAAGCGCTCAGCAGCGCCACGCAGTCTTTCCCAACCAAAAAAAAAAATTAGAAAAGTAGAGAAAATTGAATTAAAACAAAAGAATCAGATTCAGTTGGACTGCGCTGCTACTGCTGCCGTCACGAGCTGCTCTTTTCTTGCTCTGTGGGCGTTGTCGAGAAGAAGAAAGCGAGCACAGCAAAGGCACACTCACAAAGAGAAAAGTTTATTGCCGCCTTGGTGTATCGGAGCAGCCTATTCTACCAAGGAGAGTCAAGTGGCTTCCGCAGCGAGCCTTCACCGCTGATATATATACAAGAGGCTCTTGGTTGTGTACGAGACACACGTACGTGTCAAGACTGCTTTGCTTGTCTGCTAGATAGCGAATACTGTTGTGTTACAAATAGGAGGCATGCACGCGACGCAGAATAGACGTGCGTGTGGCTGGTCCCTAACCTCCTTTTTTTTTTTGTTTGGAGCTAATATTTAAGCAAAACTGATAAAAGAAGAAAAGTGAAGAAGGAGAGAAGAACCCGCACCGCGCTGAGTTGGGAGGGGTGAAGCCGTGAGACCCTGTTTTCGTTTATTTGCACGACGGAAAGAGATGCGTGTGTGGATCAGAGGCGGACGCGTTGTGGAGATGCAAACAGAGCAGGGAGTCGATTGCACACAAACACACACGCGACGAAACAGGTGCAGATGAATAAGAGGGGAAAGATAAAGGAGCAAAAAAAAAAATAGAGAGAGAGAGAGAGCGAGGGTAAAGAGGGAGCTCATAGAGACACAAGCGATAGCTACGCATTCTCTTTCAGCACATTGCAGTTCAAGTTGCAAGACCTCAACACCATGTTTGCCTTCTTTACTCGATTCCAGAAGACTTCACACGTGCTTCCTTAATGACCATGAAAAGCAATCTGGAAAATAACATGTCGACAACGGTGTGGACACCACTTCTGCCCTCTCGCGGCACTCGTCTGAGCCTCTAGCGATGTAGAGGCAGAGAGGGAACAACGACGCCAACACCTTGCTGAGCACCTCACCGCCGCGTTGAACCTCACACTTCCGTTATTTATTTTTTTCTTTTATTTCAGTGCTGTGAAGGCGTGTTGTATAAACGCAGAACCACCTTTTTTTTTCTCTTTCTTTCGACTCCGACACGCGTAGCGGCAGAAGAGTCGCGCATTGCCATTAACCTCCCCGCTCGCTCCTCAGCGAAAGGTACAATGTTTAAAGAAGGGATAAGGTAAGAAAAAAAAGGGAACAGTAGTAGTGGCGCGCTGTCTTCGCATTGCCTCGTACACACCCACACACCAACAGACTAAATAGAAGAGGCACATCTCTCTCACGTCGACACGTCGCTCTCGTTGCTGCTGGCGTACCCGGCCGTTCCAGCGCTGCGGCCGTTCATCGGCGAGTCGGTGCGCTGCTTGCGCGACGGCGCGGACAAATGCACAGCAGAGGCAGTCGCACCGCAGACCTTGTGCGCCGTCACACTATCAGTGGGCAGATACATCGCCTGCTTCAGTGCAGTGGAGGGCGGTGACGTCTTCGCCGCGCTGCTGCTGCTGCTGTGCTCTACCGACGCCGAGACAGCGGCCACCGTTAATGCTGTAGTACTCCCCGACGCGTCAGGAGCAGCTCTCGTGCCCTGATTCACCGCGTTTTCCTCCCTGCTGTGCGAAGCACCGACTGCATCACTACCACCGGTTTTGTTGTGGTTGCTGCTCTCTTCGATGGGGTGATGCTGTGTAGGAAAGGCGTGTCGAGCACCGGTTTTTGCACCGACCATCCATCGCGTTGCCCGCCCGTCGCCACCGCCTTGACCGATGCGGATGCCGCCCACCACACCCTCCGCCGTCGTCTGCGCGGTTGACCCAGTACTCGAATCAACGCCAACACCGCTGTGCTCGTCTGGGAAAAAACGACCACCGCCACCACCACCGCCGGCGCTGTTCCCGCTGACGGGCGACATAGGGTCATCAGCAGACACAGTGCTGCGCGGCGGGCGGTGCGCGGTGCTGCCGCAAGGGCCGCCGCTGCCACTGCCTCCTCCTGTGTACCACTGCAAGTCATGCGGCGCGGAGCTCGACGTGGCCGGTGACGTTGGCGACACGGTCTCCACGCTCTCCGTGTCGTTCAATGCGATCGGCTGCGACGCTCCCCCGCTGCCGTCTTCATCTGCTGCTGCCGGCTCTGTGGGAGAGCCGCCGTCGGTGCCAGACACATCGTGTTGCACGAGGGCGTCACCCTTTGCTTCTACATGCCGCGGTGGTGAGGCGTCTCCGTCTCCTCCGCTCGCCTCAGAAACACTAACAGCAGAAGCAGCGTTGGGAAACATTCCCGCCAGCGAGTCGCTAGGTGCACTGTCTGGCGAGGAGGTCATGGTGCTCTGCTTCAGCTGCGTCAGCGTCTGCTGCCAGACATCGCGTGGCGTGTGCGAGCGGCGGTGCTGACGCGTGCTCTTTGCTGTGGTGGACAACGCCTCGTCCTTCTCCGTCACCGACACGGACGGCGTTGTCGCCTCAGAAATGGAGAGCTCGCTGTTCAGGCTGCTCAGACTGCTCGGCAGCATGCCCGGCGGTGGGAGGGTGCGGCGGTGGTGCAAGACGCGTTGAATAGCGCGACTCAGTGCGGCGTCATTGGACGGGCTGCCGCCACTTCCGAGCGGGGAACCGGCAACGTTGCTGCTGTTGAGAGTTGTAGGAGTAGGAGTGGTGCCAACCACCGTCACGGTTATTCCGCTCGGGGTGTCTCCATCACGGCTGCTAGGATCAGGAGCAGGTGCCGCAGCTGACGCCGGCACGTTTACCGTCACTGGAGCTACATGCTGCGGAGGCAGGGAGTAACCTGCTGCTGCTGCTGTGGTGGTGATGATGGCTGCAGTGTCCGCGCTATCGCATGCATCATCAACATCAGCAGCAGCACCACCGCCACCAACGTCAGCACAACCGGTGTTCTTCTCCGAGCCACTCGCTTCTGCTCCTTCCCGCACCTCCGCCCAGTCGTCATCTTCTTCGTTGTCGTCATCCTTGCTCACCACTTTCTGCAGAACAGGCGAGGGACCCTCCACTGCTGTAGTGCTGATGCTGCTGCTGCTGCTGCCGCCGTCATCGCACGTCGTTGCGTGTACCGCGACGAGGCTCGAGGCCACCGGAGACACTATCTCTGCATCCATCTCGATGGCGGTAGTGTTCGGTGGGGTACTGAGTACGGCGGCGAGTAGCGGAGGGCTGCACAATGTAGTTTGGGATTGGGGGACAAAAGCGGTTGAAGGCATCGCAGGTGCAGTCGGTGGTGCAACGTCGCTACACGTCTTCTCGTCGCCCGTATTTGCGAGAAGAGAGGTTGCCACGTCAGCTGCTGTGCCGTCGTCTTCCTCTTCATCACTGTCAGCAGGCGGAGGCGCCGTCACCTGTGTGCCATCGCTCGTGCGGCTGCTCGACAGCGGCGGCGAACGCGGCGCGGAGGCATTGTCAGCAGCAGTGGCCTCTTCACTTTTTGTCTCCTCGCTCTCACCCTTCTCCTCGTTCTGTGCGGCGTTGGAGGCCGTAACCCGCACCGGAGCGTACAACACCGCAAGGCCACTTGGAGCAGCAGCGCTGCCACTGATGTTGTTGCTGTTGTTGTCACCTGCACTGCTCTCCGCCCCGTTCACCGGCGTCTCCTCGCTGCCGTCCACCGCAGCCGGCACCGGCTCCTCCAATGCCCACGTGTAGGGCATGCGCCGCACCATCGTCCCCAGGTCGCTCCGCACGCCGGCCAGCGTGACTTTGGTGGGCGGGTGACGCCATGGGGCGTGCGGCTGTCGCGTGTGCGATGCGCTGCCGTGGTGGTGGTGGTGATGCTGATGCTCCAAGTGGTTGGGTGCGTGACTGGCGTGGGAGCTCGCGGCTGCACCGTGATGAGGATGATGAAGGTGATGGTGCTGCTCATGCTGCTGCTGCTGCTGTTGAGAAGCTCCCGCATGCCCAGGCGAGCCACTACCGCTGCTCTCACTGGGATGATGCTGCTGCTGCTGCTGACGCGGCGAGGTGCGTGACGCAGCCAGATGCAGCTGGGTCGGCACCCGCCCCTCCGCCGCTGCCCCGTCCCTGCCGTCTTCCTCCTCCTTGTAGGTACCGGCAGAGATAAAAGAGAAGTTCTCCAAGGCGTCGCCCCGCTCCGCTTCGTCCTCGTCGTACTCGGCATCACTGTTCCGGTCCACAGTGCTCTCCCGCCTGTCCTGGTCATGTTCCTCCTCACCCATCCCCATGTCATCGCTCTCGTTGCCCAGGTCATCGGCATCCACAAAGGTGTGGTGAATGCGATCGTGGTGGTGCTGATGGAGGGGGTTGGTGCCGCTCGTGCTGACCTGCAAGGGCGTGCCATCGTCGGCCGTCTCCATGCGCGTGCCGAGCAGACTCACGCACTCGAAGGAGCTGGTGCGGGGGCCAAGCATGCGTCCGCCGTGCAGCGGGCCGGCCGCACCGCTCGTCGGCAGCGGAGGCCGCCCATGGAGCGCAGAGGAGCGCAGCGGATGCGGCACGGCGCTGCCGCCGAAGCCGCTGTTGCCCCCTCCTGGGACGTCGAAGCTGGAAGGAGAGCCGGCAGTGTACGCCGACATGGCTGCACCAGGCGCGAGAACAACATGACGCCGCAGTGTATCGCCGGGTGCGTGCCACCCACTGCTTTCTGCACCTCCAGCAGCAGCAGCAGCAGCAGCGTCGCCCTCCGCGCCATCTTCGCGGCCCAGCGAGTCCGTCGAGGGCCCGCCACGGCGCAGCGGCCCTCCCCCACGATCGGTGTGGAACGTTGCCGCGCCGGCTGTGGTCGGTGTCGCCGTCGTTGGGGAGGCGGGGTTCACGGCAGCCGCCGCCTCTGCTGGGTCGACCATGGACGGATCCCACTCCTCTGCGTACAGCATCGTCAGCGCATCCTTCGACGACGTCACGCCCAACCGCGGCGCAACTTCCTCCTTGCGACTCCCCATCACATCCAAGTCATCGACGTGCAGGATGTTGCCGTGCATGTTGCCCCGCGCATCACGTGCCGTCACGCCCAGCATGAGGCGCAGCGTACTGCGCGACACGAGGTACTCTTCTTGCGAGGGCTCCGCCCACTGCGACTGCCGGTACTGCAGGTGGTCGAGAAGCGAGAGGTAGCCCCTGGCGGCGTGGTCGGGGTCCCTGCGCACCTCCTCGCGCCACCGCCGCACTACCAGCGGCGTCCGCAAGCCAGCCTCCAGCAGCAGTGCGTACTCGTTGAAGAGCAGAATATGCCCATCACGCGTTATTACACCGCTCTCTGACTTGCCAGCCACACTGCGCCGGCCCTTCTTCTTCTTCCGTCTGCCTCGTCTGCTCCCGCCCAGCGTCTTACGACCACCACCGCCACCGCGGCGACCGCCGAAGCTACCACTAAAACCGCGCTGCCCGTCGCTGTCGCTGCCGCTGCTCTCCGAGTCACTCGCAGAGCCGTCGCGATCGCGTTCGGCATGCGACACCGGCTGCGACCCGCTTCCCTCCGATGAGACCGTCACCGACGACGACGCGGAGGAGGAAGACGAGCGCGACGAAGACGCCGAGCCGTCGGAAGAGGCCGCAGTCGACGGCAGCAGCGACGAACCAGGCGAGACGAAGGAGTCGGACGTGTCGCTGAGGTGCCCAGATGCCCGCTCCAGCACTGGTGAATTCTCAAGTGACGAGGAGGCGGGCGGCGTCGAGGCGGGCGTCGTCGATCCGGTCCGCTCCACCACAGCCATCGCGCCATCATGCAGCGGCTCCAGCATGCTCAGCTGCGCCTCGTACAGCAGCGTCAGCAACTCATTCGCCACCACGGAGCTGAGCCGCGGCTTTTCGCACAGCAGCACGTCGCCCATCGCGTCGAGAATCGTGAAGAGCGACGTGCAGACGATGACGTGGATCGGCACCAGCACGGCCGTGCGCGCCTTCCCCAGCAACGCGGCAGAGAGCAGCTCGAAGTCGGACTTGCCATAACAGAACGAGTCCACGAAGGCGCGCCGGTAGCTCTCCTTCTCTGTTATGGTCGTGCCGTTCGTCCCGTCGAAGGAACGGCCGAGCGGGTCGACGCCGATGGAACCCGGGCTCGACTCCTCCGGCTGGGGCAGCAAGAGCTGGTCCCGCACCGCGTCCCCCGCCGTTGAACCAACCATCGTGGTAGCGGCAGACTTACCCGTGACCGCGACACCGCCCGCCCCTGCCGGCACGGCGAAGGACGCGAACGTGGCCGTCAGCGTGTGGCTGTTGCGGTTGCTGTCGAAGTGGTTCAGCGCCGCATCGCCCTCCGCCGTCTGCAGGTCGCCTGCCTGTCCACCCAGCACAGCACTCGGCGGCGCGGGTGACACGCGGCCGAAGGGGTCGACCGTGTACAAGCACGGCGTCGTCGGCGTTCCATTCGCCGTGTACGGTGCCGTCGCGGTGGTGAAGCTGCCGTTGGGGTACTCCTCGATGTCGATGTCATTCAGCCCCATGCGCTGCTCATCGGCTTCCCATCGCTCGAAGACCTCCTCCAGCCGTCGCACCTTCTCACGGTTGCCGGCTGCCTCGAAGTGGCGCTGCATGCGCGCGTGGTACTCGGTCATCCGCCCCCGCAGCTGCACACGGGCGTTGCGGATGTTCACGTAGTGCTCAAACGGGACGGAGACGTCGTAGGTGCCGGCGCGGGTGAGTGTGCGGGCGCTGAGGAGAACACACTTTGCCCAGTGCAGCGCGAGGCAGCGCCGCATCGTTCGCACCTGCGCCATCTCGTCGTCATCGGCGAGCGTCGCACCCGTCACGACAGCAGCGGGAGGGGGAATGAAGCTGTACGGGCGGGGACGGGGAACGCGGCGCAGGGCAGACGACACAAAAGATGTCGGCACGTTCAGCTGCGCGGCCAAAAAAGGTGCGATGCTGCGGTCTGGTCCCATCAGCTGCGGGGGACGGGCCAGCGGGCCGGCGGAGGCCGCAGCCGCAGCCGCAGCCGCAGCCGGAGAGGAGGACGCAAAGGACCAGGTCAAGTTGCCCGCGCCACCAGCAGCACCACCACCACCACCAAGCCCGCTGTTGTTGTTCGGCTGCGTCATGGCTGGGGTAACGGAGACGGACTGGTGCGCGTGGGCGGCGAGCTCCGACAAGCCGCGCATCATCGCCTCTGTGAAGGGCGTACTCCACGTGTTCGTCACGAGTGGCGTGCGCAGCAGGCGTGCGGACGTCTGCGCCAGGGTCGAGGCGTACTGCAGCACGGCCTGCGCGACGGTGCGGCCGCAGTTGTACTGGTTGTTCTCCGCGACACACCCGATCACAGTCATGAGAGGATGGCATCGCGTAAAGCACGCGGCCAGGATGTACTCGACGCGGATGTTCGTCGTCTGCTGCTCCGGCTGCCCCTGCGCGCCATCCCGCACCGGTTCCTCCCCGTCACTGCTGCTGCTGCTGCTGCCACCTCTACCATCATCATCTCCTCCTCTCTTGCCACCGCGTCGTTGCAGCTGCTGCTGCGGCAACGGTGCCGACTCCGCCATGTCCTCCCCGCACTCGAAGCGGTTGACGTTCCACCGCCCCGACGACTGTGCGCTGCTGTGGCCGCTGTCCGACGCGTCACCGCCGCCGCCGCCAAGCGTGCTGCGCCACCCGCCATCCGAAGAGCGGCCATCGGGATCGCTCGCGTCGATGCTCTGCGGGTTCGTGCTGCTGAAGCTGCTGTTCGCGAGACTGAAGCAGTCGAAGCTCGAGTTCGCATCGGCCACGCCGGCGGTGTGCTGCCGCTCCTGCTGCTGCTGATGCTGCCGCACATCGGCGCCGCTGATGCCGCCAAAAACGTAGTTCAGCACCCACTCCAGCGCCATCCCACCACGCGAGCCAGGCGGGTGCGCAGCGAGCAGATCAGGCGTGAGCACGTGTGCGAGCAGCATCGTTGCCTGCGACGTGAAGACGGCGCCTTCGGCGTCGATGACGCGGATGGACTCCTCGGCGATTGCGGAGTGGTGCGCCGCGAACGCAATCGCGCTCTTCTTCAGCACCTCCAAATTCGCGTTCGCCGCGACAAGCAGCACCTCTTCCACCTGATGGAAGCGCTGACACTTGGCGCACGCGTAGGCAGCCGGAGTGCCGCGAGCCGCCACCAACGACGGCGTCTCAGAGCCCTCGTTCGGCGTGACCGGCGAGACAATACTGCTGGGGTAGCGGTTCGAGGGGCAATTACCACCCGTGTAGCTCGGCAGCAGCCGCCCGTTCACGAGCTGGTCTCCTGAGGCAGCTGCCGAAAGCACCGCGAAGGACCGGTTCGTCATCGCTGTTGTCGTCGAGGCCGGTGCGTGGCGGCTCTCGTGGCTGTAATCCTGTAGCTGCTGCTGCACCGCGGTGATCGAAAGAAAGGTCTGCGTAAAGGCGTGGAGGCAGTGCCGGACCAGCAAGTCCAGCGGCGGCTCCTCCGCCTCCGCCGTCAGCTGCATCACAAAGGCCTCGCTGAGCCCGCCTTCCTCACCGCCAGCGTCCGTGTCGAAGGAGGACGCGGTGTCCGTCCTGAACTCGTAGGCGGGCCGGCAAAGCCCACCGTGCTTGCCAGAACGCGAGCGGCGGGTGCGTCGTCGTGAACGTCGGCGGAAGCCACCGATGCCACCGGGCACGAGGAAAGATTCACCACGGTCTCCCTCCGCTGCTCCATCCTCATCCCCTGACGAACTCGCCGCTTGTGAACCATCATCCTCATCGACACCGCTGGAGGCACTGCTGCCGCTGCTGCTGCTGCTGCCGTCACGCCGCAGCCACGGCGGGGTGTTGGAGCGGCCGGGCTGGGAGCGGTAGATGTACGGCTGCACCATCGCGAGTGACACCAGCAGCGACTCCAGCACCATCAGCGCGTGACGTATGCGACGGCAGTGCAGCGCCAGCGGGGCTTCAAAGTCGGCGGTTGTGGCAAACACTGTGCGGCGCGACGGCGTCGACGACTGCGGCTGCGGATGCGTGGGCGGAGGCGGTCCGTACGTCTCGTGCTCGGACAGCGGGTGCAGTGGCGTGGCGATGCCCTGCGGTGGCCGTGGCGGACGCGCTACCATGACCGCCGGTGACGCCAACCGCCGCGTCTCGTTGCGATGATGATGGTTGTGGTGGTGACTGTGTTGCTGATGTGTCAAAAAGTGGGCCGACACCTCGTTCCCTTCCGAGCTCGAGTCGTTCGATGTCGTACTCGACGCAGTGTCCAGCTGCGCGTGCTGCCAGCCCGTGTCCACCGCCACCGGGTAGTCGTCCGCGTCCTTGTGTGGGCCATAATCCTGCGTTGACGGGACGTGGCGGCGCTCAACCGAGATGGTGCGGCGGCCACGCGAGCGACGCGTCGAGGAGGGAGGCACGTGGGTGTGGTGCAGCAGCTGCGGCACGGACAGTGCTTGCTGCTCAGCCGACGCCGCGCGCTCTCGCGCTAAAGCTTCGTCCGTACCCGTGGAAGACGCGGTGGTAGTGTTGGTTTTGTTCAGCGGACTGTTCACCGGGGCAGCGGGCTCAATTAAATCGTCCTCGACGGCGCGCCGCACAACGTCCTCCATCCACTCACACGATGTGTGCAGCACGCGGCATGTCCAGCGCACGAGGCGACGGTGCTCCTCGTAGAAGGCGCGAACCGTGTGGACGTCCCAAAGAGGACCGCAGGCCGCAGTGGAGGCCTCGGCCGACCCCTCGCGGACGCGGGAGCGATCGCCGCACAAAATCTGCAGCGCGAGCAGCGAGAGCTGCATCTGCTGCTCCTCGGTGAGCCCATTGCGCAGCCCTTGCTCTGCTGCTGCTGCTGCGGCGGCGTCCTCTGCTCCCTCCCTCCCCACCTCGGTGGCAGCACCTTCCTCCGTCGCGTTGACGGGACTCCAGGTCTCGCGTTGTGTGTGTATACTCATGCTGGCGTCGCCGGAACTTCCCCAAGCGCCACTACCGCCGCTGTTTGCGCCGCTGCTGCTGCCGTCTGTACACTGAGGAGAGGAAGAAGAAGGAGAGGAAGGACTACCACAGCCAGCAGCAGTGGTGGCGGCAAAGCGGGGACGGCTCGCTGCGGCACCGCCACCAACACGGCCCTCGCAGCTGCGGCGGTCACGCTGACGCACGGCGTTCTGATTGTAATGCGCAAAGGGCTGCTGCGGGTGCTGCGTCGTCTCCCCACCGCTGGCGCCGCCGTCTTCGTGTTCGTCGTCTGCCTCGCTGTCGTGTACGGCGGCAGCATCACCGCCGTAGGTCGGTAGCTCCGCCGCTGAGGAGCCCGCCCTGCGGTGCAGCAGCGACGCCTTCTTCTTTTTCTGCTCCGGTCGTTGCGGTTGGTGCGGTCGCCACTTACACAAGGCGAGTCGGAAGAGCAGCGGCAAGCGGTGACGCAGATACGCGGAGGTGTAGTACTCGCCACGCATTGCCTCGGCGCGAAAGTTGTCGTGAAGAAGGATACCAACGACGTCCTCGTGCACGTGGTAGTGTGCCTTGTGCAGCGCCATCAGCATGGACTGCAGCTCCGCATCTCGTGCGCCAAATGTTCTGCTGGAGTACATGATTGACGACGTATAGAATGATTATTGTGTGTGTGCGGGTGTAAGTGCGTGTACTTTTTTGTGGGGTGTCTGAATCGGGGTGAGTATGCCCCCCTACACCGCAGTGCGCGACTTATGCCCTCCTCTGCGCAATTTTTTTTCTCCTCTCGTATTGCTCTCCAGCGGCCGCCTCTGAGACCAAGCCAAGGACGAAGAGCGAGAAAAAAAAAGAAAAAAACAGACGAAACAAGTCGTTCAAAAGGATAAACGGAAAGCAAAAGAAAGTAGTAGAAGAGATTTTTTTGTTGTATTTTCTTTTGTGAGACGCCCTTCCTCGTTGCAAAAAAAAAAAAACGGAGGGGAGAGCAAGAGAAGAAAAAAAAAAGAAAGAGAGAAATAATAATAAATGGACAGACTAAAACTGGTCCTTCGTGCGTCGTGATGTTGCCCCCTATGCCTTTCCCCTCCTACCGGTGTTAATACGTTGCGGCGGTGAAAAAACTTTGCCTGAGAAAGGGTGAAGAGGGGGAGGGATAATTGATTGAGACGATGTTTGTGTGGATTGGGTCCCGCACTGACTGTTGACACGTGGAGAAGCAGCAGCAGACAGAAACAGAGAAACAAAGAGAAGCACATGGAAAAAAAAAAGAGCAAAAAGGGAGTAAGGCATAACAAAATGAATTAGAGAGAGAGAGAACAGGAAGGAAAGAGACGGCAGAAAGGGAGGAGATGTGCAGAAAAAGGAGAACAAAATTTAAATTCATACCCCCAAAAGTTTTTGTTGACATTTGCGCTTTGCTAGTGTAGGTGCGTGGAGGTGTCAAAGAGAGCTGCTCGGAGCCGCAACCGCAACTCATAAACACCGCACAGGTCTACTCCCCATCGATCGAGTACACGACGAAAAGCACAGAGGGCACAGTTCTCTCCTCTCTCAGAGAGATGCGCGGCTAAGCCCCGGACGAAGTCATACATGTGCATCGAAGGGAAAGGACAAGTCGGACAGGCAGCACCCTGGCGTGTTTCCAGTGCATGCATGTCTCCTCATTTTTTTTTTCAAGTGCGCCGCTGTGTAGCTCCACATGAAAATGGGAGAGACAACGACGAGCGTTCTTTTTCACTTCCCTTTTATAAGCGAGCCATCTCAATCGCATATGCCTTTTGTTTTTGTTCTTCCTTTGCTCCTAGAGTGCAACAACAAAGTGTTTTTCACCTGGATTTTTCATTACCGCCACCACAACATCAACAACAGCAAACACAGAAGAGAAAATGAGACCTAAAAGTACGCAAAATAAAAAAGTCTCGGACGCACGCCAATCGAAAAGATGCAGACACAAACACACATAAACACACACAAGGGCACCACGTCCACACGAGAAATCCTCTTCTCCCTTTCTCGCGCGCGTGCGCACAATAGCAAGGGGCAACAAAAGAGAACGTTTAGTATACTTTTTTTAGCGATTACGCAACATCAAGAGGACAGGCAAAAAAAAAAAAAAACAGAAGACTCCACAATGAAAGAGACGCACACACCAACGCACGCTCACCAACATGCATACATAAATCCACAAGCTGACACAAGAAAGAAATATTTTAAAAAGTAGAAGTGGTAGCGGCATGGAAGGAAAGAGTATCCATGTCCTCCATCTTGGAAAATGCCGGCGAGCGCCGCATTAAACCGACAACCACAACAAAGGCAAAGAGTGCGTGTGCGTCGGATAGTGGTGCTGGAGAGAGCGACGAGAAAGATAATTTCTTAGATAATCTCTCTCTCTCCTTCTCTGAGTTTGTGGGGGTAGTCGCACAAGCCCCCACGCCCTCAACCCACCTTCCTCCGCACACGCCTCTTATTGCCGACAGCATCTACTTTACTGCGGAACAGCAACGACGCACGCAAGATACAGCAGGTGGGAGAAATTAGAAGGAGAGAAAGAAATTCGAAGAAGAGAAGACACCGGAGACATTAAGAAAAAATAATGCAAAAAAAAAAGAGGATCCTCTTCTTCCCCACACAGCTGGCGCCACATTCATAAATAAGAAGCCCAGGAATGTGAGCCGATGGGGAAGAAGAGGCGGCGCTTGACTGCACACGAGGAGCGTTCGCACGCACCGGTGCGCGCGAGTGCATACTTCTTTCAATGTCAACAGCAACGACAGCGACAGCAACAGCTAGCAGAAGAAAACAACATGCAAAAGGGAAGCACAGCATGAGAAAGCAGTGCCTCTCGCCATCCGGCGCCGAAGCTTCTTTTTCTCTAATGTATTCTCCCTTTCCGCATGAGCCAGCCGTCGCCGCACCGGCGCTCTCTCTCTCTCTCTGCTCCTTTCCACTCTCGCCTTTCACAAAACGCCTGTTCACCCCGTCCAGGCCACATGTGGTTTCTCCCCCTCTGCTGCTTCGTCCTGCTGTTGTGCGTCGTCAGCGGTCAATGTAAAACGTGGGATCCACGCATCGCCACTGCTTGTCTGCGCATGTGCGGGTTGCGTCCACACCTATACCCACACACACTACGCCACCTTCTGCTTCAGGAAGCCGTAGCCGAGATCCTGGCCCTCCTGCTGCAGGATCTCGTAGTACTGGTTAATCATCGTCACGGAGAGAAGGATGCCGGTACCGCTGCCGATGGCACCGAGGAAGTCGGCGAAGATCGTCAGCGCACCAACGCAGAGCCCGCCGAAGCTGGCCGCCACCGGAATGTACTTCTCCAGCAGCCGCGTCATGTCCTCCTCACTCTCGCGGGCCTGGACGAGCCAGCGGCCCTGCGCGGCAAGCTGCTTCGCGACGTCACGCGGCGCGGTGTGCGAGATGGTGATCCAGAGACGAGAGAAGATGGCGCAGGTCGTCAGCACAAAGACCACATAGAAGACGGCGTGGATCGGGTCGGCCATCAGGTCGTAGAACGTGGCCGGCGGCACGAGGTAGTAGGCGAGGCCGCCGACAGGGAAGAGCTGGCCAGAGCCGCCACCGTTGTACCCGCGCTCCTCCCAGCGGCCGAGCAGGTTGATGAGGAAGTTGCGGTTGCCAAAGCGGCGCGACAGGATCTGCGAGAAGAAGTTGAAGTTCGAGACGACGCTCGTCTGCAGAATGATGGGCATGTTGCTCGTGTAGAAGAGCTTGATGAGGTAGGGCTGGCGGTCGTTGCCGTTGAACTTGCTCTTCGTCATCAGCGGCACGCGGAAGCCCTGGAAGAAGACGACGATGACAAACACGACGGCGGTGGCGAAGATGTTCGTCAGGTTCGGCAGCTGCGGGCGGTAGAACGCCTCGCGCAGCGCACGCACCTTGTCCGTACGCGAGACCAGCAGGTGGAAGAAGGCGATGATCGCCCCCTCGAACTCCGCACCACGGCCGGTGTTGATCGTCGACGGCGAGAAGCACTTCCAGACAATCGTGTCGCACACATTCGTGGCGATGAAAAGCGAGGTGCCGTTGCCGATGCCCCAGCCCTTCTGCAGGAGCTCGTCAAGCAGGATGCAGATCATCGTGGCCGCCATCAGCTGGAAGACGATCACGGCGCACATCACGACACCGATGCGGGACGGGTCGCCGTACATGCCAGAGGAGACGTAGGCGACGGCCTCCACCACCGTGATGGCGAGCGCGACGACCTTCTGGAAGCCCTCAAAGACCGCCCGCTCCTCGCGGTTGTTCGCGTCATAGGTGAGGAGGCGCACACCAGCTAAGAGCTCGAGAATGAGGGAGGCCGTCACAATGGGCGAGATGCCGAGCTCCATCAGCGTGCCCTTGTTGCTCGCCAGCACGATACGCATCCAGTAGAAAGGGTCGCTGGCGTTGCCCGGGCGAGCGCCGTAGACCGGCACCTGGCAGCAGATCAAAAAGACGAAGAGCGCGACGGCGGTCCACATGATGCGCTCCTTGATGCCCGGCATGCGGCGCGGCTTCTCGATCTCGGGAAGCAGCCCCAGCATGGGCTTCAACGACATCAGCCAATTGCCTTGCTTGGACATGGTGGCGGTGCGTCGATGTGAGCGCGAAAGGGGGAAGATGAAATGGAGGAGAAAAGCGAACAAAAGAAAAAAGGGGGAGTAAAGTGTTTCCTCGCGCTATCAGGAGAGGATGTAGCGGCGGGTCCTAAGCCAAACGGATGTGGGGCTTTAACGGTGCTCGGTGGTTACTGAGTTATTTGTGTTGTGTGGTTTCGAGAAGAAAGGGGCAGAACAAATGCACGCGGGTGTATGTGTACGCGTTTGGCAGCGTGTGTGTGTGTGAGTGTGTGTGCAGAAGCACGTTTATTCGATAAAATCACGAGAGCATTCGGCGAGTTATGGGCGTTGAGGTGGCGCAGTAGTTGAGAAGCAGGAGAGGATAAGGGGTTAGGGGGAGAAGTAATAGAGGAGGAGTGCGTTGTGCATTTAAATGCAGTGCTTGCAACCAACGACTAGGGCTTTGCCGTTGCTATTGTTGCCCGTTGCATTAGAAAAGAGAGCGAATGTTGTACGCCTTGTCTCTCGTCAATAATACATCTTGAAGTGGCTCTCTCGGCTCTCTCTCTCTACACACACACACACACATAACAGCAATTCGCGACTGCGGAAAGCTATGCAGCCTCCACGACACGCAACGGTCCTCAAGCGTCATCGCACAAAAATGCACCGTCGCGCTCAAAGCCGTTGCTTACACACACTCTCTCTTTCTCTTCTTAAGGTGTGAGCACCGGATGCGTTGACAGGCCCAACACAATCATCTGCACCACAGAGGTTCTTTTTTTTTTAATTTTTTTTTTTGCAGGGCCAACTTGCCGTGAACGTCTTCCTGGGTCTCCTATTCAGGCAGACATAAAACTCAAAGAAAAGGAAAAAGATTTTCATTCATGTAGTGACGAGAATAATAGTAAAAAAAGAGTAGAATCGACGGAGGGAAGTTAAAAAGAAAGTAAGCACAAGAGGGTAAACTGAAAAGAAGGAAAAGAAACCCAAAAATAAAGAAAAAAAAAAGCGAAGGTGAAGGCGCACAGGTAAGAAAAAAGTTAAAAAAAAAAAGGAAAAAAGCGACGGATAGGTGACGAATAGCAAAAGCGGGAGCGGGGTAACTTGATAAAAAGAAAAAAATTAAGCAGAAGGAGAGGAGGAGTAAAAATAATAATAATTGAGGGAGGAGAACAAAATGACAGAGGAACAAACTCTTCAAAAGTAATAATGATGATCAAGGTGTCGGGTGATGAGGAAGATTCACAGACGACACCTTCACGATGACATGTGCCTCTCTCTCCCTTTCTCACCCTCTTTCTCCTTTGCTGTGTGTGTGCTTAAGAGGAGGTGTGCGGACGTGTGTGTTAAGCGCGCCTTTCGAAAGTGGGTACCAGATGACGTAAGTCGCGAGTAGAGGCACATCGACAGTACAGGAGAGAGGACAGCGACACAGAGACAGCAATAATAATAATAATAATAAAATGAAGAGATAACGAACAAAAAAAAAAACATAGAAGAGCCACAGTGCATAATGGAGAGAAGGAGACGCACACGTGTGGTTTTTCAGTGGTAAGACGGCATACCTGTTCGGCAGCACAGATAAAAGAAAGAAAGAAAATAAAAGATGCAATAGCCACGAGCGAGCGACTACGCAAATGTAAAATGCTGTGCACCGCCAAACAAGCAAGAAGGAAAGAAAGAAAGAAAGGGGTTGGAGATTGTGGGGAGCACCACAATCAAAGGTATGTGAAACAGGCATCAATAAAAGGAAAAAAAAACTGATGATAATAGAAACGACACGAATGTGGGTGGCCCCGATTTGGAAGCAAACGGCAAACAACAATCACATAGCGAGGAGAAGAAAGGAGACACTTTCCTTCAACAACAAGTGGTGTTGAGAAGCGCAAGAATACCAAACGGGAAAAGGAAAAGAAAAAGAAAAAATGAGAAGAGCTTGTGCACGTCTCGACAAAAATAAAAAGCTGCAAGAGGGGCTCATGGCATCAACTCCATAAAACACTCTCTTTCTCCCACTCTTCACTCCATAACAACAGTTTTTTTTTTCCAATTCCCTCACCGCTCCAGGGTGTCCGTGCGAGCGGGCTGCACGGCAAAGAGCGACATGAGCCGCTCATCTGAGCGCATCCACTGCAGGCACCGCTGCATGTCGGTGTCGCGCTGAAAGAGTACAAAGCAACCACCATAGTAGGGCGGATGCAAAAAGGGTCGGTAGCGCAGCACACCAGCGAACTGCTCGGTGAAGAAGTCCTCACGGCAGACCTGCTGGGCCAGCGCAAAGAGCTCCGACTCGTCCACCGCCATCGCTGCCGACTCCGAGTCATCACCCGCACCACCAGAGATGTAATTGCCGGAGGAGGAGGTGATGAAGGGCTCGTCGGAGGACCCACGCAGCGTTGCGCTGCCTACGCTGGGGTCCTGCCACTGCTCGCCACTCGTGCACGACGTCAGTGACGCTGGCAGGGGAAAGTTGTGGGTGAGCTTCACGAAGAGTGTGCGGGAGGGAAGGCGGCGCTCCTGACGCCCGCGCACGGGTGAGCATGGGTAGGACGCGAAGGCCGCCTGCTGGTGATGATGCGGTGGCGAGTTGAACGAGGTGACAGCCGTAAAGGGCGTGTCGGCAGCCGCGCAGGAGTTAGAGAGCGATGCGTCGATGAGACTCGCAGGTGGGTACCATCGAACGCCGCGAAAGGAATACCCTTTTTGTCCCTCGCCTTTCCCGCTTCGTCCCTCAGCTGAATTCGAGCTCGGAGAGAGGCTTTCGCGGTCCGACCCGCTCCGCTTCTCAACATCTGCCTCCTCCGCCGTCGGCGCACTGCTTTCCTGCAACGATGCGGGGCTGGGAAAGGGAGCAGCAGGAGCAGCATCAGCAGCAGTAGCGTGGCCAGCCGTAGCGGGATCTTCGGCATACGTGTGCTGTGTGTCTGGCGGCGCCTGACCGGCCCACTTGGGAAGGGAAAAAGGAGGAGACGAAGGTGGCCGTGCGGCAGCAGCAGCGGTGGTGGTGCTCGTCGTGGCGCCTGCGTTGTCAAATGCTGCCTGCGGAACCGAATGCATCGGCATCTGCTGCTGCTGTTGCTGCTGCTGTTGCGCGTAGAAGAAATTCGACAGAAACGCCTGTGGTAGCGGTGGTGGCGCCATGTGCTCGTTGTACGGCCCCGCATCGGCGCCGATCATGGCAGGAGGCAACATCAGTGGCTCATACCGCCAGTGCTGCGGCTGCTGCTGCTGCTGCTTCTGTTGGGTCGGCGTGGTCACAGACTGCGATAGCGCGAGGACGGCGGACGGGTAGCGTGGGTGCGGCGCCTCGGGCGTACGGGCCCACTCCACACTCAGCCACACGCTGTGGCGCAGCAGAGCCCCGTACTCGGCCGGCGAGTGCCGCAGCGCGAGAAAGTCCTCGAAAGCAACGGGCAGCGGGGTGAAGGAGGCCATGGCATCGCCAGCACCTCCACGCATTAACCCGCTCTCGCTGCTTGTATCCATCCACGGCGAGGACGGCGCGGAGCTCTGCACCGACTCGCACAGCATTCGAATCGTCTGGAACCACTCCAAGGCGGCGGCGGCGGCGTCCACGCTCTCGTACTCGGCGAAGCCCACGTCGCGGCCACGCGAGCGCTTTACACGCACCCGCACACGGCCCTGCGGAGGCACGTAGGGGCAGAGCTGATACTGATTCTCAATTGTTGGTGGCAGCCCGTCAATGAACAGCGTCGCCGTCCCATTCGCGCTCGTCGTTGTCTGCGCATCAGCGGATGGCTGCAGAAACTGCTGCGCGGCAGCCGCCACGTGCAGCTGCCCGGGAATGATGCTGATGTGATCCTCATAGCCGACCTCCGTCGCGTTCGTGTTAAAGGGGTAGGCCGGAGCCATGGCTGCTGTTGATGTGTTCCCTGAGTTGCGTGCGCTGGCGCACTCGCTCTGCTGCCATGGCAGCTCCACCTGACTGTGCAAGGAGGTGTAGCACGTGGACGTCGTCGCGGACGGCAGCACGATGCTCTGTGGTGTTCGCGGGTTAGAAAAGGAGGGGTGGCGAACGTGGTCGGGCGTCTGCGCGGTGCGTGCGTCTCCCCCGTTTGACATAAGCAGATCTGATTCGCCGCGGGTGCTGATCGCGGTCCCGGTCGCGTCGTACGAAAAGCGGAAGCTTGTGTTGTGCGACGGCGACGACGTGGAGTCGCTGCGGGAGCCCGGCGAGGGCAGCGACACGCGCACGGAGCGGGCGGGATGACGGGTCACCGACGCGGTGCGTGCGTCTTTCGGGGACAGCGGGATGAGTTGGCTCGACAGCTGCGGTTGATGGTGGCGATACTGCAGCACGGTTTTGCGACTCGTCACGGAGGATGGCGACGACTGCGCCGGCTGCGGCGGCGAGAACTGCTGGTAGGGGTTGTGTTGAAAGCTGCTCATGATGCCGCCGCTACGAACACCCGACGTCTCCTTCATTAAATGGTACTACGAGATATTGAAAAAACACACACACACACACACAGGCGTTAGAACACGCCTTTTCTCGAGTGTTTAAGTATGTATGTTGTTCAATGATTTGACGCAGTTTTTTTTTTCCTTTTTTTTGCGGATTCGGAAAGTAGTGTTCGATGCACCGAGTCGCGTGCCCACAACGAAGAGTAAAGAAAAAGAGAGAAACAGATGAAGAGATACCACTCTGAAGCAAGAGGAAAACAAAAGACACAAAGTGAATACAGTAAAAAAAAAAATGTTTGACTTCTCAGAAGCTCTTCCCTGTGTGTATGGGCGGCGTATCTGAAAATAAAAAAAAGTCTACTTTTTGCCGAGAAATAAAATTCAGAAAAATCTCAGTCGACTCCGCTATGTAACGCAAGATGAGAAGGAGGGGAAGAAGAAGAAGAGAAAGTGAGTAAACAAATGATGTCCTTAATTAGCGGATCATCAGAAGAGGGCCAATCTGTTTCAGCGATTGCCCAGAGACAATTCATTATTTTCTTTTATTCATTGTTAGTTTTTTCTTTTCTCAGCTGTATGCCATATCAATTTATCAAGAAAAAACTCACAATCTACATACTCACGAATGGGAGGTTTGCCTCAGACTCATCATCTTGGGCTTTTCGACCTCGAGGGGTTGGAAAAGGGGTGGGATGGTGGGAAAAAGAGAAGAAACGGACCCGATAGCGGAGACCGACTGAGGGGGAGAAAAGGAGAGAGAGAGATTAGAAAGGGTTTAAATACAACATACGCTCATCTCTTTTCCATTTTTCCTATCACAGGTTCTCAGAAAAATCTCAGTCGACTCCGCTATGTAACGCAAGATGAGAAGGAGGGGAAGAAGAAGAAGAGAAAGTGAGTAAACAAATGATGTCCTTAATTAGCGGATCATCAGAAGAGGGCCAATCTGTTTCAGCGATTGCCCAGAGACAATTCATTATTTTCTTTTATTCATTGTTAGTTTTTTCTTTTCTCAGCTGTATGCCATATCAATTTATCAAGAAAAAACTCACAATCTACATACTCACGAATGGGGAGGTTTGCCTCAGACTCATCATCTTGGGCTTTTCCACCTCTCCCCTTCGCAAGTTATACCCCTTCGCCCAGTCAAAATCGGACAGTGGGCGGCCACGTGACGGCGCATCTGCGGGGTTTTTGGCAGACGGCACGTATGTGTAGGTGGCTTGAATGCGCATTTTGCGCTCAACGCGATCAATAGCTTGCAACTCCACTGCCAACGCTGTCGATTTTGTGAGACGCCTTCGAAGCGAGTACCCTACCGAGGTGTTATCCACGTAAACGTGAACCGTACGGTTCGCGATATGCGGTTCCAAGGCAAGGTAGGCTAGGTGAACAGCCCTCGCTTCAGCTTGCATAATCAAGCGTGGAGGTTGACGCCACGCGCCCAGCGACCACCAACGGAGGTCCACTCGGGGGCAGCAGCACCGCACCCCAGCCACTCATGGAAGCGTCTGTAGCTAGGACCGTCGCCGGTGTGTCTTGCACAAGGTGGACTTTTCGCGCACAGTTCACTAATATTCGCTGCCGCAACTCACAGGCCAGTCGTGTCGCCGCCGGAGACAATGCGGCACTCTCCTCCAGCCGCACTAGTCCCCTGTTAAGCGCCGAAAGGCGTCTGCGAGTAAGCTTCAACAAAAAGTAGTAATGGATCATAGGGATGTCCAAGACCGCTGCCGCAAAAAAGGCGCGCGAAATGAACACCTCTAGATCTGCTACCGAAGAGTGCGAGGGTAGCGGCGCAGCCGCACACTTTCGCACAAACTTAGGTGCCAGCGCGACTGAGCAGTTGTTGTGATCGTACACCACGCCGAGAAACGTGTACCGAGTCACTAACCACTGCGCCTCACCAAGGGTGACGTCTGCGTACTGCAACGTCTGCCGAAGGGATTCCTGAGCCCGCTCCACATCTTGACGATTACCAGACAATCTAATGTTGTCGATCCAAACGTCAATTCGCACTGGCGTCCGGCAGTGCGTACTGCGGTTGTACAACATCAGGGTGGCCAGCAACTGCCATCACGAGGAGCTGCATGATCTCTGGGCTGGCGACGTATCCCATGGGCAGACGCGTCAACTCCAATAACATTCCACGTGCGTCGTAGAATCGGAACAGGGAGCGCCACGCGAGAGGCAGCTCGACCTGGAAAAAGGACGCTTTGAGGTCCACGACCGTGGCTATTTCGTCGCGAACAGCATCAAGGTAGTACGATACGTGTTGTAGAGGCAGCTGTGCTTCGTACACATCCTGTGCGTTCTTCGCCTTCGGCCAAGCAATCATGCGGCGCCGGAACCCCGTCTCCTTCTCCTCAACTACGGTAAACGGAGTAACCCACCCTCGTGTCTCAACGGATGGGGTCGCCCTCGACACTACCCCTGTGCTCATCAGGAGGTCTGCGTCGGCTGCATGAAGGCACCTACTAGGCCGGTGCTGCACCTCGATCGGGAGGGCGTGGCCAAGGGTCTCCCAGATGTGATCCAAACGATCCTTCACCTGGGGAAGCATCCGCTCGCGGAGTCGTTCCACGTTCAGCGGAGACACAGCTGTCTGCTGCAGAGGTAGCTCCAACTCCTCTCGCAGGGTCGCCACGCGCGTCTGGTGAGCACGACGAGTAATGGTGGCGCGCTTTGAAGACAGGGGCACTTCCGGACCATGCCACGGGGCCGCGGCAAGAATGTCCACAAACAAGTCCGTCACAACTTCGCGACCCATTTGTTGATCTTCGCCAGGTTTCCGAGCGTCGGTCCGGCGTAGCCCACCGTCGTCCCTGGCAGGTCCAAGTCCGTCTTGTGCTTCGCCAACTGCGACAGCACTCGAACGTCCTCCTCTCCGCCTTCCTCGGCCATGAGGGCCGCCACATGCTGGAGTGCTCCCCTCTTGATGGAGTGCTTTGAGCACCCGTACTCGCGAAGCTGCTTCAGCAACTCCCGATCGCTGAGGGTTGTCAAGGGAGCGTCGGGGCGGAGAGGTCGCAACACCCGATGCAGCTGAAGCGCGTCGTACCCCGATATTTTGACGTACCGGGAGGCGCGATTGGGGTCCATCTGAGCGGTCTTGGGGATGGCTGCCCAATCCAGCACAACGCTGCCGTCCGCCTGAAGAAAGAAGTTGCGGCGTCGCAGCAGCCCCACTTCGCCCCAACGACTGGCCGTGATCCAAGCGAGGCGTACTGCCACTCGCTGGTCGAGGGACGGGAGACGCTCGAGGAGAGCGAACAACTCTTGCTGCTTCAGCGGCCGCGCCTGCTTCGTCTCTGTTTTTGCCGCCACACGCTGCAGACCCGCGATCAACGCGTCCAACGGGTCTTTTGGGCGAAGCACCATGTTCCGAAGCCACTTTCCGTACTGCACCCGCGTTGTCACCTTCAAGGGCTTGGCAAAGAGAAAGGCTGCGATCGCTGCGCGTGGGTCCGTGAAGCGGTAGCGCTGGCAGAAAGCCTCGAAACGCCCGCCCACGCTCAGGCGCGAGCGCCACGTGCTCTCCGCCCACATCATGCTGGCGGCCTCGTTTGCGGCGGCGAGCATGACGGCCACCTCGGGCTCCACGACGCCGTCGTCGATGAAGAACAGACGCGGATCTCCCTGGCGGAGGACACCCGACTGCCGGTTCCGCGCTCCGATCACAAGCGCTGCATCGGTGGGGGCGTGCCACCGCGACTGGCTGGGCTCGGCCTCGATTCACTTCGAGCCGGCCCGCTTCCCTTTTTTTTGGAAGCAGTCTTTGGTGGGGTGCCCGTAGCGCCGGCAGTGGGTGCAAAAAAGGGCAGCGTGCTTGCCGGCGTCACCCGGGGATGCAGAGCGGGAGCGGCTGGCAGGGGACCGCCGGCGAGGAGACCGAGTGCGCGCTTCGCCCTTGCTCCTGCTGGCGAAACGGCCGCTGCCTTTCGTGAGCGGCCTCACCTTCTGGAAGGCGGCCAGCAGCTTATCCGAGGGGTCCGCCTCGACGTCCACATAGCGCTGCACTGCGCGCAGGTCGGTGCTCGGCTCCTTCACCTTCTGCACCCGGAGGCGCAGCTGGTTCAGGCACTCCTGCCCGAGCTCCAACATGTGCACGTTGCGACACTTGTCCGTCGCCACTGCGTACACCCACCGTTCCACCTGCTGCCACAAACGGTCGGTGAGGTCGTCTGCCCCGGCGGCGCCTGTCACGAACTTGCCCTTGAGCTGGAGCAAGAACAGCGGCGCGTTTCTCCGTGTGAGATGCGGTACCCACGAAGCCACCGTGTGCCACTTCACGGTGTCCGGTACCCACTCCTCCGACTCCGCGTCGGATTCCTCCTCGGCCGCAGCCTCTGCGCGCGTCTGCGCCGTCGTCCCGTAGGAGGGAACCCGCCGTTTCTGAGCAGCCAGGAGCTCCTTCAAGGGGTCCTCCGACTCCACCGAGCTGTGAGACTCGGAGTCATCGTCCGATCCCGACGCGACGAAATGCACCTTCTTCGGCGCGTCCTGCGCCGTCGGCATCCGGAGAGGCGTCACGACCACCGGGTACGTGGGGCGAGAGGGAAATTCGCGGGGGGTAAAGAACTTTTTGCCCTCCTGATCTGAAAGGGCCTGCATGTCCTTTGTGAGGACCTCGCGCTCCTTGGCCATCTCGGCCCGCTCCGCGTTGATCGCGGCTCTCGCCTCCACGATCTCCGTGCGCTCCCGGAAGGTGAGCTCCGCCATCTCCCTCGTCAAACGGCGCTCCTCAGCGACGGACTTCTTCTCCGCGTCCAGAGCCTTCCGCTCGGCGTCCACTCGTGCGCGAGGGGAGGTGTTGCCGGCCTTCTGAGCCGCTGCGCGCTGCTGCTCTACCTGAAGCTCCTCCATCTGCTTCTGGTGGAGGGCAATCTTCTCCTCCAGCGCCTCGCGTTCGGCCGCCACCTTCTCCTGGGTACCCTGGAGTTGCTGCTCCTGGCGCTTGAGCCGCACATCCTTGGCGTCCAGCTCCTTCTTGAGCGCCTCGACGCGGTCCCGCTCCTGGGCCAACTGCTCCTGCGCGTGATCGAGCTGCAGGCGCGTGGTCTCGTGTTGGTGCGCCATGCGCAGATCCGCCTCGCGTAGCTTGTGGAGCTGCTGCTGAGAATTCAGAGTGTTCTCATAAGCGTCCTTCTGCGCCCGCATCTCCTGCCGTCCACGCGCCTCAGCGAGACTTACGCGTCTCATCAGGATGTCGTCGTAAGTCTGCATCTGGACGCGCGAGAAACTGAAAAACTGGTCCTTCCAAAAATCCATAGCAGCCCGCGCTTCGCTCGTGCGGTTCTTCTCCTGCGCCGCTTGGCGAAGAAAGGTCTCCTGCACACCCCTATGGACCGACTGAAAATCGATCCCCAGAACCGGTGGCAAGCGTTTCATCGCGTTTTCCCATTTTACCGCGCCGTCATCGTTCATCAACGTCAACTGGTTGAGGTTGTTGACGCTAACTCTGAAGTCACTCTCAACCGTCTTCCCGTTGTCGTCGAGAATCAGCCGTAAAGGGAAGGCAACATTCGGCATCACGGTGTGCCGCACAGCATTCCCAATCTTGTCCCAGTCGCCGTCTTCAATGAAGGCGTCATTTAACGAGGACAGTTCCGTAGAGGCACGTGTGTTCGAGTGCATGTGTGAAGGGTTGTGAAGGTGTGGCGGAAAGAGTTGTATGTGTGAGGGAAACGAGAAGAAACGGACCCGATAGCGGAGACCGACTGAGGGGGAGAAAAGGAGAGAGAGAGATTAGAAAGGGTTTAAATACAACATACGCTCATCTCTTTTCCATTTTTCCTATCACAGGTTCTCAGAAAAATTCAAAATGCAAGAAGCCTTTTCTCGAGCACAGCGACTAGGGAATAGAAACTGGAGAGAGAAAAAGGGGGAAAAAACGAAGAAAGAAAAGGCAGAATACCAGGAAAAAAAAAGTTTTTGCGTACAACTTCAACAGCACTCTTAAAACCTCTGCTACTACTGAAACTACGCTTTTTTTTGGTTTATTGTTGCAATTCTTTTTCTTGAATTCTCAAGACTGTGACAGGCAGGGAAAGGGAAAAGACACACTGAGAATATTCTTCTTTTTTGTTTCTGTAAACAGTAGAGGGGAGGAAAGAAAAAAAAAGCAGTGGAGGCGGCACCGACCCAAGAACAACGCTGGGGAGGGCGAAAGCGCGCCAAGAGATCTTTGCTTCAACGATAACCTGTGAGGATGAAGAAGAAAAGGGAGCAAGAGGAAAAGAGGAGAATAACAAGAATAATAAGAAGAAATGTGAAGGAAAACACTGAAACGAGAAAGAAGGAAGTGAAAATAAGAAAGAGAGGAGCGCAAAGCGCACGACAGAGAAGCAAAGAGGGGAAGGAAGGGAGAGGGAAGGGGGAAAACAGAAAACAAAGGAAAAAGCAAACGGCGCGGAGGGAGGAGAGGCGGATATGTGTGAGCGACGACGTGCGACGACAGCGCGCGAAAACAGAAAAAAAAAGAAAAGAAAAGACTCAAACTATAATCTCCAAATTAAAACAAAATTGGGAAAAAAAGGATATTCTTTCTTTTTGAAAAGCGCTGGACACTGGGAAGGGTCGTCGTTGCGAATGCGTGAAGAGAAAGAGAGCGAACAAAGACACGAATACTGGCGCTTGCAGATACAAAACAATACAAGAGCAATGGAAATAATAGAATAGAGGGCACTATATAAAAAAAAGGATGAGTTTGTAATCAGTGCTCGCTATTTTTTTTTTCCCCTTTCTTCTTTTATTTTGATGGCAGCGCAAAAGGATTCCCGTAAAGCAGCTGTGGGCGCTGAAGGTAGAAGAAGGACCGACGTAAACCCTCGTCTCTGTTGTTGCTGTTCTTGTGTGTGTGTGTGTCTTTTTTTTTATTTGGTGCGCACCGTTGGCAGGGATGACAATTTTGTGTTCAAGTGTTTCTCTCCCTCTTCCTACTTTTTCCTTTCGACGATGACGTTGTTCTTTTTCCAGCCCTGCACAAAAAAAAAGAGAGAAAAAAGGGGGATTGGCGTACGCCGATCCGATTCGCACAGAAAAAAAAAAGAAGAAAAAAGAAGAGAGGGGGCTGTTCACTATGTTCTCCGCGTGCGTCTTTTTTTTTTTTTGGTTTTTTAAGCTAGAAGAACGGCCACGGCCCTGTCAACAGAATGCGGTATGTCAACACCGCGGAGGTGGGTACACTCAACCCTATGCACTTTTAGATGGAAAAAAAAGCCAAAAAAAGCAAGAAAAGGAAAGAATGTTGTGAGCGAAGTGTGAAAAAAAAAAGCGAATAAAGGGGAAAAAAGAAATTATAAGTAATAAATCGCAGACAGAGGGCGGAACAGACGCAAAGCGAAAACAAACAGGAAAAGAATGTATTTAAAAAAGAAGTATAAAGGGGAATAGATACCTATTGTCAATAGTGGTACGCAAGAAAAAAAAAACTAAACTACAACGGATATCCACCAAAAACGTTAAATGCACTTCTTCTTTCTTTTTTTTTCTAATAGAGTGGCTGATACTTTCTTTTTTGTTTTTTTTTCCTCTGCTTCTTTTTTCTGCTTCGCCGCACGTTTCGGCACCGCCTTGAAGTCTTCGGTCCTCGCAGCCGAGCCGCTGATTTACACCTCTTCCAGGAGACGACAACAAGCGACGGTGACACAGCGAGAAGCTCGGCGATGGTTTGCCCGGATGAGAAAAAATGGGTCTGCCTTGGAAAAGAGCGAAAATGAATTTAGAAAGAAAAAAAAAAGCTGAGCAAGCCGCCTACGTCTGTGCCGTGTCGTTCTTCTTTGTTATTACTCTCACCGGAGAAGAATAAAAGGGGAGAATGGCAAGAGAGCTCTGAAGCTCAGAGAAATGATATTTTGGCAGCAATTATACGAAGAATAAAGTCCGTCGCCTCCGTGCTAGTTTCAATTTTCTTTTTGATAAGCTAGAGTTGATCGTCACGCGAGGAAAAGCAGAAAAAAAAGGAAGAAAGCCAAAACAAGGGAAAGCACAACGTCAACAACAAAGAAAGCGACAGTAGAAGAGGTCTCTTTTTTCTTTACGGAGAAAAAACAGGTACAGTACGAGACGAAGGCAAAAAAAAGATAAAAGTCAAACAGAATTAAGCCAGGCTAGGTGCGTCTGTGTGTCTGTATGTTTGTGCGCACGCGCTGACGTGAATGTGATTGCTGAGCCGTCTACTCGTCACGGCACTACGACGTGGAAAAATGTAAATTAAAAACGTACAGGAAGAAAAAAAGCAAATTTAAAAATAAAAGGAGAAGAATAGTAGAGAGCAGGGGAGAAAGTATTTACTTCGCCGTATCTCTTTCTTTCTCTGTGTGTGTGTGTGTTTCGTGCGTGAGATAAGCAAATGTGTTTTTTTTTTTTTAATCAAGATTTTTTCTTGCGATTTAGTTGGGGGAGTTAAGGTTCTCAGGGGTGCCCAAAAAACACGGCCTCCTTCTTTCAATACTACCAATACTATTTATCGTAAAGCTCCACTACGTACGCTTTTTTTTTTTTGCCGGTAGAGAGATTTTAAAAAGAAGAAAGAGGCAGAAAACAGAATTCGCTGTTTTGTTATTTGCCAATCTTTTTTGTTATTATAGTTGTGTTGTTGTTTTTTTCGCAAGCCGGTCCGCTTTGCCTGCTGATTTTGAGGAGAGAGAGAGAGAAGGGGGAAAAGCAATTGAAAAACAAAAATCACAAGAGATATACACACACAAAAACAATGTGCAAAAAAAAAAAAAGCAGAAAACAAAAAAAAAGAGAGGAGAAGGGGAAAAGAACTGCGATTTAAATTTAGTGAGCAGCACTAGGGAAAGGAGGGGAAAAAGAGGTGAGAATAGAAAAGATAACAACGAAATAAATAAAAGGAAAACTTTACGAAAAAAAAAAGGAGTTTCCTTCTTGACTTCTAGGCGATGATCTTTTTTTTTTGTGCTTTATCTCTCACTCTTTTTCTTTTTTTTTTGTTACGTACCAGTGATACGACGACGACGCGCAAACGAAGAGCAGAAAGAACGACGAGGATAGGGAAAAAATGTTCAGTGAATGTATTTTTTTTTTCGCGTAGAAAAGGAAAGAGTTAGTAGATGTAAAAAGGAAAAGAATTAGCAAAAATGATAAAAATAAGAAAAAAAGACAGGCAAATAATAATAACAAACCTAAAAATAACGTGCTGCGAGCAATAAGGATCGCGATTCAGGAGGGCAGAACAGGCAGCAGTAGGGCACTAGGAGAGAAGAAAAAATATTGACACTCAAGCTCGAAAAGATCTACTTTTCTTCACTTAAAAGGAAAAGAGAAAGTGATTCGCGTCAGAGGTAGGTGGGGGAACACCAAGACAGCAAAAAACTGTGAAAGCAGAAAAAAAAGCCTCGGACAATCTCGATTAGTAAAGGAGATGAAGAAATATAATGCTAGCAAATGCGGCGTAAAGCGCACAAACACACACACGTAACACACACACAAAGTAAAAGAGGCTTGAAGTAAAGACCGTGAAACAAAACAAAGTCCTCCTTTGTTGTTTGCTTTTCTTTTTCTTTCTCGGTTCAACAAAGAGCTTTACCAATTGTTATATGGGTTTTATTTCCTTTTTTAGACCGCAGTTAGTGCGCTTGCGCTGCGATTCGTTTTTTTTTTCTCTTTTTCGTGTACCGTTGATGCTGCCAACCTTGTTGGAAAGCGGCTTCAAAAAAAAAAAATAGTAAACAGTCGCACAGCTTCAATCTAGTGGCGGGGCACCAAGAAAGCTAGCGTGTGTCAGCCTGTGTGCGAATTGCGTGTACGTGCCTTATTCTTTTTTTTTTCTTTGCTTGTGTGTTCGTTTTATGAGTAGTGGAGAAATATTGCGGCTAATTGTAGGTAAGCCCAAATCCTTCCCAGTCCCCGAGTCTGTGAGTGCGAATAGCTGTGCGTAAGTGGAGATGTGTCTTCTTCTTTTTCTTTTTTCTTTCTTAGAGCGTCCTCGCGATGTCTTTCTATCTCTCTTTTTTTTTTTTTTAAACCTTGCTGCTCTCCTAGGTTACCCCTTGTCGAGTGCACGAGAAAGACGAAGTGCTTGCGGCTTCTTTTACTTTGTATTTCTCTTATCTGTGTTCGTTATTGTTAGTTTCTTTTTTTTTTTGTTCTCAAAAGCGCTTATTCCCCTTAACTAGTGATGTATGACCCCTACTGAAGTCAAACACACCTGCAAACACACACACCTCTGCGCGCAGCAGCCAAGTATGAGGTGAGGAAGCGGGGGAAGGGGATCAAGGAAAGAAAAAAGAAAACAAAAAGCAATAGCAATACACAGTTGTCGGTTTTCCGCTTTTTGCGATCTCAAAACGAAGGCGCAATAGAAACCAAGGAGGGGGGATGAGGAGAGAGGGGGAGGGGGAGGAGAAAAAGAAAGAGAAACAAAGAAGCAAAGAAAAAAGAGCGAAGTAGTTGATGTTGCGCACCTTCGCTGTGTGTTGGCCAATGCTGTACGGGTCCTTCGTTTCCCCTATTCTTCTTCTTCGACTCGTTGGTCTGTTTCGCGTGTGTTTGCGGGGGTACGAGCTTGTGAGTTCTGCGAAGGACTTTGGTACAGCAAAAATTAAAGGAAAGGGAAAAATGGAGAAAGAAAACAGAAAGAGATAAAAGAGTTGGCGAGGGGAACGCCTACGAAACGCGGAGTGCACAACGAAACGACGATGAAAGCAAAAAAAAAATTAGAAAAAGATTTAGAGGAAGACAGAGAGAGGGAGCGGCACCAACTCGGTGTTCTTTTGTTTCTTTTCGCCCTACAAAGTACACAAGTACACACACACGCACACTCAGAAACGTAACAAGGTAAAAAAAGAGGAAAAGCAAAAAACTAAACTAGAACAAAAAGACGATCACAATGAGCACGTATCGTGTCCGGGCGAGTCGTCCTGCGAGTACGTCTGCGTGGGGCGTAAGTCTGTTCTGCAAGAACGTGCGCGGTGAAAAAATGCGTATTGCTCGTCGCTTAGCGTCTTCGTCGATTCTTCTAGATAATAGGCACAAGAGATAATAAGAAAGAAAGATATTAAGGGGGGAAATGATCTGTCTGCGGCGTGCAGAAATGTGCGAAGGCCAGTTGCGGAGGTGATGTGGAGGAGGCACGCGTTGGTAGCAAATGAAGGCAGGAGAGAAAGAGAGAGACGAGAAGGAGATGGTAGGAGAATTAGAGAGAAGAGGTGAGGCAAAAAACAAAAGAGCGAGAGAAACAAGAAAATTCGCACAGCACTTCTATTAGCAATGGTACTGGACTAAGCAACCTCAGGAGTGGATAAAATTTAAAAGCGTTTTGAAGCCCCCGCATCGCATTCCTCTGCTCCCCGATACGCGCTTTAGCGGCACCAGAAGAAGAGAGCACAAAGACAGGCACTGTGTTGCTCAGTGGCGTGTGCCCGCTCACACAAGTGGCGCCTTCTCTCTAGAACTCCCTAAGATTTTTGTGAGACCCAGCTGACGAAGGATGCCTCAAGGCAGAGAGGAAGAAGAAGGGTGTGCATCCTGATACCTCTCTTTTCTTCTTTTTGGTTCTGTGCTCACAGCTCTCCCTTGTTCATCCACTTCTCATCGATAGCGAAATGCTCAATTCTTCTTTTTTTTGGATTTTTTTTTAAATCCCTCTGATTGTTTTTTTAGGAGTTAGGCGCCTCCTAATTTGGCAGTTACGTTCCTTGTTCCTCAAGAAATCCCCTTCCTCAACCTAACACACACACATACACACACATACGCATACACATATCCGCACACAAGCCAACTCTTCATCTACCTCAGTCGCTCCCCGCTTCGCGATCTTTCTTTCTTTTCTTTTTTCTTTTCCTCCCTCTCCATCTTCCAGACACACACTCGAAGACGCACATAAAGAGAATCGGTGTGCGTCTGCCAGAAACGACACAAACTTTCTTGCACATGCACACACACACACACACACACACACCCAGCCACCCTCACTTATAGCGTTTGCAAAAGAAAGGGAGAAAAGGGGAGAGAGGTGCAGGAATCGAACAAGGAGTCCGCAAACGGCGATGCTGGCAGAAAGAGAGAGAGAGAGAGAGAGAGAGGAGGAGAAGAGGAACGGACGACCCACGAAGGACTGCTTTCAAGGTGCTAAAACGACTAGAGGGAAAGAAAAGCGAAACAATACAATAATCTAAAAAAGAGTTCATCCGTGTGTTTGCGTGTGTATGTGTGGATGGGTGTAGGTGAGTGGGTGGAGGCACAAAGAGACGGCGGTCACTGCGGTTCCTACGAATCCACTAGGGTGATAAACCCGTATAAAAAGAAAATATATAGTGATGGAAAAGAACGTGTGAAGAGTGCTCACTCACCTTCCCTACTCACACCCAAAGACTCATCGCCTTACCAGAAGTCGCTCTCCTGCACGCTGCTCATCCACAACCCTTTTTGCTTTTTTTCTAGAGAAAATAGGGAAAAAAAGGGGAGGCAAAGAAGAACTTGGGCAGAGAAGAGAAGGGAGAGTGGGCTGCTTCAGCTTGTCCCATTTCCTCACAGCCCAGCGACGACGTTGCGGGAATCCTTCTGCGCAGCCGCCTCGATCTTTGCGGCCTCCGCCTTCATGCCTAACGCCTTCAGCTCCTCCGCGAGCGCCGTCGCCACCGACTTGTAGCTGTGCCCGCCGTGAATCTTGCTGCCAGCGTCGGTGTAGTAGGTCGTGTGCACGCCACCCACCAGGCCGGCGTAGGCGAACTGCACGTTCTCGCAGACAGGGTCGTCGTTCACCATCACGACGCCGAACTTCTCGGGGAACATGACAAGGTCGTTGGAGGCCTGCGCCGTGGTGGCCGCGTCGACGGAGAGCCCAGCGGCCTCAATCACCTTCGTCGCCGACTCACGGAAGAGTGCGTTAAGGCGTTGGTACTTGGAGGCCGGCTTCGTCACGAGCGTCACGCGCGTCGCCTTCATGGCCTTCGCCTTCTCCACCGCCACCTGCGCGGCCTTCTTGTAGTTTGCCTCCGCCTGCGCCACCTCGGCCTCGCAGGCAATGCCAGAGGCCGGGTACACGTCAATGACGTCACGCACCTGCATCGCATCCGACGGGCCACGCGGCAGGACGGCGCGGACGACCACGGTCTTGACGCCGGCGTACGGGCCGCTCGTCGCGCTACTCGGCTCCGCCACACACGCGTAGACGCCGCGTGGCGCCGCGGTGCCGACCACGACGGCGTTCGACGCGGCGGAGGCCGCCTGGGAAACCTTCACGGCACCGTTGGTCGCCTTCGACGCGATGGCCGAGGCGGCCTGCAGGAGAGCCGCAGAGGCACCACCGGCAACAACAGCAATGGACTTGGACATACTGTGTTTATGTGGGTCTGTGTGTGTGTGTAAAGAAGGAGGTAAAGAAAGAACAAAGAGTGCGAATCGACAAGCTCCTAGACGATACGAATGCTGCGATCTGCAACGAGGCAACTGTGTGCAGAAATGTAGTGACGTGTGGTAGAGAATGAGTTTCGACGCAAAAGAAAATAGAAAAAAGAGAAGGATAAGAGAAGAGAAGGTGTGAGAGTAGGCAAAGAAGTGCGTTTAGAGTTCCATAAAACGACTTAAGTACTTAATTTGTATTTCAACGGGGCGGGTCGTTCTTAAACTTCGCCAGAGTGTCGTATGTAGTTCGTAAAGACGCAAGAGGAAGCGCATCGGTGAGGAAGATCCACTAGCTCAGAGACTTTCGCTCAAACAAGCAGCGAGGATGAGAGAAAGAGAGAGAGATAAGGCATACTTCTTGGTAGCATTAATGAGATCTGCATGATTTTATCGTCTCTGCCTCTATTGGATCACTAAAGAGATCCGGAAAGAAAGAAAAGAATAAAGTGTTCAGCAAAAACAGGTGAACATATAATAATGATACCAACAACCCAGTTGTGAAGCTCAGAAGGGAGAAAAAAAGATAATAATAGTGGAGTAAGGGAAAGGGGAAGAGAGACAAGATGAGAGAGGCGTTGTGAGGAAGGACACGGCACACAACTCACGCACATACAGCCACTCAAGAGCAACAACAGTATGACGCACAAAAGGTAAAAAGAGAGGAACATAACAGGAAAAAAAACAAGCAGAAGCGCCAGTCAACGTCGCGAGTATAAAGCGGCGCGACGTGCGAGAGGTAAAAAAAAAGAAAAAAATGTATAGAAGCTTTACATCTCGAGGAAGGACTGCTACACTCTTCTCTCATCTAAATCTACAACATCTCTGCTACCCAGTCACGAAGGCGTTGTCTTTTAGTAGACAAAAAAAAAGATATGCAGCGTCTAAGAAGGATAAAAAAAAATGTAAAATAGAACAATTCTCACGCGCTGACACAAAACATAAGAGTGCCAAAAAAAAAGGATGTGGATTGTTGTTGTTTTTCTCCCACTAGCCCCTTGTCCGCTCGGCTGAATGTGCAAGCAGGAAGACGCCTCTTTAACGGCCAAGAGAGTCCCTGCCTTGTCTTTCCCCCCGCACACACAAAAAACTTCCCCCATTTCCAGCGCAAATAAACCTCTTCCGCTACCCCACACAACCCTTAACTTCTTCTTTGTTTTTCGTCACAACAGCCCAGCGGACATTGGCGACGCGATGCGGCTCGCCGACACCACCCCGATCGAACGCTTCCACAACTCCTCGTACTCGAAACCATCCCAGAGCTCCAGGAGAGAAAAAACGGAAGGGCACAACAGCAGCGTGTAGGGCGGAAACGCAATGCCGGACGCCTTCTGCAGCAACGCCGCAAAGAGCACCGCCCCGTCGCAGAGCACACAGTTAAACTGCATCTCGTAGTAGGTGATGAGTGGGGAGACCTGGTAGACGTTGATGATGCCGGCGTACTCGTTGTTGCGACGCACCACGAAATCTTTTTCGTTGAGCGACAGCGGCGAGAGCTCGGTGTGCCCGAGGCCGCTGACACCACCTCCTCCCCCGCCGTTCCCACATCCGTTCACACCACCACCGCCAACGCCACGCTGCTGCTGCTGCGGTAGGAGGGGCGACGTCACCGCACAGCCGCCACCGCTGCCACTCGTGCCACTCACACTCGCGTCCGGCTCCTCGGCGCCGACCACGTACTGAATCCCCCGCAGGCTGCGCAGCGTCGTCTGCGTGTTGTTGTTGGAGCTGTTGCGCATACTGTGGTAGGAAACGGGGTAGTGGTCCGATACGGCGGTGGAGGCGGCTGGCGAGACTCGCTGCTGCTGCTGCTGCTGCTGGGATCGCGCGTTCAGCCGCCCCAGCATGAGCTCCGCAGAATCCGCTACGGCTACAAATGATTGGGCATTCGCCGCAGCTCCACCAGCACCAGCAATCATAGCGGTAGTAGCTGTACCTGGCGGAGAAGGCTGCGCAGGCGAGTCAGCTCGACTCACCGGACTGACGGTGTGCCACAACGTCTGTGGGGAGGTCGGCGTGTTGCCGCGGCTGTCGAGCTGCACGCCAAGTTGCAGCGGGGTCGAACTCGACGGCGGACTGCCCACCACCTCCACCGCAGCACTCGGCGCACCGCCCTGCGCCACTGCCACCAGTGCTGCTGACGCTATTCCCGTCTCTGCGTCCTCGGATGCGGCTGACATGGTCGTCGCCACACGCCCCAGCTCGCTGCCGCCGTGCGCGCCGTTCGTGTGCGATCGGGCGTGGTTCGGCGGGGACATGTCACCGTCCGACGCAAAGCGCGCGATGTGCGGCGAGGGCGAGTTGCTCAGCCGCGAGGACGGGTGGTGGGCCGACGACGGGGGCCGCAGCAGCGACGCCGCGCGGTAGTCGGCATCGCTCTCGTGTGAACTCGTCTTGTCTGTCAAGTCAGGGTGGCTGCTTGGCAGCCGCACCGCCGTGTTGTTCACCGAGGTGATACCGGTGTTTGTTGTCATCGTGGTCGCCGTCGACGCGGACGGCGCAGGGCCGTTGGGAGCCAGAGGACCGGTGCTGCTGCTGGCCGCACCGCTGCGCCGCTGGTCGCGATGGATCAAAACAGAAGTGGGGGAAGGAACAGGGTGATGACCGAACGGAGTAGTCGCCGTCGTGATGGGGCCCGGCAGCGATCCGCCCTCGACGGAGAAGGCGGTGAGCGCAGCGGACCAGCGACACTCCGGGTAGCTGCCAATAGAAAGCGCACCCTGTGCTACGGAGACGAGCAGGTTCTCCTGCTGCGTGCCAGAAGCGCCAGGCGAAGCAACCGCGGCAGCGGGAGTGCCCGTTGTTGTTGTCGTCGCTGGTGGTTGGGCGGGCGGTCCTGCGGCGCCTGGCTGCGACCTGAGGCTACCGCTGGACGGCGGTGGCGGCGGCGGCACACCGACCAGATCGAAGTCAGCCGCGGTATTGACGTTGACGGCGTTGTTCACCGAGACTACTGCGGCAACAGGGGGAGTGGAGAGTGGCGCTGCGGGCGGGGTCGGCGCGAAGCTCACGTTCAGCGCCGCCGCCCCGCTGCCGGCATCAAAGGAAGGGATCGAGAGACCGGCAGCCGCAGGGGGAGAGGCCGCAGTCGGCGCACTCAGCGACAGATTGCTCGCATTCCCGGTACCCGTCGCGTTGTACGTCGCCGCGCTGACACTCGTGTTGTTGTTCGTGGTGCTCGCCGCGCCGCCCAAGCCGGGATGGTTGGCGAAGCTCTTTGCGGAGATGAGGGCACTGACGTTCGACTTCATGCGTCGGCCAGCGGCGGGGACGGGAGTGGTGTAGAAGGGCGAGCCGGGTGCGTCCCCGCGACTGACCGACGCAGAGGCCGGCACCAGACCAGACGCCGACACCCCACTCCCACGCGCGGCGCCGCCGGTCAAGTGGTCACTGAAGGACCGCGCGGGCGCCAGCAGCGTGCGTGACGAGCCTGGCGCGCTGTTCGTGACTCGCGCGTTGAAGTTTTGATTCATGGTGCTGCCATCGAAGGGCCCACCGTTGACGGTTGCGTTTGCTCCCCCTCCTGCCGCGGTGCCATCGCCCTCGCCGCCCTCCCCTGCCACTCGCATAACTTCCAGAAGCCCCAGCTCCGTGAAGGTGGTGAAGAGATCGACATGCGGGTTCGCTAAGGCGTCGGGCGGTTGCTCCAGGTTCTCGCTCACGGCGCGCAGCACCTCGTTGATGACGGCGAGCTTGCCCAGCGTGTTCAGCACCGCCTCGTCTTTCGGACTGCGCCGTGGTGGCGGCATCGCCGACGACTCGTGCCGGTTCTCTGGCGCCGCGAGCACCGTGATGGACTTGTTCGTCCACGCAATGAGCCGACCAATGCCAATCGCATGCGTTGAAAAGTCCAGCAGCACGTTGCCGTCCCGCATATGCCGCAGCGAGTAGGTGAGGTCCTGATTTGCCGACGTGGCGGCCTCCGCGACCATGTACATAAAAAGTCCATCGCGGTAGCTCTGGCCGGGTGGCGGGGCTGCCAAGGAGGACAGCGCGGCGTTGAGAGCGTCGAAGGCGGTGCGGTCCGATGCCATTGCGGACGCGGCGGTGGCGGCCGGCGTGTCGGACCACAGGTCCCCGTTCACCGGCGAGTAGACAGGGAGCCGCAGGCTGGCCAGGGAGAAGCTGACGCCCCGTGCCTGCCAGAAGCCAAGCAGGTCGTGCGGCATTCGCTTGTTGTAAAAGTTGCTGTTCTCCGGTCCTCCGGCGGGCAAGTACTCCTTGTGTATCTTGACGCCGTTGAAGTCGGCAAAGCGGGCGAGGACCACGTCCAGTCGCAGGAGATCCAGCGGGTGCCCACAGAGCACGGCACTGCGGCTGCTGATCACGCGGCTCACCTCGATGACGGCGTGTGGCTGAAAAGGGTTGGACGAAGCCACAGGTGAGGTGGGGGAGGCACCGGTCGGTCCTGCACCGCCACCGCTGTAGCAGCTGCGGCCACTGAAGGCGCCATCGCCGACACCGCTGCCGCGATCGGCACCCTTGATGCAGGCGAACACGTCGTATCCCTCATTCACGCGCGCCACGAGACGCCGCAGTGTCAGAATGGGAATGTTCACCACGAGGAGCGTGAAGCCGCTGCTGGTCGTGACGCGCGACTCCAGGTCGAAGAGCTGGTGACGCTTGCGCATCAACGCACCCGTGTAGAATGCGGCACGGTACATGCAGGCCGTCGAGCGAATCAGGCCCATCTCGCCATCCTCCGCCATCGCGACCGCCAGGGCGGCAAACAGCCCCTTGCCAGAGCACACAATCCCCCCAGTACGCAGCGCCGTCGTCAACGCCGCAAAGCCATGCTCGGCAGCCGTGACGTGGAAGCAGCACGTCAAGTAGAGCATGTGCAACGGCCACGAGTTCAGCGCGTCGCTGAAGAACTCCACACCCACCTTCATCATCTCAGTCGGGTTGTGGAAGAGGTACATGAGCGTGCGGTGCCACTGCAAGAACTCGTGATCCACCTGTGTCTCCTCACTGCCAGCCAACGCACCACCACCCAGACTACTCGCGCTGCAGGTGCCCATGTGACGCGTCTGATGCAGCTCCATCGTGAGACGAGACAGAAACTCGTCAATGACAGCCGTGTGCTCCTGGTGCAGCTGCACAAGCTCGGAGAAGCGCGAGAGACGCTCCAACGCGCCGAAGAGTGCAAAAGTGGGTGGCAGCGGAGGCGGCGGGGGGACGGCAGCAGCAGCAGCAGCAGCCAGTCGGTTCCTCATGGCCGCGGTAGACGCAGCAGCGGCAGCAGCAGTCACGCCGCCGCTCTGCCCACGTTGATGCAGCAGCGGGGAGGACGGGGAAGACGTGGCCGCGCCGACCGAGACGTTGTGTAAGTTGGGAATGGAGCGGAACGACGCCGCCGCGGTGAAGACATCCTTCAAGCTGGAGAGCACGCGCTGACACGGCGGGCGTGGGGCAGCTGCTACCGGTGCCGCTGCTGCCTCGCCGCCCGTCCCGTTCGTCCCCCCTCCCTCCGGCCGCAGCGTGTAGGACGAGGAAAAGGCCGGGCCGAGAGGCGGGTGTCGGCCAATCGAGTTCTCCGCACTGCTGCTGAGCTGACCGTCGTGAGTCGACGCCGCAGAGGTGACGAAGGAGCTGTGCTTGACCGGCGCTGACTGCGAGTGTTGTTGCTGCTGTTGTTGGTGCGACGGAGAGGAAGAGGACGCCCACGAGGCGGGCGACGAGGCGTTCAGCGACGTCAGCCGCGGCATTCGCGCTCCCGTCGGAGGCGAGGGCACCGGCGTATTGGCATCTGCCCCACTACTCACGCTGTTCATCGTCTCCCCCGTGCTCGTCACAGAGTCGGTCGTGCTGCGGCTGCGATGAAACGGGTGCTGCGTGTTTTTGTACGCTGTCATGCCTTCGCGGCCGCCACGCCAAAAGCCATGTGGCGAGGGGCGGCGCGAACCGCGATTACCGCCTCCCCAACCACCACCACTCGCAGCAGCAGTAGCAGTACCAGTAGCAGCAGCAGCGTTGGTGTTCGTGGCCACACCTGCACCGCCGTCGTGCGAAACACCACATCCATACGTCGTCGACTGCGCACCCAACGCGGTGCCTGACAACCCCACGTGCTGCTGCTGTTGCGCCCCAGCTCCTCCAGTTGCTGCGCCTGTCACGGCGGTGGTTGGTCGTGTGCGAGCGCCGGTGAGGAGGGCAGAGATTGGATTGCTGCTTCGCAGACTACTCACACCACCAGGACCTCGTCCAATGCCGACAAGCGCAGCACCTGCATGAGCAGCAGCACCACTACCGCCGGCGGCACCACTCACGCCACCACTCACCTCCGTGCCGTCGGCCGGACGTGGAGAAACAGAGGTGAAATCCATGGTAGACGGCGGAGACTGCAGGGAGCTTTCACTGAGCTGCGTGGCACCAAGCTCATCCGGGTACGGGGAGCGCAGCAGGCCACTCACAACCCGCACGACGTGGCTGTTCGGTACGGCTGGTTGGCCCCACTGGGCGGCGCCGGCGGCGATACCGGTGCTGTACCGGGCGGATATGGGCAAGTCGACTGCCGCCACCGCAGCACCTCCCGCGTTGCGCACTGCTGTGCCCTGCTGCTGCTGTTGCTGGTTAAATGACGCAGGAGCGTCTCTATCGCCCCCGAGAGCATCACTCCCAGCAACGGCGTTAATGATGGCGGTGGGTGGGCGACTGTCTGACACACCGACTCCTCCTCCCTCTCCCCTCCCCGCCGCAGCGACAGACGCCATGGATGAGGAGAGGGGCGTGGGCCGACTACTCGGTCCACCTCCCTCGGCCGCCGCTGCTCCCTGCTGCGCAGGCGGCGCCGGCGCCGTCGTTGTTGTGTTCGGCACCATCTCGTAGTGACTCATCACGTTCGTGTTGAGGTAGACGTGCGAGTCGACGTTGCGGCCCACACTCGTGCTGAAGCGGCGACTGCTGGCGCGGTAGGAGCGGCCTCCGTGCGAGGCAAGCAGCGTCACTGCCGTCGTTCCGGCGGTCGACATCATTACACGGCTTGGTGAGAACGTGGTGGCCGCCGTTGAGCGCTGCACCGTGCTTTCCACTGACTTATCCACCGAGTTGGTGGACTCGCGTGCGCGTGTGGCAGAAGGCTGGAAGGCAGAAAACGACGTCCCACTGTGCGTCGCGTTCATCACGCCATCATCGGAGACGCGTACGCCGGCAGACGTGCTGGCGTTGGTTGTAAAAGCGAGGGAGGTCGGAGGGCCGCCGCCGCCGGCGTCGTAGCTGCCGAGTGGTGCGGGTGGCGGTGGCGTGTAGTCGCCCGAGGCGCCGTCCTGCGAGGTCGGGCGGCCATCAAGGCGTACGGTGGACGCAGAAGGCGCGGCGGTGCGCACGGAAACGTAGGACGGCGGCCCGGTGGCGGTGGTCGGCGTCGCGAGGCGGTGGAAAGGGCGTGGCGGTGCGTGCGGACCGGCTGCGTCCTCCTCTCTCCGCCACGACGCACCGTCGCCCGTGACGTGGATGGTGTCGCCTGCTGTCGTGCGGTGCTCCGTGGCATCTCTCACGCCTCCGGCCTGCGCCACCACTGCCTCGGCCGATGGCGTGGCAGGCAGTGCGTCTGCGCCGCTCCCGCCCACCACCGCCGCCGCAGCCGCCTCGCGAATCAGCTGACCACTCATCGCCGCGGTGGGTGAAGGATACGGCAGCGGCCGCGGTCGACGCTTTGGTGAGTGCGGTGATTGCAGTGGCTGGTGCACCGTCTGCGGTGGCGGCGGGGAGAAGGAGGAGCGTCGCTGCCGCAGTGACTCGCTGCTGGCATGTGCCACAGCGTCTTCGCGACTCGTTGAGTTGATGCTCACCCGCGCCGGCCGCCCCGTCAGCTCCGACAGCGATTCCTTTCCGATGCCGCTCTTCGCGTAGCACGCCGTGTTCGCCGACTCCGCCATCATTGTGTAGTCGGTTTTGGGCAAGGAAAGGGTACTGGAGGGGTGGTCGGCGGACTGCGCGGGGCTGGAGGTGAGACCGCTTGGGATGAAGGGCCGGTGGGCACGCTCGCGCGCTCGCACGAAGGTCTCTGCCGCTGCATCGAGCACCACGCTGTCATCGCTGGCGGACTGGGAAGAGGCGATGGACGGAGGGCCGGCGGAGAGCTCGGTGTGGTGGGCAAAGGTATGCCGGCGCATCCTCTTTTTTTTTTACCGTAAAATGGAAGAACACGCAATTTTTCTTTTTAGCTGGTTAATTCAGCACGCCAATGCGAGTGTATGTGTGTGTGCGTATCTATAGTTATTGCTTCGTGTGGAGGCTGAGAAGTTTTGCTTTGTGTTCCCCTTCTGCCCTCTACCAAAAACCCCTGCTAAAAAGAAAAAGAAAAAGAAAATGTGCGTAGGAGACACAGAGATCACAAACACTCGCGACGGCTTGGCAGCGCGTAGTCGACGGAAACGTTGAGCAACGTCAGCGCACACACGCCGCCTTCTCTTCACCTCGTCGTTCTCCCAGGAGTATGTATAAGGCCACAGGAAGAAAGTGTGGGAATCGGCGACGAAGTGACGACGCGCTCCAAAAAGGGTATAAATATATGAGAGAAAAGGAAAAACTAACTTAATACGTGAAATGATAGCCCGGAGAGAGAGAGAGAGAGAGAGAGAAAGAGAGAATTCGACACCGAAGTGCCTGTTAATAAAAAAAAATACAACCAAAAGTAGAAAAGACACAAGCACACGCACTAAATAATAATTATAATTATAGTGCGCAGACAGCGCTCACCAGAGAGTCTCTAGTGGCGCTCCCGATAAACAAGGACAGAGTAAGAGCGACTGGGAACCGTTGCGCAGGTCTTGCGTCAAAACAAAGAAAAAAAAGCGCTGAAACAGAAAAAGAGGTATATAACGAGGAGAGTAGTAAAGCTGTGTGTGCGTTGGTTGTCAAGGTCCACAGAGAAAAAGAGAAATGCAAAAAAACAAGTCCACAAAGCAGGTATCTCAGCAAAGAGAGGAGTAAGAAGCACGACGAGTGGCAACGTGCGGGAAGAGAAAACAAAAAAAAAACAATAGAAGCGGCAACGGTGTACCTATTAAAGCCGAGAATCGGGTTACGGCACGTTGTTCTCGTTACACGGCATCCAGTAGGCTCACACGGGCGTGTGCTCGCGCTGATGCACGTCGGATGGAGATGGTATGGAGAGAGAAAGAGAGATGGAGAACGCGGTGCACCACTACAACAAAGCAGATAATCGAGACGCGGCAGAGGGAAGGATAAGAATAAAAGCGCCAAGAAAAAAAAATACAGAGCACAAACGTGACACCAGACAGTGCTAAAGCCAGCTTCAGCGTGCGACGACTAAATCAATTGTTGATGTTTTCGGTATCTCCCCCGCCTTTCACCTCAAAATGCGTGTGTTTGTTGGTATTTGCAGGCAAATCAGAGGTCAATGTGAAAAAAGGAAAAAACAGCCGACTTCAACCAAGAAAGACCGTGCAGAGAGGAAAATAGAAAAAGAAACAGAGGGGGAGAAAAGCAGAAAGCCGAGCAATGCGCTTCGCACCACGACACGACGACCCAAGGAGGAGAAGGGAGCAAACAACAACGAGCATAAAGGGGAAAAAAAAAACGGGGCCTTGAAAGAAGCACAACAGGTGAGTAAAGTATTATCTATTGCCCAACGAACTTACATATACAAAAATAAAATAGCGAAAGACAGAGAAACAGAGTGCGCTGGTGAAAGAAAAGGGGGAGGAGAGAGAGTGGGCAGAGAAGGAGTGAGCTGATCCAGGATGTTTAAGATATGAGAAAAATGAAAAAGAAGAGGGGAGGAGATGGACAAGGAAACCAGAGATGTCAGCCGAAGGTGAAGCACAGAGAGCGACGGTGGGCGGTGGGTGAAACGGAAAGACAGCGACAGAGCGAGTAAAGGGAGGAAACAAAAAAATGGAGCGCGACGAGAGACGAGAAACAAAGGGGCGTGTAGACACAGGATATTAGACACCCCTACAGCGACACAAGACACACACACGAAGGGAAAGGGGGAAAAAAAAGATAAAGAATAGCGTTGATGACTGGGTAAAAAAAAAAAAAAGGCAAGAGGCGAGTGTGTGAATCAGATAGCTAATGTGAAATAAGAACAATAAATAACAGAAAGACGACGTACTTCGAGATGTATGAGAAGGTGCGCCAGATACGTCGCCACCCTTGCAACTATACTTCTTTTTTGTTGCTGTTGTTTGTTTTGAATCCCGCTTCGCTTCTGTCCTTGGTTCTGTGTAGTCAATGTTTTCCTTTACAAAATAAACCAAAAAAAACGGAATACGGTCAACGGTGCGAAACCGTTTAAAGGCGAGATTGCTGGAGGTGGAGAAGAAGAAGAAGTGCGACTCCGCAGCCTCTTGCAGGTTTGGGCGTACGCCTGTGCGAGTGTGATGGTAAAGCCACCTAAAACACACGAAAAAAAAAAACGCTTTGGGAGAAGACAACAAGTCTCAAACAGACAGAGAAAGAGAGAGAAAGGGGGTTTAGAAAAAAAAAAGAAGAAAGGACGCCCACGAGAGCGAGAATTGGATGCACACACACACTAGAAAAAGGTGGTGTTTTTGCTACCTCGCGGCACAGAAAAACTGTGCTGATTCAATTTTTTTAAATTGAAAATTGGTATAAGAAGAGGAGAGAGAAGAAAGAGATGGAGAAGATGGAAGAGAAAACCGAGATGATGAATTACTACTGTCTTCTTGAGGTTATCTGCGCCTCCAGCTGAGGCACAGGTTTCGCCAGGCATGAACAGAACCCAAGGCATGGTACGAGAAGGAGAGTGAACAGGAATAGGGAATCGCCATTCACCCACCATCATCCTCTTCTCGTCAAGCAATTCTCGGGAAGCAGCGTGAAAGCTGCATTGAACAACACGGATTGCTGTCGATCGTCATTGCCTTCACATCCGCCAGTGTACAGCGCAGCCGCGGCGCTCCAAGCAAATGTAAATTATAGATATTAGAAGGAATAGGAGATAATAGCCTAGAAAACCAAAAGAAAAACATGCAAACGAAGACAAGCAACGAGGAATAATAATAATAATAAACGATAAATACATGAGCCAACGTGCAAAGGCAAGCACAGCCGCCAGGGCACCTCTCCACACAGACACAGAGACACACAGACTCATAATGCAAGCAAAGACGCGGCGTCAGCGAGACCTTTCTCCGAACCCCACAACACGTCGACCCGGTACATGTTCCCCTTTCATTTGCATGCTCACTGTCTCTCTCCCTCTCTTCGCGCTACCTGGGGCGTCCGCCCGCGTCAGCACAAAGCGGGCACGCGGAAGCACTTGGAAAAGCGCAGAGACAAAACAACGCCATGTATCCACGCAAGAGAGAATCACTCAGCAATGCGTGCACGAAACTCAAGACGCAACCAAAACAAGTCAAAAATAAAATATATAATTAAGCACAGGCCTAGACACCCTACATCAAGAGGTAGACACCATCGTGGTCCATGTGAACCAGATCCACCGCCTCGTAGGCGTACCACCGGTGGTGCGGCGCCTCCGTCTTGCGGCGATCCCGCACCGCCGTACCGGACGACGCCGGCGGCGATGACGACGACGCTGCTGCTGCCGCCTGCGGTGGTGGCGGCCCAGCACGCGCGCGATCGCCGCCCATCCACTCCAGCCCCGCCACGTTGAAGAGGACACGATCGCACCACGCGGGGAGGCGGTCGTGACTCAAATTCTCGCGTGTCGGGGACGCCACGACGTGCGTCAGAGGGGCGTTGACGGCCGCAGCAGCGCGCGGCGATTGCGACTGCGGCGGAGGCGAGGGGATCACCGACGTGTCAACAGACGTTGCTGCTGCTGCTGCTCCTGCTGCATGGTGGTTCGGGTTGTGCTCCGGTGCAGGAGAGGCTGAGCCGCCACGCTGGCGGTAGGGCATACGCGAGTACGTTGGCGCAAACGTCACGGGCATCTCCGCCAGCTCCACCTTCGCCTGCACCGCCACCTCATCCATTAGGCGCTGTGGCTCGCAATCGAAGGCGCGGCGGAGTTCGGCAGCGCGGTTCGGGTCGGAGAAGAAGCCCCACAGGTGATCTGGACACCGCAGCTGCTTCTTCGCGGCACGAATCGTGATCTGCTCCTTCTCCTCGGCCCACTGCACGACTGCCTTGCCATCGAGCCGCACGTTGAAGTCGCCAAACAGAAAGAGGGGCTCGACAAGGTCGACCACCGCGCTGCACTCTGCCAACGCCTCCTGCACGGCACGAATGCGACGCCCCGTGTACACGCTCGGACTCTGCTCAAAGGCGACGCGGTTGTCGTCATCGTTGAAGAGGTGCAGGTTGCACACGTTGAACTGCACCGTGCCGATGCGCAGTGAGACGAGCACAAAGCCCTTGCGCGACCGCCCCGCGTCGGAAAACTTGCCACTCAGGAAGAGACGCCCGGCGTCGCCAGCGTACGTGATGGGGTCGTCCGTGATGGGGATGTAGGTGCGGTGTGGCACGGAGAGGCAGCTCGTGATGCCCATGATACGCGGCGAGAGAAACACGATAGAGCCCATGGCAGTGAAAAACGGGTCCGCTTCCTCCTCACTCGCGTCCGTCTCCGTCCCACTCGCCTCATTGCTGGAGCGGCGGGACTGGCTGTCCTTGAAGTCCCACGCCGGCGCACGCAGGTGGCCGGTCACGGAGGTCGGCGAGGCCATCTGTGCCGCAGCCAGCGCGCGGGAGGGCCGGATGCTGCTGCTGCTGATTACCACCCGGTCGCTCTCCCGCTCGTCCATTAAAAGTCCGCTCGTCCACCCGGCCTCTGGCAGCAACGCTGCGCTGAGCTGCTCCTTGAAGTAGCGGTTAAACTGCTTGTTCTTGTACTTGCCGCCAATTTCTTGAAAGTGCAGAACGACCACGTCTACCATCGGGGGACGGGCAGCCGGGGTGTAGCCGCGCATGAGAGCCTCCACTGTCTGCCCGCCAGCACTGCTGTGCCGCACCGACGCAGAGGGAGACGAGGAGGGGGGAGAGCCAGCCGCCGCTGCTGCTCTCTCCGCCGCGCGGGCTGCGGCGGACACGAATGACATGCGATGCAACCACGTTCGCAGGTCAGCCAAAAAGTCCGCAACGTGTTGGCGCACCACCGCCGGTACACCAGAGTCCGCGTCCAACTCGTCTGGCACTTGGGCGTAGGAGGGACTCGCCATGGAGGCGATGATGGAGGGGATAGCGTTGCTGAGCGTCAGCTGATCTGAAGCCGGCGACAGACCGGGCGAGGCGTCCAGCAGGCAGTGCGCACCACCGTACGCGGCCTCGATGCCACCCACATTCTGCGTCAGCAGCAACACGCTTGGCTGGCTTTCTGCTTTTGCGGGGTCGAAGTCCACAGAGAACTGCAGGGCAGCCGCGGCGGCCACGTTGCTCGTGGGACGCGCCGTGGAAGATGGCATTGCTTGTTCTTTCTTTTTCTTCTCCGTTTACGCAGCGTACGCTGCGGTGTTTCCTTGCTGTGGTGAAACGAGAGAAAATAGAAAAAAAAAATAGACGAAAGAGAAAAGACAGAAAATTAAAAACAAATGAGGTAGCAAGAGGGGGGCCAAATAATGATAACAATAATGGTAAAAAAAAAATCGCGTAGGAGAGTCTACGAGAATCAAGCCCCCAAAAAAAGACGCAAAACGCAAAAAGTCACAAGAAAAAAAAGGTGGTGAATAGTGGCGCAAAAGGAGGATATGGCAAAAACGCAAAATAAAAGAAATGATAATAAGAAGTGAAGTACAAGTCACTTTTTACTCCAAAGGGTGTCTAAAGCAAACACAATATGTGTGTGTGTGGGTGCGGACGCAATTCAGATGGTCCTCGATGCTTCTCTTTCTGCAGGTCTTCTACGTGACTCAAAAAAATCGCCGTTTCGCAACAAGTGGAAGAGGTTAAAGGAGGAGCAAAAAAAAGAAACAGATATAGATGCGACGCGAGCGAAAGAGAGAAAATGTATATATTTGTCAGCGTAATTCTGGAAAAAAAAAAGACGGATAACTGGTTTGAGTGTAAGAGAAACGGAGAGGCGCAAACACACAAACAATCTACCTTTCTTCGCATAACAGTTTGCCCGGGAGGAAAAGCGTGCGAGTGAGGCTCACAAACACCGTGAGAATGGACGATGAATGCACCGAAAGGAATAGCTGAGCATTTATTTCACATCGGTCAAGAACAGAAAATGAGAAGTGTCGAGAGTAAAACACATTTTAGAAAAGGCAGCGACACGATACACAAAGAAAGAGAGAAGAGAGAAGAAACAGCGATGGGGAAACGAAGCATAGGTGGCACATGATAGTAGAACGCATGTATTGCAACTTGCGCGGGCACCCAGCAACACACAGTGGTCCTGTAAACCGAGTAAGTTCGCTTTAACGGCGCGACTGATACCTCTATCCCGCTTGCTCGTGTGCACAGCGACGAGTGCCGGCGGATGACAGACCCATTGTTTGCCTCGCCGTACACGCCAGCTCGGCGAATGAGAACAAAAGTAGATATATTTCTGCTACCACGCAGGAGTTCAAACCTGTAATTATACCTCCTGATATTTTCTTTTTGTAAAATTTTGAAAATTTGCGGTGCTCTTAAATTTTGATCGAAAAAAAAAGAGGGGAAAAAAAGAAAGTTGGCTGCTGTTTAGTTTAAATAAATAGACTTTTTTTCTTTTGATACTTGATTCAAATTATAAAGCAACAAGTGTAAGCTTCTTCTTTTTATAAACTTTTGCTTTTACTTCTACACTGAAAAAAAAAAACTCGTCGTGCTGATGCGAATGCGGGGAGGAAAGCACGAAACAACTAAAGAGCAAAGAAGGAGAAAGGCTTTCAAGCACGTTTCTGCGGTAGTTGAAGACTGCTACTCCGCGACACGGCTTGGTTTTTTTCTTTTATTCTCCTTTCATCCGATCGCTCTGCTCTGTTGTTTCCATACTGCGCCAGCTGGCACGTGCAAACCAAACCCGAAAAGTAGAAGAGGTCAGAAGGACGACGACTAGAAACGACGTACCGTTGCCGCGCATCAAAACCGCATGGCAGTGTATTCTTAGCTGATTTTATGCGCACCTCGACTCTATTTCGGTTTTCACAAGCTCAAAAGCAAGCACGGAGACAAACAGAAAAAAAAACGCGATCAGTGCTTAAATAACAATAAAAAGCATGACTTTAATTTGATCAAAGTCACAACAAAGAAGAGAAAGAAAAGCACTCGTGGTGCAAAGAAGAAAAATCAATGCAGGGAAACCACGCACACATCTTTATTCCAGATGCAGCAAATAGACGATACTTTTGATTTCCTCCGTGCACCTCAACACCGCCCATTTCTCAGCCTACACCTCTCGCAGTCATCTCCTAATATCCCTCGCTTCTCTTGGCCCAACGTTCGGCGTAAAACGTTCACCATCGCTCAAGACATGATGAGAACAACACAGAAAGGACACAAGCCTTGCAAACGGAAGTAGAGAAAACGCAAAAAAAAAATCATTTTTCTCATTTTTGGTTGTCGGAACATAGCGACGACACTGCTCCCCGCGCTCACGCTGGCAGGCCCACGGCTCGGCTCCAGCGGCGGCGGGGAGGAGGCCGCAAAACAGAAGCAAACGGAAAAAACAGCTCGGGAAAAAACGGTGGTGGTGGTCGTCGTCGTCGCAGCCGGCGCACCGGCACGCAGCACGACGCCTACAGCTTGGCGGCAGCAAGGGCCTTGTTCTTCGCGGCGTAGCTCTGCTTCTCCTTCACCGCGGCGTGCGCGGCGGCAACGATGGCCACCGGCACGCGGAACGGCGAGCACGACACGTAGTTCAGGCCGGCGCGGTGGCAGAACTCGATGGTGCGCGGGTCACCGCCGTGCTCGCCGCAGATGCCCAGCTTCAGCATCGGCTTCACCGCGCGGCCCTTGCGGATCGCAATGCGCACAAGCTCGCCAACGCCGTCCTGGTCTAGCGACTGGAAGGGGTCGCGGGTGTAGATGCCCAGGTCCTCGTACAGGCGCAGGAACTGGCCAGCGTCATCGCGCGAGAAGCCGCAGCCCATCTGCGTCAGGTCGTTCGTGCCGAACGAGAAGAAGTCCGCCTCCTCCGCGATCTCGTTCGCCGTCAGCGCAGCGCGCGGCACCTCGATCATCGTGCCGATCGTGTAGTGCACGCGGCACCCGCTCTCCTCCAGCACCTGCTCCGCAGTCGTCACCGCCTGCTTCTTCGAGTAGCTCAGCTCCTCCTTCTTGCCCACCAGCGGGATCATGATCTCCGGCTGCACCGCCACGCCGCTCTTCGCCACCTTCACCGCAGCCTCCAGGATCGCGCGCACCTGCATGTTGTAGATCTCCGGGTACGTGATGCCCAGGCGGCACCCGCGCAGGCCCAGCATCGGGTTCTGCTCGTGCAGCGCCTTCACGCGCTGGCGCACCTTCTCCACCGGCACGCCCACCTTCGCCGCAAGCTCCTCCTGCGCAGCGCGCTCGTGCGGCACGAACTCGTGCAGCGGGGGGTCCAGCAGGCGGATCACAACGGGGCTGCCGCGCATCGCACGGAACAGGCCCTCGAAGTCGCCGCGCTGGATCGGCAGCACCTTCTTCAGCGCCTTCTCGCGGCCCTCCTGCGTGTCCGCAAGGATCATCTCACGCATCGCGTCGATGCGGTCCGCCTCGAAGAACATGTGCTCCGTGCGGCACAGGCCCACGCCCTCCGCGCCGAACTCGCGCGCCTTGTCCGCATCCGCCGGCGTGTCCGCGTTCGCGCGCACGCCCAGGCGCTTCACGTCCTGGCACCACCGCACGAAGATCTTGAAGTCGCCCTCCAGCTTCGCGGCGCTCAGCTTCAGCGCACCCTTGTAGATCAGGCCGCGCGTGCCGTCCAGCGTGATCACGTCGCCCTCCTTGAACGTGTTCCCGTTCAGCGTGAAGCTGCGGCCGCTGATCACCATGTCACCGCAGCCCGACACGCAGCACTTGCCCATGCCGCGCGCAACAACCGCAGCGTGCGACGTCATGCCACCGCGCGCCGTCAGGATGCCCTGCGCCGCGTTCATGCCCGCAAGGTCCTCCGGCGACGTCTCCAGGCGCACCATGATCACCTGCTTGCCCTGCGCAGCCCACGCCTTCGCAGACTCCGCGTCGAACACAACCTGGCCCACGCCAGCACCCGGCGACGCAGCAAGGCCCTTGCCGATCGGCTTCGCAGCCTTCGCAGCAGCCGGCTCGATATTCGGGTGCAGCAGGTGGTCCACCTGCTCCGGGTCCACGCGCAGCACCGCCTCCTCCTTCGTGATCATGCCCGCCTTGTGCATGTCGATCGCGATCCTCAGCGCGGCCTGGATCGTGCGCTTGCCGTTGCGGCACTGCAGCATCCACAGGCGTCCGCTCTCCACCGTGAACTCGATGTCCTGCATGTCGCGGTAGTGCGCCTCCAGCTTCGCGCGGATCTCGCACAGCAGCTTGTAGTTGTCCGGCATGAACTCCTCCATCGACGGGTAGCGCTTCTGGCGCTCCTCCTCGCTGACGTTGTGCTCCTTCGCCCACCGCAGCGACAGCGCCTTGCCGATCTGCTGCGGCGTGCGGATGCCAGCCACCACGTCCTCGCCCTGCGCGTTCACCAGGTACTCGCCGTAGAAGAAGTCCTCGCCGGTCGACGGGCTGCGCGAGAAGGCAACGCCAGTGGCGGAGCGGTCGTTCACGTTGCCGAACACCATCGCCTGCACGTTCACCGCAGTCCCGATCAGGCCGGTGATGTGGTTCAGGCGGCGGTACATCGTCGCGCGCGGGTTGCCCCAGCTGCGGAACACGGCCTGGATCGCAGCGAACACCTGCTCCCACGGGTCCTGCGGGAACGGCTTGCCGCTCTTCTTCTCGAACAGCACAAGGTACTCGTCCACCAGCTTGCACAGGTCGTCCGCCGTCAGGTCCGTGTCGAACTTCGTGCCCTTCTTCTCCTTCATCTTGCCCAGCGCGTGCTCGAAGTCCTCGCGGCCCACGCGCATCACGATATCCGCGTACATCGTGATGAAGCGGCGGTACGAGTCGTACACGAAGCGCGACTGCTCCGGCGACCGCTTCACCCACGCCTCCACGATCGCGCGGTTCAGGCCAAGGTTCAGCACCGTGTCCATCATGCCGGGCATCGACGCAGCAGCGCCGGAGCGCACCGAGAACAGCAGCGGGTTGTGCACGTCGCCGAACGTCTTCTGCATCTCCTTCTCCACGCGCGTCACGTTCGCCTTCACCTGCGCCACAACGTCGTCCGGGATCGTCTTCGTCTGCTGGTAGTTCGCGCACACCTGCGTCGTGATCGTGAAGCCGGGCGGCACCGGGATGCCGATGTTCACCATCTCCGCAAGGTTCGCACCCTTGCCGCCGAGCAGCATCTTCATCTCGCGGTGGCCATCCGCCTTCGAGCCGCCGAAGTAGTACACGTGCTTCGTGTCGGACATGGTTGCTGGAGTGGCGAGTTGGGGGGTTGGGTTATGGTGGTGGTGGTGGTAGTTATGTTATGAGGGGCAGAGCCGCGTTAGGTAGAGAAGGGGAGCTCAGCGTGCAAGTCCGCCTTCGTTTAGTGAAGATGATGATTTGTGAGGAAAGAAAAAAAAAGACTGAAATTGGATACTGGCGCGTTGGGGAGCGAGTGGTCAGAAAAGAGGGAAGAGAGAGAATGAGAGAATAAGAGTAGCACCTAGTGGGAAAGACGAGGCACATGACCTTTCGGGGACCGCGTTTACAGCGGGAAGAGGGGGAGCAGAGCGCGGGCTGCGACGTGAGAAATCGAGCACACGGCCGTGTAAACAAGTGGACGCGGAAGCAGATTGCGTCCAGAAGGCGCGCATGGCAGCAGTAGCAGCAGCACTAGCACCGCCAGCTCACAACAGGCAGCACAAACACTGCCCACCAAGCACCGATGCGCTGCACGCTAGTGCCCACACGAGGGAACACGCACTACGCCAGCGATGCCCGACTCCTCACCAAAGCAGCCGATCGTGCAGCCGGCCAGCACCGCGGATGGTGCGCGGTCACCGATGCCCTCCACACAGCACCCCGCTGAGGAGGGATTTGCGTGCTGCTCCCTCCTCCTCAATTTTATTATCTCTCATTCGGGTTGTCGCCTGCTCGAGATTAAGAAAAGAAACTTTGCCACCGATTAAAGAAAACTCGAAACAGAAAAAAAAAAAGAAATAAAGAAATGAAAAGAAACAGAAGACAGTCAGTAAATAGGGGGTTAGTGTAGGTGAAAAGAGGTAAAACAAGATGATATATAACTCGGTTTGTTTTTTGAGTTGTGCAAGGACGGAGGAGCGCGAGCACGAGCACGGAGAGTGCGCAGAGAGAGAAAGAAGGAGAGGGAAGGAAGACTGGGAGGAGGGGACGCGACACGCAAAAAGAGCACACGCGCGGCCGCACCTCCGTCATCCCGTTTCCACCATTCGTCACCCGCTCTCCCTCGCTCTCGCGAGCTCCGTGCCAAACACACACACACACACGCCTCCGCCACTCGCTTTTCCGGCGGCGCACCCCGCGACGAGCTGTCCTCGCACGAAGCGCAATAGACAGCACTCGTCCCCCTCGCCGCTGCAGCTGCCGCGCCTGTGTCTGTGCGCACCGCACCCGCACGTATCGCCTCCTCTCGCACGCACGAAAGCAACGTGTCGTGGTGGGGAGCGAAGTGCGTGGCGCGGCGCGACTCGGCGTGCGACCTACAGCAGTACCCAACGAGCACAGCTCATCAAGGGCCAAGAACGAAGGAGAAAAGTGTAAAACACGAGCGACTGGGAATGTACGGGGACAACGCGTGCGCGATGCACGGTGGGGATCACACGCAGTACGTGTGCGTGCCGCCAGCGCACAGTGCCACTGTTGTGTGACACCGCCCGCGTCAAATTCCTTAGCGCTCACGCTGGCTGGCCCACGGCTCGGCTCCAGCGGCGGCGGGGAGGAGGCCGCAAAACAGAAGCAAACGGAGAAAACAGCTCGGGAAAAAACGGTGGTGGTCGTCGTCGTCGTCGCAGCCGGCGCACCGGCGCGCAGCACGACGCCTACAGCTTGGCGGCAGCGAGGGCCTTGTTCTTCGCGGCGTAGCTCTGCTTCTCCTTCACCGCGGCGTGCGCGGCGGCAACGATGGCCACCGGCACGCGGAACGGCGAGCACGACACGTAGTTCAGGCCGGCGCGGTGGCAGAACTCGATGGTGCGCGGGTCACCGCCGTGCTCGCCGCAGATGCCCAGCTTCAGCATCGGCTTCACCGCGCGGCCCTTGCGGATCGCAATGCGCACAAGCTCGCCAACGCCGTCCTGGTCCAGCGACTGGAAGGGGTCGCGGGTGTAGATGCCCAGGTCCTCGTACAGGCGCAGGAACTGGCCAGCGTCATCGCGCGAGAAGCCGCAGCCCATCTGCGTCAGGTCGTTCGTGCCGAACGAGAAGAAGTCCGCCTCCTCCGCGATCTCGTTCGCCGTCAGCGCAGCGCGCGGCACCTCGATCATCGTGCCGATCGTGTAGTGCACGCGGCACCCGCTCTCCTCCAGCACCTGCTCCGCAGTCGTCACCGCCTGCTTCTTCGAGTAGCTCAGCTCCTCCTTCTTGCCCACCAGCGGGATCATGATCTCCGGCTGCACCGCCACGCCGCTCTTCGCCACCTTCACCGCAGCCTCCAGGATCGCGCGCACCTGCATGTTGTAGATCTCCGGGTACGTGATGCCCAGGCGGCACCCGCGCAGGCCCAGCATCGGGTTCTGCTCGTGCAGCGCCTTCACGCGCTGGCGCACCTTCTCCACCGGCACGCCCACCTTCGCCGCAAGCTCCTCCTGCGCAGCGCGCTCGTGCGGCACGAACTCGTGCAGCGGGGGGTCCAGCAGGCGGATCACCACGGGGCTGCCGCGCATCGCACGGAACAGGCCCTCGAAGTCGCCGCGCTGGATCGGCAGCACCTTCTTCAGCGCCTTCTCGCGGCCCTCCTGCGTGTCCGCAAGGATCATCTCACGCATCGCGTCGATGCGGTCCGCCTCGAAGAACATGTGCTCCGTGCGGCACAGGCCCACGCCCTCCGCGCCGAACTCGCGCGCCTTGTCCGCATCCGCCGGCGTATCCGCGTTCGCGCGCACGCCCAGGCGCTTCACGTCCTGGCACCACCGCACGAAGATCTTGAAGTCGCCCTCCAGCTTCGCGGCGCTCAGCTTCAGCGCACCCTTGTAGATCAGGCCGCGCGTGCCGTCCAGCGTGATCACGTCGCCCTCCTTGAACGTGTTCCCGTTCAGCGTGAAGCTGCGGCCGCTGATCACCATGTCACCGCAGCCCGACACGCAGCACTTGCCCATGCCGCGCGCAACAACCGCAGCGTGCGACGTCATGCCGCCGCGCGCCGTCAGGATGCCCTGCGCCGCGTTCATGCCCGCAAGGTCCTCCGGCGACGTCTCCAGGCGCACCATGATCACCTGCTTGCCCTGCGCAGCCCACGCCTTCGCAGACTCCGCGTCGAACACAACCTGGCCCACGCCAGCACCCGGCGACGCAGCAAGGCCCTTGCCGATCGGCTTCGCAGCCTTCGCAGCAGCCGGCTCGATGTTCGGGTGCAGCAGGTGGTCCACCTGCTCCGGGTCCACGCGCAGCACCGCCTCCTCCTTCGTGATCATGCCCGCCTTGTGCATGTCGATCGCGATCCTCAGCGCGGCCTGGATCGTGCGCTTGCCGTTGCGGCACTGCAGCATCCACAGGCGTCCGCTCTCCACCGTGAACTCGATGTCCTGCATGTCGCGGTAGTGCGCCTCCAGCTTCGCGCGGATCTCGCACAGCAGCTTGTAGTTGTCCGGCATGAACTCCTCCATCGACGGGTAGCGCTTCTGGCGCTCCTCCTCGCTGACGTTGTGCTCCTTCGCCCACCGCAGCGACAGCGCCTTGCCGATCTGCTGCGGCGTGCGGATGCCAGCCACCACGTCCTCGCCCTGCGCGTTCACCAGGTACTCGCCGTAGAAGAAGTCCTCGCCGGTCGACGGGCTGCGCGAGAAGGCAACGCCAGTGGCGGAGCGGTCGTTCACGTTGCCGAACACCATCGCCTGCACGTTCACCGCAGTCCCGATCAGGCCGGTGATGTGGTTCAGGCGGCGGTACATCGTCGCGCGCGGGTTGCCCCAGCTGCGGAACACGGCCTGGATCGCAGCGAACACCTGCTCCCACGGGTCCTGCGGGAACGGCTTGCCGCTCTTCTTCTCGAACAGCACAAGGTACTCGTCCACCAGCTTGCACAGGTCGTCCGCCGTCAGGTCCGTGTCGAACTTCGTGCCCTTCTTCTCCTTCATCTTGCCCAGCGCGTGCTCGAAGTCCTCGCGGCCCACGCGCATCACGATATCCGCGTACATCGTGATGAAGCGGCGGTACGAGTCGTACACGAAGCGCGACTGCTCCGGCGACCGCTTCACCCACGCCTCCACGATCGCGCGGTTCAGGCCAAGGTTCAGCACCGTGTCCATCATGCCGGGCATCGACGCAGCAGCGCCGGAGCGCACCGAGAACAGCAGCGGGTTGTGCACGTCGCCGAACGTCTTCTGCATCTCCTTCTCCACGCGCGTCACGTTCGCCTTCACCTGCGCCACAACGTCGTCCGGGATCGTCTTCGTCTGCTGGTAGTTCGCGCACACCTGCGTCGTGATCGTGAAGCCGGGCGGCACCGGGATGCCGATGTTCACCATCTCCGCAAGGTTCGCACCCTTGCCGCCGAGCAGCATCTTCATCTCGCGGTGGCCATCCGCCTTCGAGCCGCCGAAGTAGTACACGTGCTTCGTGTCGGACATGGTTGCTGGAGTGGCAAGTTAAAAAATGAGGTATATTTGTTTTTTGAGTGATGAAACAGAAAGAAAAAAAGAATGCGTTAGGTTAGGTGAAATTAAAATGACTTTGAAACTGGCAGTAATAGACTGAGTTAAACTGCGTGGAGCGACAATGGCAGAGACGTCGGGAGGGCAAAAGTTGCGAGCACGATTATGTAAGATGTGCGGAGTGCGTCATGGAAATGTTAGAGAAAATATTGTAATGTGCAAAAAGAAAAGAAAGAAGGGATACACAAGGGAAAGAAGGAGAGGGAAATGGAAAAGACATGTAATAAAATGTTCGAAAAAGAATAGTGTTTTGTAGCTGCTGCGTCAAAGGTTTGCGTATGGCCGGTTGGATTCTGCCTGCTCTTGATAGGTCCAAAAGTGGGTACCATCCTCCACAAGTGCAAAGAAAGACACCTGTCAGTGCCAATGAATCCCTTTGGCCTTTAGAAATGCCGTTCGCACGGTCATGCGATACGCTGCTTACTTAAATGTGGTGCGTACGCACCAACACACACACACACACAGTTGGTGCTTCTGTGTTTCTTGCAGGATGCTGGCAAGCCTACACAAGCAAAGCCTCTCTCGCTCTTTAAACTACATTGATGGGCGGTAAGCTCCAAAGTCAACGTCACCTGTCAGAAATCATAAAGCTATTATAGCTCGTACTTGCCTCAATTTATGAGCGGTATTATTTGCTTTTTGTGTTTGATTTGCAGCGTATCGTAACGTGGCAGTAGAGGAAAAGGGAAGAAATGAAAAAAAGTTAAAATGACGCAACAAGACAATCATGGCGGACCCAAACAGGAGCCAGAGAAAGAAAGGGAAAAACAATAAAAAGAAGATTCAGCAATCTGAACAACAACAACACAGAGACTTCATGTTGACGGCGCGCAGCGAGGAGCGACGACACGAAGAGAGCGTGAGCTTGCACGGAAAAAAGAGGGAGAGAGAGAGAAAAAGAGAGCTGCGGAACACAACGAGAAAGAACCTTTCTTCAACTAAAAAAAAGGTGTTCTATACCAGCGCATCGACGTCAGAATCTTTTTAACAACTATCGTCTTCTGCTGCTGGGTGTGCAAAACCACATTAAAGTAAAAAAGAAAAGAGCGTTGACCGCACAGTCGCTATCGTACGCGTACTCAAATAACCCTCGACTTCAAAAACTTTATTTCCGTGCCCGCAGCTTCTCCTCGCGTCTCGTAGTGCATGCACACCTATCAACCAGCACCAGCAAAAAAAAAAAACAGCGATATGGGAAAAAAAATCGAAACACCGTCCCACCTTTCTCTATTCGTCCCTCTTTACAACTCGCAGTCGGAGGAGCGGGGAAGGAGTCAACAATAACAACAACAAAAATAAAAGAAATGCCATGCGACACAGCTACAACACATTTCTTTTTGTTTGATCGTTTTGCACAGGTGCGTATGAGTTCTTTTTTAGCGCGCGTGTGCGCTCGCACAACGCGAATGCTGCCCACTAGCTTACACTCGCCTTCTCTACATGGCAACAAGGGTAGCCTTCCTTCTTTGTTTTGTGCATTAGAGGTTCAACGGTCATTTACCGTCTGTGCACGAGTCTGCGCGTAGTTTTCTTTCTTTCTTTCTTTTTTTTTGGTCGCTGCTGGGTTTAACATCGTGGTATCTCTGGCGCGCCTTCACTCTTCTCGTCAACGTCGTTCCATTTTCGTGTCGGCAGGTCTGAATTATCCAGAGCAAAGGTCGTCCGTCACCAACCGTTCCTCTTAATGAGCGACCAAAGTACGACTGGAGTTGTTACGTTGATGTGCGTATGTGCATTCTTTCTCGCCCTCTTCAGTCTCGAGAGGCTGGGCACAGCGCCGTCATAATGTACTCGCCGATGTACGCCGCCACGGGTCCGTCAGTGGAGCGAATAGCGAGTCCAATCATCGTGTTGCCCTTCAGGTTGAAGCTGGCCTGCGCCAGCAGCCGCTCGTGCCCCAGCGACTCGCAGTACAGCAAGAGGGCCACCAAGTTCTTCTCCGTCACCTCGCGTCGATGCACAAGGTTGAGGCCGTACACACGCAGCACGTTCGTCGTCAGCCGCGTCGGGTCGCACTTCAGCTCCCGCAGCTGCGGCGGCATCGTCCACACCGGGTGGGGCAGCTTGCGCCACTGCTCCGCGAAGAAGGTAGTGTCGCAGCCCGTGGCAGGGAGGAGGAGGAAAGCGGCGGGGATCGGCGGGGCTACGACGTAGCGCACACCGATGAACTCAAACTCAATCGCCACCTGAATCTCCGGCGTCGCAGACTTTTGGTTGTTGCACGCCACCACCACACTCACCTCGGCGGGCTTGTCGTCTGCGTCGAGCACCGTGGTGGGGAACACCTGCGCAACACCGAGGCCGAACATGTTCCAGTTAATTTGCATCGTCAGGACACGCGTGTGGCGCACGTAGTCGTCGCCGGGGACGATGCGCAGACGCGAGGAAAGGATCAGCTTCGAGCCCATCTGCGACCACATCATCTCCGCCAGCACACCATTGCCCTGCGCAGGGGACAGGACGCTGGTGTAGGAGGTGGCCTCGCCCACGCCACCACCACCGCCACCACTCCCACCCGTTGCCCCTGCTGTGGTAGGGGAGCTGAAGCTGTTCAGGATGGGCACCTTCAGTGACGCATCGTCGTCGTCTATGCCGTTTTCCCCGTCCTCCTCGTCATCAATGCCGGTCAAATACTTGGTTGAGTTGCCCAACACCTTTGGTCCCATCAGCAGCCGCAGCGGCTTCGGTGCGACAGATGCGAGGGTGCCCAGCTCGTGCAGGCCACTGCGACCCTCACGCTGCCCTGCGTTGTAGCCCAACTCATCCCAGAGCGACGCGTTGAGGTGCGTCCCCTCCGAGGCCGCCAGCATGCGCTTTGCCACGTCAATGTCTACGGCGATGATGCGCCAGTAAAAGAAGGCGCGATCGCGCAGGTCGGGCAGGCATGAGTTGGTGCAATCGCCCAATACTTTCTCCAGCATCGCCAGCGCCTGGGCTGTGAGATCGGCGTTCTGGCCCGCCGCTGCTCCACTCTTCGTCTTCCCGGGCGACCCATGCAGGTAGAGCTTCGTCAGCGCCGTCATGGTCGCGTACTGCACGAGACGAGGCTGCTCCATAAACTGGTTCACCAGCACTGACAGGTACTCGGTGACGGCGTCGCTGACGTTGTCTGGGTACTCGCCAAGCACCCACGCCACGGCAGCACGGGCCTCGGTTGCCTCCAAGATGCTGAGCGACTCGCAGAGCGGGCGGATCACTTCGATAAACTTGCCCGGGTAGCACCGCAACACCATCTGCACTACCACGACGGTGTTCTCGACCAGGCGCGGCACACGGGTGGCGATGAGCGTGCCCAGCTGCCGCACACACTCCGCGGAGAGGTCGGGCAGCATAGTCGCCAGCACACCAATCGCGTTCACCGCCGTGCGCAGGAGCTCGGCGTCGGACTCGCGGGCGTACACCATGAGCTCGCCCAGCACGCGGCTCCCGTTCTCGTTGTTCGCGAGGCGCACGAGGAGGTTCAGCTTCTCCATCTTAACGTAGATCGGGTCCTCGAAGCGCACAAGAAACTTGCCAAGATGGGCAGAGAAGTACGACGAGAAGACGGGGGTGAGGAACTGGCTGATGTTGCGCAGCATCACGTACCGCATCTCAAAGCGCGGTGCCTCGATCAACACGATGAGGGAGCGAATCAGCGTGGCGGCGTACTGGTCCATCATCCGTGCCCGCTCCGCCTCCGGCACGCTCAGGTGGGGCTCGTGGATGGAGTGAAGAAAGAGGGCAACGGCGCGGACGGCGCTGAGGACGACCACGGGGCTGGCGTACTGCAGCAGGGGCAGCACCAAGGCGACCGTCTCCTCTCCGTCGCGCAGAAACTCATCGCGGTAGTGCGCGAACTCGCCCTCGTCGTCGTTCGACACGCCGCTGCTCTGCCGCTGAAAATAACCAACACCACCACCTCCACCAGCAGCAGTACCCGCACTGGCAGTGCTGCCGCGTCTGCCGTTCGTATACGAAGACCCTTGACGGCTCAAGCCGCCGCCAGTACCACCGCTGCGATGACGGCCCCCACGTCCGTTGCTGCCAGCCTTGGCCTCCAGCCCGTGCACGGCCTCGTGGCACTCCCACATCATAAAAATGGCAATGCCCTCGAGCAGGTACATCTTGGTCCACTCGCTGCCATCCGCCATCAACTCCAGCAGATGACTCCGCGCGTTTAGAATCGCATCAATGTAGGAGACAGGGGCGTTGCGGTACTGCAGCTCCAACATGGCGCGCACCGCCGCCGCCACCACCGCCGCGTTCGAGTCCTTCAGCAGGCCCTTGAACTTGTCGAGGATGTCCGACTCAGCCGACACCGTAGGGGCCTCTGCGTACTGCTTGAGCACACCCATCGCGGCAATGCGGCGCACGTAGGCAGAGGAGTCCTCCAGGCAGCGGTGCAGCGGGCCGGAGTCGAAGTCGGCCATCATGGGCAGCTGAATGTTCGTCATGGCCCGCAGCGCGGCACCACGCACAAGCGGGGAATCGTGCAGCGTGTCCTTCACCAGAGTGCCAGCCTGTAGCACCGTCCGCTCGGGCTGAATGCGACTGTTCTCGATGAGATAAAAGTAGGCGAGTCGCTTCATTGTTGGGTTTGTGCTGGAAGCGAGGGCAGCGACCTCGTTGAAGAGGCTGGACATGTCCTTACCCATCATCATGTAGGCGGTGACCTGGTAGAGGGCGGAGAGCTGGCGGGGCTCGTTCTGGCTGGAGAGGTCCTCCTTCACCATGGCGGCATCGAAGCCACGGTTGAAGTACGCCGCGCCAGAAACAAAGACGGACATGGTTGCCTTCGACTACTACTTGCTTGTGCCTTTTTTTTTTTAAGAGTATTGTGGACGACGAAGGATTAAGCAAGAGAGCTTCAAGACGACGCCAAAAAAGAGAGAGGAAAAGAAAGGAAGAGGTACAGGTTTGCAACGCTGGTGGGACGACGGCGAAGGCAGGAAATGAGGCTGCGAGACAGACACGTAAAACGCACTCGCCAGCTGATCACCACAGAAAAAAAAAACTATAAAAAAAAAAGAAGCAAAATGTGTTCAGCAAAAGCCACGAAGAGTGCCCAACAAAACAAAAAAAATACACTACTGACGAACTAGGATAAGAGAGAGAGAGAGGTTGGGATGAGGAACACGGCAGAAGATACACGCACTAAAGGATGCCTCTGAAGGGAAAAATAAGTGCGGAAACTCGTGGACACACACACAACAAAAAAAAAATGATGGAGCGATAACAAAGACGAAGAGCCTACGCCCTTTCCTCTTTTCTTTTGGGTTTTTTTTTTTGCAAGTTTGCGTCGCAAAAAAAGAAACTTCTTGAGAAGGCTTACTTGTTGTGTTTGACTTTAGTTGTTGCTGGTGTTGTGAACGCCTTTGCACAACAGCGACGCCAGAAGAAAAAAAAAACAAGAGCGTCAAAGATTGCACGCGAGACTGCACCACCTTTGAAAAAAAAAAAGGGAGTTGGATTCGGGGATTGACAGCGTTGGAGGCGGGAAGAGAAGGAAAGATGGGGGATAAAAAGAAAGTAGAAGACGTGCGATGAGGAGAGAAGGTAGCTGAACATCGAGAACAAAATTTTGGATGTACGTCTCTCCGTATCCGAGCTAGATGATTCGCGGACAAGTAGACGCACCTGCAGTGTTCCAGTCGCAGCGCAGTCAAAATGAGCCAGAAACAAACGCGACGAAGAAAAAAGTAGCGCACCAGCGAGAAGCACGGTTCAAGTGTGTGCAAGACCAAGTCAGCTCGTGCTGCTTTACCGCAACACTTCGTTATCTTTTATTCTCTTTTTCTTTTTTTTTTGTTGTTGTTGCGGCCCAGAAGAAGTAGCAGACGCACGGCACGAAGAGCGCCGCGAACACACACTCATACTCACACAAGCAGCGAACGCCGGTAGGACAAAACTTCGCATATGTAAAACGAGAGGTGAAAGTAACGCACGCCGTGAAAAACACGAAAGGTGAAGTTCAAAGCGAAGCGGCATCTATAATGCCTTCACTCTCACCTTTTGTTCACACGGTGAACTTCAGACACCGCGTGGCGTCGTGCAGCACATGGCACTCCACCGAGCAGAAGAGCGCCGTGCGACACCGCAGGCAGCGATACGACGCCGGCAACATGCACACCGAGCAGAGGTGGTGGTGACACGTCCCCTGCACGCCTTCTTCGCGCGTGGGAGCACACTCTGTTGAGGTACAGCCGTCGGTGGCACCCTCAACACCGGCCCCACTTGCATTGCGTCCACGGGCAGCGGACTGTTTGCCACGACGCCGGCGTGACGAGCGGGTGCGTGTGGGCAGCACAAAGGGCACGCCTGCCACCGACACCGCTTCAACAGCGGCAGCAGCAGTGTGTTCTGGTGTGCGCCTCAGAGCAGATGCAAAGGCCCTCGTCCCGTCAGCAGTGGCTGTCAGCAAGGACAGCGGCACCATCGCCTCTCCCTCTTCATCCTTGTCCAGACACGGCACCCGCTCGAGCCCGCGCCGACGCACCGGTGCTGCGGCAAGAGCCTCGTAACTCGGACAGAGCGCGTAGAGCTGCAGCAGCGGATAGGGCAATTCCGGTTCACCAAAAACATGCCCCTTCTCCAACGCGAGCCCATCGACAAAAGCGGAGGGCGGCTTCACGCTGGTTTTGGGATCTGCACCTCCGGCTGCCGGCGTTGCTGCTGCTCTTCGTGCCGCCCACGGTGCGCGTGATTGAGGAGACAGCACGTTGTTGATCATCAGTGGCGGGTGGTCCAGCATTACACGACGCCACTGCTTCACCAGACGCAGCTCTGATGAGAGTTTCCCCACCAGAGAAGCGGTGACCGACAGACCAGCGTTGGTGTCACTGTGCTGCTGCTGCTGCTGATCACGAGAGCGTGAGAGGTGGTCACACGCCGTTGTCGCCTCTGCTGTCGTCGCTTGGACTCCTGATGAGGTGTCCTCTTGCTTCACAGCCTGCGCATTGCCATCCTCCTCCTCTCGTCCTCGCTTGCGTGCCATAACAGCAGTCGAGGTGCCGCCAGCTGGTTCTGCTTTCACCGCTCGCACGGAGAGCGCCACCACAGGTGCAACAAAGGATGCGGCGGCGAGAGACAACTTCTCTTCACCTTTCCGTGTTTGGCCACGCCGCGACGGAACAGCAGTGCCTCTGCGAGACTGTCCACCTGTCTGCTGTACCGTGCGACGCACACCTGTGCCACCTCTAGTAACAGCCTCTCCGTCGACATCGCATTCATCTTCGTCGCCGCTGTTCAGACGTGAGGCGCTGCAGCTGCTGCCTCTACTGGACATGCCGCTGCTGATGCTGCTGCTGCCACTGCTCGACGCTTCTACCTGCGCCGCAGCGGCCTGGACAGAGTCCATGTATGCTCTGTGCTGCTCCTGCAGACTCGCAGTGAGCGGGACACGCGCACCGCTGAGCAGCGCTTCGGCAGAAGGTCGTAGACCACCGTGACTGAAACTGCGCTTCACCCCACTCTTACCACCGCTGCTCTTCGCCGACCCTGCTGTGCCTGGGGCATCGTGTGGCATTAATGACTTTGCGCTGCGCTGCTGTTGGCCTGACGTGTCAAGAGAGACGTCTTGTCCCATGCGGCGCAGCGCGGCCTCGACGTCGACGAAGGCGTTGTCATCACTCAGCTGGGCCAGTCGGTCCTGCTGTGTGGCGCGTCTGCCGTAGGAGCCACTCATCTCGCCTCGACGTAAGGGTTACGCGTGGCTCGTTGGGACTGTGCGCTAGGCAAAACGTGCCGCGTCGGCGGCGAGGCAGCTGCAAAGTAGTTCCTTCCTGGTTGACTATTATTTATTTGTGGTGTTGTTGTTTTTTTAGCATAAGCAACGCAGTGGTACGAGAGATGGGAAGAGACGAGAGAAATGGGGAGAAAAAAAGGGGGAGATTAAGGAAGCACGACGTCGTCATCACCTGCGCCTCTCTCTATATTTCTCGGTGAAGTCGTGAACGAGCTCACAGCTCTAGACAACAGAAAAGAACCCGAAAGAACTAACTTGCCTTCCCGTGTACTAAAGGTGCAAGGAAGGGTGTTCAAGTGAGGAACTGGCTGTGCTCAACAAGATAGAATGGCAAGCCATGTGGACGCACTACCTCCTTCCCACGCGTCCTTCATAGCCGAAGAGAGGGAGAGAGAGAAGCACTCCTTCCCGGTGTTAGGCACACCAACACACTCAACACACTCTTCTTCACCAACAGCACGGTGATTGCTGCGAGGGAAAAAAACGAAGCGCAACATTTCTCATACTCCACCACTGTCCAGTTCGTTGTTTGTTTTAATGTTTTGAAAAGAGTGTAAATGAAAAGAAAGAAAGAAGTGACACGAAGTCGAACAAACTGAGGTAACCAACAGCGCGTACATTACACTGACGAGTAAACAGACCTACTTAACCACAGAAATGTGAAGGAGAAGAGGAGTAGTAGCACTTACCGGTTGGCCTTGGCCACACGCTCCACCTCATCCTTCTTCTTGATGGCGTACGAGTTCGAGCTGCCCTTGGACGCGTTCACGATCTCATCAGCCAGGCACTCCGGCAGCGTCTTGAGGTTGCGGAAGGCAGCCTCGCGCGCACCCTTGCACATCTGGTAGATGGCCTCGTTCACACGGCGCATCGGCGACACATCGACGGCCTGGCGGCGCACAACACCACCGGAGCCGACGCGGGTCGAGTCCTCGCGCGGCGCACCCTTCGACACGGCGTCCACCACCACCTGCAGGGGGTTCTCGTCCGTCAGCAGAGCGACGATCTCCAGCGTGTGCTTCAGCAGGCGGGCAGCCTGCAGCTTGCGGCCGTTGCCGCGACCCTTGAACATCAGGCCGTTGGCCAGGCGCTCAACGATCGGCATGCGGGCCTTGTAGAAGCGGCGCTTCTGCCAGCGGCCGGCGGAGTGCGGCACGTACGCGGCCGTCACGGAGATGTGGTCGCGCAGGGCCACCTCCGCCGACTCGAGGCCCTCGTAGGACCACTTGTTGAAGAGCTTGGGAGACTTGGCGCTCATGATGTCCCTCTGTCGATTCTTCTGAGGAAGGTGATACATTTATTTTTTTTATGGTGTAAAATAGAGCATGTGAATGTAGTGCAGCGAGCAACGGGGAGAGAGACACGCAGTGAAACGCAAGCGCATCAAATCGCAGTGGTGCACGCGTCAGAAGCGCGTAGTAGAGGGTAAAGCAGACAGAGAAGGCAGACAATGAGAGAGAGAGAGAGGGAGGGGAACAGTAGGAAAAGAGCAGTAAAGTATGAAAACAAAAGTTAAATAGAGAGAAGAAGAGAGGAGGTGCACAGCGCCGCGATCTAGAGAGAGATGCCAGAGCCGAGAACTTTACATCTGGGCAACATTTATATCTCCACTGAAGCCGGTAGCACCACTCATATCAAAACGCAAAAGAGTGTAAGAAACATCCTTTTACGTTCTCCCCGCGATGGGCTGCATCAGCAAAGCCGGTCGCAGAGAAGTTGACTGAAAGGAAGATGGCAGGGAAAGGGAGAGCGAGGAGAGAAAAAGGGAAAAAAAGGAAGAGACAGCGGCCCCCATTTTTTTTTCTCTTCTCTTTACACCTACAAGCAAGAGAAGGGGAAAAGCTGAGTAAGCAACACACAAAAGCCCTTGCTTGTGTTCCCTTTTCTTTCTCCCCTCTTACCTTCCCTCTCTCTCTACCCACCTGCACTCAGACCATTCCTTGAAGGGTGTCCCCACCCTCCGCAATGCCGCGAAGGAGCGTGTCGCCGTGCCACCTCTCTCAGACCTCAGCAGCGATTCGCCTCCATCGAAAGAGGGAAACAAGAACAAGGGTAAAGGGGTTGCGACGATCTTCTCGCATAACTTCCCCCAAGCTCTTCTTCTGAATAGCCTCCGTGTTGCTCATGCAGCACCGTATTTGTGTTTCTATATTTCTTTTGTTGTTGTTGAGAGAAATAATAAAGAAATGAAAACAGAGAAAAGTTTGCGTAAAGCGTCGTTTGCGCGTCTTCGCCGGGTTTTTGCCTTCTCCCACCCTCTAGCACTCACCAGAAATTACCTGCCGTATACACACACAGACGCACTCGTCTCCATCAATAACAAGATGAAGAGCTTCCTGCGTCAATTCAGAATGTAGGCGGCAAATTTCTTCCTTGTGTCCTTTTTCTCGGAGAACCAAAATAAAAGAAAGGCGTAGAGGTGGAGAGACGGGACAACCATCGACGAACACAAGCAAACGCAAAGCACTAAGAATCCGTCAGCTCCCGTACACATGCGTGCAGGAGAAGACCCACCCACACGTAGCAGTCGAGAGAAAAAGGAGAAGAGAGAGCAGTAGCACTTACCGGTTGGCCTTGGCCACACGCTCCACCTCATCCTTCTTCTTGATGGCGTACGAGTTCGAGCTGCCCTTGGACGCGTTCACGATCTCATCAGCCAGGCACTCCGGCAGCGTCTTGAGGTTGCGGAAGGCAGCCTCGCGCGCACCCTTGCACATCTGGTAGATGGCCTCGTTCACACGGCGCATCGGCGACACATCGACGGCCTGGCGGCGCACAACACCACCGGAGCCGACGCGGGTCGAGTCCTCGCGCGGCGCACCCTTCGACACGGCGTCCACCACCACCTGCAGGGGGTTCTCGTCCGTCAGCAGAGCGACGATCTCCAGCGTGTGCTTCAGCAGGCGGGCAGCCTGCAGCTTGCGGCCGTTGCCGCGACCCTTGAACATCAGGCCGTTGGCCAGGCGCTCAACGATCGGCATGCGGGCCTTGTAGAAGCGGCGCTTCTGCCAGCGGCCGGCGGAGTGCGGCACGTACGCGGCCGTCACGGAGATGTGGTCGCGCAGGGCCACCTCCGCCGACTCGAGGCCCTCGTAGGACCACTTGTTGAAGAGCTTGGGAGACTTGGCGCTCATGATGGATAGCTGCAGATGTGCAATCGCGATGTTGAGTATGTGGATGTGGTGTATGAGGGTGGGAGGAGAGAGGGCAAGAAGAGAGACACACAGTGAAAGGCGGGAAAGCAGCACAAAGCAAAGGTGGGGTGACGCAGAACAGCCCTGCTGCATCCATCGCAGCTGAAGAGGGTTTTTGCTGCATTTTTGGTTTCCATTTGGAGCACGGGTCTTGCTTTGGCGTTTCTGGCAGACAAGCAACCGAGCCCTCATCTTTATTTGGTTTTTTTTTTTATTGGGTGGCAATTGCACGGTGAAGCGGATCTAAACTGATGACCCGTTCGCCATAGAGTCAACCCAATCGTGGCAATGCTTTGCTTTTTCTTTTTTTTTTTAGTCAGGAGGCGCGCGATAGCTATTCCTGTGCATCTGGAGACAGTATGTATATGTATCTCTGCCGTTGTAGCCCAACCGCGCATTACAATTAATTTTCTTTTCTTTTTTTCCCTAGCCCTCGATTCCATCCATGCATTCCATGCCGACTACAGAATCGGTGAGCAACAAAGAGAGAAGGAGCAACGAGATTGAAAGAAAAAAATGGAACGGTACGCCGCAAGTGCAGAAGAAAAAGGACGATGAAGTCGATGTCGCTGCCTGTGTGCGAGTCCTTACAACTCAGGTAGCCTGCCTCCAGCGGCCCTCATTAAGCTTAGTAGTCGTCATTCCCATCATCGCCACCACCGCCAAAGCTGTCGTTGTCATTGCCGCCATCGCTGCTGAAGTTGGCGTCGTCGTCGTCGTCCTCGGCCATGCCGGTGGACATGTCATCCTCCTCATCGCTGTCCTCCTCGGCCTCCTCGTCCAGCTGACCCGCGGTGGCCACCGCACCCGTGCCATTCAGACCAGCACCACCACTCACAGCGGCACCAACACCATTACTTGCGCCACCAGCGTGGCTCCATCGCCCCAGCGCGATCAACGGGATGTCACCCTCGGCGAGGCCATCCTCCTCACCACGACCGCGACGACCACCGGCGCGACGGCCCGCGCGGCCACCACCACCACCCATTCCGTCCTCGTCATCCTCGTCATCAAACGCAAACTCATTCAGCACCGCCGATGCAGCGGAAGCAGGAGCCGCGCCAGCCGCAGCGGACTTACCATACTCAAAGCCATCGCCACCGCCCACAGTACCAAAGACGCCACGCTGACGCGCTGCAGCCTCCGCCACCCGCAGCACACGCGGCCCGGCAGCCGTCACGTCGATGAGGCCACCCGTCACCGCCATTGCCTCCACCTCCGCGTTGCCCTGCGCCTCTCCGCTGGCCAGAAGGGCGTAGGCAGGTAAGAACACCTTCGCGCCGCGGCGTATGGGCCGGGGCGGGGCCGGCCGGCGCTGCGGGCGGAGGCGCAGCATCTTTTCCTGCTTGCGAGTCAGCCGACCACCAGCAGGGACGCGGGCGGCGAGCAGCACCATCGAGCTTAGCTCGTCCGGCACGCCAAGGGCACGTAGGGTGCGCTGCAGGGCAGTCTGTGCGGCGCGTGAAGCAGCCCGGGTGGCGGCGGACGGCTTGGCAGACTCCTCTTTAGAAGCCGCAGAGGTGTCGACACGGCTGCCGTTGCCCGCCGTCACGTCGCCGCTCTCGTCTACCCTTTCCCTCTTCACCGGACCCGCTCCTGCTGCAACGGCTGCGTTGGGCGGCGTCACTGCCACTGTCGCTGTTGCCGTTGCCAACTCTCCCGCCATTCCTGCCCACAGCTCGCGGTAGTGGAACGGGTTCAGCGGCTCCGCGTGGCGGCACACCTCCGAAAACGTTTGCACGTCGCTGCCCTCCTCATCCGGTACAAAGCAGTCGAAGTAGACACGCAGCCGTGGCGGAGGACGACGCTCGGCGTCCATGGGATAATAGCCCATCCCATCCGTGACGTTCGACGCCGCCGAAGCAGAGCGACCCATGAAGCTCATCGACGAGGCAGACACGCTTCCTGACACGTTACCGCTCGTGGCAACGCTGCTGCTGCTGCTGCTGCCACCGCCTGCACCCTTCAGAAAAGGTCCACAGGCCGCATCAGCGTCGATGGTGGGCAGGACGATGGCGTGTGCTGGCGGCTCGCCTTGAGCATTACTACGTGTAGGTGCCGTGAGGGCCGGTGCGGTTGCCTGCTGGACGTGGTAGCGATAGGCGCGTGGCGGGTAGAGGGCGTCGTCGTAGGAGTGGATCTGCTGGCCGGGCTGTGGCCGCTCGTAGCGGTTGCGTCCAAAGCCACCGCGCATAAGTAAAGAAGATAAGGAAGAAGAAAAGAAAATCGAGTTGGGGCTGCTGGAAGATACACAAGGCAGTTAACAACGCAATCTAGTGCCGTTTCCCTTTCTTATGTACTTTACCTTCTTTTTCTTTTTAATGAGTTAAGAGTGCTGCTTACAGTGAATCTTAGAAGTCCTTACTCGTGTGTGGCTTCTTTGTGGCTTTTAAGGCACAATTTGTTTTCCTGGCTGTGAACGGCCTGCAACGATTGCTGTGGGTCTGCGGAAATGTCTGTGATCAGATAAGAACTAAAAAAAGGCTCGCCACTAATGTATATTTTTGTTTGTTTTTTGCATGCGCGGCCTGTGAATGTCGACTGGGCCTGTCGGCTCGATTGCGCAGAGGAAGCGCAGGACGTACCTGCTGTGGCTATTCCTTGCGCAGCAGATTTCTATATATTTTTTTTAGAAACAAAAAGCCAAAAAAAAAAAGGAGCGGTAAGAGATTGGTGGAGCAGGTGAGATTTAATTACAAGAGGGCAAAATTAAGGGTGCTACGTCACTATACTGCAATCACCTCCAAAACGTCTGCGGAGAGCTGTGGAGAGCGGTGCTGAAGTCTAACCTCCGCACAATGAGAGTAGGTGTCAGCACCGGGTAACTCCATAAGCGCCACGTCTTTTTGCTCAAGAGAAAGCGGATGTTAAATATGACAACACACGCGCGTACACAGACACGCTTGGTCGTTCATTATTGTTTTTTTTTTTCCAGACAGCCACTCATTTGCTTCAGTCGGCCGCGAGCAGCTCAGTGCTCTCTTGCTATTGTTCGTCAACCACACTTCGCAATACGTTTGTTTTGTTGTCGTTGTTAGGTTAAGCATCTACGTCATTGTTGCCCCGAAGATAAACCGACGCGTAGTGGTAGAAAGGAAAATTTTTGATAAAAACAGCACAGCACGTCACAGCGAGTTTATACAGCTCTAAAGAAAAAAAGAAAAAAAAAGGAAAGCACTCGACAACTATGCATATATATTTTTTTCAAGTCATCCCGAACAGTCCTCGAAGGAGGAGCATTAACAAGTGTTAAGTAAAATAAATAAAGAAAAAGCGAGACATAACAGAATAAAAGTGATATTAAGGGAAAAGCATCACGCACACGGAAGCACCAAACAAAAAAAAAATGCAGAATGCAGGCACCGCGCCGAAGAGGAAGCCCCACAATGCTCGTAACGAAAACACAAGCGCTTATAGTGCAAGCATGAATAAGGCGAACCTCGCAGAGAAAAATAATAATAATTAAAAGTGTAGTGATTAATGGTGCAAACTCTGCTTTTCCAACGGAAAAAAAAGTACGAATTGCCATGATGGTAAAAGGACATATTTTCTCATCGCTTTAACTTCTTCTATTATGGTGTATATGCGGGGGCGAGGTACATCGAAGGGAATAGAAGAAAGGGAGAAAAAAAAAAGAACAAGGGGTGATAGTGGGGTAAAAGCAGAAAAAAAAAAAAAGAGAAAGAGTGCGAGCGAGGCCGCAATCCTTTCGACAACAACAAAGAAAATAAGGGGGTGAAAGACTCAAAAGACACTACTATACATACTACGGTTTCACATTAGACGGCAAAAGGACACATCTAATAGGAGAGAAAGAGATAGGGATCATGCTAGCGGACCATCTTAAGAGAGGCATTGGCAGCGAAGAGGCAAACCACGCAAGAGCCTCCACAGACGGCGCGCAGCAAGCGGGGAAAATAGAGACAATAGAAAAAGGCAGCGGGTGAAGAAAAAAAAAAGGTACACAGATTGGAAGCAAAAAGATAAAGAGTTCTAAGCGAGTTCAAAAGTGAAAGAAAAGAAGGAAAAGGAGGAAAAGTAGGAAGGTCACTTAGGCAGGGTGAGCCAGGACATCAGATTCACACGCTGGTTTTCAGCCGGCAAGACGCGGCCGACGCACACACACAGCAGCGCTCCCGCATCGAACAAAATGAGAGAGAAAAAAATACAAAAAAGGCTGATACTCTTCCCCAAAGGTTTGATCCTCACTTGCAGGAGCACCCTCAAAAGAGAGAGCAACCAGCAGCACAAGTACAAATACAAGGAAAGGAGAAAAAAAAAAAAAAAGAGAAGCTCTACCAAAGCAGTCTTTCAAAACCAGGCGTCATTTCGACACAAGTGAACGGAAAAGAGAGATCAAAATAAGAAGTTATGCTTGCTACTCAGAGACAAGCCGAAAAGGCAAAAAAATCAACGCAGCCGACTACATTCAATACTCTGCCCCGATCATGCTGAGGCTGGTGAGTCCATCCATCTCGCTGTCGTCAACGCGACTCTTGTGCGGAGTTGCCGAGTTGAAGATGCCTCCCATCAGCGGCACCCCAGCGGAGGCCAGCGAGGAGGCGCGGCTGCGCGTCTTCGCTGGTGCCCCTACGCGCTGCCCATCCACGCCGAGGTCGAGATCGCCCTGCGTCTCGAAGTTCGACCGACTCTGCAGACGGCCACGGCTTGATGGGATGTCACTCCGGTCCGACACCCCAACTCGTCCGTTGCCACCGCTGGCAGAGTTGCGATTGCGTGAGGAGCCGATGGACCGCCGTGAGGATGCCCGGCTAAGCCCCTGGCCAGCCGCCTTCTTCGCCACCCCGCTGCCAGCCACGTTGATGCGGATGGTGGAGGGCTGTCGTGGCAGCACGCGGCGCTCCTCTGCCGCAGTGACGGAGCGGTCGGACTTGGTGGTGGGGGTGCGCGACATGGCGGAGGCGAGACGCTCCTGGCGCTGGCGGTCGGCGCGGCGGCGCTCGCGTGCGCGGGCCTCGACAGCGGCGATGTGCGGGTCGCCCACCAGGCGCACCTTCCCGTCCGTCTCCGAGACGTCTAGGATCTGCCCAGGGATCAGGTTCGACCGCACCAGCCTCCCTTTGCCCGTACCGCGCTGAATTCCACCGTTGCGCATCCTGCTCGTGTCGCTGTCACTGTCTGTTCCCCGGCTCTCCTGGCGCTGCCGTGCGGCGGCTTCCATCTGCTGGATCTCCGCCTGCAGGCGAGCCGCCTCCTCCGCTTGTGCGGCCTGCCACGCTGCGGCCTTCAGCCGTGATGCCTCTTGCTCCGCCGCGGCCTCGTGGCGCTCCCGCTCTGCTTCAGCCGCTTCGTCAGCGGCGGCCTGCCAGAGGCGCGAGGCGACGTCCCAGAAGTCCTCTGCCGACTCCGCCTCCATCGCAGCGAGGACGGCACGGGCGTCCAGCTCTTCCTCGGCCAGATCCACCCGTTCGTCTTCGAACTGCGCCGCCTGTGCAGCCGCAGCACGCTGACGGCTGCTGTCCTCCGACTTGGCTGCATTTACCTTTAGCTGATCGAAAGCGGCCTTTTCCTCAGCGCGGGTTGCGACGCGTGCGGCGGTCTCCTGCGCGAGGAGGGCTACGATGGCTTGCCTGCGCTGGGCCTCCGCAGCCCTTCGCTCCTCCGCTTCGCGAAGCTCGCGCATGTGGACGGCGTGATGCCCGCGGCAGTCGCGCATCTCTTTCAACAAGCGCTCGACCGTCACCATATCTATGCCGTGGTTCGACAAGCCGGCAGCCACGGCAGCAGCGTTGCCGCCCTCGTCGAGCGACTCCAGGAACTTCTTGTCAGCATCCGTGTAGATGAGCGTGCCGGAGTCGCCGCCGATAGTGCCCCGCTGTCCTGTCGATTCAGTCGCGTCATCGACGCCGAGCAACATCGACTCTTCCTCGAGGAAGCGGCTCACCTGTGCAAAGGCGAACTGAAGCGACGACGAGAGGCTGTCCTGTGGAACGTGCTCCTGCTTGAAGAGGCGCAGCTCCTCCTTGGCCTCACGCAGCAGATGACGCAGCTGCATCAACTCCGCGCGCTGCCTCTGCAGCTCAGCGGCCCTCTCGTCCTCTAAGCGCCGCTCTTCTGCCTCTTGCAGTGCGCGATTCCGCGAGCGTGCGGCTGCCTCCTCCTCCTCTTGGCGCTGCTTAAGAAGCTTTTGGTGTTGCTCCATGCTGGGCTCACTGGAATGCGCGGCGCCGTTAAAGCCGTCAAGACGCTCCCGAATCACACGCAGGACGTGGTCCGTGATGTAGTTCAGATCCATCGGCGCGCCAGTTGCTGTTGTCAGGGCCGACTTCTGATTTTGCGCGTTCGCACCAAGCATAGCCTGCGATGGGCTGCACAGTGGTCCCGACGATGACGCCGAGGGCGGTCGCAAATCGTTAAAGCGCGTCAGCTGCAGCGGCTCCGACGGCATCTCATCGAAGGCGCGCCGCATCGGGTTGCCAGCCGCGGCGTCCTCCTTCGTACGCGCCTGTACAAGAGCGGGGCTCACGCACTCCGCCGCAACACCCACACGCTTTTCGTCCTCAGCGAATTTCGCCTCTCCCACGGTAGGCACGGCAATCGGTGCAAGCCCCGCTTCCGCTGATGAGGGCTGCTGCATGTGTGCTACCGGAGATGGGCACGTAGGGGCGTATCGTGTGCTTGGGAGCATCTCCTCTGCGAGGGGCGGCAGCACACCGGTGGGAATAGGGGGCAGAACCGCACGCACGAGCGGCGGTCGCGGCGGTGACGCGCGGCGGCTATGGTGAGGTCGCTCGACTCCACTGTCGGAGAACGGGGACGGAATCGTAGTAGAGGCGGAATGCAATCGAGACGGCTCCCGTGGCGACGACCGACGCGAGTGGCGCGCCTCTTCCTTTTGATGGTTTCTGCGCCTGGCGTTGCGAGCACCGCGCTGCTTCGCGCCACGGCGACGCTTTGCCGCCTCGTCGTCAGACGCAGTGGAAGACGTGGAAGCGCTAGAGACAGATGTGCGGCGCTCATCTCGGTGTTTACCGCGGCCATGGTGCCTTGAATGGCGTTTGCGCCGCTCCGCCGACGGCCTCTCATCAGAAGATGCGGAAGACTCCGAGATGCTGCCGCTCAGCGATACCGACTGCGATGACGAACATTCGTCGAGATCATCAGACCACGACGAGCTCTCTGGCGCGTCGGACCAATCCGAGTCTGAGTCGCTCGATACGACATGCTTGTGGTGCTTGACCTGTCGCTGGCGGTCGCCGATTTCGCCACTGCTGAAGCTGTTGGAGAGGCGCGACGATGGTCGATAGCACTTTCGGCTCCTCCGCTCCGCACGCTTCCTGCGCGGCCTATGCTTTGGACGGCTTGACGCCTCCACCACCACACAATCTGACACGTGCCGGCCGCGGTGGTTGTTTCCCGCAGTAGAATACTCATCCTCGCGAGGAGAAACGGAGTAGGAGGACAGCACAGCGTCCGACTCAGCTGAGTCGATGTGGCGGCGCTTACACTCCACCGCACGCGATTTGCCCTCATCGGTCTTCGAGCGCACATGTCCCACATTTTCGTTGAAGTCTGCCTCTGGTGAAGCGGAGCGGCTTCGGCGGCCGTGCTTCTTTTCAATTTGCGGGAGCCGTTCGCGTTTTTTGTCCTTTCCACTCGACCTCAGAGAGTCGCGTGACGCATCCTCGCGATCACGAAGCGGCGAGGAATGGCTCTTCTTGCTGCGCCTCCCGCCTCCCCGCTCCAGTCGAGAACGCTCTTCTCGTGGCTTTGTAGGCCTTTGGGGCACCGCGCCACCTTTGCTTCCCAACTCCTCATCCTCATTCTCCCCACCCTTCATGTGCCTTCGCGCGTCTTTCTGCACACGGTGCTGCTTGCCGCCGCCACGCTCTGCATTTTTTTCGCCTTCCTTTTCCGAACTTGCAGCATTTGCTTTGCGGACGTTAGTTACTCGCGCATCCTTTTGCACCTCAACCACGCGGTAGCAGCGACCGGAAGAAGAATACAGCTCTCGGTAAGAGGTCGGACTCATTTCTCTTTTCAATTGCGGTTCCTTCGACATTCCGCGTCGTGCCTTTGAGACGCTCCGCGGTTTCTGTGCGGTTGGACTGTCAACTACATTTTCGTCATCAGGGAGTAGGGCCTTTGCCGACGCTGACCGCTTTACCGCTTCTCGAACGGCAGCATGAACAGCCGCTGATGGCGAATCGACGCCGTACATGACTCGGTTTTCAGGCATGGCTGACGCACCTTTGTAAACCTCTCCATTTACGAAAACATACTTCGACTCGTGAAACGGCGCATCGTCAAAGAACACTTCTGCGTCGTCGTTTTCGGTCGTGCTTAGCGGTGGGGCGACCGCCTCTAAGGGGTGAAGAGAAATTGCACCGGCTTCTTGCAACGGCTTCACACGTTGCGATGCAAAGTACTGATGAGCGCTAATACGATCCGTCAGTACGCTTTTTCGAAGCGGCGGGAGAGTTTTTTGCTCGTAAATCAGCGCGTCGTCGCGCTGGTAGCTATTGGCAGCGGCGACATTGCGCGTGTAAGTTTTGTACATATGCGACGGTTTTTGTCGACCACGAATACCCTCGGAGGCTTTTTGCTGGAGATACACATTGCCAGCGAAGTGCATTTTGTCGCGCTGCTGCTGAAAGCAAATCGGGCAGTCAACCCCTACCGTTCTAATTTCGGCGTGGTTGCATTTCGGACATCGTTCAAAGTCAGACATTATCCCGTTTTGGCTGTTGAATGCAGGTATTGGAATAATAATAATAAGCTTGGCAGCGACAGTCCGGAAATTGGTCTAAGTCCTCCTGTCAAAAGAAGATGAAATAAATAAGAAAAAAAAGAGCTCGTCTTTCTGGCCAAGCAGTACACTTTTAAAAAACTTCAGGTGCACATGCAAGACAGCCAAAAGAAGAAAATTGTTGAACTCAATATTATTGCAGCAGAGGAAGCACGCCAGTAGCGCAAAAAAAAAAAAATTAGCTTTTGTTAAGATACGCCATAATATCATTTTGTTTTATTTTTTAGTAGGAAAACCAGATCACAAAGAGAGAGATAAGATCGAGAATTATCAGAAAAGAGAATCAGAGTTGTGAGGTGCGTTCAGATGAAGTGCAATAAATTGCAGCTCAAAAAAAATTTGGGGATGCTGAGATATGCGCATTGTCGGATTGTATGAGGAGCTGTTTTCCCTTTACGAAGCTCCATTCACGCGATTTAACGAATTTGTATTTTTCTTGTGAAGAGAATTTTTAAGCCCGATGCATCGTGCTTCGCCATCAGCGACGCAGATTTCATAATCAGCTTCGTTGGAAATTATTCGAAGCTACTGTCTGCCTATTCTTTTTTTTTTTTTTGCTCGCTTATCTCTCGTGAGAGAGTATAACGACAAGAGAAAAATCACCGCGAAACAGCATTGCGGAGACTGCGAGACGTACACCCGCCGCACCGAACAGAAGCACATACCCCAGGAGCCACAGAATAAAATTAAACGATTATCGTTAGGAGGCTACAGGTTCCACCATTGCAGAGCGGAACAAGTTCTGCGCGGCGACTGACGTGTGTGACCTCAGCATCTCTGTGTCCATCACGCAGTAAAATGAGGCCGAGCAGGTGAAAAACGAACATACAGTCCAGGCGTATTTTGACATTGCAATTTATGCCGTAAAAGAAATTGCCGTGTTACACGCAGCAAGGTAAAGTTTTTTTTTTTCTGCTCTAAGTGTCTCGTGAAAAGTTGGCATAACAATTTCAAAAGTTACGATCGCGCCAAAGGGATGCTGTTCACGGCTGCCAGTTCACCCATGTCTCTCAGCTGCTGACATTTTTTTTTGTTGTTGTTGCCGCACGTATACACCGGCACCAGCAGAAAAACATAGAAAAGTGACCGCAAATATCATACAAAAATAATTATCAAGACTTTTGCGCACTCTATCGCCGGTGCCTCGAATCGCGTGAGCTGCGGTAGTCTCTCCGAGATGACGAGCTACGGTGTTCGTTGTGATGACGCGAATCGTCTCGGGAGGAGCGATGGCGGTCACTATGGTGCCTCGATGACGGTGACCGAGATCGCTTTCGTTCGGACTGTCGTTGGCGGCTCGAATAGCTCTTCGCCGGCGCCGCATCCTTCGTTCCCCTCACCCTGTGAATTGAAGTGGCAACGGTGGCGGCTGCAGCAGTAATCGGAGCCGGGGGCTCACCTGGTGGAGGCGGGGGAATGGGGCCCGTGCGCCGCTTAATTACGCTCACCACTTTCTCTCCATTGCAGAGCGTATACTCTTCCGCTGGCAAGGCAATATAGCGTACGGTTTCGTCGTCTTGCGGAAGCGGTGTGACTGCTGCCGTGCTCGGCAGAGAAGGCGCTGCAGCTGGCGGCGCGTCGGTGGGAAGCCCAACTAAAGCAAGAAGCTCTTCTGCCGACACCGGCGCGACCGACTCCTGTGGTGCCGCTGGAAGTGTTTCTGCCACTGGCTCAAGTGTAGTCTCGGGAGGCGGAGTAGCAGCAACTGGGTCGGTCGGATGGTTTGGTGATGCGACAGCTGACGGCACATCTGGCTTTTTTACCTCACTCGCTGCTTGTCCAAATTCACTCTCATCCCTGATTATTTTAAGGAAGGGCTCGCTGTTGGCGAAGGTGTCTGACGGCGAAGAAGCGTTTTGACGAAGGCGCTCCGACTCCTCTTGCTCTTCCTTTCTCCGCTGTGCAGCCTGCTCCTCCTCAAGAGCCCTTCGCATGCGCTCTTTAATTTCTTTCTGTCTCTGGAGCTCCGCTTCACGTGTTCGCTGCGCAATTAATGCGGCTGCCTGACTAGCATGCTTGAGACGCTTGGTGTAACGGAAAAACAGTGGGTGATCTCCTGATAGAAAGTTAAATCGCGGGGTAGTGCGGAGAAGCTCGTCAAAATTAATAGACGACTCGCTAATTTCGCCGTTCGACCGCATTTCCTCATCGCGCAGAACGCGAGCAATTAATTCTGAGATTCCAGCTGTGCTTTGAAGCTTGATGACCAGGTTCAGGTTTTTCCGAGCCGCTTCAGCAAATTGCTCCTCGTTTTCTACGAATTCTCCATTCACATCGAAGACCATGTACCCGACCGGAATGTTGGCTGCCGCGGCTGCCGATCGCGGGGCAACACTCACGACCTCTCCATCGTTTCCAAATGTGATACCGAGCTGCTCGACTGGCTGAGAAACAACTTTCTTCTCCAGTTTCCGTATTACTACTCCGGCGTTGTCTGGCGGGGCTTTGTTGTCTACGCTGCTAGTGCCGCCCTTCAGCCTCTGCAAAAAACTAGACATATAGAATCGCACAAGAACGCTATTAGAATTGCTGGACAGAGAAAACAATAATTAAAATAAGCAGTGAAGTAGATCTAGTGAGAAAAAAAAATGAGTGTCGCTTGGACATTTAGAGGGAGGTGGAAGAGAAGAGAAGAGAGAGGAGTCAGTTGAGAGAAAAGTGTGTTAGCACTACAATGCCTTTTCTTTTTTCCGATTAGCTCGGTGAATGTTGATCCTTAAGCTGTTACTTTGTGGCGGCTACCGCAGGAGATCTTCAATTTTTGGAGACTAAAATATTGAATGTTAAATGGAAACGGAACATTTGCAATTTTTATTGATTTGTAAAAAAAGAAGAGGGCAAAGAATGCCATGGCAAACACACAAAGAACGAGGAGAACACATCAAGAGCACGCTCAACGCTTTAAAAGCCGCGTTACTACGCTTTGAAAGACGAGTGGTTCTGCAGCATATACGCAACATGATATAGGAGATAGAAAAGAAGAGTGCAGCCTTTTTCTCTAACAGTTTTCTATGCTCTGAAACATTTGATAAATGCCGCAATTCTCCACCGCCCAATATGACTTTCACAATAATGCTAGTTGCCGCTAAAACGGCGATAGAAAAGAGTGAAGCGTTGTGCTGCAGTTGTGTGCCCTTGATTTTTAGCGCAGTTAAGGCTACGCGCTGCTTCACTTTTTTCTTTCGCTGGGGGGCTTTCGAGAAAGGAAGCGTCGCGCTGTTCAGCCACTTGCTCGTACAGAAACAATTGCGCGTTTCCGGCGGCCGGTTTTACGGAGTTATGCAGGAGGGGGGCATTCGGGTCGCCGGTGCTTTTTCATGGTGCGGATCGGAAGTGTCACGATTAAAAAAAAAACCGCTATATCAAAGAAGTGCTTTTTTCTCTCCCGAGAATCGTGTGTGCATATATGTTTCTGGGCTTTAAAAAAGTTGGTAATATTCTGGCCTTAAGGATAAATAGAAGTCGCTGGCTTAAAACAAAATTTGAAAAAGTCATCCGTGACAGGATTCGAACCTGCAACCCTCTGATCCGTAGTCAGATGCTCTTCCATTGAGCCACACGGACTTCGTTTTAAGACTTTTTGCTCTTTGCAGCACGGCAAAGTAGAGTACTGACTTTCAGTGAGATGCGCGTTGCTGCAGAGCGAGCGTAGCGCAGTCGGCAGCGCGTGGGTCTCATAATCCCAAGGTCGTGAGTTCGATCCTCACCGGTCGCATACTTTTTTCTTTTTTTTTAATAATTCCCATCAGTGGAGAACTATGAGCGAACCTGCTAGGCTGTGCCTACCCAGCCCTCCTATGGCTGAGAGGATGGCAGCCATTTCCGACCCCTTTTCCACACCGATCTCTGAACGCTATCTGCCTCCGAAGTGCGATGGGAAAACGCGACAGGAGACACGAAACGGTCATTCGCGCTACTTCTTTATTTTTAAAAAAGGCTATCTCTTTTCCTCATCTCTGAACGCTATCTGCCTGCCGTGTGCGATGAGTTGCCGCTACCGGAGACACGAAACGGTCATGCATCAAATAAAAATACACAAGCAGAAACCAGACGCAAAGCTGTGCACCATCTCTGAACGCTATCTGCCTCCTGAGTGCGATGAGTAGGCGCGACTGGAGACACGAAACGTTCATTACCAACTCTTCTTCACTTCACGACAACGGCGGAACTGGCGCAAAGGCATCTGCTTAAGCACAGCAGCGAAAGAGAGAGAGACGAGGAGCGCGGAGGGAGAAAGTTGGAAGGAGAGGAGCATGATAAAGCGGGAAGTGGCGCGAATGTATTCATGTATTGCACGCTTCAACAATGACAGCAAGATCGTGTGATGAGCACAGCTACTTCAGTTTCGAGGCCTATACTCTCTCTCTCTCTCCTCGCAATGCTACGGCAGGCACGAGAGGCCGTTTGCACCACGCGCTTGTCGGGCGGGGTTATCTTCACCAGCAGCGGTCAGCCTGCTCGTCTGCTTTCTCTGGTTTTCCTAAAGTTCAACGCGTCACTATGCTGAAATTAAAGGTGAAAAAAAAAATCACGGAAAGGAATGAAGGCCTGTGCGTGTGCGGGGTGCCTTGGAGCAGCTACATAGAAAGGAACAACAAACATGAAATGAAGCAAGAAAAAGAAAACAAAAAAAAAATTCAGTGCAGCACGCGGCGCTGGAACGGCGGGGAGCCGGGTGGACGCATCACCGGCGGCAGCGGACGCATCAGTTCCGCCGAGGCGCCGCTCTGACTGGTCCGGGACGGTGTGGGGCCGCTGTCACCGCTGCGGCGTCCGCGACTTGCCGGAGACGCTGCCGCCGCTGCTCTTGTTGGCGTGCGGGTGATGCTCGGCAGCTGCACTACATCTATCGGTGCGGTGACGGCCACCGCCGCGGACTCGCTGTCGCTGTCGTCCGCACTCGAGACGCTGGAGCTGCGACTGCCGGACGTGCTGGATCGACTGCTCGCGTCACCGTGTGGCGCGTCGGCGGCTTCGGCATCGCTGTCGCTGCCGCTGCTACGGCTACTGCTCTCGCTACTGCTACGACTGCTGTTGGCGCTGTGGCGAGTGGCGGAGCGGGGCTCGAGGGTGTGGTCGACCTGCACGGCAACGCGCGCCACAGCGTCCGTCGTCTCCGCTGCTGCGGCGTGACTCAAGGGGGATGGAGCTAAAGTGCCGACACCCGCCGTAGTCGCCGGTGCTGGCGGTGATGCCGGCAGGCCCGTCTCACCGTGAGCGGTTTCGTAGCACACGTGCACCAACCGACCACGCGGCAGCGGCACCCCAGCATCCGTTCCCGAGGCTCCTGCCACGCCGTCCGTCTCCTCCCACTCCGGCGTCGTGTTGGCGGCCCCCAGCAGCGGCACAAACTCTGGCCCACTTGCCGAGTTGCTCGACGGCGCGTCGCGGCTGCGTGTCGACGCCGACGGCGTGCCGTCCTCGTTCACCACGCCCATAAAGCTGTCCATGCGCGCCACCTGATAACGCCGCCACCGGGCCAGCTCGGTGGAGGTGAAGAGACCATCGTTCAGCCGCACCACAGCCACCTCGGCTGGCCGCCAGTCCGGCGTGCCATCCAGCGCGTCGTCGCCGTAGCCAGCAGCGGCAGTGGTGGGAGGCAGCACGACGCGACACACTCGCCCCTTCAGGCGCGCCTCCTCCTCCATGAAAGACCAGCTGGACGTGCTGCCGCGGCGCTGCTGCTGCTGCTGCTGCTGCGGGGACGACATCCGCGAAGCACCCTCGTTCGCTGGCGTGTCTTTGTGGAGCTGAGGCGACTGGCTCTCCACCGGCGGTGACAGCCGGCGTGCGTTGCGCACCTGCTTCGTCCTGCCCCGCAGCCGGTCGCTCGGTGGTACAGGCGTGAGCCGGTCCTCGCCACACTCCTCGTCGCTGTTCAGGCGAAGCAACTTGGATGCGGTGAGGAGGTTCGACGGCGGCTGCTGCTGGTGCACAACCGGTGTGCCAGCGCCTGCGGCCACCGCTGCGCTGTACACTTCCGCCTCGCTCTCGCTGTCCGCCGCGTCAACCTCCGTCGTGAGGTTCGCCAGCGTTGCCACGCCGACCGCGGAGTCAGCCGGGCTGTCCTTCAGCAGCGTCGTCCCCTGCGTGCGCGTCATGAGGTCTGAAAATCCTTCCGACCCACTCAACACGCCCGCGCTGTCGCTCTCGTCGTCGTCACCCACGATGTTGTACTCGCGAGGGAGAAAAATGGCGTGGCGCGCCGTCGCCGGCGCCACCAGGTCGTCGCTGTACTCCCGCATCACCATGCAAGCCCGCCGCTCTTCCGCCCGACTCTTGCGCTCGCTGGCAGAAAAATTGTCGCGGAAGTGTTCGTAGAGGTGGTCGAGTGCAGCGGGGCCGGAGACGACGCTGCTCGTCGCGCTCTCTCTCTGCCCCGCGCGTGGCGCTGCGGCGTCATCGGGAGCTGGGGGCGGCGGCGACCTGCCGTTGCTGCGCTGCTGCCGCGGCCTTGGGGAGTTGCGGGACGGCCGCTCGGTTGCTGTTGTGCTGGCGACATTCGTGGCATCGCCGCCCTTTACTTTGCCATGATCGCGCGTCACGGAGGGCTGCCCTGCGACGCGCGTGGAGGGGCTGGGCCGGAAGAAGCCGCGGATGTGGTTCATGCTGCCCGCAGTGCCCCACCGTCAATTCCCACTTGCGGCGATGGAAAAAAAAAATCTTAGTGGTGCGGTGAGGTTATAATTAATGTCAGAGAGAGAGAGAGAGAGAGAGAGAGAGAGAGAGAGAGAGAGAGAGAGAGAGAGAGAGAGAGAGAGAGAGGCAGGCGAAGAGGAAAGAAAAGCTTTTGTTTTTCACTCTGGCGCAGCTGCGACGTCTCCAACAACAATGAACGACTGAAGCAAGAGTGAAAAAAAAAATGTTTGAGACAAGCTCAAGGCAGAAAGAAAATGACAGCACCTCGAAGATGGAGAAAGGCAAATGAAAAAGATACAGAAAAGAGCAGAGGGCAGTCAATAGAAAAAAAAAGAGGAAGAACAAAGAGAGAACGAAAAGAGAAAATGAAACTAAAGAAAAAATAGATAAACACACACAGAATCAAAGAGCAAGAGACACGATGATGGATGCTAATCACAGGTGAAAAAGTTCTAAAAAAAAGGGAAAAAACAAAGAAAAAAAGTAACAAACACGTAAAGGAGGCAAAGACAGAGAGCAGGAAAAAAAAGGGAAGTTTTGTGGATCGACAGCGAGGAAGCGGGTCACAATATGCAAAGCACAAAAAAAAAGGTGAAGAAAAAAAGCAAACGTACGTGGCGAGAGTGTATCGAGTGAAACCAAGATCGAGGGAGGGCGGTCCTTCGCCGCGCACAGACCTCGACGGCGCTCGGTGTTAAATGATAAAAAGGGAGAGAGAGAGAGAGAGAGAGAGAGAGATGGAGAAGCTGTACGACACCTCGGGTATCGGAGGTGCGTAGCTGCTATCTCAAACTTTTACGTTGAAAAGATCACAAAAAAAAAAGCCACGATCCAAGACGAACGTCAACAACAAAATTTTAAGATTAAAAAAAAAAAAAGAGAGAGCAAGAAAAACAGGAAAAAAGCAGAAGAAGAGAGTCAAAGCGGAGCTCGCAAAAAAAAAAAATGTCAACAGGCACCACCACCAAGAAAAAACAACAACACGCTTTAACAACGGAAAGAAGTATAGAAAGACCAATCTAGCGAGATAGGAGGAGAGGAGACACACACACTCCAGCGTCAAGCCCGTACGTCGCAACCTCTTTGGGTTCTACGTCGTTTCTCTGGTAGCGCAGAATTAAAAAATAGTAAAGGAGACGAAAGGGGTTTTGACGAGTGTTTGTATTGTGGTGCTTGTGCACGTGCGTGCGTGTGCGCGCGGCGAATTTCAGTCGGACACCACGCGTCGCAGCCACTCGACACCTTCGCAGGAATGAAAAGAAAAGAAAAAGGTGGAGAAAACAACAACAACAACAAAAAAGACGTTCCTCTTTTCTGCGAGTGCGCTACCTCCCCAAGCCGAGTCTATGTTGTACAGGAGATGAGAGGAGACTGCGCCGTTGTAAAAAAAAAAAAAGTATGCGCACGTTGTTCATTATGTAAAAAAGAGGAGGCAACAAGAGAAAGAGAGAAGGGTGGGCAGGGTATAAAGTGGACAGGATGAGATTTCGCACGAGAAAGACACAGTTCTTCCGCAGCAAGCCGCTGTAACTAGAGGCGCGGCCGCACATCAAAAGACTCTCAAAGTGGTGACAAGTTTTGGCCATAAGCAGTCCACTGCGTTCACTTTTTTGCACGGGCAGTGCCTACTCACAGGTATGCGCACATTCACCGGCCGTTGCAGAATCAGCTCTCGCTTTCTTCCCTTTTTTTTCGGTTTCACTGGTGTGGTAAACAACGTGTGGATCGCATGAGAAAGCGATGAGACTTAATTCGACGTGATGCACGCATCAAAATCGAAGCAACAATAAGAACAGAAAAAAGAAGAGAATAATAGACGGACGAGGCAGAAGGAGCGTGAGGAAAGTAAGAAGCGGCAAGATTTGTCGCTGTGCTCTCACTGCCCCCGCTAGACACGTCAGGAAAGCTTCAGCACACGAATATCTCTTTCCCCTTTTTCCGAGAAGCGGCTCACTTTGACGGCGGCGACGACGACGCAGCGGGCGGCCGCGTCAGCGGTGGACTGCGCTTTCCCATGAGCACCGCCAGTGCCTCCGCAATTGGAATGCGGCGCCGCCCCTCTGCGCTGCCACTGTGCGCCGTCGCAGCGGCAGAGGAGTCAGAGGAGGAGGAAGAGCCGCGCCGTGGCCGACGCAAGGGTAGCTGGCTGCCCTGTTCAACTTCACCACGCACGCGGCCCTGCTCCAGCTGCTGCCGCTGCCGCTCTCGTCGCAGTTCTTGCCGCATGGACTTCTCAGCCGCAGCACGAGCGGCGGCGGCGCGTTGCTGGCGCACCTTATTCACCCTGTTCTGCAAGCGTCGTAGGAATCGCACACACCGCTCCACGTGTGCTGGTCCATCCTGCACTGTCGCTGGCAGCAGTTCGAGCACGTACAAGTCATTCGCAAGCGCGGTCTCGGCACTGCTCTGTGCGGGCTGCGCGGTGGGCGACGGTGCGGGATGCAGCTGTGCCCCGCATCCGTGAAGAAGCAGCTCAACCGCGCCGCGCTGCTGCACCACCGCGCCGTACAACTCCGCCGTCTCGAGCAGCGCGTGCGATGTTACGGAAGACGCATTGACAGGCTGCTGTTTTGCTGCTGCCGCCGCAGCTGCGTAGAGGTCCAGCAACGTCTGCAGGTGCTGTTGTGCCGAGTAGAGCCCGTCGCCTGCCTCGTCCAGTGTGTATGACTCCACCATGAAATCCAGAAAGGGGTGAAGCGAAGCAGACGCCGTCTCCTCTTCCTCCTTTTCCTCCTCTGCATCTTGTGCTTCCATCAGCGGACCACCGGGTGTGGCGGCTGCCTCGCGTGCGGCTCGCTCTAGTCGCACCTCCAGAGCCACGGAGCGCCAGAGCTGCAGCAGACCAAGGCGGCGCGACTGCTGCTCGCCCATGCCTTCTAGAAGATGCTCCACGACCCGACCGGCTACTGCTGCCTTGCGAGCTGCCTCAGCGGGTTCGTCGTTCTGCACCCACACAAAGGAAGTCGGCGCGTTGGTGTTTCCTGCTGCTGCTGGTGCATCAGCAGTGCTGACTGTCCTCTCTCCTCCCTCCCTCTCCTCCTCTGCCTGACGCGTAAAGCCACCGAGGCGCAGCAGAGCCGCACTCGCCTCCACCGGCAGCAGCTCCAACGCAATTACCCTGTTCGCCTCACGCAGACGGCGATACTTGGGCTCCGCAGGGCTGGCCTGCACATTGCGAAAGAGGCGGGCAGCGCAGCGCAGCGCCTGCACACGCAGATCCACGGCATCGACGGTGACGGCGTTGGCGTTGGTGGTGAGTCCAGAAGGCGTGTGTACAGGAGATGTGCTCCACAGTCGCAGCCACTCCGCTCGTGTGCGGGCCGGTGCCGCAGTAGCAGCAGCGGGGGCAGTGGCAGTGGTCACTGCTGGAGGAAGGGAAGGGGAAGAAGAGGTGACGTTCGTGGTTGCGCTGTCAGTGGCATCACTGCTTACCAGCTGTGCATTCTCGACAAGCGGAGACGCAGCAAGCGAGGACGATGCTGGTGCATTCTGCGGTGGAGCAACAGTTGGTGAAGAAGTAGCTGCACTCGTCGACGTGGCCGACTTGGAAAGAAAGGCCTGCAGTGTGGCTTGCTTGGCGCTATTGAACTCCTCCTCTGTCAATGCCCCAAGCTTGAAGAGCTCATGGAGCTGCGCGATTTCGCTAGCGAGGGACGGGGCGGACATCGATGCTGGCAAGACCCCCGTGTCTCTCTTTCTCTTTCTCTTTCTTTCTTTCTTTCTTTCTTTGGTGTGATGCAATATAAAGATCCGTCCTCTGGTAGCACGTGTGTGTATGCGTGTATTTGTGAATACTTGTGATCGAAGAAAAGAGGGGCGATTCCAACGAGCACGCCGCAGCGCTGATGCGTTGTTCGACTGTGCTGCGTGTACGAAACGTGAATGGGACATGCGTTGTGCACACAAACCCACACAGATATAATTAAGAAGTGAGAGAGCGACAGGGAAAGAGAGAGAATATGAAAAAGGATTCCAGCAAGGAAGAGAGGCGCCACAAACACCTCTGTTAGATGCTCTCCTTGCATTGACATATATTTTAATGATCTGTGAAGACATTGAGCTTCTCCACGTCGCATCATATCACAGAGCAAACTTGTCTTCTTTCCTTTTATCATTTTGTTGTTGTTGTTGTTGTTGTGTTCTCCATGCCTTGAATAGATGATGAAGCCCTTCCTGCATATTACGAAAGAGTGCGTTAAAGAAAAATGTGCTGCTTTCTCCTTACCTTTTTTGTCTTTCTCCTTCTTTTTGTTGCCTTGTGAGAGCGCCTGAATTTCTCAAGACTCTTCAACTCGATGCCTCCGGTGCTCGAAGCGGTATCAAGACATGGTCAGAAAAAGGACCTGCGACATCGACAAGCACAAAGGGGAGTTTCAGCCACACGGCGCGGGCTTTTAGCTGTATGAATTATTCTTACTCTTTTTTTTTTCCTTTTCTCGATACGCAATCCAACAGGCGCTGAGGGCGTGCGTTGTGGCAAGCACTCCACCATCACTCCTGGACCGCGGCCAACACCAACCGGCGGAAGACAGACGTCACGTACTGCTCACGCGAGGGCAAAGACGACGTGTTGGCCGCCACCTCACATTGCAGCGCGTCTTGCGGCTGTTGCTGCTGCTGCTGCTGCTGCTGTTTGCGTTGTGCGGCTCGCTCGTTCAGCAGCCGCACCTCCACCTCTAGTCCCCGCATCACAGACTTGAACACGTGGTAGAGCCTCGTGTAGGTGAGGGTGGAGAGCAAGACGCAGGCCCACGTCTCCACGGAGCCTTCGGTGTCGTCCGCAGCAAGCAGTGCAGCGTCGCCTATTTTCCTCTCCCCCTCCTCCCCGCTCCCCTCCTCGTCTTCTTCGTCGCTGGCGGCGTTAATCTCAACGTCCACACAATCAGCATTCACACTCGACAGCGCACTCGCGTCGCCCTCCGCACTCGCCTCGTTGTCCTGTGCCGGTGCACCTGCTGGCTCCGTCTTGGTCCTCTTTGCCACGCCGCCTTTTTTCCGCCGACGCCGCCGCTCGCCTCGGTAGGACCACGGCCGCGTCCGCTTCCGCACCGGCGCGGCGGGACGCTGTGCGAAGCTGACGGCCCGCCGCGACTGTTCCGCCACGAGCGCCGGGTCCTCCTCCTTGCGCACGAGCGCCGTGGCCGCGTCTTGCGCTGCGTCGCCGTTGTTGCTGTCGTCGTCCTCGGAGCTTGACGGCTCGCGCATGTCACGCGTCTCCTCGCAGAACCGAATCACCTGCCGGTTCATCTTGTACATATTCAGCAACGACGTCTCCTTCAGGTCGAGCGCCTTCAAACGGTAGCGTTGGTCCTGCGGGGCTCGCGTGCGGAAGAAAGACCGCACGTTGCGCACAATTTGCTCGATGTCATCGTGATACTGCGAGAGGCAGACGTACCGCTCCTCCTCGATCTTCTCCAGCACGTCTTGCAGGCCGAGGCGGTGGTGACGGGTGTGCTGCCGCCACGCCTTGCTCAGCGGGTCGTCGGGTGCGAGATCGAGATCGGCGTTCGCGAGCAGCTTGTACTTGCCGGAGTGGATGTACTGACCAACCCACTTCATCAAGACGTGACGCAGCTGCAGACGGCGATACTCCACCTTGCGCCACAGCTGACAGCGGCGGCTGCGATCAGCGCGACGGCGCTGTCGCGCCTGTGCAGCGGCGAGCCCGGTTGGCGGCAGCGGTGCTGTGTCCTCTGCCAGCGGCTGCACACCGACGTCGCTGGCAGCACCTGCCGCCGTAGCTGTACCGCCCTCCGCAGCGTGGTGATGCAAACGCAGCGTCATGCGCACAATGCGATGGATGTACTGCACAAAGCGGCGCAGGTCGGCCGGCAGCGGCGTCGTCGCGATGCCGGCGTACACGATGGAGAACTGCGGGTTTAGCGGCTGGCGCGACGGTGGCGCACGCGTGAGCTGCACGGCGGTGGGCGGGTCGGCCGCCAAGATGGGGGACGACGGCGAGGAAAGCGAGTTTGCAGAGTGCAGCTCCCCGGACGAGACGGAGTGGCCGATGAAGGAAACCGTACCCGCTGGGGCTGTGGGCTGACTGCTGCAGCTGTCGTTGACGCTGTCGTGGCGCTCAGCAGCTGCGGGATCCGAACCGAGCAGCAACGCACGCGTGGCGGCGGTGGCACACGGAAGCAGGAAGATCACGTCCGTGTCGGCCAACATGTTGAGGTAGTAGCGGAATATCTGCACCCGCCGCCGCTGCCGTCGCCGCGATGCCGCACCGCTCCGTGTCGCCTTCCATCGGTCATCCTCTCCTCCCTCCTCTTCTTGTTCCGTCGTCTCGCTGGCTGCATTGCCTTGGTCCTCATCATCAGCCTGCTCCACGTCATGCAGCGCGGTAAGCCACTCCTCCACGCCACTGAGATACACAACACAGGGGCTGCACTGACGCACCGACTGTACAACTTGACACATGTGCGTAAAGCCCACCTCAGCCGCAGCGCCGGCTCCCAGGTAGTCCTCCCCACCACCGCTAAGGCTGTTCAGTGCGCTGCCGTGCGTGAGTGCAGACCACAGCGCACCGCTCGCGCTGCTACTGCTGCCGCCCACGCCGTCCTCCCACTGCAGCTGAGGCAGATGTACGGTGATGTGATGCAATCCCGGTAGGCCTTGCAGCAGGCTCAGAGAGAGATGGTGGAGCTGCTGCTGCTGCTGCTGCTGCTCGTGGGCTGACTGGGTGGCCTCATGCAGCACAAGAAGGCAGGCGCGGGGCGGCTGTGGAATGGGTACCGCACAGAGAGTTCTCACCGCTGTCGCCATATCTTGGCAATCCCGCGCACCCGCTCGCAGCACCTTGTCGACGAGCGACCACGACGGCGCCAGGGCGGCCAGCGTCGCATTCCGCGTACCCCGCACCAGCACCTCGACGTAGGGGTCCAGAAAAGCCGAATCGCCTTGAAGGGAGTGGCAGCAGCGGCGCAGTGACGGCTGCATCCGCTGCGCGGCGGCGTAAAAGTCTTCCGTGCGCACGTGCAGCCGCGCCTGCGTGACTTCCGGGGGAATGGCGAGACGGTGGCGGCTGAGGTACAGCTCCGGCAGGGCGGTGCGCAGGCGGTGCAGACTGGCCTCGGTGCACAAGGCACCAAGATCAGCGCCGGAGTAGCCCTCCGTCATCTCGGTTAAGTCCGCCAGCAGCGCGTCCTGCTGCGCCTCTGACGCTGGCAGCGTCTTCTTCGCCAGCTGGATCGATAAAATGTGGCGCCGTGCCGCGGCATCGGGCAGTGGAAAGACAAGCTCGCGGTCGAAGCGGCCGGGCCGGCGCAGGGCCGGGTCCAGCGTGTCTGGTCGATTCGTCGCACCGATCACCACCACCTGTCCGCGATCCTCTAGTCCGTCGAGCAGCGCCAGTAGCGTCGAGACGAGTGCGGCCTGCGTCTGCTCCGTCTTTGCGTGCCGCGTCGGCGCCAGTCCGTCCACCTCGTCGAAAAAGATGATGCTCGGCTGCAGCCGCTTTGCCTCCTCGAAGAGCAGCTTCAGCTGTCGCTCACTCTCGCCGACCCACTTAGAAAGCATGTCGGCCCCTTTGCGTACGAAGAAAGTGATGCGCTGCTGCTGCTGAGGTGAGGAGGAAGGAGACGCGCCGCTGCCGCTGCCGCTGCTGTTGCTGCTGCTTTTGTTAATAGCGAAGCGTGAGCCCTCATTTGCCAGCGCGCGAGCCATCAGCGTCTTGCCCGTCCCTGGCGGGCCGACGAAGAGAACACCGCGTGGGGCACGCAGGTCGAGCTGCTCAAACAGATCGGGGTACAGCAGCGGCAGCAGCACCATCTCACGCAGCGTCACAATATGCTCAGGCAAGCCACCGACGCTGTCGAAGGTCACACCATCATCGACGCGGAGGGGAGAAATGTCACCAAGCGCGCCGTTCGCCGTTGTCGTCGTCGTCGCCGTCACGTCCGCACCTCCCTCCCCCTGCGTACGTGCAGCCTCATCGTGTTCGTGCATCAGCCACTTGTAACGGCGATCCAGCTGCTGCCGTCGCACCCGCCGCGCGTCCACCACACCGACCGCGTCGGGCATGTAGTGGTTCAAGTTGATGTTCTCTCGGACGCTCTCACGGGCGTTGCGGAGTGCGCGTTTGCGCTCTGCGTCGTTCGCGAAGTCGCGCGTGCCGTCTTCACTACCGTTCTTGTCATCATCGTCGTCATCGTCGTCGGTGGCGGCGCGGCGGTCCTGCGCTGCTGCCCGCTCCACACTCTCGTCACGAAGCGACACGGCAGAGATGGAGGAGTCGAGGGAGACGGCATCATCGTCGCGACTGGCGCGGGTGAAATAGGAGGCCGCACCGCCGCTCACACGAGGAGACGACACAGCGGGGCTTGCCAAATTGTTTGACGCAGAAAGCGGAAGCCTGCGACGCGTTGCAGCGGCGTGTCCCACTTCTCTCCCGCTGTCATCACCACTGCTGCCGCTGCCATCTTCGCCGCTGCCGCTGCTGCTGTCGTCATCAGAGGACGTGCCGCGACCACCACCACCACCACCACGCCCCCGTCTGCGACGCCGCGACGCACGCTGCTGCTGGCTTTGAATCTCCGCCACCAGCTCCGGATGATTACGAAAGTGGAAGACACCCATGCTGTTGCTCGACTCCTCTGTTTCATCACCGTTGTTTTCGAGGCTCGCCGCGCCATTCGCGCTGGTCAGCGTTACGTGCAGATTCTCCATCGCCCGCTTCGCAGCCTCACGAACGGGGTAGCGGCGGTTCACCACGAAGGCGCTCTCGACGTGGCTCGCGTGACTTGGACTGCTGCCGCCGATTACTGCACCACGAGGTAGCTTGTTGGAGCGAGAGAGCGCGGCGATGAGGTACTCTTCATCGAGCGACATCGACGAGCGAGCGACGCGGCAGCCTCGACCAAGACGCTCACCTTCCGGGGCAGATGGAGGAGATGTGCGGGTAGAGGAATACGAAGCAGGTGGCGCTGAGTTCCTGTCGGCGATTCGGCTGATGCTGGAGACGCGCACCGGTGTCGTGCGCTTTTCTGACCGCCCGTTGCGCGCGCCGCGGTCGTCGTCGCTGCTGCTGTCAGAATTGACAAGAGTGGCGTTGTCGTCGTCGGCACCGTCGTTGACCTGCGCACGCCGCGCCTGTGCACGTGTAGTGACCATTCTTAAATAATTATAAAAAAGAATGGGTTGGAGGGGTAAAGAGAGAGAGAGAGAGAGCACGCGCACAGTGAGAACTGAATTTAAATAACAATGATTTACAATCCTCCTCTTTCTTTACTATTAATCACAGTGAAATAGCCGAGAATTAAAAAACAGCTTATGTGTATTCTATTGGGCAGGCCTCAGTGGCCTCTATGTTGCTGTTGCGTTGAAATCAGAAGCGGCGTCGCCGTGCTCTTTATGAAGGTGCGTGCAAGTATGATGATGGCTACGGCCAAGTCTCCCTCTCCAGACCTGCTCCCTCTCTTGCAGCGCCAGAGGTGCTTCGAAGCAAGAATGTAGAAGAGTGCGCTGTTGATGAAATGCACCTCGAAGGGCTGTCGTGGTGAAGCAGCACGTCAAAGAAAAGAGAGGCGAGCCACAAAAAAAAAGTTGAGTAAGCTGAAGCACACAATAAAAGAAGGAGGAGAGAAAAAAAATGAGAGGGAAAAGTTTTTGGTTAGAAAGCGCTCGTTGTTCGTTTCAGGGTTGGCGTACAACAGGTTTACTAGGGAGAGGCTTGAGCTCGCAGATACAAGAGACAGCCCACGAGACGACAGACCTCACCCGCCTCTTTTCTTAACAGAAGAGAGAAGAAGACGGCGCTTGTTGTCCTCGCGAAGCCGCACGTGCACGTCGCCTTCGTTTTCTTCTTTTTGATTCTCTGTCCGTAAGTGCTGCTGAGAATTAATCACCCCTTCGCCGCAACATCTGGTCCGCAACGTAAGAAGAAGGGGTGAAAAGAGTGGGCGTGTGATTACCACCATCTCCCCGTTCTTCCATCCATTCTCGACCCTTCTCCGGCGTGCCTTTTCCTGCTAGTTGCAGGGTAAAGGAAAAGGAGACACTGTCTTGCGTTATGATCACCGCAAGTGTTGTTTTTTTTTTTTTGCATCTTCAGCTGCAACTGACAACAAAAACAATATGCGGGAAAAAAGAGACAAATGGAGTCGAGAAACAGACCGAGAAACAAGAAAACATTCAACCATAACGCTCTCAACTTGCAGAAGAGAGTTCAAAGCCGCCGCATCGTTCCCTTCATGTCCATGCACAATCTTCTTTTTTTCTCGTTCTCTTGCGTCCTACAAATACATCGAACAGCAGACACAACAAAGAAGAACGAGAAAGTGAAAGAGAGAGAGGCGAAAGGAACAAAGGGCTGTTGTTGCGCACCACAGCACAAAAAGCACACAAAGAAGCGAGGGGCTACACAAGCAAATAAAATTATCACTGTTTATTCGGTTTTAACGTATTACGCTGGATTCTAGAAGACGTAGTCGGCAATGAACGGAGGAGAAAGAGGAAGAGAAGAAAACAAACAGGAAAAAAGCGGCCATCACCATTTTCCTTTTCCTCCTTCCTCGTCTTGAAATCCAGAAAAGAAGAGAGAAAAATAAAGAGAGAGAGAAGCAAACAGCAGAGCATACCAGCACTCTTGACTTACTTAAACACATTAATGTTCGAGATCTTCCTTTTTTTTTTAATCGTGAGTGTAGACGCGTGCCTGCACAAACCACTGCACCGCTGTATCGACACGCATGCAGCCTTCTCCAGAGCTACAGGTGTTGTGCTACGATAGTGGATGACAAGCACGACATCTACTTTTTTTTTTAAGAGGAAAAACCCCATTTGAGCCTCAAACTCAACAGGAGTTGAGGCTCTTACGCGTAAAGATGGAACAAAATAAAAGAAGTAGAGGGAGCAGAACACCAAGCTCCTGTCCTTTGTCCGCCTAAGGGTAAAAGGAAACGGCTCACCAAGATTTCGAAGCACGAAAAGATCTTAGCGGAATTCACGGAGAGGCAGTCATAACCGGCAATGCAAAAACGCACACGCACGAGTAGCGCCACTCGAGCTTCGCTTTTCACCAGTCGAGTGCGCTGAGGCAAGCATCAACAAATATGAAAAACAAAAATAAGTGCGGTGTACAAGTTTGTGTGGTGGTTTGTGTGGTGCTCTGTGCTCTGTGCGTGTGTGCCCAGTAGTCGCTGCCCTTCTTACCGCTTCTACTTCTTCTTGGCGGAGCGGAAGGCTGACGTGCCGGTGGCCTTCTCCGCCTGACGCTGCTTCTGCGCACGCTTCTTGTTCGCCTCGCGGCGCTGCGCCTTCTTCGCGTCGCGCTCCTGCTGAATGGCGACCAAGTCGTCGCGCGCCGCATGCTTCACCTCGACGTCCTCGATCCAGTCGATGTTGTGCTTCAGCGCCGTCGCCGCCTCCTGCTTCTCGTGCAGCCGCGCCTTCTCCATGCGCTTCGCCCAGAGGTCCTCCTGACGCCGCTGCTTGATCTTCTCCACGCGCTTCATCACCTTGAGGGTGTCGCCGAGCAGCTCGCGGTTGTACTTCACCGGCACGTTGCGGCGCTGCTCAAAGTCCATGGTGCTATCCACCGCCAGCTCCTTGCCGTTGGCCTTGCGGAAGGTCTTGGTCCACTTGAGCTTCATCGGGTTGCGCTTCATGCCGAAGTTCTTGCGGCACTTGCTCGAGCAGAAGCGGAAAATCTTGCAGTCGTTGCGCACGAACATTTGTCCGTGGCCCGGGTAAACCGGCGCGCTGCAGAAGGAGCACTGCTCAATTCTCATTGTGGACTAGAGGAGAATTTTTGAGTGGAAAATAGAAATAAAGGTAGAGAAGACACACAGGAGCGAGCTCAGGAAGGTGATGAGCCTGTTGGATTATTTTTTTTTATTGGGGGAGAAAAAGCACGGCAAAGACTTGCGCTTGTCTGTCTGTCTGGTAGTACTAAAGCAGGAGAGAAAAAAAGTCAAGCAGATCAATCTTGAGCCTGATAATTCCCTGTTTTTTTCAACTTCACGTTTGGTGCTGTGATCGTTGATGGTGCGCAGGAAGGAGAGCGCGTGCGAAAGTGGAAGGCGTGGGGAACGAAGGGAGAGAGGAAGAGAGAAGGAGGGACGAGACGGATTAAGAGCGAGAAGGGCGGACTTCGGTGTTGCATCTGGCAACATTACATCAAAACTGAAAATTGAATATGAAGCGGTACAGGAGCCGCAATGTTTGTGTGTGGGAGGGGAAGTTAACATGTCCCGCCTCTGTAGCATCTTTCCCACAAAGCTTTTTTTTTTCAATTCTCATTTCCCGCGCCTTCAGGAGAAGTTGCCAAGACATCGAATGCTTCATAGCTAGTAACACAACACGAAGCAAGCACTTATCACAGGACAGCCATGAAGACATAGAACTTTTTGTAGTAGAAGGCGTAGACACCGCCGATCATGTTTCTCTCGTTTAAGCAAGATTTTGTTTTTGTGGGCCATTGTGAGGGAACACAGAGAAGATTGTTGTACATGCGTCTAACTTACATGTATAGAATCAAAAAGGAAAAAAGGCATCACGGGAAAGAAAATGGGGTTTGCCCCGCTGCCCTTCTCGCAGTGCATAAGTGGCGCCTTGTATGTGTACCGGCAACCCGCAAGACACGCCAGATGAGCTTCTAATTCAACCCACCAGGAAGAAAAATAAAAAAGGCACCTTGACATCGAGGAGGCAAGGTTCAAATGCTGTGTATTTACATGGATCGGGGAACAAGAACCTCGCGCCTCTCTCTCTCAACACCACACTATACATCGCGACGTGAGAATTTGTCGGACACGCGATTAAAAGAAAAGAAATTGGCAGCGCGAAAATTGAGGCGCAAAAAACAGAAGATGTCTCGCAACGCCTTACTCCTCTATCACCGGCTCCTTCGCTGCTGCCATCAGTGCGTTCAGCAGCAAACGCTCTCGAATCTGCGCCACCATCTCCTCTACAGCCTGCCCCGCCTCCGCGTCAGCTGTGCGAAGCCCACAGTCAACATCTACCAGCGACGCACTCGCCGTCACCGCCGCATGGATCGCTTGCACCGCTGCGTCGTAGCGCACGCCAACGTTTGCTTCGTCTTCCGTCACCGCAGCATCGGCGCTCTCCTCCACCGGCACGGAGGCGAGGAAGACTTCCAGAGACGCACGTGTCGCAGCGTGGCGGAGCAGCTCCAGCAGCGGCCCGCCCACCACCCGTGGCGTGTGTCGCACGCCCAGCTTACGCAGGCTCACCATGTTCGTTGGCTCGGCCAACAGCGCACTCAGCTGCGCCACGTGGCCGGGCCGCCAGTCGTTGTAGCTGACATCGAGCACCGCCAGCTGCGGCATCTGTGCAAGGCATTCGAAGAAGAGGCGCACCTCCGCCTCTTGTCCGTCAGCCGGCGGCAGGTCACCCGGCATCGACTCCTGCATACCGAGCTTGTTGTGGCTCACGTTCAGATCCTCCAGCGACAACGTCTCCTGCTGCTGCTGCTGCCAGTAAGAGAGCTCCCCCACCAGCTCCGTCATGGTGGTGATTTCGTTGTAGGACAGGTCGAGTCGCGTCAGACCAGCTGCGATGACACCCGCCAGTGGCGCCAAGGCATCTCCAAGGCTGTTGCGGCTTAAGGTGAGTTCACGCAGCGCAGAAGAGGCTGGCGTGCCGGTCTCCGCAGGCTGCAGCGCCGCTAGACCGGCAGACGTGATGTTGTTGCCATCGAGACAGAGTCGCTGCAGCGCGGTGGACGCTACGGGCGGGAAGATGAGCTGCGCCATGTAAGGCACCGCGGCTCCGTCAAAGGTGGCGGTGTGGTCACCGCAGGCGTTGTTGAAGCTGAAGTCCAACTCCTCCAGCGTCGCGACGTGCGCCAAGGCACGCAACACAACAGCACTCGCGGCGGGGCCGAGGTATGTGTTTGCCAGCACAAGGCTGCGCAGCCGGCCGTGACGCTGCAGCGCCGCCGCGAAGCCCTCGATGGCGTGGGCGGACTGTCGCTGCTGGCGCTTGGTCAGGCGGCGCCGACGCGCGTCCACGCCGGAGGCGGCATCAGCCGACCCGCCAACACACGAGAGCGGGTTCTGTCGGAGAATCAGCGTGTGCAACGCGTTCGACTGCTGTGACTGCGGCGCCGCAGCAGCTGTTGACGACGACGTGGCTGGCGGGCCGGTGAGCAGGTAGCGCGCAAGGTAGCGCAGTCCACTGAAACCGATCGCGTTGTCGGTGAGATCCAGCACCTCGATGGAGCGGTTGTGCGCCACCGCCACCGCCACCATGTGAGCTCCGGTGTTGCCCAGCAAATTCTTCGAGAGGTCGAGCACCCGCAGGCGGTGGTAGCGGTGCAGCGGGGTGAGCAGCGTCCAAAGCGGGATGCCCTGCCAGCGCTCCTGCGCCGCCGATATGGAGAGACCTTTCGATTGCTGCTGCTGCTGCTGCCGGCTGCTCTGCCCATCTTCGTTGTCGACGGACGCCGCTCCATCATCGGCGCCGTCGTCCTCGTCCGCGTTCTCCTCATCCGCCGGCGGCGGCCCTGTCAAGTCCTCGCCCGCGTGCAGGCCGTTCTCGCCGAGCCGCAGCACACGCAGGAACTTGTTCTTCTTCAGCAGCTCGCCAAGGGCGTCGAGCCCCTCGAGTGTCTCACCGAACACCGGGTCCTCCTCCTCATAGAGCGGGTCCTCCACTTCCTCCGCACCGCCGTCGCCACCGTTGCTGTCAGCCGGGGCACCACCAAGCTGATTTGCAGACAGGTCCACGCCGGTCAGGGCGATGTTGCGGGTGAGGGCCTTGGCGAGAATGCCAACCCCGCGTGGCCCGAGGGCGTTGTCGCGCAGGTTGACGTAGCGCAGCGATTCATTTGCGTCCAGCATCGCTGCAAGCGCGCGCAGCGGGGCAAGCTGACGCACCGGCGCCGCACCATCGTCCGCCTCCGCCGGCACCGACGGCGCGGCCAGACGGTTGCTCGCGAGGTTCAACACCTTCACGTTGGCGCACGCGCGGTGGCGCAGCTCCGCATGCGCAGTGGCACGCGCACCACCACCACCATCCGCGTCCCGCACCGCCACCCGCTCCCGGCACGCCTCGTTGTGACTCAAGTAGGCACAGAGCAGCGGGAAGACACGCATTTCGTGCGCCGCGACATCGCGCAGGGCCTGTCGGTAATTCCGGTAGGGCAGGCGCAGCGCAGCACAGCGCTCCTGCAGGGCAGCGTTGTGCTGCCGGTCCCCATCCGCTCCTTCCTCCTCCTCCTCGTCTCCGTCGTCGTCGCGTTGGTTGGCATCATCTGCAGAACCCCCCGCTGCAGAGGGGAGGGGGTAGAGCGCCTGCAGGGCGAGATACTTGGCCTCCGAGGCGGCTGTCGACGGCGCCGGCTCCCGCGTAGGGTCCACCACCCCCTTCGCCAGCAGCAGCGCCGTCACACCCACCGCATCGGCATCGGCAGCGCCCTCCATCACGGCGAAGAGGCGCAACAGGGCGTCGTAGTTCAGCGCCTCACGTGGCTTCACCTCGTGCACGAGCGGCAGCACCTGCTGGAGCGTACGCACGTCGTCAGGGAGACCCACGGCAGTGACGGAGGTACCAGACAGGCCGCCCTCCATCGCACTCAGCACCGCAGCCCGCACCTCCTCGACAGAGGCCGCAGAGGCCGCGTCGCCCGGAGCCGCCTGCACCGCCGCCCCCACCGCCGTTCGCAGCATCGACTGCACGGCGGCACTCGCGCCGTGTCGGAACACCTCCGGCTCGATGCCGAGCTGCACGGTGTTGCTGCTGCTGCTCTTGCCGGCGCCGTTGGCACGTGCACCGGCGACGCCGCCACCGGCAGCGGCTTGGGCCAGAGGGAAGAGTGACTGCTGCGGGTGCTGGGAGAGGTCCAGCCGGCTCTCTGCCACGCCGCGGAGGGCTCGGGAAAGCTGCATGGCGTCCATCGCAGCGTAGATGCCAAGATCACCCTTCTGCTTCGACTCAGGGGTGAGGTAGGCGGCGTAGGCTGAGAACTGCACGTCCTCCTCCTGCTGCTGCTGTGGTGCTTCGCCCACCATCGTGGTGCACTCTCCTTCCTCCCGTTCTCCGCTGACGGCGTGCTTCGTGGCATCCATCTCTGGCTTCATACGTGTGTGTAGAAGACAAAAAAAGGTGTGTGTCTGTTGAGGGTGAGTTTGAAGGCACGCAAGTATTTGGGTGCGCAGAGGCTGAGTGAGAGAGAGAAAGATAAAAAGAGAAAGAAAGAGATAATTGCGAGCAGGAAGCTGTGAACAGCATCGCCTCATAAGGCACCTTAGCATTTTGCGCAACGATCGGCCAGGTCGAGTCCGATGCGCAGCACCTCGCAACAAGATGAGAAAAAAACCTCCGTTGCTTCCCGAAAGAGAAGGAGAGAGAAAAAAAAAAGAAGTGCGGTGAGAGGACACACGCTCCTACACGCACACGCCAGGAGAAGAAAAATTTGAGAGAGAGGTACGGATACTGTAGACAAATTGTACAGGTGATAGAATACAAGGAAAGAAGGAAGTAAAAAAAAAAAAAGACTGTTGTATTGCACACTGTGCCGTCACACGTAGACGACGCCCCGGTCAAGGCGAGACCGGCGCACCACCGACGCGCCGTTGCGCAGCCCACCATCCATCACCTGCGGCGTGACGTCCGCCACCGCGAAGGACGGCTGGGTCCTGCCAAACATGTCCGGCGACAATCCATGCAGGACTCGCATTTGGTGCTGACGCCACGTCGCGTAACGCTGCTCCTGCGCACGTTGGAAAGTTGTCGGGCCTCCGCTGAGATGATCTCGATGGTGTGCTGTGTCAGAGGGTGCGTTTACATGCGAAGACGGAGAGGCATCGCAACGCATACGAAGAGGTAGCTGGTAGGGGAGCAGCGGTGCCGCGAGTGTCGTGTGTTGTGCATCACCGGTGATTGGCGTGCTCGAGACAGCACAGTCGGAGAGAGACGACTGCGAGGCCGCGTAGCCGCCATCCTGTACGGAGCTCTCCAGCGAGGGCGGCTGTGAAACTGCATTGTCAAACCCACGAACAGTAGGTGGAGCAGCAGCAGCATCGATGGGCTTGACCGGGTTCTGCTGCGGTACGCCGATCCCTGCTAGAGAGTTGCGTGCTAGTACACGGCAGTAGGGCCGCACGACGGCGAGCGTGACACGACTCGGCAAGCCCGCAGGCAACGTATCGGTCTCACCGATGGATGTGGCAGCAGTAGGTGGTAACTCGTTTGGTTGTGGTGGAGACGGGAGGTCCTGCAGTGGGGCGTCTGCCCAGGCTCGCAGCGCGTCCTCGTGTCGCCGAAGTGCCTCTCGTAGTCTGGTCTGTTGCTGCTGCTGCTGTGAACGGTGTGTCGCAGCAGTTGCGGTGGTAAGTGGCGCTCGTGGCGCTTTCTCCGGCGGAACGTGAAAAGTAAAGGGTACAGCTGCAGAAGCAGACACACCGCTTGTCTCTGTGTCCGATGCGTACGTCCGCAACATTGCCTTTTCTTCGTCGTGGAATCCGCGAGAGCGCTTTGTAGTCCTTTGCGCTGTGGCGTTGTTTTTGTCAGGTGCGTAGCGAAGGCGACGCAAAGTCTCAGCACCAGTGGCGTCCTGAAAGACTACCGTCTTTAGCACCAACTCCGCTACGCCATTCTGTTGCGTGTACATGGCGTCGTGGTGCGCAAACGCCTGGGGTAAAAGGGGTGCGTTGACACGATTTCAAATTAAGTGATAAAAAAAGGAAAAAATAAACAGCGCGAATAACAAAGAGCGAGATGAAGAACGTGTGGAAAGCACACTATGATCTCGGCAACTTTGCTTCGACGTATAAGCGACGCGCACCCGCAAGTTGCGCGTAAAGCTCGCCTTTTTCTTTTTTTCTCGCTCGCTGCGGCGTCTGTGTTCTCTTATAGGTATTTTGTAAGTCGAGGGGTTGAATTCACAGAATTCGGCGAGAGAGATTGAGAGGGGCAGCGCTGATGCGAGGAAGAAAGGCACAAACAGTGGGGGCGGACCGTCTGGCGGATGAGAGCGAGAGCGAGAGAGAGAGAGAGAGAGAGGGAAAGAGAGTGACAGAGAGAGAAATAACTAGTAAATAGTCCAGTTAGTGTCACCACCTCGCTTTTCTTACATGGTGCTCCGGCCCGACGCAGCTCTCAGCAGGAAAATAAGCCTATTTTTGTTCAGCATCCGATGCGTACCGTCAACAGCAATCATTCAGATGCTACCGGAGAGAGGGAGAACAGCTGATCGCGATCGAAGATTCTGTGCGTATCATGTTCGCCCCAAACAGCTGAGGAATTCCAGAAAAGGGAAAAAAGAGAGAGAACGAGTTTCTTTACCCAGGCGAAAGCCACCGCGTTTAGCCAAACATTTCCTTTCTTTCGTTGTAATTCTTATTATTTCATGTTCGAGATGCAATAAAGCAACAATGGTGGAGACCAGCAAAAAAACAAAACATAAAAGGGGAAAAAGTACGAAATATGAGAGAAACAAACAAAAACGGGGGAGTCGGGTATACTCGAGACTTGTATATGAGAAAAAGACAACAAGAAGAAGAGAGAGGAAGACACAAGAGGAAAAAAAACGACACTTCCAAGTACGCGCATTTGAAGGAGAAAAATGTGGGTGGCTAGTGTACGAGTCGTGAAAACATCGCTTGTTTCTTTTCTTTTTTCCTGTTTTTTTTTTTTCTGTTGGCGCGATGCTTGTACTCGTTGCCGCTTTACGGAGGTTGTCGTTCTTAATTCTTTATTTTAGAAAAATATATTCACGCACAGAGAAGTGGTCCAGTAACTCCTGTGAAACCAACACTGCTGCTTCTCTGCACGCTCATGGAATAGAAGTTCAGAAAAACAACGGAAACATGGAAAGACGTGAAAACAGTAAACAGAAAAAAAAGTGAAGGCCAGCGTATGCACCAATCATTTCACGAGGGCAGCCATCGAGAACGTCTGGCAAGGAGGTGAGTAGACTTGAAAAAGAGAAAAGAGTAAATGCTGATGAGAGCGGGTGTGTGGAACGCGTAACGGAGAAGGAATGTGCGTGCACTGCAGGAATAAGCACTAGCGAGGAGAGAGAGGGAGACTTATTGGATGACGCCTCTGCGCCGCCCGCTCCCACTCTCACTCTGCGTGCATCATCCCCTTCGCCCCACCTCTGCGTTTGTATTCGTCACAATACACCGAAAAAAAAGTAACAGAACAAGGTAAACCTACACCACTTTTCTTTCCCTCTACTTCTTCTTCGATTTCTTCTCCGTCTCCTCCTTCCACTTCTCCTCGGCGAATTCGGGCGTCTCATTCTTCACCACCGTCGTATCGCCCTCGCCGACCCACCACTCCGGCGTGAGGTCCCAGTCCTTGTTGTACGTCCCAGCCTCCAGCTGCTTCTTGAACCACGTCCGGAAGAGCGGAATCGCCTTGTCGACGTTGCGGATCGAGTTGGGGGCAAACTTGGTTGACACGTAATTCGTCACCGTCGTCGGGATCCAGCCGTTCGGGTCTGTCTGAGTGATGTATGTTAGCGAGGACCCCTCCACCGCCCCTGTCTCCGGGTTCTTCCACGCACGGATCAAATACCCCGTCAACTTCGACGTCGCACGCACAAAGTCGCCGTGCTTGTTCTTGTGCGTGTCCTTCTGATAGCTCGGCGGCACCGCCACGTGGGGGACGGAGGTGTTGAAGATGACGTACTCGTCTTGTCCCGCCTCGTGCCACATCCGCTGATTCACAAAATCGCGGTTGGCGACGAGCGGCATCGGGCTCTTGGCGGCGTAGTAGCCGATGTCCGCACTCGGGCTGAGACTGACAACGCGAAAGGCCTCCTGTCGGAAGTCGTCCCACTCCTCACGAAAGATGGGATCCTGCAGCATGTCGTACAGCTCCCGCGGCGTGCACCCACCCTGCGGGTTCTCCTTCGTCTTGCGGAAGATGCCGTAGACCTTGATGACGTGCATCGGCTCGTTGGGCAGCTTGCGGTCCCACACCATCACCTCGTAGGGGCGGCTGTAGCGCATCGTGAAGCCCTCCAGCGAGTCGGCAAAGTTGCGGAAGGCGAAGCAGTCGGCCTTGGTCGGGAGGCGATAGATGCGACCAGCCTCGACGTGGGTCTCCCCGGCAAACTTGAACGGCGTGTTGTAGACGACCTCCTCAGGAGCCTTGTCGGAGGCCGCGGCGGCGTTGGCGGCGGCTGGCTGCGCCTCCTCGCCGTTGTTCTTCTTGTCTTTGGCCATAATTCAATTCTTTTTTTTTCGTGTTGCTCTACACCGACACGTTGTGTGGGAAAAGAGTAAATAACGGATAAGATGGAGTGAGAAACGTGTATTGTATTACCGTCGAGATGCTCCTCTTCGCTGGCGGCTCGTAGCTGCTTGTTTTCGCTACTTTTTATTTTACGGTGCTTTCGACTCTCTCTCTCTCTGCAGTATGATGTATAACAAAAGAGAGAGATAGAGAGAGGAAGCTGGAGAGCGGGAGATTATGTGTGTATGTGTTGATGTAGCTGCGTGTGGGAGAAGAGGTCAACACGGGGCTCAAAGATACAACAAACAAACAACAACGATGTAAGAAAAAAAGATGGCGCAGTTGATAATTCCTATAAAGCGCAATGCACGGGAGAAATAAAGAGAGAGAGAAAGGATTGAAGTGGAGGAAGCGCGAAAAAGCAGCAAAAGCCCTGAGCTGTCAAAAAACCAAAGCCTGATAGTCTTCTCCCCAGCTTCACAGATAAAAGTTGTCTGAGCCACGAATCATGAAATCTTTCAACACCAGTACGTCACAACGCCAGTGCCACAACACAAAGCCAATACACAGTGTCATCTTTTCTTTTCTTTTTTCGTTCACAGCTTCGGTTGAAGGCATCATAATCTGCTCATTAGCCTGTAAGTACACGCACGCACTCACACATAATCACAGAGCAGAGAGTGTGAGTGAGAGAGGAAGATACTCGCTTCTTTACCACACTTCTGAGCAAAAAGACGCCTGCAGGCAGATGCAAGAGTGAAGCTCAGTGATTCAATGAAAACAAAAGATGAACAAGAAAAAAAAATGTTTTAAGGCAACGCAAGTGTGCTGCAGAGTGCGATGAAGGCGAAGCGAAGTGGGAAGCAAGTAGCACTCATAGCAGCACGAGGCGCGTCTACATCTAATGAAAGAGAGAGTGAGGGGAGGGATTAGGAGAGGTACGAAAAACAAAGCACACAAAAAGAAAGGAAAAAGGAGCGAAGAACCTCGAGAAGCGCGGTTGAAGGTGCGAGCTGCCATCACCCACTGCGCCATCCAGAGGAGAAAAAGATCGCTGGCCATGTATTTCAAAATGCCACTTGAAGCTCACCATCCAAGTACATGCGCACACACGCCTTCCACTAACTGCGGTTCAATCCTAGCACTGTGAAGGATGCAGGAGAAAGAGGAAAAGGAGAAGGGAGCAAGCTGCTGTTATCACCGCGAGAGGGAAGAGGAATGACACACAGGTCAGCAGGTGGCGCTGCCACCGCAACGCAGTGCCCATTCACGCAAATACGTCGGACATTCCCCCTCAAAACCGGTCAGGCAGCACAATAAAGAGAAAAAAAAAGGAGAAGTACAAACCTGGCAAAGTCGTGCTGTTAGGTGCCTCCTCGAATTCTCCATGTATAACGGGAGACGACGGGTGGAAGCCACAAGGAAAAGGGGGAAAAAAATGGTGGTAATAACAGAAATGGTGCCTCGCGAAGGGTAAAGAACGGTGCCACAACGTCAATACCGCAACACAGAGAAAACAAAATTATAAAATGTTTTTTTTTTTTAAGAATTAGAGTCGTCTTCTTTAACGTATTGTGCTTTGGCAGGCCGTTCATCTGCGTCGTAGAAGCGGGGGGTAATATCAATATAGTGCATATGTACAGAGAATTAAGAAGTTTGCGCGCTATTTACAAGTCTGGAACTGACGGCAAAAAAAAAAAAAAAGAGAAGAACATCGTGTGAGGAGCAAAATTGAGAAAAAGGAATGCATTGGAGAAGGTGGAGAAAAACTCACAGCATCACCGCCACGCTGACCAGCAGCGCAACAGCAGCCACCGCCACAGCCACCAGACCAGCCGGCAGCGGCAGAGCGGCGCCATTGCCGCTGATGTTGCACGTCGCGTTCGCAATGCCCATCGTCTGGCCCTTGCCGCACACCGCGCAGATCGTGGTGGACCCATCGGCGCACGTCGAGCAGCCAGGAACACTGCACTGCGACGACGGGGTTGTAGGGGTGGTGGTCGGGCACGCATTCGTGGTAGCGCAGTCCGATGCGCTCACAGGGTCATCATAATAGCCGCTCAGACTCGTCGAGGCAGTCCACGCGTCCGGCGGGCAGCCACAGAAATCGTTGTGCATCAGCTGCGCCAGCGCCAAGGCCGTCATGCCACCCCACTGCGCCGGAATGGACCCTGTAAAGCCATTTCTGTCGAGATACATCTTCTCAAGCGAGGTCAACGCACTCCACGAGGACGGCAGCGAGCCGGAAAGCTGGTTGTCCTCGAGGCTGATGTACTGAAGATTCGTGAGGCCGCTCCACGACGACGGCACGGAGCCGGTGAGGCTGCCGATGTTCAACACGATCCGCTTCAGCTTCGTCAAGCTGCCCCAGCTCTCCGGCAGCGTTCCACTTGGAAAGCGGTCCGTGTTCGACGTGCCAGCAGCGGTGATACCGAGGAAAATCACCTGTGCGCCGTCGATGCTGGTGTCGAGCTCGGGCAGCACGAGCGCCAGCAGACACGACGTACTCGACAAAGTCAATGACGGGGTGAACTGCCCAGCTGTACAGTCCACCCCTGACCACGTGCAAAAGTCGGTGCCGGTCCACGAGCTACCCAAATACTCGTTGGCTGCCTGCAATCCCTGCAAGAAGGCCAGGGTGGCGGTCTGCTCCGCTGACGTGAAGTCGGTCGCTGACACCGCAGCAACGAACGTCACGCAGGCGGTGCCCAGCACCAGCAGCGCAGCAGCCACCGCCACACAGGTTAGTGAGCGACGCAGCAATGCCATTGCTCTTTTGTGTTCGTGTCTGTGCGTGAGCTCCTGAAGAGAGGGAAGCAAGTGTGGCTGCAAGGAGTGTGGATGAGTGACGGTTGCGGCAATGGTGACCTTATTGTGGAAGGTGCGTGTATCCCAGAAATAAATAAAGAGGAAAATTAGTCAGAGAGAGGGAGAGTCAGCGTTGGCTTTGCAGCGTGAGCAAAACAAAAAAGTGAGAGAAGAGGAAAAGCAAGTATGATGTTACGAGGGACAGTTATAATGAGTGAAAAAAAAAGGGAGACTGCAGACTGTGAAGAACACCGAGTAGCATAATGTGGGGCAGCCTCCGCAGCATTTACTTTTTTTTTTCCTCCTATTTTTTTCTTTTAATGGAAGATGTTGCTTGCACAGCTGGCAGCGAGGGCAGCATGATGTCTGCAAGCAGCTGCCTCTCTCTCTCGGGCACCACAACCTGTTGGAATGCATGTACAGCGAAGCCACCTTCTTACAGTCCACGCAGCTTGAACGGCATCGTCACGGCCTCGGCACTTCGCAGGAACAAGCGCACTTCGTAGGTCCTGCTATTTTTTGTTGCTGTTGTAACAATTAGAAAATCTTGTTTTGCCGTACAATTCAGACTCTTCGCAGCACCTCACACCTTTCACCGAAGGAGGGAGAGACAGGAAAAGACTGAGTTTCTTTTGTCCTGCCAGAAACAATTATGATACTACGGAGAAAGAGTGAAGCACCTATAAAGAGAAAAGCGAAATAAAAAAAAACACGTTTTAGGAGCAACGCAGTACTGCTAAAAAAAAAATGATTGAGAACAGAACAGGACAGCGCACAGTGCGTCTACGTCGATGGAGGGAGGAGGAGTGCAATTTGTTTCAGAGGAAAAAAGAAAAAGAAAAAGATAGAAGCAATGGTCTGGGAGGTGCAGCTAACAGGGCGAGCGGCATCACGAAACAGTGATGCGCCGTCGACGCTGGGCACCACGCCGCGTGCCGCCCCCACCCACTGCGCCTCTCGAAGGGCCGCTGTACATCCAACGGAGGCACCCGAGAGCGCCATTCAAATACAAAAACCACGTGAGTCGATGCCCGGGGCACACCGCGCCGCCATCGAGCGGTGCTGGGGAGAGGAAGAAGAGAACGCATAAAGCAAAGAGGCGCTGCCCCGACCACTCCGTGTATAACGGGAGAGGCGGGAAGGGGACGCAGTGAAAAAAGCTGGGTGCAAAGAAGAAAAAACGAAGAAAAGGGGCCCGCCTGGTAGCAAACGAAGTGGAGATGTTTTAGGATGTTTTTTTTTTTTTACAACGACTACTGCAATCTTTTTTGCAGAGCCCTGCATCACTATTTCTTCTTGTTTAAGCTTTTGGTTTTGTTTTGTTTTCCCGTTTGATGATATTTAACGCGGGCGTTCAGACGAGCTTACTGACCCGTGTCCATATAATGCGCATGCGCAAAAACAAAGATAAAAAAAAGTATTGGCTGCGCGGAGGCGTTTTGTGTCGCCGCCCCGCACCCAAACGGAGGGGTGAAGCGACGGGGAAAGGAAGAAAAGGCGGTGCGCGAGGGGGACGGCGAGAGAAAAAGTAGCGAAGGCGGTTGCCATCAAAGACAAGAAAAAAAAAGAGAAGAGATAACCTTCACAGCATCACCGCCACGCTGACCAGCAGCGCAACAGCAGCCACCGCCACAGCCACCAGACCAGCCGGCAGCGGCAGAGCGGCGCCGTTGCCGCTGATGTTGCACGTCACGTTCGCAATTCCCATCGTCTGGCCCTTGCCGCACACCGCACAAATCGTGGTGGACCCATCGGCGCACGTCGAGCAGCCAGGAACACTGCACTGCGACGACGGGGTTGTAGGACAGATGTTCGTGGTAGCGCAATCCGAGGCTGTCACAGCCGCATCGAACTGCTTGATCAAGGTGATGGAAGCGGACCAGGTGGCAGGAAGGCAGCCGCAAAGCTCATTGTTTAGCATCTCCACCTGTGTCAGGTAGTTCCAATCACCATAGGCCTCGGGAATGGACCCGGTGAAGCTGTTGGAGTTGAGATACAAGCTCTGCATCTGTGCAAGCGCACTCCACGACGACGGCAGCGTGCCAGACAGCTGATCATTCATCAGAGAAAGCGAGTACATGTTTGTCAACGTACTCCAGCCTGCCGGCAGAGAGCCGGTGAGCTGATTGTTATCCAGCTTCATGGTACGCACTCTCGTCAGACGGCCCCAGCTGTCGGGCAGCGTACCCGTCAGCAGAGGTGTATCGGACGTGCCAATGCCGGAGAAAGCCCTGAAGACCACTTCGGAGCCATCAATGCTGGTGTCGAGGTCGGGCAGCACAATCCGAACAGCGCTGCCAGAGGTGCCCTGAAAGGCAAGGGAAGGCGTGTACGGGGAGGTACTGCAGTCGACGTACGTATAGGTGCAGAAGTCCGTCCCCGTCCACGTCGCGGCAAGGTAGGCGTTGGCCGTCTTGAAGGCATCTAAAAAGGCTGCAGTGGCGGTCTGCTCCGCCGATGTGAAGTCGGTCGCCGACACCGCAGCAACGAACGTCACGCAGGCGGTGCCCAGCACCAGCAGCGCAGCAGCCACCGCCACACAGGTTAGTGAGCGACGCAGCGATGCCATTGTTGTTTTGTGTGTTCGTGTCTGTGCGTGAGCTCCTGTAGAGAGGGAAGCAAGTGCGGCTGCAAGGAGTGTGGATAAGTGGCGGTTGCGACAATGGTAACCTTATTGTGGAAGGTGCGTGTATCCCAGAAATAAATAAAGAGGAAAATTAGTCAGAGAGAGGGAGAGTCAGCGTTGGCTTAGCAGCGTAAACAAAACAAAAAGTGAGAGAAGAGGAAAAGCGAGTATAATGTTATGAGGGAGAGCTATAATGAGTGAAAAAAAAAAAGGGAGACTGGAGACTGTAAAGAACACCGGGTAGCATAATGCGGGGCAGCCTCCGCAGCATTTACTTCTTCTTTTCCTCCTATTTTTTTCTTTTATGGAAGGTGTTGCTTGCACAGCTGGCAGCGAGGGCAGCATGATGTCTGCAAGCAGCTGCCTCTCTCTCTCGGGCACCACAACCTGTTGGAATGCATGTACAGCGAAGCCACCTTCTTACAGTCCACACAAACTGGACGGCATCGTCACGGCCTCGGCACTTCGCAGGAACAAGCGCACTTCGTAGCTCCTGCTATTTTTTTTATTGCTGTTGTAACAATTAGAAAATCTTGTTTTGCCGTACAATTCAGACTCTTCGCAGTACCATACACCTTTCATCGAAGGAGGAAGAGAAAAAGGGAGAGACTGAGTTTTTTTTTGTCCTGCCAGAAACAATTATAATACTACGGAGAAAGAGTGAAGCACCTATAAAGAGAAAAACGAGTTAAAAAAAACACGTCCGCGCTTGTTAGCACAGGAAGTGAAGGTTTCAATATTTTTTCTTTTTTATTAACGGCTGCTGCTATACTTCTGCAGAGCACTGCTTCTTTTCTTTTTTTTCTGTTCGTTTTAACAAGAGAACCCTTTTTATTGCTTTTTTTCCCCGTTTAGTGAGATACTATATTAGTGTTTAGACGAGCTTGTTGACCCGTATCCATATAATGCGTGTGTGTTCACACAAAAAAAAAAAATAGAGAGAAAAAAAAGTATTGGCTGCGCGGACGCGCTTTGCTTCGCCGCCCCGCACCCAAACGGAGGGGTGAAGCGACGGGGAAAGGAAGAAAAGGCGGTGCGCGAGGGGGACGGCGAGAGAAAAAGCAGCGAAGGCGGTTGCCATCAAAGACAAGAAAAAAAAAAGAGAAGAGATTACATTCACAGCATCACCGCCACGCTGACCAGCAGCGCAACAGCAGCCACCACCACAGCCACCAGACCAGCCGGCAGCGGCAGAGCGGCGCCGTTGCCGCTGATGTTGCACGTCACGTTCCCAATGCCCATCGTCTGGCCCCTGCCGCACACCGCACAGATCGTGGTGGACCCTTCGGCGCACGTCGCGCAGCCAACAACACCGCACTGCGCGGTTGTGGTGGTGGTCGGGCACGCATTCGTGGTAGCGCAGTCCGCGGCCGTCACAGCCGCATCGAACTGCTTGGTCAAGGTGACGGAAGCGGACCAGGTGGCAGGAAGGCAGCCGCAAAGCTCATTGTTTAGCATCTCCACCTGTGCCAAGGCGGTCCAATCACCATAGGCCTCGGGAATGGACCCGGTGAAGCTGTTGGAGTTGAGATACAAGCTCTGCAACTGTGCAAGCGCACTCCACGACGACGGCAGCGTGCCAGACAGCTGGTCATTCATCAGAGAAAGCGAGTTCAGGTTTGCCAGCGTACTCCAGCTTGCGGGCAGAGAGCCGGTGAGCTGGTTGTTATCCAGCGTCATGGTACGCACTCTCGTCAGACGGCCCCAGCTGTCGGGCAGCGTACCCGTCACCAGAGGTGTATCGGACGTGCCGCTGACGGTGAAGGCCGTGAAGATTACCTCGGAGCCGTCGATGCTGGTGTCGAGGTCGGGCAGCACGATCCGAACAGCGCTGCCAGAGGTGCCCTGAAAGGTAAAGGAAGGCGTAGACGGGGAGGCAGGGCAGTCGACGTACGTATAGGTGCAGAAGTCCGTCCCCGTCCACGTATCGGCAAGGTAGGTGTTGGCCGCCTTGAAGGCATCTAAAAAGGCTGCAGTGGCGGTCTGCTCCGCCGCCGTGTAGTCGGTAGCCGACAACGCGGCAACGAACGTCACGCAGGCGGTGCCCAGCACCAGCAGCGCAGCAGCCACCGCCACACAGGTTAGTGAGCGACGCAGCAATGCCATTGCTGTTTTGTGTTCGTGTCCGGGTGCTTGCTTTGTAGGCGAATGGTGTGCGAGTAAGAGAAGAGGGTTTGACTAGGCGAAGGGTACGAGACTCGTGCAGCAAAGAGAGAGAGAGAGATAGAGGGTCGGTTATCTTAGAGTCGTGTGCAATGAGACAACACAGTTAAAAAAAAATATATATATAGAAAAGGAAGGTGGCAGAGAGGGAGTCAGCAGAAGGACGTTGCAGCACAACGGAGAAGGAAAGCGCAGAACGCCGCAGCGGCACCGCGAAGAAGGCACAGGCTGCGTTCTCCCTCGCGACCCAGCTTGCTCACTACTGCGGTCGGCTTGAGAAGCGCGTCGATGCGAGCTGCCGTCGAGTTATCGGCCTCAGCAAACTATCACACCTGTTCTTCCGGAAAAGCACACAACCACCTTGTCGATTGCCCGCACGCGTCGGACAATTACATCGAAGAGACCTCTCCTCATTCTTCGAGTACCGCATGACGACTCGTGTTTTGTGCTCGCAGGTACGCTCATATACGCAGGCAAAGAGAGAAAGAGAGGGAGTAAAACGCACACACACACACACAAAACGTGAAAATGCTACTGCAACAGCGAGGTGGATAAGAAGAAGAAAGACGGGAACCAAAAGCAATGCAGCGCCACAATGGGTGTCAATAATAATAATAAGACTCATCGAAGAGCTGCAGGCGACCGCGTGTTCTGAGAGTATGCTGATGACGAGTGCGATGCTGGGCATGCGTGTGTGCGGCTCTATCTCCTTTAAAACAAAAAAACTGGTAGGTGACGCCGTGCAATATTCTTTATTTTTGAATACACCTACAGGTGGGACTTGACGAGACTTCCTCAAAGCCAATTTGAGAAAAATCGAATCGTGACACGAAAATTGTGTGGCGCTGCACCATTATGACGCCGCGTGTGCAGGCAAAGGGGATAGATAAAAAAAAAGAGTCAAGTACTCCCGCACGCACGCACGGAAAACACAAGCGGGATAAAAAAAAAGAAAATGTGAAAAGCAGAATACATAGGTGAAGGAGAATCAAAAGTAAAATTTCAGGAAAAGAAAAAATGGGAACACGGCATCTACTTCGCTTCTGTTTTGTGTTTGTATTTCTCTACTGAAGCTCTAGAAAACAATGGAAACCAACCTTTAGTTGGGAGGAGACTGAACGGAAGAAAACAAAAGTGTGTGCACTGGGTGGCAACAAGACACACACACACATGCGGAAAAAAATTTTAGGGCAACTAAAAATGTGATGGAGGTGTACAGGGTAAAGAGAAAGAGATAAGAGAGGCACAAAAAGGCATACTGTACAGGGTGAAAATAAGCTTCTCTTTTTTTATTTTTTTCCCCTCCCTCCCTTTCTTAACAACTGTCGAAGGCGGCAAAGTCACGGCTGTTGTGCGGCGAGTCGGACAGCATCGTGCTACGGCTTACTGTCAAATCATCCGGCAGCGAACTGCGCGGCCGCGACGGGAAGCCAGGCTGCTGCTGCTGCTGCTGCTGGTGATGATTTTCCTTGTTCGCGTCGATGGCGCCGTAGTGCGGCAGTGACGGCACCGTTGCAGATCTTTCCAACAGACGCGACATCGTCAGCGGCACCTGAAGACCGTCGGTGCCGCCTGCCTTCGCTGCCTTTGTGATGCCATCCGCAGCGGGGGCGTTGTTGGTCGGCGTGCGTGTGCCCATCGTGGGTTGGCCGTTCCGTGAAAGGGAAGACGCCTCGACCGCCTCCCCGCCGAGGCTGCTGCGGGGAGACAGCAGCGGCGTCACGGTGGTTGCACTGCCCTCCCTATTTCTGTGCGCTGAGGGGAAGAGCTGGGTCGGTGCGAAGCGCTCACCGCGCACTGAACCACCAGCAGCAGCAGCAGCACCACTGTTGATCGTTGCCGTTGTCTGCGAGCGTGTGAGTCGCTGTGGTCCGCCTGGGGACACGACGCCTGCCCCCGCCAGTGACCCGCGACGGCCCTTCGTGCCAGGCGGAGCCTTGGCTGCGCCGTTATGCCTAGCTGGCACTCCACCAGCGCGCTTACCCGACGCTGCCGCTGAAGTTGTTTTCCCCGCTGCGCGACGGTCACCACCGCGGCCTTTGATGTTGTTGCTACTGGTACTGCTGCTGTTGGCAACGCTGTGCGGCGTGTCCTCGGCGGAAGCCCGCTTCGCTGATGGCGGCGGCGTTGCCAGACTTTGTTTCGCCGCGGCGTCTCTCCCTGCTGACCGCTGCAGCTGTTTCTGCGGAGGGGAGGCGGCGAATTCTTTCGTCGCGTGGGTGCGTGTGAAGTTCGGCTTCGTGTCTGGTACAGACCACATGGCTTTGGGCGACAGACGCGTGTGCGACAGCGACGTGGCCGTCTTGCTGGAGCGCTTCTTGGGAGTGCTAAGAGGAGATCCGGTGTCGTTCATGGCAGCTGTCGGACTGCCAAATTTCTGGTTATAACCACCGTTCTTCACAGGCGCCTTTGCTGCTGCTGCTGTCTGCCCACGGCCCCTGACAGCCGCCTGCGTAGAGGCGCTGCGTTGGAAGGGCAGTGGCGCTGAGACGGAGCGCTGGAGCGGCTGCTGCTGCTGCTGTGGTGATGACACACCGTTGCCGTTGCCGCGCTGCTTGTGCTTGTGGGATGCATTCTTGGGCCACAACGCTAACTTTTGCGTCTTCTTACCGTTTCTATTGGCAGTCGTAGCAGTAGCTGTGGGAGTGGTTTTGTTGGAGGAAACAAGACCGGTGAGACTTACCGTGCGTCCAAAGGCACGAGGCGCGCCTGCTGCCGCGGATGATGATGCTGCTGTTGCTTTAGGAGCTCCTTGTGGTGCGAGCCCACGCCCGTGACGCGGACGCACGACGACGCCCCCTCCTCCTCCTCCGCCTCCCTCACCGCCGCTACCGGCCTCAGCTGCCCCACCACCCAAGTGCATGAGCTCCGCTGTCGCCACGAGGTCGCGGTACTGCTCTGCTAGCTGGTTCGACTGCGGGGTGCTGCCAGACCGGCCCCCGCGTGTCGGGCTGCTGCTGCCACTGCCGGAGCGGTTCGTTGGGCTCGGTGCTAAGGGCGGGTGCAGGAAGGCTGTCGAGGGAGACGAGGGGCCTTCTCGCTCCGGGCTCGACATAGGGATGCGTGGGGCAGCAGCAGTGGATGTCGTGGTGGTGGCCTGGAGAGCAGCTTCGAAAGCTTCCATCCGCTGCGCCGTCGTGGCGGTGGGCAGTACCGCGAAGAGCAGCGCCACCTCGGCGCTTTCGGCCGCAGCCGCCACATCGCCCAGTGCGGTGTGAGTGCGACTGCCGTGTGCACTGCCGTGCAGCAGATGCGAGAAAATCGGACGGAGTCGCTGCAGGGCACCAACGCACTTGCTCAACGCCTCCGCATACTCGGCCTCCCCGCTCAGCAGTGAGCGGCACTCTTGGTGGTAGTGCGCGGCGAGACACTCCGCCTCGGTGCAGCCCTGCCGCAGACGTGCGTTGTCGAGCAGCAGCTCCAGCGAGGTGCCTTGGCGCTCCCGCAGCAGAGCAGCGCGGGTCGCGGCAAACTGCCGGTCAGCGTCCTCAAGACGTCGAGTCAAGTCTGACAGCTGTGCCGACTGCTCCGCCTGCGCCTCGGCTGCAGCTGCGATCGTTTTGCGCAGGCCCGCAACGCCAATCGTTGATGTCTCCGGACCCAGCGCGTCTGCTGCCTCGCCACGCGCGCGTCTGCTGTAGGCGTCACTCACCAAGAACGTCGCCAGCCGCCACTGCAGCTCACGCAGGTTAGCTTCTGCGTCGCGCTCGCGCTCCTCGGCATCGCGGACGGCGTGGTAGAGACCTTCTTTCTGTGCCGAGAAGTCTTTCAGTCGAGCCTCCAAGTCGGAGAAGAGACGTGTGTTGTCGGCGAACACGGAGGGGCGAGCAGCACGGGAGCTGATGGACGGTCGGGGCAGACTGCTGCTCTCTGACACCGCAACGGCGCTGGCTGAAAGCGGGGAGACGGCCGCGTGCGCTGGTCCGCCTGCCACGCTGGTTGATGGGGTGACGGTACCGCGCTGAGGAGGGACAGTAGGAGCTGGCGTGCTCGGGCGTGGCAGAGGGGCAGTAATGGTGTTACTCGGTGCACCTGACGTAGTCGGTACGACAGCTGTGGTGGTGGCATTGGCTTCCTCCGCTGAGGATGGGGAATGGTTGGCAGTGGTGGCGCTGGTGTTGCTGGCCTGCGTCGCTGTTGGGCTGCTAATGGACACCGCTGACGCCTGCCGGGCAAACGGCGCTGCGCTATTTTCTCGCGTCATCGTGGCTGATGCCTCTCCGCCACACGCCACCTCTGTTACCCCACGCAGAAGCATTCCACCAACTCCTCCTCCTGCTGCTACCGCCTCGCCGGTGTAGAGTGCGAGGTCGGCACGCGTTCGCGCCAGCTCCGCCCGCAGCTCCTCAATGACGGTCTCCTGTGTCTTGGCCAGCTGGCTCGAGTTCACGGCAAACTCGTTGCGGCGGGCGAGCACCTGGATTTCTCGTGCGTTCATGGCGAACTTCATCGTGTTCACCGTCTCCTCCACGTGTTTGGTGCTCGGGCTGACGCAGAAGAGCATCATCGTGCGGCAGTTGCCGCCAATGCTGTCACGCAGCAGCCGCGTCAGCTTCGAGCCGCGGTAGGGAATGAACAGTCGGCCACCACCGGCGCCACCGGTCTGTCGTCGACGCACCTTCAGCTGCGCGAGGCTCTGCACCACCGCGCCAAGAGCGAGCAAGGAGCGGTTGATGTTGCCGCCCTCGCGCAGCCGCAGACCAGTGTTGCTTGTCGCAGCAGCACGCTCTGACCCGGCCAGGTCACCAAACTGAATGGAGGCGACGGTGACGGTGGGTGCGCGAGGCTTCTTGACGCGGGTCACACCACCACCATTAGCTTTTGTGTCTCCTGCACGCGTGTCATCCTCGCACCCATCTGCAGCAGCAGCAGCAGCAGCCAGTGCAGGGTCACCTCGTACCTCCACCTCCACGGTAATGATGGCGTGCGAGCGACTCGACTGCGCGTTGGCGCCAGTCGCGGCGACGAAGCGCTGCGCATGTCCGTGCTCGACCCCGCGCGTAAAGTCTTCCAAGGTCTCAGGAAATATGTGCGTGAGTCCTGGGATTTGCAGCCCACTATCTGCGCTACCGGTCTCTCGCACCTGCAGCGGGACGCGCTTGCTTCCCTTCGCGCCGCCGTCGACGCGTACCAGCAGATCAAACACGTCTTCGTTGTACACCTCCACGAAGCTGCACTTCACACGCACCCGCTTGCCCTCCTCCTCCTCCAGACGCTCCTTCTCAGCGAAGATGTCCTGCACAGCTTGATAGACGATGCCCGCGGCGCTCATTGTGCTGCCAAACATTGTGTGCGTCTTGCCCGAGCCAGTGGCGCCGTACGCGAGCAGCGAGCCGTTGATGCCGTGAAAGACCCCCTCGACGACGCGCTTGCACGATGCCTCGTAGACTTCAATCTGAGAGGCGTGCGTGTGAAAGACGTGGTCGACGGAGAACTGATACGGGCGTGTGGAGCTGCGCACAGGCTGCGATGCCGGCGCCGCTGCCGCTGCTGCTGACGTGGATTTCCTCCCCTCTACCCGAACGGTTCGCTGGTGTGCGTTGGCATCGATGACAACGATGTCGGAAAGGGCTTGGATGCAGCTGTGCACGGACGGGTCAGCACGCTCCTTCGTGGAGAGAGGCCGCACGCGTACAACCACGCCGACGCCTTCCGTGATCGTGTCGAGTGCGGAGAGCGGCACACCACCACCATTATTAGAGGTGCCAGCGGCTGCTGCCGCAGGAGACTCTGCCATGGTGGCTGCAGTTACAGGTACAATGCAGAAAAAAAAAAGATAAAGGAAGGCGAAGCGAGCAACAGGGCAAATTAAAAACCTGTCTCTACGTACCCGTTGTGTGTGGGTGTGGGTGTGTCTTCGTGTACGCTCAGTTTATGCGTTTGTGTCGGGGGTCCCTCTTGCCCAACAGCCTCTAAGAAACAATGAAAAAACCCGAGGAGAGCTAAAGAAAGAAGGAGTCAGTGAAGGTGGCAAACTCGTCAGCAGAGGTGCGCTTCGAGAACCTAACAAAAAAAAAATAGAAAATTTAGCCTGCAAAGCTGAACAAGATTTAATGCGACGCACGAGGAATAGAAAGAACGAAGAGAAAAGAGGAAAAATGTGCTTTCCCTTGTTCTCCTCCTTAAAGTGGACGTACGCGAAGCACCAGTGTGCTGGTGGAAGAGGGAAAGAGGCAAGAAAGAAGGCGGACACCAGGCAACGACACGATGCAGGACAGTTAAAGAAGAGGAAGATGAGTGAGGAGATAGCAAAAGAAAAAATGGATTTGCTGCTTAATGGTATACGATGGTGTAAGACGGAGTGCGTACGCCACGCGATGTCTCCTTCGCATGTCAACAGCAGCTCTTGACATTTCGTGCGCATTTGACGAATTGGAAGGCTTTGAGTGGGTCACTATCACACACATGGCTCCGCTTCGCACTGCTCTTGTCCGAGACTTTTCAACTAGCAGACGGACTACCGCTCAGCGAGTAGCTCTACTCAACTTGATCAAAGAGGAAAAACAAACAACTAGTAGTATTCTTTTTTGTTTTTTAAATGCTGCTGGTGTACCTCTGAAACAAGCCAAAGCACAATAATAATAAAATTCCGAAAAGACATGCTGCAGCGAACACAGTTTCCTTCTTTCCCCTTTTTGCCCTCCATGGAAAAAAAGTTTCTGACAGCTCCCTCTCGCTCCTCCAGTTTCCCAGCGCAGACAGGGATGAGTAAATATATGGGTCGAAAGGCTCGTACGACCACGATGACCGCAACGTACCGTGGATGTTCTGATTCTATTTTTGGTGTTTTTCTTCTATTTGTAAAGCATCCGCATCGTCCGTTCCTGCTCTCTGTTTGCTATTTGCCGCGCTCTGAATCTCTTCTCTCGCTTCTTCAAGCACTCCCCGCTGGAGCGCGGCTGTACCACACACGCAGCTGCTCCTTCGCGTACTGCAATACCGCCTCCAGATAAGCCTCCGCACCAGCACCCTCCACGACGTGCAGCGCCTCCTCCAACCGCCCACGCACCACCTTCCACCGCAGCTGCTCGATGTCTGTCTTATTCAGCCCGGTAAAGAGCTCCGTCAGCACACCGTCAACAGCAGCGCGTCGCACTGCTGCCCGCTTCTCGCTCGCCACCTCCTCCTCCACCGCAGCGGCAGCAACGCCACAACTCGAAGTTGTGTGGCTGGCGCTTGATTCGCTTTCCGAGAGCGTTGCCGTGCCGGCGCTGTCTGCCAGTGCCGGCTCCGTCCGCGCGCGTCGCGAGACAGAAATCGACGTCGACGGTGCTGGCGGTGTTGCGTCTGCATCGTCGTGCGGTGTTACCGAGGGGGAGAGGGAGACGGACGGGCTGTCGTCTGCCGCAGCCACCCATAACGCGTGTGAAGCGCGGTTCCGCTTGCGCTGCGTCGGCGGCGTGCGCTGCTGCACTGCCAGTGGCGATGTGCGGGCAGCATCGAGGGGCATCGTTCCACAGGGAGTTGCAGTAGTGTTCGGGTGCGCGGGTGACACCGCCGCCGCTGCCGCCGCCATCCCTTCATCTTCCTGTCCCGCTTCGTTCTCTTCTCTCTCCTCGCTTATGACAGGTACGCTCTGCGTTGCCGGGGATACGGCGCGCGAGAAGGCTGCCCGGCTGACACTACGACTCCTACCAGCAGTGGCACCCGTGCTGTGCCCCACAGCAGGTGGCACGCGAAACGGCGCATTCGGCGCCACCCGCACACTCTCACTCAAGAAAACGGTCTCCAGCAGCGCCTGCGGAGTGCCGTGCGTCGTCGGCACAAAGAAGGAGGGGAGGAGGATCGCGCCGGGGTAGCGCCGCAGGTCCTCTGCGCGGCTCTGCCGCTGCCCAAGGCACTCCAGCAGGACGCGGCTTCCGAGATCGCACATGACGCGTGTCGCGTTGCTCGCCGGGTCTAGCGCGTCGTCAGACTGCTTCATCTTGCTCAGCAGCTCCACTACGAAGCCCGCACACTGTGTGCCGTGCCGGAGGAGCTCTCCGATAAGCAGGTGCCACACACGCTGGAAGCTGACAAACTGGCCCTCCGCCTCCTCGCTGGCGTAGTAAGGGTGGTGAGCGAGAAAGAGCACCACAAAAGGGATCGCGTACTCCCAGTAGCAGTACAAGGCAGCAGGGGAGGAGAGGGAGACGCCTTGACTCGCCTGCCGCGACCGCAAGTGATCGCCCACCGTCTCCACCACACCACGCAGCGCCGCGTACGCGTGCTTCGTGTCTGCGCTGACGGCGGTGAGCAGCAGCAGCGCCGCCACCCGCATGTCGCACGACCGCTGCGTCAGCAAGGCGGCCAGCTTGTGCTGCACCACCGCCCGCACCTCTCCGTCATCTTCCACGGAAAGCACCACCGACGCCGCCAGCTCCTTCGCGAGGTCAGGCGTGGGCGTCGCCAGCAGCTTCACCAGCTGCTTCTCAATGGCCAGACGTCGCTGACAGCTCGCGATGCTGGCGGCACCTACACGACCGAGAGAGAGGCTTGTGGTCGCCTTGTAGCCCTGCAGGAGCGCCTCCAGCACAAAGGACACCGCAGCGGCGCGTGCGCCACCCGCTACGGGGCGACTCAGCGCGATGCGCGTCATAGCCTTGGCGGCGCCGTCGACAACGGCAGCTGCGATGGAGATGGTCCTCGTCAAGACCTGCTGCTGTGGTGGCGCGGTGTGCGCTGGCAGAGCAACGGACACCGCTGCCTCAACTCCCACTGCTGCCGTACTCGCCGTCATCGACGCACTTGGAAGCTTGGGCAGACGGGCGTGTTCTGCACGGTCACTCGTGTCCGCGATGGCAGCGAGCAGCAACGATCGCAGCGCCGTCAGCAGCGGGTGTGGCGCCTCCGCCGTTGTTGGGGTAGAGGCACTTGCCAGCGCGGCAGCAGCACGCGGATGTCCCGCCAGGGCCTGCACGCTTGCCAGCCACGCCACTGTCTTGACATCAGTCGTCAGCGCGCGGCCCTCCCCGAGCTGTCGTGTCAGCTCCACCAGCAGCGACTGCACCGACGACGCAGCCTTTTCTTCAAACCCCCGCACCGGCAGCAGGGCGAGGAGGGTGCAAGTGGCTTGCTTTGCCAACTGCTTCTGCGCTAGTGAAGGTGACACAGATGAGGTGGAAGAGAACGCGTTGGTGGTAACTTTTGAGGTGGCCTGCTGCATCGGGAGGGCAGCGAGGGCCATTGCCTTGAGCGCCGTCAACATCGCCTCTCTCTGCATCGGTGGCACCACCGCAGCGCCGTCATCTGTTTGCTTCGCCGTGGCGTCCCCTTGCGCTGCTGCTGCTGCTGCTGCTGCTGTTGCCCACTGTTGAAGCGCACGCAGCAGCAGCGCACACCACACGGGCGGCGGTCCGGTAGACTGCTTCGCTGCCGCCTGCAGTGCCTCCGCCAACGCAGCGGTGCTGACTGTCCAGTAAGACGGCGACGCCGCCGTGAGGAGCAGCAGTGCTCGCAGCGCCGCCACGGCCTCCGACGTGTCCACCATCACCACCTCCGCCCGATCACTCGTGTAAATGCATCGGTGAAGGCGCCGCAGGATGGCGTGCACATGATCTGGCCGCGCTGGCAGAAACATCTGCGGTGCAAGCGCAGTGCGCACGTACGTGAATTCATTTGCTGAAACACGGCCCTGCAGCGTGCGCAGCAGCACCGCACGCGCCTCCACCCAGTCCGTCTGTGTCGGGTCGCAGGCGCGCAGCAGCGCCTTGCGCACGGCGTCGTCCTTCGCGCGGAAGAGCGCATCCCACTCCCCTCTGGCTGCCCCGGTTGTGTCCTGCAAGAAGGCGAGCAGGCGGTGGATGGCGTGGATGCGCTGCTGCCCGTCTGCGGACTTCACGTCACCGTTGCTTGCCTTCACCGCGGCGTGGAAATCAAAGAGCCGACGCACCGCCAGTCGCAGCTGCGGCTTCGCCTCTGCCTGTCGCAGCAGCTGAGCGAAGTGGTTTGTGTCAAGACAGCGGCAGAGGTTCAGCAGGCCATCGACGTAGGTGTCGGCCGCTGCGTCAGCTTTGCACCCGCGCCGCTCAGGCACGAGGGACGGCGCGTCTTCTGATTGTGGCGCCGGTAGCTGTGCAGAGGTCGGGGAAAATTTCAGCAACGCATCGCCTTCGCATGTTCCCCCTTCCGTCTTCACCGTGCCAGTTTGATACCCCTCTCGCTCAAAGTCGAAAAGAAGGAGATCAGACCCGCTGCTGCGCGGCGCTGGTGTGGCGGCGGACGTCACCGCAGCGGAGCCCACCCAGCGCGTCAGTGTCGACTGGCGGCCCGACGCAGTGACTGTGCTACCGCGACCGCTTGTTGATGAGACGGTGTGTGTTGGTGAAGGCAGCAGCGCCTCCACCGCGTTGTCCAACATCGTCGCCGCTGCCCCGCCGCTCTCCACACGCGTCGCATCGAGAACGGCGTTTGGAATCCAGGCGAGGCTATAGGCGTGATACAGCTGCGTCAGCCCCTCGACGGCGGCGTCGCGAACGCGCTTGTTCTTGTCGCGGGTGCGCAGCCCCAGCGTCTGCGCAAGAAACGCTGACACAGCCGCAGCTGCACTGCTATTCGTTGGCGAGGATTGGTTTTCTGCCCCGGCTGCGACTCTCCCCGCTGGCGCGTGCAGCTGCAGGAGCAGCGGTGCGGCCAGCGCGGCCTCCGTCACCGAGGCAACAGCCTGCCGGCGGACGTGCACGTGGGGATCAGCGAGCAGACGTGACCAGCAGGGCTGGAAGCTGGACCAGAGCTGTCGCTGCTGCGCCACGCAGTGCGCACACTCCTCACTGGAAAGCGTCTCTTCTGTGGTGTGGGCATTGCTGCTGTGGCTGCTGCGCACCGCACACTGTGCGAGAAGGTGCGCCGAGGTGCGCAGAGCCTCTATGCGAATGTTCGGCTTCACGTCGAGGAAGCGTGTCAGAAAAGGACCGTTGAACGCAGCTGCGTAGGTGGAAACTGCGGCATCGTGGGCGGCGAAGATGGCGCCGAAGCCACGCACCAGCAGCAGACGCAGGTCGGCACTCGGGTGATCCAGGTGGGGAGCAAGAACGAGCACTACCTGCGCCACCAAATCAACATTTAGGCTCGTCAAGGCCACCAGCACTTCGAGCACGTGCGCCACTTGGCGAAGAGCCTGGCGGCGCCGCGAGTGGTAATCATCGCTGGTCTTCAACGACAGCGAACCACGCGGCTCCCCACGCCGGTGCAGCTGTCCGCCCTCTTCTCCATCCAAATCGTTCTCCTCAACCTCCGCCTCTGCTCCTTCGTTTTCATTTGGCCTGTTTTCCCCATCGGGTGCGAGGTCCGCGGCCACCAACTCCGCAACGCCCTCTTCTACTTCTCCGGTCGCCCAGGCAGCGATTGCCGGCTGCAAGACAAGATCATGCTGCTCCAGTAACACACGCGCCGCGATGAGGGCACCTCCCTGCAGCTGCGGTGGTCGTGTAGCCACGCTCGGTGTACATTTTGCTGAGGATCGTTGAAGAGCAGCACTCGTCGTTGCCGCCGCTGCCAACACCTCCAGCAGCGGTGTCAGCTGCCCGGCCGTGATGTCGCGTGTGGCGAGCAGGACGTCCGTCAGCACCTGCGCCATCTCGTTGCACGTCGCCGCGCTCGTCGGCGCACCAGCGCTGCTGTTCGCACCACTCTCCACAGTGCCGGACGCGTGTGGGAGACTGGTGGAAGGGGCACAGCGCACTGCTTCGAAGAGGAACTGCAGAGACTTCTGCGTCGCGTCGCTGTTGAGTGCGCAGTGAGGGAGAAGGTAGCGAAAGACGTGCGACACCGCAGCGCGCTCGATGAGATAGGCAACGCGCTTCAGCGGGAGCGGTGAGAATGAGGCGGACGGCGATGTCGATGAGGGGAGGAGATCGGAAAAGACGCGCGTGACGCAGCGCAACACCTCTGCGCAGCGCGTCGCAGGAAATGGCAGCGGAGCCACACCAGCAGCTACATCCTCCTCAATTTTTTGCTGACTCTCCAACACGCTCCGCTGCGACTGCGGGGCAACGGTACCACCGCTGCCACTCGACGGCGAGTCTGCAAACGACGCATCAGTGCCTGCTGCTGCCTGCTGTTGCTGCTGCTGTTGCTGCTGCTGCTGCTGGTGGTGCAGCCGCACCGCGTCGCAGAGGAGACAGGCAACGAGCTGCTCGACATCGGGAATGGCACTGCATAGAAGGCGCGGGGTCAGCAGCTCCTCCACGTAGGCCGCGGTGAAAGGGTTGGTGCTGTGGCTGTGGTGATGTCGATGCTGGGAGCCCGTCAGGCCCACCGCAGCCGTTGCAACCGCCAGCGACGGCGATGGAATTGCGGAGAGCAGCGGACGAATCGAAATCACCCGCACGCTGTTGTACACCTCCATCAGATACGACAGCAGGCGGTTATCGGGAGTTTGCTGCAGCTCTTCCACAGAGAGGAGGAAGCTGGTGGAAGCGGGAGAGAGAGAGGTGCCACGACTGTTACCACTGACAATGCTGCCGCCGCCGCCATACCGCGGCGCAGGGGAACGGGACAGAGAGGCAGTAGGCGAAGGCGAGGAGGCTGCAGCGGCAGAGGTCTTCTTCGCGGAGGCTGCTGCCGTAGCCGATAGCTTGCGCGGCGGCATCGTGCCTCCGTATCTGTGTGTCTGTGTGTATGTATGTATGTGGGTGTTGATCTGAGAGTTTGTTCTGCGTGAATGGCGTGTGCTAGTCAATTTGCGGCGTCTGCGCGGATGCACGGAGGCCTTTCTTCTGTTTTTTTTTTTCTGTGTATTGGTGCTTGTTGGTTCTATGACCAGAGCAGCTGTGATGCGCTGGGCTCTGGAAGTGCTGTATGACAGCGCAGCAACGCGCTGCTGCTTCTGTGTGGAGTGCGCAGAAGTTAATGGCTGCTTGTCAGGGAATGAGAAAAGGCAGGAGTGTTGCGTGTCGCTTAACACGTCAGCAGTGCAAGAGAAAAAAAAATAACAGTCAAAGGGTGTGCGGGTTGCAGCACGGAAAAGAGAAAAAAAAAGTAGAAAGAGAGCAAAAAAAAAAAAGCGAACAGAAACGAAGCGAACTCTTCCAACTGCACTCTCAATTGTTAAAAAAGATGCGGAACGCGTCCGACGCCGATTTTTGCGAAAACGTGCGTGTAAAAATACTGTTGTTGTTTTCGTTTTGTTTTAAAATGCGTGCTGAGAATGGAGAATAAGAGGTGGGAAGTGGACGAGGCTTTACGCGAGAGTCAGAGAGGGAGAAGGAGAGAGTGCATTGCAGCGTACATTGTCGCGTCAGCCGCCTTCTCAGACTAGTCGCATTGCCACTTTCACCTCATAAACGTTTATATTCTAATTGTTCTTTTCCCCTTTGCTTTCACTCAAAGTGCATTTCGCTTTTCTTTGTTGCTATGCGTACGTGGGGTGTGAAGACGAGTTCAAAAAAAAAATCTATTAAAAAAAAAGGATTCGCAAAGAAAATGGTGGAGGAATAGAAAAGAAAAAAAAGGCACAAGAGGGAGAAAATGTGTGTTGTGTTTTTTTTTTATGGGGCCACAACTTCCCTTTGGCCGGGCATATACGTCATGTCATGCACAGGAGATACGGGACAGTGAGCAGCCTGAGAGGGAACTATTCTGAAAGGAACCCGGCTCAGCAGCAACACGAACGCAGCTTCCCACTGGTCCCTCTCTCTCTACGTGTACTGTGCAGTGACATTCAATATAAAAAAAGGGGGGAGAAAAAGAGAGAAAAAAAGCATTCTACCGATTGTTGTCAATGTTGTTCCCGAGAAATTTTTTAGTCGTCCGCCATTAAAGTGCGCGGATCGACGACGTAGTCGCAGTTTACCGCCACCGGCGCGTACTGGAACTGCCCGGTCACCATCATGCACCGCGGATCCTTGCCGGCACCACGCGCCTGAGCAGCTTCATTGCCGTGCGCACCCGCGTCGTCATCATCGTCGTCGCCGTCGTCACCGCACCCGCTCGTGCCACGCCGACGCCCAACGCCAACGCCTCTAGAAGGAGCGGCAGCGTACATGCTGCTCCGGCCATCCTCCACGCCTGCCAAGGAAGTAGATGCGTTGCCGTCGTCATCGAATGCACCCGCCTCCGCTCCGGCGGCTACACGATCTGCCTCATTGTTGTGGCTGCTGCGACTGAAGTACGGCTGATACAAACGATCCTCCGGCACTGCCGGGGTGCAGTAGTAGGTGAAGTAGCACCGATTTGTTGGTCGGTCCTCACGTGGTGGCAAGTATTGAATGGGCCGCGGACTGGCAGACGTGGGCGTGGAGACCGGTGGGTGATTTAGAGAGAGGCACGGCTTTGCATCGCGTGGCAGGGAGGTGGAGCAGACGGAAGGGTCGCTCAGCACCGGCTCAGGCCGGCCTTGACGCGGCGCAGTAGACGACGGCACAGCTGACTCGTTTGCACCGACACCAGCCGCATGGGGACTGTGTGAAGGGTCGGTAAACGCCCCTTCCTCTATCTCTTCGTGCTGCTGCTCCTCCTCCTCCTTATCTCTTCGTGCTGCTTGCACGCCACGTGCAGTAAGCCCTCTCGCGGGTACTACACGCATCAGCTGCAGCTTTGGAGATGCTGATGCTGTCGACGCGGCGGGGGACTTCGGGGGTGGCTGAGGAGCTGGCATAACAGCTGCTGTTGTGGGCGAGAATAAGAATGCCTGCGGGGAGGGGAGAGGCATGTTCAGGCTGCCAGCGCCGCTCGGCGGGTGTGCAGGGGTGCGCGCTGCTGTCGCTGCAGCTGATCTTGATGGCGCGGCTTCCGCTGCATGACGCTGCACCGCTCGCCAGTACGCACAGGCCGCCAGCACGCGATCACGCACGAAGACCTCCAACCAGTTGTCACGGCCCATCAGCTCCGACCACGGCCCGCCGAGAAAGCCAAGGTGCCCACCAACCGGCGGCTCGGCGTACACGAGGCGGGGGTTGCTGCGCACCATCTCGCGCCAACGGTGCGGCATCACCGTGCGACCAATCACCGGATCATCCGCGGCGGAAATGGTGAGCGTTGGGATCGGCGCGTAGGGCAGCCACGTCACCGCCGAGGCATCGAGATGGTAGTGATGCGCTGAGCGATACCCCGCAGACTTGGCGATGATGTGCTCATCGAAGTGAAGCACACGACGCAGACGGTGGATGTTGCCCTGCGCGAAGAGCCACTCGTTGTCGACGTTCGGCAGCCGCTGCAAGGGCTCGTGACGGAGAATATAGTTGCGAATGTCGTTACACATGTCGTGCTGGTAGACGGCACGCTGCGCGCTCTGGCGATTCATGTGCTCGACGGTCATCACGAAGTCCATCGGCGAGCAGCAGGAGATAAGCGCGTCGAGGTGCGGGTCCGCACCAGCGATTCCTTCTTCCCCGACATACTTGGATAGGACAATACCCCCGATGCTCAACCCGAGACCAATAAGCGGAAGGGGACGACCGAAGCGTAACGTGAGCGCCTCCTTGGTGAGGTAGTGCTGCAGACAGTCTCGCACGTCGCGTGTATAAGCGCCGTTAAAGAGAAAGGGGGTGGTGAGGGGCGGCGTGTTGCCCATGCCACGTGTGGAGAGCACGCAGACGTGCAGACAGGCGGCGTGGAGGGAGTGGACGAGATGCTGCACGTAGTTCGTTTGGGAGTGCGACGTGAGCCCGGGTGCTATGAAAACCACCCCGAGCGCTGTCGCTGCAGGTGTTGTCCTTGTCTGCTCCTGCGCCTGGCGGGAGCTGCTGGGTAGCGCAGCAGCACCAGTGACCGTGTTCTTCGTCTCCTCTCGCCCCCAGCTGAACGGCGCATGCACATCATCCAGTCCTCGCACCTGCTCGCCCCCTTCTCCCTGTTGCGCTCCATCAGCAGCGGCCTTACGTCGACGGCTCGTGTGATCGTGATCGTAGTGCGTCGGCGCCTCCCCGGCGACATAGTACCAGTCCATCGCCAGGTAGCAGCCATCCCACGCTGTCATCTCCTCTCGTGTGTAGTGCACGGGATTCGCGCAACGAAAGGCACCCATGATGGTGCCGATATGCGGGCCATAGAGCGGCGCATCGTAGCGCAAATTGCAACGCTTAATCTCTTTCTTTACGTCCGTGCTCTTGTGCGCGTAGGCAAGCCTGTGTGCTGCGCCTGCTTTAGAGCTTCTCTTCATGTCTGGATCAACCGACCCTGCACGTGCGAGAGTTTCCGCTCGTCCCTCACCGGTTGCCGTATGCGCAGACTGTTGCGCAGGAGTGGGAGTGACTCCCACTGCTGCAGCTGGCTGCCCGGCTGGGTAGCGCTGCGAGTTGTACGTGTCCGCTTCGCTGTTGAACTCGGGAGACGTGGGGTCAGTGCTGGAGGAAAGCATGTGTGGCGGGCACACGTCCTTTTCCTCTTGCTCCTTGGTGTCGACAACGTGGCGTGTCGTGCAGTACTGCCGGTCCTCGCGTGCAGAAGCGTGCACGTCCATCAAGCCGAACACATCAATCGCGGCTTCAGTGCATTCGGCATGGTGAATCAGTCGCACCTCGCGCGCGGAGTGGTACGCGTAGCCGTGTCGCCGCTTCTCGCAGCGGCGGCAGGGTCGGCACAGCAGCACATCACAGCAGGCCCCGATGACAATGGGCAGCCAGTAGCCGAAGAAGTGAAGAAGGCAGTGAACCAGGAAGAAGAAGAGCTCGTACAGCGTCATCTTTGCCCCTGTGTGTGTTGGTGTTTGTGTGTGTATGATGAGAGTGTATGGATTTAATTTAGGTGGTTGGCGTGGTGATAAGTCATGCGAAGAGCCCGCACTGAGTGAAGGTAGGATGAGAGGCTGCTTTTGCTTAGGTGCGTGCAGACGTCTCTGCTGGAAAAGAGAAAATTGTCAAGACACCAACTACCATATCAGCAAGGGATCAGCCGAAACGGGGATAAAAAAATTGCAGCCAACAGCGATGAGATTCATAATAAGCCAGCGTCTTTCCGTCAATGCATTCAGCGAGGTGCCACGTTGTGGCAGCGAGTTGCTCTGCCTTGCCCCTTTCGCTGCTGATGATGGTGATGGAGATGCCGGCCTTCTTGAGGAGAAGGTCTCCCACTATATATGTATGTGTACGACGGGATTGTGAAAATGGTAAGCAGCCACAGTAAAGAAAGGAGAGAAAAGTAGAAGACACGACGCATGTTCGCGAAGAGAACGACATCGATACAGCTGCTGATCTTCAAGACAGCGCTGCGGAGCAGGAACAGGAAGAACTGCTCTCATTATAATACGTCCTTTCTTCAACGAGTTGGAGGACATCGGATCATGCATGCCGCCGAAACGAGGAGCTGCGTGATGGAGGCAACGACACACGGTCATCGATTTAAATGCACCTCTTTACAATGCATCGCTCATCTTTGACGTGTAATCGCTGTCGTTTGGACATTGCTTGTTGAGGTGAACTCTCACCATGCTATGCCTGTTTGTGCAGGTAGGAGGAGAGGGAGATGAAGAGAGAGAGGGAGAAAGGGAGAGAGAAGCGCTCGCCACGGCAAGAAAAAAATATCAAATAGGAATTGTGGAAGAGGAAAAATTACAAAAAGAAAAAAAAGAGAAGATTGATGCAACAAACAAAGGGATGAAGCTACACGAAAAAAAAAAAAAACAACGAGCTTAGACCGAGAACGTGCCACACCTGGTAAAGACAGCACTCATAAAAAATGATAGTCATAATAATAGGTGGATGGGGTACGGTGATTAGGGAGGAAGACAGCGCATCAGAGACGCTCCACCTCCAACACTAACACCTAAGCCCACAATACAATCATCATAAAACTGAAAAGAAAAAAAAGAGATATAGCACATGAAGTCGACTTGCTCGTGCTCGCCACGTGCTGCCGCTACCTGTTGCCAGTGAAGCTTTGCGATGCTTCTTCCGGCATTAAGCATCCGCAGTACGTGCACGACGGCGACACAACCTTCTCTCCCTCAACCTCTCTCTCGCCCTCTTTCTCTCTCGGCATGAACTGCCCAACACTCGCAACGTGTACGCACTCGTCTTCCTTTCTCATCTCCTGCACGCAGCGCACGTTCGAAATGACACAAGACACGAGAAGAAAACAAACTTGGAAGGCAAGTGACTTCACGCCTGCGTGCACAGACTCCAGCTTCTCCTCAGTTTGTTTTCTTTGCAGTGGGGGCCGTGCTGCAGAACTGTGTGCTGGCCGCCATCACAAGCCGCTCCGCCTCCGTCGCATCGCCGCGCCACTCGGCGGCCAAATTTCCCACAAAGCCCAAGTGTCCACCCACAGGGAAGCACACGTACACGACAAACGGATTCGCCGCCACGAGTGCGCGCCACTTCTCATCGGGCACGAAGAGGCCCGCCACGACGTCGTTACGGTCTCCAATGCAGAGCACCGGCGTGCGACAGTGGGGGAGCCACTTGAAGGGCTGCGCCGCGGCGTAGTACTCGCGCGGGCTGGCAAAGCCGTTGTGGCCGGCGCTGATAAAGATGTCGAAGTCTCGAATCGAGGAGATGCGGTTGATACCTGGGTTGGGGCCTTCAAAAAGCCACTGCGCGTCCACGTTCGGCAGCCGCGTCAACATCGCCCGGTTGTGCTTCGAGTACTTGCGCAGCCCCACCGCGAAGGGCTTCTCGTACAGGTGGCGGTAGGCTGCCGTGTCGCACATCTTGTCCGCTTCGATGAGGTCGTACGGCGACGTAACGGTGAAGAGCGCCGAGACGGGTGTGTCGGGCGGCAGGCTGTTCGCCGGCAGCCCTTCCTTCGCCTCTCGCTCCGCCGCTGCGACGCCTTGCTCGCCAAGATACTTCATCAAGGTCACACCACCAAGAGAAAAGCCAACGGCGAGCAGCGGCACCCGTTCCGCCGTGCCCAGCCTCGCCTGCACCTGCTCCGGCTGCAGGTAGTGGTGCAAGCAGTGTCGAATATCGTTCGTGAAGGTGGCGCTGAAAAGGCGAGGCACCTCAAGAGGAGTGGTGCCCATCCCGCGGTAGTTCAGCACACAAACCGCGAAGCCGTGCTCTGTTGCGATGGCAGCGAAGTGCCGGCTATAGTTCGTGGTGGACGCGTTCAGCAGCCCCGGCACAACGAAGAGCATGCCCTTGGCGGTGGGGGCTTTTCCTCGTCCTTGCGCTGCAGAGGACGTGGAAGCGGGAGAAGAAGCCGGGTACAGAAAATCAAGGTTGACGTGCTGGCCCCCATCCGCCTCGACGAGCTCTCGCTCGAAGTGCACCCGCGGCCCGTCGCGCAGCCCTGCCAACACCGTTTCTACATGCCCATTGTACAGCGGTGCGTTGTACCGCAGTGGCGGGGCATCCGGTGCCGGCAGCGCGAAGCGTTGACGAAGGTGGTGTACATCTGCGTCGTTCGTGATGAGGGTGACGTCGCGCTCGTCGGGCACGGGGGAGGCAAGGTGCAACCAGCCAAGCAGACGCCGCGGCCAACGCCGTAGAATGCCGGAGACGAGTCGCGGAAGGAGATACAAGAAGACGTGTGCGAAGACGTGCTTGACGGCGAAGGAAAGGCGTCCGGTGAAAAGCATCGTGTCTGTGTGATAGTGGTGTTGTTGAATCTTTTTTTTGTGTGTGTGTGTGTAAAACAAAAAAAAACAATACTAAAGGAAGATAGTCACCGTTGACGTCCTCTTTTTTGTTTTCTTTTTCGTTCTCCCTTCACACCTTCGTCAGGTCACGTCGTCTCGCGAGGTGAGCAGCAAAGAAGTTGCTCTCTTTGCAATGAGATGCGGCTCCTCCACGCTCAACAAGAGAAACAACGAAAAATTATGTGAGAGACAGAAGACGAAGGTGCGGCCTGAGTGTTTGTGTGTTCGTGTGATGGGAGTGTACGGCTTGAGGCGACGTACAAGCACACAAACACAAATACAAACACAAACGAGCAAGCAGGCAGACAATATAAATCTCGAATGAAGGTTATTAACAACGTTACACGACGGCGTGCCTGGATAAGCACACAAAGGTGAAATATATTCTGCAGAGAAGAGAGGAAAAATATTAAGAGAGAGCGGCACAGGGCAGAGGCGAACGAAGCGAAAGGTGGGGGCCGTCGGAGCGAGGTGAATAGTGAGAGAGAGAGCGTGTAGGTGTAGTCCGTAGTGTGTACGAGCTCCACGAGAAACGGCAAATCACCAGCGGCAATGAGGGAGGCAGAAAAAAAAAAAGAGAAAAAAGAAGAGAAAGGGAAAAGAAAAAAATAGAGTAAAGCGCAGAAACGCTTTAGCACTACGCGACGACAACAACAACGAAGCAGATTCGTTGGTCTATAATCGATTCAGTAAAATATTGTTTTTTTTTTTTTGCTTGATTCGCTGCGCACCTTCCCTCTAAAGCTGGAGAGAGTTGGGGAAGCGATGGTGTTTGATGAATGAAGGCGAAGAAAAAAAAGAGGAAAGCAAATAAGACTGGGTAATAACTACGGTCGCCGCCCGAAGAGCGAGAGAAGTAAAAATGAAAGAGAGAGAGAAAGGAATGAAGAGTTGAAGGGGGGAAAAGAGAGAGAGAAAGAAGAGCTGCGGCTACACGACAACACACTTAATGACCTTCGACAAGCGCTGTCGACAGCATTTCCTTTGCTTCGTACGAGTCGGCGGTGGGGAAACAAAACCGCAGCGACGAATTTGCGCCGCAAGCCAGGAGAAGAAAACAGTCGATAAAGCGCACGCAAGACTTCATCGCCCACACTCCTTTATTATTGTTACTTGTATTTCTATTATTTTACAGAGCATCGTCGCAATGCACGCTGCATGAGAGTGATCAACTCAGACGTGCTTGGGGGGAGGAAGTTGGCAGAAAAGTAGCGTTCTTTTTTTTCCTTGCTTGAGTCATTGTTGGTCTCGTGTATGTGTGGAACGCATGGTATAGGAGAGCGAAGAAAAAATAAACGAGAAAAGAGAAAAAGACGATGCCTGCAGGGAAGAAGAAGGCCTTTGAGTGGGGTATGGCACAGGCCACCTCCTTTGCCACGCAAGACAAGGCAACAAGAGACCGAACAGAGAAAGAGAGACGCAGCACAGCTAAAAGGAAAAAAAGTAGGTAACGAAGTCAGTCACCATTATCAAGGTACACGCTGCTCAGTGTATGTCCATCTTTTCTTGTTTGTCTACCATTTCCAATCGTGTTTGAGAGGCTCAAAGAAAAAATAGAAAGAGAAAAACGAGAGAGGGAATGACTACCACAGGTAAGCAATGGGCAAGGAAGGGCTTTCCAGTGCCCTTCGCCTCTCCCTCTCCCTCTCTCTCTTTCTCTCACACCACCATGCCCCTCAACGCGACCGCCTCTTTTTGTGGTTTGCGTGGCCGTTCGACTGCCGCCCATTTGGCGTTGGCTGCTGTTGCTGCTGCTGCTGCAGCTGCTCCTCTTCCTGCTGCTGGTGATGCTCTGTCGTCGCACTCGCACTCTCGCACCCTGCCGAATCCACAAAGTGCGTCATGGAGTACACAATAAACTTCTCCAGCTCATTCGGTGCCTGCAGCCACTCCCGCCATGGGCAACCTAAAAAACCGAGATGACCACCAACTGGCATCTCAACACAGACGAGCCCACCGCGGTGGCGATCAATCACGCCAACCCAGAGCGGGTCGGGCTGTGGGGAGCCGCATATCGGGTCGTTGGCCGCCACCACGCACACCTGCGGCGTGCGGGAGAGGTGCAGGCGACGGAAGTTGTTCGCGTGGCTGTAGTACGCCTCCGCACCTGGAAAACCAAAATGGGGACCCGTGATGTACTCGTCAAAATCCTGCACGGTGCGGAGCTGATCGATGAGGGGCTTCGCACCGGTGAAGAGCGCCTTCGTGTTGAGGCCAGGCAGCTTTTCAATGACGTCCTTGTGGTGCTCGTAGTAGCTGCGCAGACCGCCATAGAAGGAGGCACCGTAGACGGCGTGCGTGACGGGCGAGCGCATCGCCGCCGCGCCGTCGCTGACGTTGTGCGGTGAGTTCACGGTGTACACGGCATCGAAGCCGCTCTCCGCCCCCGCAGCACCTTGCTCCGAAACGTAGTTAGAGAGGATTAACCCACCCAAGGAGAAGGCCACGCCGAGAATCGGAAGTGGCTTTGACGTGTCAGGCTGCTCCGTCACTGGCAAGTCGCGCAGCAGCCGTTGCTCCACCTGCTGCCTTGTGAGGTAGTTGGCCATAACATGTCGCACATCTTTCGTGAAGAGCGCGCTGAAGATCTGCGGCTTCTCGAGCGGCGTGTCGGCGACGCCGCGCGCGTTCAGCACGCACACCGCCGTGTTCGACGCCAGCAGCTGACGTGCCATGCGGCGCACGTAAAACTCCTTCGAGCTGCCGGTAAGGCCGGGGAGAATCACCACGAGCGCACGCACGCGAATGCCCTCCTTTGTGGCGCACGCCGCAGCGGCAGCAGCCTGCTCCGCTGGCGTGGGCAGCCACCAGTCCAAGCAGGTCGGGTTCCCGTCGTAGGAGGGCACGATTTGCCGCTCTGGTGAGCGCAGGGGCAGCGGGGGGCGGAAGGCACCGAGGATGGTGTGGACGTGGCCGTTGTAAAGTGGGCCGGCGTACCGCAACCAAGACGGTGCCACCGCATCGCCCTCCGCAGCCCTCGCCTTCTCATCGTGATGCAGCGACGGGTTCGCGAGGTCTTTCTCGGAAATGCCGAAACGCTCTCGTGCGGTGGCGGTGGGCGAGGAACCGATGCTGCCGACAGGGCCGAGCACCCGCACGTGGCGCTCGTCGCGTCCGTCGCAGCTGCTGAGACATACCCCGAGAAGGTATGAGAGGGCACGGAGAGGCCACCGCACGCAGACGGTCCACACAGCACGTGGGAGGGCATAGGCGAAAAGATGAACGCTGAGGTGGATCAGAGTGTAGAGCACGGTGTAGCAGCGTGGGAAACCGGGCTGCACCTGCGCATTCTTCACAACGACGTCTTCACTCATTTTCTTTATTTTTTTTAGTCTTTTGTTGTTTTTGTTGTTGATGTGTATGATGCGCGAGAGATTAACCGGGTATAAGTGCTGGGTGCGCGCGTTTTCTCAGTGAATCGTGTAGGCGTTTTTCATGCGTTTGATAGTGGAGAACGGGAGAGGAGGAGGAAGAAAAGGAAAGTGGTAATGGTGAAGGTAAACATTAAGTACTCTAACCATTTACGGTCTATACTGTAAAGGATTTGTATAGCAACAGCTTTTTCAATGGGCACTTTTCACATGTTTTCATTTTTTTTTGTTAACCGGCGCCCAGCTTACGAAGTGGGAGTTCTTTATTCACGCCTCTAAAGGGGAACTTAATAAGTGAATGGTGACGTAGCGATCGCTTTCAACCTCTCTCTTTCTCCTCTCCTCTCTCACGTCTTCTGCTACACAGATTTGGTTCGGCTATAAACGAGTTCAAAAAAAAAACACTCCCCACAAAGTGTCACTCCGCTCTTCCTCTTTCACCCACTCTTCTACTCTCCAAACATGGCGACCCAGAATGACATCGCGTACGCCGGCTGCGTTTTTTTGCTTTGCAGGCCGGGCCGCTGACTGTGGAGGTGAAGTTCCTAGACGCCACGGATCCCTCCCACGGCGTCCTTCTGTTCGAGGACGCGACCAAGGCACTGGCGCACTATGAGATGGACGCGAGTTACACTTCGGTGACGAGGCTGGAGGTCAGCGCCTAGAAATGGGGCACGCATTCGCTTCCCACAGATGTGGACATTCTCCACCCCCAACCAGAGGATTATCGACCCGCTTAAGCAGCAGGTGCGGCTTTCTCGAGGAAGAGGTGAAGAGGCTCGAGAACACCAAATACCGTCGTCACCTGCTTTCCTTGTTGGAGAATTTCACTCACCGCGCCACCGAGAAGATGTCCGAGGCGAACCGACCTCTCACGTTTGCAGAGGTCTCTGCGGTGTGTGGGAAGGGATCGACTCCCATGCCAAAGCGAGTGTCGCGATGGAGCACTCGCACGCAGCGGCGGATCTGCGACGCCTTCTCGCCATGGCCGACGAGGAGATCCACGCGGTCGAGCGCACGAAGCTCTCCGTGGGTGCTGGTAACACGCTGCTCGCTAACCAACCGGAGTTGAAGCAGCAGTTAAAGGCGTTGACGGCCACTATCGCGGCCCTCACGGCGCAACGTTCGACGCGCTACCGACCCAGCCCACCGCCCCCGCCGGTCCCATCCCCCTCCACCGACGACACTCACGCCCGCAGCGTCGGCTGCTCCGACGAGTGTGCTGAAATTGTCTCCCTTCTCAGGGGTGACGTCCGACTGCAGGACGTGGCACCTGCTGCGCGGAGAGGAGTCCTCTTTCCAGAACGTCAAGCGGACGATCTTGGACACCCTGGGCATCGTCCCGGCACACGTTACGAATAAAGACGTCGCTCTCGTTTACCAGCTGTGGTCGAACGAGTTCGACACAGTGACATCTGTCTTCGACTTGACGGACTCTTCCAACGAGGAGTTGTTCGCCATGTTGAACTTCTCCACCCAAGTGCTCATTACGAGGATTCGGTATATGTCCCCGCCTCGTCCCGCGTCCAGGGCGACCTCCTGCGGCCCCTCACAGCTCTCCAGTGGTTTGAAGAGAGTGAGGCCGCCCTGGGGTCGAAGTGCGTCCCGGCGCCGGCGCAACCGGCAGCAACACGAGCAGCACCGCGGGGGGAGAGCGCGGAGGACGTGAATACACGTTGTCCAGCGACGCCTCGAGCGCGATCTTCCCTGCGCTCGAAAGTCCCCCGCGGGTGTGTTGGACCCAGAAGCGGAGACGGGGTATCTGCGGTTTCTTAGAAGGCATGTGGAGCAGCGCCACGTCCGCCTTCACGGTGGTGGCGGAAAAGAAGGGGGCAGCTTCGGCGGCGGTTCATCCTGTGGCCGAAGCGGATCAACGAGTGGCTGGCCGGTCAGGGCTATGCCTCGGAGGTCGACCTCGACACGCAGCCGTGGGAGCTGGTCCTAGAAGAAGCAGGTGGAGTGACGGATCTCACGACGTCGTTTTTCCAGGTAGCTCCTCCGGAGCACCTGCGATCCCTCTTCTGTCTTCGCGCAGCAGACGGCATCGTGTATCAGTTGAAGGTGCTACTAATGGGCCTTAGTGTCAGCCCAGAAATAAAGCAAATGGTGACCGCCGTCCTGGCCGGACACCCCGCATATTCCCAGCGGCCCGCGGAAAATGTTCGTGTCAACGTGTGGATTGACAACATTCAGCTGACTGGCAACCAGCTCGCGGTGGAGGCAGCCCTGCAAGGAACCCGAAACCTTGCTCGTAAATTCAACGTCTCTCTGAACGAAGATGAGACCGCTGTCTCCAATAAGTACGTCTTCGCTGGCGTGGTGTTATACCACAAAATCGGGGCCGTCAGTCTGGCCGAGAAGACCCAGAAAAAAACTCACTGCAGATCCTCACGTCGATATTACAATGGAGCTGTTTAGAGCGCCTTCTGGGCAGGTGATGGTTCGCCGGCACCCGTTCTTCGACTCCCTGTCCAAAAAGTTCTGGTTCTTTTTGAAGGCCTCACGTAGACTGATGGCTAGGTGGTCCCGTGGCCTCATCACGGGCTCGACGCCGGCTGCGCTCCCGTGCAGCGCACAGCGTGAGCTTGATGTTTGGTACCACATGGCGGTTGCGAACTCTCCCCGAGTTGTCCGCCGCATGCCGCCATCGAAGGGACCCTTCAAGCTTTACACGGACGCCGGCACTCGGTGGCTGGGGAGCGGTTTGTGTCAACGACGACACGAAGCAGACCGTTTGTCACCGGAAGCAAAATGGGGAGCCAGCGCCGCCTCGAACATCAACGCCGCCGAGCTCCGCGCAATACGGTGCGCCGTCGAGGCCTTCAAACATTTCCTTACGCCGGGAGCAGCCGTGCAGCTGTTTGTCGACAACACATCTGCTCTCTCTCAGCCTATCGTAGGCAATTTGCGCGCAGCCATGCAATCAACGCCCGAAGTTCACGATTTCCATGGTCGATCTTCCGTACCGCATAACGGCGCAATACAACACGTCTGCGTAGAACCTTGCCGACAAACCCAGCCGAGACCCCAACATACAAACGACACGGGCAGAACGACTAGCAAAACGGGTAGGGTGAGATCGACGGCAAGTTAGGATGAGGTGGTTATCTGCACTTTCGTCAGTGTCTCGTAACCAAACCAAATCCAAAAGCGAACCTTTGTGTGTGTGTGCAGGAGTGAGACAGAGAGAATCACTTCAACAGCCTCCAGCCCTAGCTGTGGAGATAGTAGTTGCCGCGTGATGACACCGGCTGAGATGAGAGTGGACATGCTTGTCAACCATCTTGCACCTTCTTTACTCTCCTCCTCCCTTTTCCTCTTTCTTGCCTTACGTTATCTGTTGAAGTGACTGAGAAAGCGGAGAGAATTATTCACGGTACAATGGCTGACCTGACATACCACATTGATGCCCAATTTATGAAGTCCGCGGACAACCCTGGCAGACGCACCCAGCCGAGAGCCCCACTACGCGACACGGGAACTAGCGAAACGGGTAGGATGATAAGCGGAGGTGGAATGGCTAGGTGAAATCCACCTTGGCACTTTACTTTAAAGAGAAAACCAGTCTTGTAACGTCCTATGCCGATTAAGGGATAGATGTCGAGAGCGAGAGAACGAGCGAGAAGCAACTCATCATGCTTAACAGTGCGGAAAGATGCGAGCCGGCTTGACTTATACAGTGGCCCGTATGAGATCTATGTGTGTGGCGACGGTACGGACGGGTGCGCATGTCTACATAATCAGTAAGCCATACAATTTACAGCGAAGTCCGGCAATGTACGCAGACACGGTGGAGCCAAGCGTTAATTTACGAACTGGGCCCTTACACAGAGCCAGCAGGTTTGTTATTAGTATTATTTCAGTCTCTCCTTCCACTATTCTCTATTTTTTCTGTCCACTTAGGACTTCGAGAAGAAAAAGAGAAATAAAATTATAGAGAGCAGAAGTGTGCGAGAAACGGGAATATGAGGAAGGAAGGAAAGAGATGTACGCACCTCAAGGCTTGCTGTAAGAAACATGCATGTTACCTTTTATCAGGCTGACGTCTGGCCGAGAAATATGCGGCAGCGGACAGGCATTAAAGTTTTCTTTCCGCACTTTCTGTTGAGCCGCACGACGCCGTCCCTCCCTCTTCCCACGCTGCATGGCTGCAAACACCTCTTCTTCGTACGCGTCTTACAAAGCAACGGAGATGAGGGGAAAAAGGCAGAAGAAAGAGGGAATCACGCTTCGTTCGCTTCACCTTAAAGGTGAGAACGATAATGAAAAAGAAGCTCAAAGGACGTGCAGCGCGGCGTGTAGTTCCGAGCACCACCACCTGCCATGCACACCGTTCATGGAGCTGCCTCCCCTCTTTGCAAGCCAGCACAATCTTTGTAACTCTTTCCTTTGTTGTTTGTTTTTTGGGGTTTTTTTCAAATTGCGTCGACGTAAAACAAAAGAAAAAAGAAGAAAATAAAGAAAAAAGCGCACAACTACTCACACAAATACGCCATCACCTACTTCAGTTAGTTATTTAATACCTTCCTCAACAGTCTTCTCTCAAGTTACGCTTTACAACACCAGGATAAACAACAATAACAGAACGACAAGACAACGATCCAGCAAATCGAAAAAAAAAAGTAAGTGTTTGGTCGGACACCGCAACGAGAAGCACGTGTTTGTTTGTTTGTGTTTATGGGGGCGGAGATGCAAATATGACGCAGACCAAAACCGGTTCGGTGCGCGTGCGATCCGTTAGGTAAAGAAGGGCACGAGAGCCTGCTCTCACCTCTTCCTTCTCTCTCTCGCTATCTCCTCTCCTCTCCACAACGCCTGCACTCCCACGTCTTGCTGCGCTTCACCGTTGCTTCGTGGCCACCCGTCACGGCAGACACGTCACCCCCTGTTCCTCTCACGGCCCTGCCAGAAGCCTGTTGAAGCAAAGCAAGACCACGAGCACCAGGGGGACTCTCTCTCTCTCTCCTTCCTCATCTATGTGTAAAGGCGGGTCAATGCCCGTCCCCCGCATCGCCAGCCATCTTCTCTTCATTGCCCTCTCTCCCCCCTTCCTCAGTTACGCCACTGCAGGGACGTGGAGAAGGCAAGCACCTCGTTCGGGTTGTGCGGCTGCTGCGGGAAGACGCCGCTGTGATGCCCCACATCCCCCGCATTGCCACTGCCAACACCGCTGTTGCTGCCCACCATGAAGAGCCCATTGCCGCCAGTAGACATCGGAGTGGTAGAGAAGGGGGATGGCGAGTGGGCGAGCAGGTCGTGGCCGCTTGTGAACGCCTGTCCCGCTTGATAAAGAGGCGAAGACGACGCAGGGCCGGCGAGGCCGCCGTGCATGCCCGCACCAGCCGTTACCGTGAAGGCAAAGCCCCCGCCACCACCGCCGCTGTTACCGCCGTGGCTGTGTGCGCTGTTCGACACCACGCCAGGCGAGCCCGGCGGTGGCGAGGGGCTGAAGGGCTGCGCGTTGGCGTCCAACGACGTGTACAGGTTGCTCGGACCCGCGCCAGGACCCATTGGCCCGCCGACGAGGTTCGAGTGCGAGGCGTGGCTGACTGGGTTTGTGCTGAAGAGCGACGGAGCCAAGCCGAACGAAAGGCCGCCAGCAGAGCCGACAGCGCTTGCGTTTGCACCGCTGTTGCTGCTGCCGATGCCGCCACCGTTACCACCACCATTGCCCATCATCATCGCGTTCGATGGGCTGACGCTGCTGCGGCCACCCACGCCGTTCCCGCCACCCATGGCGTTGTTGGCGTTCGCGTTGCCGTTGTTGCCGCCCGCCGCAGCGCCCGCCATTCCCATCAGCGGCATCCCAGGGCTACCCAGAGAGGCCGCGACGGCGGACGCAGGGCTGTTGCGACTCCCCATCGCAGCCGACGCGTTGCTCACGACACCCGGCGACGGTGGTACCATCGGTGACACCATCCCAGGGTGCGTCGAGGCCGATGAGCTACCACCACCGTCGAGCAGTGGGTGGTGGAGGGCAGAGACGCCGTTGACGCCGCCCGCGACGTGGCCCAGCTTCGGCTGCGTGGAGAAGACCGGCGTCATGTTTGCCGCGACGCTCGGCGGTGTCGTGGTGGCCTGGCGAACCGAGTAGGGGTCCGTGCCAAAGGCGTTCAGCCCTCCCGCGCTGCTCATCCCGGCGTGGCTGCTCGTCGTGGCCAGCGGCGGCATCGACGTCGTCGGCTGCGCTGCCGTCGACACGGACGACTGCAGGAAGCTGCCGAAGTCGTTGATGGCCAGCGTGTCGTGGTGCGTCGACGACGAGGTTGGCTCCAGCACACGCTTCAGCGCCGTCCACTGATTCTGCTCCGCCCGCTTCACCTCCTTGCGGGCCTGCCGGGTGCGCTTGTCAGCAATGCGGCGCTCAGCCGCTGCCGTCTCGGCCTCCAGCCTGCTCAGCTCCTCCTCACCCGATCCGAGCGTGTCCATGAGCTGGGCAAGGTCGGACTGGTGCTGCGCCAGCTTCTCGGCCATCTTCTCGTTCTCCTTGTCGTCCTTCTGCCGCTCCTTGCTGAGCTTGCTGATCTGCTGCTGGGCCGCCTGCACCGCCTGGGCCAGCTTCTCCACCTCCTTGATCAGCTCCGCAGGAGGGCCAACCTTGGCCAGCAGAGCCTTGCGCTCGCGATCCTCGGCGCGGCGACGCGACTGGTGCGCGTCACGGCACTCGTCGTTCTGCAGGTGACGGTATTCGAGGTGGGCCGTGTCAGCAATGACAGCGCGAGCGGCAGTCTCCGTCTCGGTGAAGGCGTGCACGGCAGCCCGCAGCTCCGCCTCCGCGTCCTCCTTCGAGTCACCGCCGTCGGTACGGCCCGCAATCGACCCGCTCACGCTCGGCTCCACCTCCTCCCCGGCGTTCTGCTGTGACTGCTGCGGGTGCGGCGTGGACTGCTTCCCACCGTTCCGGTTCGCCCCCGCTGCTGCAGCGTTGGGCAGGCCAGCAGCAGCAGCAGCAGCCGCGGTACCGTCAAGCGAGGTGCCGTCCATGTTGCTGAGCTGCAGCGAGAACTGAAAGACAAGACGGTCGTCGGCCTTGTTGTAGGTGCGGTAGCCGTGCTGCTGCGTCGTCGGCGAGCCCAGCGCCACGCCAAGAGCAAGAAAGTCCTCCGCGAAGCCGATCATCTCGCCAGGTGCGGCGGTGACGTGGCGCTCCATGAAGAGAGCCGAGTTTGCCCGCAGCTCGTCCGTCGCGCTGAGTTCACGATCATCTCCGTGATGGTGGCTTCCCTTCGCGTCTGCGGCGCCGCCGTCCTTCGCGCTCGCGCTGCGCTTCTTCTTCTTCGGCTCTGACGTCCGCACCAGCAGGTGCACCGAGAGCGGCGTCGCGCAGCGGTGCCACACAAAGAAGTTCAGCTCCCCTTTATCCTGCACCACGGCGGCGCGCCACTTTATCTTGTTGCAGCTGAAGCGGTTGCTGAGGAGGCGCTCGCGCAGCATGCGGCCCATGTAGCTCGCGTTGTCGACGGTGCAGGTGTAGTTGCCCGGGGCGTGCTCGTGCACCTGCATGCGGGGAACGAAACTCAGGTGGGCCACCGTCAGCTTCCCTTCCTTCATCGGGTAGAAGAAGGCGGCCAGCTTTTCGGCAATCAGCTCTGACATGACGTTGCTGTCGGCGTTGGCGCAATCGGAGAGGGAGATGCCAAGCTCGGCGCACGTCCGCTCCAGCAGGGAGAGCGGCTTGCAGGCAAAGAAGAGCAACACGCCAACGCCGTTCACGCCGCGATAAATGTCCTCGGGCTCCGCAGCAACGACACCACCGAAGCAACGCGCAATTTCAATGAGGCTCGCCGACGAGCGACCCGCCAGCTCCTGCCGCAAGCGGAAGAGCAGAAGATTTGCTTGGCTCTGCATCGCCTCGCGAATCAGCCCGAGCTGCAGCGATGCCTCGGTGAGCGGGGGCGGCTGCGGCTGCAAACCCAGGTAGCTCCACAGCATCGACACAGCCACCGCCGCGGCCTCGGTCAGGCAGTAGCCCACCTTTGCGCTGCTCAGCTCCGGCTCAGGGGCAGGAGCGGCAGCAGCGGCAGCATCGGCGCCATCGCCAAGCAGGAGCCCGCGGAGGTTCCCGGAAGTGCTGTCGGACACATCATCCGCTGCGAGATCCTCGAGCGTGCTGCTGCTGAGCACACGCACCTGCTCGACGCGCTTCTGCAGGTCGGACAGGTTCGCCGCGCCGGTGGGGGTGCCATCCAGGTCACGCATCATCGCCGCAGGCGGGGTGCCGGTCAGCCCTGCCAAGCCGCCGTCCCCGTCCTTGCCGAGACTGCCCGCACCAGCTGCACCACCCGCGGCCTTTCCCGTCGCCGCGCGCTGCTGCAGGCGCACCTGGCCAAACAACTGCGGACCGAGAACGTCAAGGAAGCTCTGGAACGGGTTGTTTGCCTGCATGTCGATGCCGGCCGCAACGCGACCACCGCCACCGGTGGCAGCAGCGGTCGCCCCAGCGTTGCCGCGCGCATTGCGACTGCGGACGTCGCCGTCGTCGCGGCCGTCCAGCCCCACGCCGCCCGCACCACGTCCCTTACTTGTTGCCACCATCATGGTGCGGAAAATCTCGAGCTGTGTCAGCGGGTCGGCGTACGCGGAGGGGTCAAGGCCGAAGTCACCGGCCAGCGCGCCAGCACCGAGAGGCCGGTCCTTCGCGCTGCCGCCGTCATAGCCGCCACTGCCGCCACCACCACCAACACCACCGCCACCGCCACCAGCGGCAGCAGCAGCCGCGTTGCGGGCGTAGTTGCCGATACTGCGCTGCATCATCTCGAACATCTCCTCGAGGTTGTGCCGCCGTCCCGCTGCGCTGTAGGGGTCGTAATCACCACCGCCAGCATTGGCCGATGCCGTGGCTGCTGCTGCTGCTGCTGCAGATGCCGGCGGGGCCGGTGTGGTGTGCCCCGTCGTCCCACTGCTGCCGCTGCGGCGGTCGGCCTCGTTCTCCTCGCCGTTCACGTCGTCCTCGCTGTCGACCACCTCCGCGGAGGGCGACCCGCTTCCACCCGCAGACCCACGTGAGGCAGCCGCGGCGGCCACCACGGACGCCTGCGCCTGCCGCCGCTGCAGCTGGAAGACGTGCGACAGACGCTCCAGCGCACCGGGTGGGATCTGCTCGAGCCGCCGGCTCACGTCGTCGCTGAGCACCGCAGCGGCATCACTGGCGAAGTCGATGTCCTCGAAGAGAAGACCGCCGTGTTGACCACGCGAGACGCCACCGCCACCACCACTGGCACTGCCGCCGGGTGTTTGCTGCAGCAGCACACCCAACTCGCTCATCAGTGCAGGGATGGTGGAGCCGACCTCGACACCCTTCAGCCGCTCCCCCGACGTGGCGTGTGGGAGAGAGTCGAAGGAGGGTGCCGTCGCGGGGCTCGCTGCCGAGGCTGCAGGGGCTGCGGAGGCAGCGCTCTGGTTGCTCTGCTGCGGTGTGGAGGTGGCGCTACTGGACTTGTTTGCCTTGCCGGATGCGGCGTTGTTGTTGGCGTTGCCCTTGCCACCAGACTTGGAGGACTGCTTTGCTGGCATCCTTACTTTTCTTTCTTCTCCTTTTTTTTTGTTTTTCTTTCCTTTTTCTAGAGCGGTGAAGGAAGTAAGGTCGAGGTGCTGCAATCTTGACAGAACCCTCTCCCGTGCAGCTCTTGTGCCTTCCTTGTTGTTTCGAGGTTCGTGTCTTTGATGATAAGTGACAATTTGCACGTGCCTTCAGAGACGCATAAAGAAAAAAAGAGAGAAAACAAAACAAAAGAAAAAGACAGAGGTGTGTAGCTGCGGTCGGAAAGAGCCTACAAGAAGCACACAGCAAAAAAAATTCACAATCGCTGAGAAAACGTTTTTTTTCTTTTTACTCCTTTTTTTTTCCGGAGATGAGATGAGCGCCAAAGAAGTTGACGCACCCAACTTCGCGAAGAAACCGGAAAAAAAAAACTGAGTTTGTGTGTCCTTCAGGTGCTTCTTATAAAAAACACACACGAGAGGTGTGAGGGTAGAGTGGAATTCAATACACAAAAAATACTGTTCTTTTTTTCTTCCTTTATATTTTTTTCCTTCTTGTTTGTGCGTGTCTTTTTCTCCTCAAGAGAAAACGCGAAGAGCAATTTCAAAACAAAAAAAAAAGAGGGAGGAAGCAATGGATTTGAGCACCAATTTAAAAAAGAGAGAGAAGAAAAGCACAACAGTTGACAAAAACAACGACAACAAAGACACGACGCAGAAAAAAAAAAAAAAGTGGCGCTTCCGCTCCACCTACAACTAGTAAAAGAGAGAGAGGAGGGAGAAAGCACAAAATATATACGTGAAAAAAAATTTTCCTTGCTTTTTCTTTTTTTTTCTCCTTCCGACTTCCCTTCTGCTTCCTGAGCTGATTCTACTGAATGTGAGCTACGTTTCTGTATTGGGTGTTGTGTCGATGTGTGTGCATGCGGGTGTGATATGGGCCAGGGAAGGCGATACATAAGTTGAAGTAGTGCAAGCGAAAGGGAAGGACACATGATACGCAAGGACGGGTGAGGCAGAAAAAAAGGGAGGAGGGAAGGCGAGAAAACAATGGAAGTGTTCGGTCGCGCACCCGATAAGATGAAGAGGCGCAGAAAGAAAAAAGAGAGAAAAAGAGCAAAAGAGTCAGTCGACGTCATCGATGTTGCGCACCTGTTTGCATGTGTGTCCAGCACCGTGCGACACGTGGCTACACCCACAACGCCAGCTCTTTACCCCTTTATTCTCCCTTTTTTATTATTATTCAACGCTCGCTCCCTTGCCTGCTTGTGTGCTACGTCATGCGGCACTCTACTTTCTCTGTTGCTGGAAAGAAACGCCGTACACTGTGCTGTGGAAGATGAAGGAGTGTGTCACCTGCGGTGCCTGCTCTCTCTCTCTCTCTCATTTACAACTTGTGCTTCCCCTGTCCTTCAACGCATTCTGCGTCGAGTGCACACACACACCAAGCCTTCAACACCAGAGAGCAGAGGGAGGGAAAGCAAAGAGAAGCGGGAAACAGCGAGAGAAGAAGCCGGAAAACGAAAAGAGGGCAGCGCTCTTCCCCAACTCTCGTTCTCTGACCTTCCGCCTCGCACCCGCCTTTATTCGTTGCCATCGCGCACACTCAAACATACACACACACATAGGGAGAAAGAGAGAGAGAGACAGACAACATCTCCCATTCCTTCGTGTCAAATCGAGCCTTCACACGCGCGACTTCATTCCACTGGCACGCAACACGATCGTTGTATTGTTTTATTATTTTTTTTTTTTGTTTCCGATGACGTTACTTACCATAAAAGTTACCAAAAGAAACCAAATGAACCAAAGAAAACAAAGAACTTTACTAATAAAAAATTTCCCGGGAGAAAAAAAAAACAAATAAAGGAATATTTGACAGACGCCGAAGGAAAGAAAAAAAAAATTGAAAACAAAAACCCTCCAAGTCCGACACTAACCTCTCTTATTTGGCCTTCTTCCATTCGCTACTTTCCCTTCCACCTTTTTTTTTTTGATTTTTTGTTTGCATCCTTCACTTGTAGTAAATACAGAACTGTGGAGACACGCACGCAAACAAACACACACTCGTTGAAGAACCCCTACACCGACGCCCACGTGGAGAACAGCAGCTGCCATCACTGACGTGTGCGACACGCTCCGCACACTCGTCAGCGTGACCTTGTGCTGCTCCCCTCACGTGTTGCTGTGCCGTTTTGAGTGCGTCTTCGAGGAGAATGATGTCTCCTTCCTTGTCGCACATGTCTGTGATCGTAAAAAAAAAGTGGGGGAAGTTGAAAATGACGCAGAGGGAAGGGCAAGAGAGGCGAGGACTACTAAACTAAAAAAAGTGGAAGATGATGTCTCCAGGCAAAGATCTCCATCAATGCACACTGTTCCTCAAAAATAAAACAAAATGTTGTTGAAGCGACCGAAATGGGGGAAAAATAAGGGAGTTCGAGAAAGGGAGAGAGTCCACCTTTCGTGGCGCACAGGTGGGCTGTTGAGACACACACACAAACACTTACACTTACACGCCTAACACCTACAACAATGCACAAAAGAAAAGAGAGAAAAAAAAGAACACACACACACACACAGATAACGCAACTCCTGTAAACAACACGCAAAAGAAAAGGAATGGCGATTCGGGTCTCTCTCTCATGCATTGCGGCCGTTGTTGTGATGGTGATCGTCGTTTCTTTTTTCCTCTCCTATCCTCCTGCTCATCTTCTTTTTTTTTCTTTTTTTCTTTTTTTTTGATGGGGGGTCGATATGGTGGAAGCGGTGCAGGTGAAACTGAGCTTTGCCAGGAGCAAGTGATGCGGTGTTACACCATAATCAGTCGAGGGGTGGAAAAGAAGCTCGTCTTCGTTTAGCAGCATTGCACGTGCACATAAATGCGAGTGTGTGCGTGTGCGTGCGTGTGGGTGCGTGGCCGCCACAGATGCTTGCTGTCCGTCTCAGCTCGCATCCCTCTTCTCCTCTTTATCTCCGTGTCTTGGTCAGCTGCCTTCTCATCTTCCCTCTCCTACCATTACCAGGGGGCGGTGCGGTGCTGCTGGTAGTTGTTCTGCGGGGCGTTGTACTGCTGCGACTGCGGCGGGCGGAAGGCAAACTCCATGCCAGCCTGCTGCTGCTGCATCGGTGCGCGCGCGTTGCCGACCGGCGGCATCTGGCGGTTGTACTGCTGCTGCTGCGGCGCCATCATCGCCGGGCCGCGGTTGCCGCCAAAGGCCTGCTGCGGCGGCTGCGCGCGGAGGTTGGCGCGGTGGCCGCCCTGGTTATGGTACCCACGCGGCATGTAGCTGTTCGGGTAGCCGCCCTGGTAGGCGTCGAAGTTCGGCGCGCCGCCCATCGCACCTTCGTTGCCCCAGCCGCGCTGCTCCGCACCCCAGTCCTGGCCGCCGTAGCTGCCGCCGCCGCCCATGTACATGTTGCTACGCATCTGCTGCTGCTGCTGGAGCTGCTGCTGCTGCTGCACCTGGGGAGATTGCATCGCCTGCACAGGGCTCGGCGACACCTGCGCCGCCGGCGACTGCGTCTGCGACGTGCGCTGCTGCTGCTGCGCGGCGGCGGCGGCGGCGGCAGCAGCGGCAGAGGCGGCCTGAGCAGCCTGGGCAGCGGCAGCGGCCTCGCGGGCCTGGAGCTGCTGCTGCTGCACCTGCAGCTGCTGACGCTCTGCCCGCAGCGCCTCGTTGTTCGCGTGCAGCTGGCGCTCCATCGCCTGCTGGGACGCCTCCTTCGCATCGAGCTCAACGGCGCGGATCTTCATCTCGTCCTCGTGCGCGCGGCGCGTCTGCTCGAAGGCTGCGCGCTCGTTCGCGAGGCTCTCGATCGCGGAGGCCATCGTGCTGTGGCCCTCCGGCGCCTTGAAGGCAACGTTGCGGGCCAGGTTCTCCAGCACCGACGTCGGGTACTCCGCGGCGTACTGCGGCTGGCGGATCTGGAACTCGATGTCGTCGTCCGCCCAGCTGAAGTTCGTGTCCGCGACGGGCATCACGGCAGGAGCCGCAGCAGCCACCGCCGGCTCAGGCGCAGCCACCGCAGCGGCCTCCGGCTCCGGCTCGGGGACCGGCTCCGGCTCCGGGGCCGCCTCGGGCTCCGGCTCGGGGGCAGCGGCGGCGGGGGCAGCAGGGGCCTCCGCAGCCGGCTCCGGCTCCGGCGCAGCGGCGGGCTCCGGGGTGGGGGCCTTCACGGGCTCCGGTGCCGGCGACGGCTTCGCGGGCGTCGGGGCAGCAGCAGCGGCCTCCTTCGGCTCCTCTGCGGCAGCCGCAGCAGCGACCGGAGCGCGGACGACGGGCTTCGCAGCAGCCGGCGCGGCAGCCTTGGTGCCGGAGCGCAGCGCGTCGAGGAAGCTCTTGCCGAGCGGCGCCGGGGCGGTGTTCACGATGTTCGACTTCACCTGCGGGCCGGTCGGGGCCGGCGGGGCGGCCTCCTCCTTGGGGGCGTGGCGGTCGTTCGACTTGGGGTGCGGCTTCGACGCGCCGTTGCGCACCACAGACGCGGCAGTCTTCGGCGGCATCTTTCTCTTTTTTTATTTTTTCTATTCGCTGGCTACGAGGTGCGCGTGGCGAAGGACTGAGGGAGAGAGAGAAAAAAAGCTTTCGGACAGAATCCTTTTTTGTTGCTGTTCTTTGTTGATAGTAGGGGCGTATGTGTGTGAAGAGTGGACTTCAAGAAGACGACACGGCAACGACGACGAGAGAAAAAGAGAGGGGCAAAAAAAAAAACAGCGCGAAGGTGTTCACCGGCGTGAACGGAAAACAGAAAGCCTGCGGGGCTTTTTTTTTTTTGGTGTCAAAAAAGAAACAAAATGGGAGTGGGGATATGCAGCAAAGATGCCTATTCTGACCTTGCTAACAATACTTTTTTTTTTACTTTTGCAAACCGCACAACTCAAAACAAAACGCACCTAAAGAAGAAGAAAACAATTAAAAACTTGTTAAATAAATAAATAAAAAGCGCTTAGAACTACTTACCAAATACCATAAAAGAGAACAGAAAAGAGAGAGAGGGAACAGTGAGACGAGGAGATCGTTTGGGGAGAAACAGATCTGTGGCGAGGCGCGAAGAGGATAGTGAGAGTGCGTGCGTGCGCAAGTGGTGACGCAGATGCGCGTGCAAAAGGAAGGAAGGGGGAAGAATAAGAGGCATAAACGGCGAAAAAGTCAAGAGGCAAAAAAAAAAAAAAGCGAATGGGGGAAAGGTGAAAGCAGTGAAGAGAGAAGTTGGGATGCGTTGCACATGCCAAGGAAGAGAATCCATGAGAAAAAAAAAACCTACATGTAGGCACAGTAAGGAAGGTGAAGCTTATCCGTCGCAAGCTCGCTGACAGAGGAGTCGCAAGAAATCCGAATTCTGAAATAGACGGTATTTCACACCACTTGTAGCAGCCGGAAATACACAAAGGTACGCTCCAATCAAGAGGAGAGAACAGAAAACCAACCGTTGTGCAGCTTAAAGCAACGCTTCATCTTTCTCCTGTTGCGCTTTCTCTCTCTTTCTTCGCCTCAGCGCGATACCTCGACGAGACTCAACTCATATTTTTATTTTATTTGCTTTTGGTAGAGTACACATGAACATAAGAGATAATGCACAACAGCGGCAATTGCAAAAAACACAACCACAACACGATGTCGCCTGTGCTGCGTGGCGTCGCGGCGGAGAAAAGAGAATGTAAAGCCGCCGAACGTCCAGTATTGTTGAAAAAAAAAATTATTGTGGCGTGTAGTACAGCGACGATAGTTTTCTTTTCCTTTTCGCTTTCTGTTTTTTTTTCTTTTTGGAGTTTACATCTTTTTTTCTCTTTTGCGAAATACATCTGGATAAGGAACGAGGTCTTCTCTAAAGAGAAAAAAAAAACCTGTAGAGAAGAGAAGATAGCAAAAAAAAGGGTAAAAAACTAAAGAGCGCAGAGGTCACACGGTACGTGCGCAGGAGTGAGCTACAAACAAAATGCGTCTCCTTTTCTTTTTTTTAATGACGAATTGTACCGCGACGTCAGCTCGCCAGTCTTCCACGCATCGAGCAACTCAATGGTGATGCTGTACTGAACCTTCACCGGCGCCAGGTCGTAGCCTGTCTCGCCGACAAACAAAGTTCAAAAAGAAAAAGATTTACATGTGACTGTGGTGTGAAAGGGAGAAAAATAGATAACATCTTAACAATACAGGTACGTGTTTCAAACTTAAAAAAAAAATGCAAAAGAGCAAGAGAGCAAGCTATTGCATTGTTGCACATTTGCGTAGTCTCAACAGCAACGAGAAAAGGCCAGCGAAATCGACTATCACGGCACTCATCACGCCTCTACCTGCTTTGATGCACGCGTATGCCACAGCGGCAAAACAGGTAAAAAAAAAAGGTTTGAAATATTGACTTTTTTCGCCGGTATCACTTCTCTTTCTCTCTCGTCAGCTTACTGAAACTAAGGCGGCATCATCCACCTCCTGCGCGAATGGCAAGTAGTGCACCTGACCACTGCCCACCCCATACAACCGCAGCAACGCGGACGCCTCGTCTGGCTGCAGCGACACACCAAGAGCCTGCAGGCAAGCAAAGAACTGCCCGTCCGTCACCATCCCACGCCGCGTGCGGTCGTACTCACGAAAGGCGGTGATCGTGGCGGTGCGGCGGGCACGCAGCATGTGCTGCACGCGCTGCAGCGTAGCGGAGGCGAAGAGACCAGCCGCAGAAGCCTCGCGCACCGCCGTCGCCGCCTGCGTTGTGCGTCCACTCCCGAGCCGGCGCTGCGTCACCGCCGCGACGCCCACGCCGTCGGCTAACATGACCCGCAGCGTGCAAACAAAGGCGGGATAATCCACCTCTCCTGGTGCCTTCACCGAGGCAAAGCCCCCTTCCAGGGTCTGCAACTCGTCCTCCGTGAGCGCGGTGAAGCCGAGCATGGACAAGCAGTGGCGAAAGCGGCTGGGGCTGACGTGCTGGTGCCGCAGCTCGTCCCCGTCGGGGAAGAACTCGTTCAACCGCGGGCGGCGCTCCTGCAAGAAGAGGCAGAGACGCGTAAGAAGGGCGTCAAGGTCAGCGGCATCGGGGGGCGCAGCCGACGTCGTCGTTGTCATTGTCTTTGTAGTTGTTGCGCTATTCGTCTTCGTCATGCTTCCTCCTGCCGCTGCCTCTGCTGCCGCCACGGCCTGCGCAGCACCCGTCCTGCCCTCCTCCCCACAGCCCACATCACGGATGAAGTCAAGGTAGCGCACCTCGTCCTGATGCGCCGCATCAACCGTGTACGCAGCCGCCAGCGTCGTCAGCTCCTCCCCACTCAAGGGCAAGTGGTGCCGCACGCAGGCCTGGGCGAACTGCTGACGCGTCACGACGCCGCGGTGATGGCGATCGAAATCGGCGAAGAACGGGGTGAGCATCGCGTTGTGCGCCTGCACGTTGTGCCGCACCCGATCAAGCAAACGCTGCGTGGAAGGGTGAATGGCAGTGGCCGACGCCGCAGCGGTGGACATGGAAGGCGTGGTGGCGCCGTTGTGCACGTCGTGAATGCGCTGGCGAAGCTCTGCAACTGCAGCCTGCACCGCCGCCTGCAGCGTGACCGTGTCCACTCCCCCAGACACGCGAGAAGAGGCAAAGGCAGCCTTCATCGCCGCCAGCTCTGCTGCCCGCAGCTCCACACCAGCCAGCCCGAGCACGGCTCCGAGGCGGTCAGAGGAGACGGTGCCGCTGCGCATAGGGTCGGCTTCTTCCAGTACGGTGCTGATGTTCAGCCGGCGAGAGACCACCTGCTGTGCAACGTGGCGCAGCGCCTCGTCGGTGGCCACGGCGGCGGGAGAGGGAGGAGGACTGGTCGGCGCGCGACGCGTGGATCGCGTAGACGTGGCCCCAAAAGTCACCGCGTGCGAGGCCGGCATCTTCGCTGTCGCTGCACCGCCTCCTCCGCTCGCCTGCGACGGGTCGACGTCCTGCACAAACTGGTAGTAGTTCACCTCGCTGCTCGGTGAGCCGTCAGGGCTCGGCACCGTGTACTTGCGGATCAGCAGCAGCAGATCGTCTGGCGGGAGCACAATGCTCTGCGTGGCGAGCCCGCGTGCGAAGCGGGTGTGGGTGCAGGTGCGGTGCTCATAAATGCCCTTCCGCACGCGATCGAAATCGCGCAGGACGGGGCTGAGGCTGATGCGGTTGGCGCGGATGTTCGCACGCAGGCGATCCAGCAGCGCGGCGGCCCTCTCGCTGTCGCGGTCACTCGTCAAGAAGGTGTCGGCGGCGTGCGAGGTAACAAAGAAGTTCACCGCACCCTCGCTGCCGTCGGCTAGCGTCTGCGTTACCTGCGAAGGGTGGATATCGCGCAAGAAGCTCCGGTAGTCCACGTGGCAGCCGGCCACTGGCCCAGAGCTGCCGTTGCTGTAGTGCAGCGCCAGAGTGTCTATGTTTTCCTGCACGAGGGCGAAGTGGACGAGCGGCATGCGGCCCAGCGCGGACGCAAATTGCGCAGCGCTGACGCGACCCGTGCGCATCTTGTCCATGTCATGCAGAATCTCCTCGAAGCGGATGCGGTAGAGTGCGCACTGCTGGCGAAACACCGCGATGAGCTGCTCGGCTGACAGCGACGCGTTCACAAAGTTATCGCGTGACAAACCCGCGGAGACGGAGTGGGAGAAGCCGTTGCGCGTGGCTGAGGGGGCCGCAAAACGCCGCGACGACCCGCTGACTTCCGCATCTGCCTGCTCCTCCTCCTTCTCAGACAGCGCGGAGTCCATGGCACGGCACCAGGCCATGTAATACACACCGCCGCGTCCGTCGCCGTACTCCTTTACGAACAAGTCCATCGCTGCCTCGGTCAGCGACGTGGCAAATGGAAGGCAACGGCGAAATTGAGCAGATGTCACCCGTCCCGTGCGGAGCGGGTCGAGATCGCGAAAGGGACCCACAAGACTCGCCCCACGCGTGCGAATGGCGCGCTGCAACGCGCGACTCTCCGGCTCCAGCCGCGCCTGCTCCGCCGGCGAGAGCGTAGCGCTGGCCGAGGAGCGGCGGACAGCCGCTGTCCCGCCCGGTGCAGCCTGCAGCGCGTGCAGGAAGTCCATGTAGAGCACCGCGGGGTTCTCGCGCAGCTGCACTGACGCCGCCGCCGTCGCGTCCACCGCAGCTATGGGTGGCGTAAACGCCGCGATCAAGACGTGCAGCTCCTCGTCATTAAGCTGCATGTCGTTGCTGTTGAGCACCCGTGCGAATTGCGCGGCGGTGATGCGGCCAGAGTGGAAGCGGTCGAAGTCGGCGAAGAAGGGCTGCAGTGCGAGGCGCCGCTTGCTGCTCTGCGCGCGCACCTTGCGCATGACGCCCGCCAGGGATGGAGCCGCGCTGGTCATCTTCTTTTTTCTTCTTTCTTCTTTCTTTTTTTCGGCGCTTAAAAACAACCCGCTCTTGTGTTTGACCTTTGATAAGGAGGAAAAGATACAAACTTGCGCAACAACAAGCCTATTCGAAAACAAAAGGAAAGGGTGTAGACAATAGTTATGCGATGAGAATACAGAAAAGAAGGTGAGATATGAGGGAGATGTGCATGACAGAGCGAACACAGTGGCGTTGTTGCCAGACTGACTTTTACGTCGAGTGTCCATCAACAGCATGAGCACTCAACACAAGAGAGAGGAAAAAAGAAAGAGAGGCAGGCACAGCTACACGAATGAAGATGTTTTTTAGCTCTATCTTTTTTTTAGTTATCTGCTACTCCAAGGTGCCGCGGGGTGCTGTTGCACCTACCGTCAACAGACACATCGCCAACACAGCAAGTACCATTTACTTGCTATGAACTCCTAGAGGTGAAGCACTCGCACATGCACAAGAAGCACGCAAATATTCAATGATGTTTTGCTTCGTTGTGTCTTCGCAATTTTTTTTCCCTTGAAGAAGGTGTAACGAAAGCGAAGAAAAACAAAAGCCGCACCGGAGCCATCAACAGCTGTCAACGCACACAAATGTCACCGACAAAAAAAAGAAGACGTAAATCAACCCACAACTATTCAACAAGAAGAAGGCGAGACAGAGAGAAAGAGAGAGGCTCGCAGCCTCTCACCATCACCCACTCACTCCTTCTTGTTGTCCTCTCCTGCGTTGTCCTTCAGGTCCGACGTGCGGAAGGGCATCATCGCATCCACTTGATGCACCATTTCCCGCGGATACATAAACACCGTCAGCGCCGCCGCGGTCAGCAGCCCATTCCGCAGCATCGCTGCGCCGCCCCACGGGACACTCTTCACCACCACAAACGTACTCATTAACGCAATCCCCGTGGCCGGCACGACCCACTGATGTGACTCGAGAGTCGAGCTAGCCTTGGCGGACTGCGTCGTGACAAAGCTGTCGGCAGCAGCTGTGTAGCGCCGAGCGCGGGCCAGGTAGGCGGGGAGGTCAACGAGAGCGTTGACGGCGGCGATGCCGCGTGTGGCGACTCCGCGCACCTCCGCGACGCCACGCTTTAGGTAGGGCCACTCGCCGTTCCACACAACCAACGTCTGTGGCGCCTGTGAGCTGGACATGTTTTTTTTTTGTGTTGTTTCTAATAGACAAGATGAGCTTAAGGTAGATGAAGTACGCGTGTAAGACTACTAGTAGATGCCACGAAGGGAAAAAAACGGCGATAATTTATATTATTTTTGTTGTTGTTGTTGTTGGTGTCGCTGTTGGAGTGAGGGAAAGGGGAAAAAACGCAAAAGGGAGTAGTCCACGGGGCAACGCAGATCCGCCCAGAAATCGCCGAGGCCGAAATATATTATCAAAAGAATAGGAACAGAAGAGAGCGAGAGATACAAAAGAGAAAGAAAGAGGAGAGCGAAAGCACAAGAGGTGATTTGGTCTCAGCATTGCCATCAGGAGCCTCGCCCTTTCCCGCCAGTGCTCAATTTCCCTTTTTTGCATTTTGTCCAAAGGCTCAACAGTGGCACTCCATGGATAGTCGTGCTACATCGAGCTAAAGAGCATCAGTCGACAGTCCTCTTACTTCCTTTTGTTCTAATCTTTTTTTTTTCCGCTTCTCTCTCTTGCGTGAATCATTTGTTGCGTCTCTCTGTGAAGTCACCCACACACACACCCACACACACACTAACACACATCGACAACAACTTCGAATCAACGAACGCATCATAAGCGTCACCACCGCCAACACGAGCTTCTCCCCAGTGTTTGCCTCTCCACCACGTGCATTATTTTCCCCTCACGATGCCTCCTCCTCTGGGCTGTCGTTCGGATCGAGAAAGTACCCGTGTCGAGCACGCTCCATCTCCTTTAGGTGCGCGGCCTGCTGCTCCGCCGACGTCGTCAACATGCGAAGATATTCCTGCTTCTTATTGTCGTCGCGAGAGAGCTCGTACAAATGAAACTCATCCGTGTCGCTGAACTTTGTGATTTCACGCCAGTAATGATTCCAGAGATGGTTGAGCCCACACCGCAGCAGCGCGCGGTACGCCGTGGTACACTGTGGCGTGTTCGTCTGCGCCTCGGTGACCTGCTGCTCACGCATGCAGGCGAACAACCGCTCGCGGGGCTCGGTGCAGTGTGGCTCTAAGCTTGCCGACTGCAGCACCGTTTCTTGGTTTGTCTGCGAGCTCATGCACGCCACGTAGGCGTTGTGCGTTGCCCGGCACAGCTTCTCGTTGACTTTGTTCTGCGTGTTGATTTCGAAAGCGGCGCTGGACGAAAGCGCGCTGTCGTCGCCACCGCTGCGCCGAATGAGCTTCTTCTCTTCGAGACACGTCGTATACTTGTCCAGCTCCTTAAAGCAGACGTAGGCGTTGAGGTTCTGACGCAGCATGTAGCGATTGTGCTCCTCCTCGACTGCGGGATCGCGATCGGCGCCGCGATTGGCAACTTCCTCATTCTGCTTCACGCGCCACTCCTCGAACATGTCGAGCGTGAACTGCGACTGCTTCGCCGGCGTGTTAAGACGGCCCCATGCGTTGGTGGCGGACATGACGCTGCGTTGTGAGTGAGAGAAAGAGAAAGTGGTCGTAAGTGCGCTTCAGCGCAAAAAGAAACACGCAAACACAACCAAAAAGGCGCTTTTGCATTAGGCAATCGTCACAGAGAAACAAAGAGAGATAAGGAGAAATAGAGCGGAGGAAGAGACGTGCATAGCACATCTTTATTTAATTGACGTACTCAGCACCACACGCAGCTGCGCCGATGCCTGATTCCGACAGCGCTGCCAAGCACGACACCTAATAGAGCACCGCGATGAGAAAGCCAGGCTTTTTAAAAGGCGCTCTGTATCCTTGTTGCTTCCGCTCGAATGGAAAAAAAAAGCGTCCAAAGCCACGCTTTCACTACGAGCTCTTTAGTATTTGATAATTTTCCTTGTTTTTCTGGTTTTTTGTTGGAGATGCGCGAGACAAGTTCACCTTTTCAGGACCTTCAGAGACCTCTCTCTCTCCAACACACACAGGCACGAAGACGGTGCGGAAGAGAGAAAAAGTGACCCTCGGAGGATCCGTAAAAAAAAAATGAAAATATCCGGCACAGACGAAAGGAAAAATGAAAAGAAAAAAATATATGTGGTTGCTACTGCACTTACCCCCTTATCCGACCAGTACGCAGCGTCGACGACCCGCAACCTTCTCCTCTACGGAACACACCCCGCGCTGTCCAGAAACAGTGTGGAGAAGTTGGCGTAGTGAGAAGGAAGCGAGGAGGTCGACGGACATCTTCTCTCTTTTCTGCTGCTGCGTATCCCCGCAACGCTGGTTTGCAACTGCGCCGTGATAGACACCACAAAACGACTCTTCTCAATCGAGAATGTTTTTCTTTTTCCCCCTCGCTTCTGTTGCTTTTGCACGCTGCTGAGAAACTAATTATGCCTCTTTTTTTTTTTCCATCATGCAGCAAAAAGAAAAAAGAGCAGCACTTAACTCGATAGCGTGCGCGGCAACACACACATACGAGAGTGAGAGGAATTAGGAAAAGAAATAACAAAACCAAATAGAAAGAGTGTTGGGTATCCATATAGCGCAGGAGCGGCTCCAAAAGAAGCGGGTGTTGAACATCGGAACTATCTTGTCAGTGTCCCCTCTCTCTTCCTCTCTCTCTACTTCACTCTCATCTCGCACAGATACGCGCACTTTCCCCCTCCGCCGCTACTTTAGTCCTGGAGCCTGCACAACGCATCGTGCCGAACAGGAATGAAAGAGCAGTAAGAGAGGGTGAAAGGAGTTACAAAATAGAGAGAAGAAGAGAAGATGGGGGACAAAGAGACGCAGGGGAATCACACTCACGCCAGACAGTCGTGTCGCTGAAAGAGAGAACAGAAGAGGAGAAAAAAAAAACGGAAAGAACGTCACGACCCCTGTTTGTACGCCAATAATCTTTAGAAGAAAAGGTCAGTGCACTAATTGGAGGTAATCGGCAACTTTTTTTTTTGTTCCATCTCTTCCTCTCCCTCTCTCGTTGACACAGTCGGTGGCGGATGTGACCGGGTGGCTTCCGCGCAGACGCTCTCCTCTTTTTTTTTTGTTCTTTTTCTCACTCTGCTACCTTCCAGTGACCCCTCACTTTCAACTCGGCTCTTAATTCTCCTTCTCTCCTCGTTGCAAAAGGTGGCGAGAACAGAGAAAGAAGATTGGCGGACACACACACATACAAGCAGCGCATGCATCTGTCACGTCAAGGAACGAAAAGAAGTGAGAAGGCAGTGAAGAAAGCGAGGAGAAGAGAAGAGGAGGGTCAACAGAACAGAGAGAAAACAAAAAAGTCATGAAACAGAAGGAAGAGAGGAGTGGGGGGCAAATGCACTCCCGCCTACTCCCGTCTTCTGAAAAAACTCACGACTCTTAAGCCTTGTTCTTGCGCGAAGGGGCAGCACCCTTCTGAGCCGGCGCACGGCCCTTCTGGGCCGGGCGAGCGGCGCCCTTCTGCTGCGCACCCTTCTGCGCGGCAGCCGGACGCGCGCCAGCGGCAGCACCACCCTTCTGACCCTTCTGCGGCTTCTGGCCCTTCTTCTGCGCGGCAGCAGCGGCGGCACCCTTGCCCGCGGCCGCCTTCTTCGCCTTCGACGCGCGCTTCGGCTTGCCGCTCTTGATGCGCACGATGCCGCGCTCAATCGCGATGTGGTTGATCGCGTGGTCCGACTCGCCCTGCGCACGCAGGTAGCCGGTGATGCACAGCGTCGTCGTCGTGCCGTTGATCACGCCGTTCGGACCCACGTTCGCGATCGCGATCTGCACCGACGCGTGGTCGTGCGCCTCGATGAGCGTGTTGGTCGCGTGGCACTTGCGCGGGATGTAGAGGTCGACGTTCTCGCCCTCCTCGTTGAAGGTACCGATGGCAGCCATGGTTGAAGTCGTGTGGGGGTTGTTGGGGTGGTGGTTGTAAGCGCACTGAGAAGAGGTGAGAAATAGAGGTGTGCGTGTGTGTGGAAAACAAAAATAATAATAAAAGACGGGGAAAGGAGAGAGAGAAAGAGCGATGGAGAGAGACGAAGACAAAAATATCGGCGCAACAACCTTCAAGGCGAGTCCTTGCGTACATGGCGGAGGTGATGGAAGCAGAGAGACGTACCACTGCACGCCCGACGTGAGCCTCTGAACCCGATGCAGGCAGTCACAACCGGTAAAAAGAGGAAGGTATAATGCTCTTAGAGAGCGTAAACTCAGCAGCTGTCGCCACCTTCCCTCCTCTCTTTCCCGTTACATCCTCTCTTCGAGCGTGTGCCTGCGGGTTTTTTTCTTCTTACAAAAGAAAAAACCCAAGGCCGGCGATGATTGGCAATGAGGGAAAAAGAAAGAGAGAGAGCGAAGAGTGGCGGCAACGGTGAAGCAGCAAGACTGACGGTGTCCTTCTATCTCACCTGCTTTCCCATTGCCACGTGTGTTACGCATCCGTACAGTCTCCTCCGCTACACACCATCAATTACGGCGTCCTTGAAGACAGAAGAAGAGAACAATAAATGCCTTCATACTGTCTCCCAAGCTCCGATGCATCGTCCAATTCTTCCTTTTTTTTTTGGTAACGAGTAGAAATGAAGTAGAGAAAAAAAAGGAAAACAAAGTTCAAGATGTAAGTCTTATTGCTTTCACCAAACTCAAGGCAGAGTCGAGCTCCTCCTCGCAATCGTGACCTGTCGAAGAAACGGTGACTTGCCCTTTCTCTCTGCTTCTGTCTCCTCTCCCTCCTTCCTCTCCTTCAGCCCCCTTCTTCTTGGGAGTGCCAGAACTTGGGCTTGTCCGGTACACGCAACCGCGTACACCACACCAAAAAAAAAAAGAGAAGGAGAGGGGAAAAGTGAGTACAAAAAGCAAGAGAAAGGCGAACCACTTCGCTTCAGCGGCAGACAGTCACGTTAAACAAGGAGCTGCACGCATGTCGAGCTTAAGCGCGGGGCTTGCGCGAAGGGGCAGCACCCTTCTGAGCCGGCGCGCGACCCTTCTGGGCCGGGCGAGCGGCACCCTTCTGCGGCGCTCCCTTCTGCGCAGGGGCGGCACCCTTCTGACCCTTCTGCGGCTTCTGGCCCTTCTTCTGCGCAGCAGCAGCGGCGGCACCCTTGCCCGCAGCCGCCTTCTTCGCCTTCGACGCGCGCTTCGGCTTGCCGCTCTTGATGCGCACGATGCCGCGCTCAATCGCGATGTGGTTGATCGCGTGGTCCGACTCGCCCTGCGCACGCAGGTAGCCGGTGATGCACAGCGTCGTCGTCGTGCCGTTGATCACGCCGTTCGGACCCACGTTCGCGATCGCGATCTGCACCGACGCGTGGTCGTGCGCCTCGATGAGCGTGTTGGTCGCGTGGCACTTGCGCGGGATGTAGAGGTCGACGTTCTCGCCCTCCTCGTTGAAGGTACCGATGGCAGCCATGGTTGCAGTCGTGTGCTGGTTGAGCGTGGTAAACTGTTTGTGGCGGAAGCAACGTAAGAAGATGCAATTATATTCGAGAAAAGAGGTGTGTGTAGGAATAGCAAAGAAAAATTTAAGATCGGAGAAGGAGAGAGAGAGAGCATCGAAGCCAACGCAAGTGGAAGAAAAGCACTTCTACAAGAAAAAAGTGGCGAAAGTGTTGGCATCAGGCAACGAGTTTCCGTAACTTCGTTTTGCATCGGGGAAACCGTGATGCCCTTTAATTCTCTCCTCTTCATGTATGTCAGCAGTATGCCTGCGCTGTTCGCTTAAGAGAGTAAGAAAAACCGCTCGAGGCGACGACCCACTATTTTTCTTCTGCTTTCCTATTTAAGAAATTCGGGTTGTGGTCGCCTACTTTAATTTTTTTTCGGTTGTTTGCTTCGGCTCTTTGATATCTTGCTGCGGTTGCACGTGTGCGTCAACTCCAAACATGTTTCGTTTTTCTCTCTCTATCTCTCTTGGTTGACCGGCACACATACACACAGGTAAATGCACGCACAAGCAAAAATGAGAAAACACGTCGAAGCGCACCTCTTAACGACCGCCCGCCGTCTACTACCCAACATTTGCCCCAGTGTCGGTGCCTTCTTTTTATTCTCGTCGTCAGTCATCGAGTACATCAGCAGCCCGCACACACACACAGAGAGAGAAAAGAGGGGAAGAGACGCCGCACGACGCTGAGAACGTGCCACCGCAGAATCCGTGCGCGAAGAGAAGGGAGAAAAGAAGGAAAGGGAAAGAGAAAGAGAAAAAGAGAGGCGCAAAACGAATCAAAAGTCGAAAATAGTATTAGAGTAAAAAAAAAGAGAGAGAGAAAACGAAGTAGAAAAAAAAGAAAGAGAGAGAAGACAGCAATTGACGCAAAAAAAAAAAAACTAAAAGTATCATACAAAAGAACAAAGAAGGAGAAGGCATCATATAGCATCCGAAGAAGAAAAGCAAAAAAAAGGAGGAAAAAGAGCTTTGAGAGAGACAAAAGAAAGAAAGAGATAAAGAAAGGGTGAAGAAGCATCACGGAAAAGTCGAAAGGAAGAGAAAACTAATTGTGGAAAGACAACAAGTAGGGGACAACAAGAACATCAATAAAAGCGAAAACGGTGTCTTTTCAAAAAAAGCAATAGAGAACGCACCGAAGCAGAGAAAAAAAAAAGAGCTTTAGAGTTGTATCGCGGAATGCAGTCAGTGAGTCTCAAGGATTGAGCTCCTACCTGCGTTTCTATCCCTCGTCTTCCTCTCTCGTTGTTACTACTGTCTGTATTCTCCCTCTACGCGGTCGTCTCTCAAGTCTCTCTCTCTCTCTCTCCCGTGTTTTCTTTCATCTCCTTCATTGTCTTGTCCTCTCCCGTTGTTTGAGAATGAAGTAATAAGCGACGAAAGCTGTGTAAGTTCACGAAAACACACACATACACACACACACACACTCACAAACAAGCAAACAATTTCCCCTTTTTTTCTGCTCTCTACGACTCTGGCGGTGCCCCCAGGTTGCGCATCAGCTCATCCAAATCCATCTCTGGAGTCACCGGCGGTGGCGGTGCCGCCGTGCCGTCGTCATCGGCCTTCAGGTAGCAACTCATCGGCGGCTCCGGCGCGGTCGTCGTGCTGCCTCCCGCGGGTGGCGATGACGGCGACGGCGGTGGCAGCTGGTTCTGCTGCAGGGGAATGCCCATCACACTCGTGTTGGGTGGCTTCTTCATGCCGTCCTCCGCGTGCTGCGCCTTCGTGCTCGCCACCGCAGAGGCGAACAGCGCGGGTGGGAAGTTTGGGTTCGGCAGCGCCGCGGGCTCGCCGCCGTAACCGCCGCTGCCGCTGCCCATGCCGGGCTTGTCCAACAGGCCGGACCCGCTCGCCACCTGCAACAGCAGCTCGGCACGCTCGTAGTACATCTCCAGCTTCGAGCGCACCTGGAAGAGGAAGAAGCGCCGCGCCTCGTTGTTCGTCATGGCTGCGGCCCGCTGCGCCGCCTCGGAGGCAATGATCTCCATGGCGGTGGTGTAGTGCTTGACGGCCGTCATCGGGTTGCCGTCCTCGGTCTCCTCGGCACGCGCCATCTCGATCATCTGAGCCGCGTACCGCAACTGGTCCATGGCCATTTTTTTTTTAAGGAGTAGAGGCAAGATTTGTTGAGTTGTCGGAGAGACGCGGAAAGTCGTGTGAGATCAAGGTTTGTAATCTTTTCAGTAAAATAGTACGAAGCGGGTGAACAAAAGAGATGAGAAACGCAAAAAAAAAAAATCAGAAAGTAGCAAGTAAAGAAGGCAGCAAGAAAGAGAAAAGCAAAAAGAGACCGTCGTGACGTGAAACTAGTGGACGTGGTAACACACGTGGGTAGTAAGAGATGTTAAAGATGTGCGGAGAGAGAGAGAGAGCGAGGAAGGAGGAGAAAAGTAGAAAGTGATTAAGCTACGGAAAAAAGGGAGTAGCATTAAGGCGCATTGCCCGCCTTTCAGTCTCAATACTTCTCTGGCGCAGGTCGCAGTTTTCATCTCCTAGATAGACAGCGCCTCGTCGCAAAAGCACACACTTCTATCACGAGAAGAAGGAGGAAGGGGTTTCGTACCGCACAAGCCACCTTTTCGTTGTGCCATTTGTGCTCTACTGCAACAGTCACCACTCACAAACATATGCATTTCTTTATTTTTGTTTTTTTGTTTGTTTAACCGCTCTTGAAAAAAATATTTCCAATATGACTTGTTTTCTACATGAAAAGAAAAGATTGACATTCACCCTCCATCCCACTATCTTCGCACAGACTGCACTCACTCACGTAGTGTACATGATTGCTTATGTGTGTGTATGTGTGTGTTTGCACGTGTGCGAAGATGGTGCAGCTTCTCCACGAAAAAGAAAAAAAAAGTGCATTGGGATGAAGAGAAGGAGAGAAAAGCACACACGAAGGCGCTACTGTCCGCCGGCGTTGTGGTCGGCGTAAAGCGCCATAGCGAAGCGGTGAAGGAGAGGAGATCCTCTTTTTTTTTGCGGGTGCGCGCAATCACGCAGACGCAGACCTCCATTTGTTTTTTTTTTTGCTGCTTCACCTCTTCCTTTTCTAAAACACTAGAAAAATGAGAAAGTTGATAGGCAACATCGTCGTCGGCAAACACAGATATGAGCACACCGCACAACACTGGTGAAAACCATTGAAGAAGTAGAGCAAAAAAAAAAAACACAGAGAAAGCTGAACGCCAAATAGGAGTGCAAGAGAAATAGCATACATAGAGACGAAAAACAAGAGAAGTGCGGCATCCGTCAAGCACCTCTTTTCCAACTTCGGTGGTAAACTACCGCGCAGCTTTTTTCAAATTCCCCCATCTTCTCACCACTTACACAGCTCGCTATGAGACACGCTTCTTTCCGGTGCATCATTATGGCGGAAAGGCACATCGCCACCTCAGTGCAGCTTGTGGCGATGCGGGTCCGCCTTCTCGATCGCGATCGCCTTCTCCGTCGCCCGCACAGAGTCCAGCGCGGCTGCCGTCGATGTCAGCGTCCCGTGCGTGTTGCGCAGCGCCGATACAGCACGCGTCGAGCGCGACAGCTGCCCGGCTGTCATCTCACCAGCCGTTGCAGCAGGACAGGTCTGCGTGTCGCGTACATCCGCCGGCCCGGCGGGGTTGCCCGGCAGCTCTGGCAGCTGTCCCTGGTCCACGAAGTCGCTCTTGTAAATGGACATCTGCACGTGGTGCTCGCACTCCAGCCGGCGGCTCACCCCACACGTTCGCTGCGCCTGTGCGGGGATAAGCTGCGGGTTTGTGCGGTCATGTTCGTCGCGCAGCCGTCCATTTCCGTTGCCTCTCTGCGTTGTACCGGCCGCTACACCGTTCTTCATGCCAGCCAGCTGCCGCAGCAGCGCCGCCTTGTCGGGATTTGCCGTCACATCCACACCAGCCGCAGCGATGCTGTGCGAGAGGCTGATGGGCAGCTGCGAGGGGTGGGCCTGGCTGACGTCCCCGATATCCCATGAGGTACAGACGTACGTGCCAGAGACAGCGGTGGCGGGGCCGAGCGTCGAGGAAGGCCCGGTAGAACGCGTGACGGGGGGCCGGGTCGTCTCCATCCCAGGCACCCACCCGCGCGGCAGCAGTGACTCCTTCGCCGTGATCTTTGGCGCGATGTCGGCACCGTCGTCCTCGATCACTCCGTTGGGCTTCAACAAGTCTGCGTTGTACTGCACGGCCGCAGCGCCAGCATAAATAGACGGCGGCTCGTTGGACGAGGGCCTCGCCGCCGTGTCTGCGCGGCGTGCTGCGTAGTCTTCTTGATAGGCGGTCTGCGGCAGCGTGCCGTCGTCCTTGCGCAGTGATGGAGTCAAACCTGGCCGGTACCACTCGCGCTGGTAAGCCGTGCCCTTGTCGCCGACAGCGGTGGTGGCGATAGCGGTGGTGGCGGCGGCGGTGGCGGCGCCGTGGGCGATGGAAGCAGCGAGTCCCTGCAAGTCCTGCGCCGCGCGGTCCTTGGCGGTGTAGTCCACCTGATAAACGGTGCGCGCGTCACGGTCGTCCTCGGGGCTGCCGTAGGCGAAGATCGGGCGATTGCGGACGGCGCCGCTGACTTCGGCCTCGAGGTCGCCGCAGCCTTCCCGCGCCTCCCACCCCTCCCGGTTGTAGTCGTAGTCGTAGCGGGTCATGTAGAGGGACATCATGTTCGCCGCCTCGTGTGGCGGCAGCGGGGTGCCCTGGTCGGTGGTGTCCAGTGTGTCGCGCATCGTGTGCAATGCCTCCTCCCAGGTAGTGAAGAGAGAGAATGATGTTTTCTTTTGGTTGCGTAATGGTCCTGTGAGGGACGACAACAATTTGAGTTCGAAAGGCGAACCTTTCTAAGACTATGCCGGCAGGGGCGGAGAGGGACACTTTAATTGTTCGCGTTTTTATTTGTTTTGGTGTTTCACAGGAAAAAGTATTGGAAGAGTGAGAGCAGAAGGCAGGAAATAGGAAGGGGCGATGCGCTCGTGAGCGGCGGCACCACATAAACGGCTTGCACTGCAAATGTGACAGCTTTCTTGATTTGAAAACGATTCCCCGCAAAGCTCGCTGATATGAGGTAAGCACATAGTTAGCGAGCGATTCGTTCATGTCGGCCTGCGGCACGCAGAAAAGAACAAGAGAAGAAAATCACAGTCACCACTTTTGAGCCTACGGTATCAGTCATCGCGTACATACGCCTCTTCTCAACGGGCAAAGTTAGAAGCGCATCTTCTTTGGTAAGGAGAGGACAAACAAAGGCAAAAAAAAGTTCAAGAGGCAATCATTTCCTCGTCCATCTCCACGACACATGCAAACACACGCTTTACGTCGCAGATGTCTCGCACAGCACCGCGAGCAGCGCCACCAACTCATCCACGCACAAATCTTCAAACAACGTCGTCGTCGCCGTCTGCCTCAGCTGCTGCACCGCAACAACGCCGACTCCGCTCCACGCAGCCCGACAGCGCCGGTGCGCCGCCGTCGCCGCCGCCACACGTTTTAGCGCCTGTGCGCGATAAAAGTCCAAGATTGGAGGCATACCAGGCAGCGCAGGCGTGGAGGCCAGCTGCTCCGTCGTCGATGCGCGAAGAGAGTAGATGGCAAATGCTTTCATGAAGTTCGTAAACGGAGTTGGCGTAGGGGCGGCGCTGGTGGCGGTCGATGCGGCGGTCATCATCGACAGCGGCCGTGGCGCCTCCCGCGACGACGGTGACGCAGCTTGTCCATTTGGATGTCGTGCGTGGCCTCCGCTACCGCCACCGCCACCAACACGTGGCGCCGTGTGTCCGTCCGCCGGCCCCGCTGGTGGAGAGTAGGATGGCGTGAAGACTTCTTGATAAAGCGGACCTCCCACGTGTGTGCCCTGCTGCGGATGCTGTACCGTTCCTGCCTGTGCTGCTGCATTGGGGGTGGTGATGTCAGTGTAGTACGCCTCCGGCATGACGGCCGACGGCGACTCTGACGATCGTGCGGCACTCGCCTCAAACGGCGTTATAACCGTCGCTGCGGTGTTCAGCTTCTCCATCTCGTCGGAGTGCTGCTGCGTGGCGAGGAGGTGCTTCGCGCAGAGGGGGTGAGAGGGCAAAGGGAGATGAGGCACAGGCGGTGCCGCCGCTGCTGCTGCTGCATCTCCGTTGATGACATGTCGCTCAATACCGTCGTCGTTGGCCCTTTCCATGTGATGCTGCTGCGGCTCGTGATGACGATGTGGCGCGCCGCCTTCGTTGTCGTCAGGGCGACGCTCCGACTGCAGCTGGCGCGACAAGGATGCCGAGGGCGTAGGAAGAATGCTCGGGGTGTGGTCGGAGGAGAGAACAGCGGCTGACGTCGAGCACTCCTGCGTGTCTTCGCCGTGTACACGCGACATCGATGCGGTGGCGTCGTCGGCGGTGTGCAGGACAGGCGATGCCGTGTGGCTGTCCTGGACGTGGTGGGTGGGCAGGGCGGGGGGCGTTCGGTCGTTGAGCATCACCTCGGACTCATCTTGCTTCGCTGTCATGTGAACCTCTTCGTCATCGTAATGTGCCTCGCTCCTTTCATCTTCACTCTCCTCCGCAGCCACCGCCACCACCACCACATCCCCTTCCCTCAGTTGCGCATCTTCGACTTCCACCGCACCTTCACGATCGCCATCGTCGGCTGTCGGCGGCGCCGCAGTGGTCGGACTCTGCCCTGCTGACGTGACCGTGACGTCTTCGGCGTGAGAAAGCAGCAGTGCGGTGGGTGGCGGCGGCGTTGATTCATCATCGCTGTCCACCACCGGTGCTGCGGTGTTGCCCGTGCTTGGAGCGTGTGGTACTGCACCGTCTTCGTCGTTACCCTCCACCTCGTCGACACCTACCCGTGTATGCGCCACCGCGCCGCCAGCACCAATGCTCCCCATCTCCAGCACGCATTCGTCTTCGTGAGACGCCTCCGCGGCATCCTCCGCAACAGGATCACTTGCAACACCGGTGGCGCCAGCCTCCCCCACACTCGGCGCGTAGGACGACTGCGTCGACGTCGCGGGTGTTGGCGTGCGCTGCGTTGAGGCAAACATCGGCGCCGCCTGCGCATTCGCCGGCGGTGCAGACGCCATCGACCCGCCCTCCTCCTCCTCCCCCTCTCCCGCCTCTTCTTCAGCAGAGTGACGCAGAAACGGACTCACCTTATCGGGATCGCCCTCTGCGGCGTCTGGCGTTGTCAGCGCAGCTCCGCTCGCGCTGCACGCCACGTCGTCGCGCAGTGGCGTGGTGCTCTCCTCGACAAAGATGGACGTGCGGCCGGCGCGCTGCGTGACGCTCTCGGGACTCTCTTCCACAGCTACCACCGCTTCTTCTTTTTCTTCTTCTCTCGCTGGAGGTGGAGAAGATGGAGCGAATGAGCCACCTTCATTACCGCCTGTTGCAGCGGTATCAGCATCATTCTTCTTCTGCACCTTCTCGAAAAGCTCAGCCACCTCCTCCGCACCGCGGTGAATCGTGATCTGCGTGGCGTGGCTGGCGCCGTCGGCCAAGACAACCAACCCGTTGCGGTTGTAAACGCCCATTACCGTCACCAATGCAGTTGCCGCAGGCGCAGTGCTGTCCCCAGCCTCCGAAGATGTGCGGGGCAGCAGGCGGTCGCCGTGCACCACGCCAAAGAGCCGCTCCAGCACCGCGGGCTTCGCCACGCACTCGAGCATCACGCCGAATCGACCAGGGACAAAGACCACGTCGCCCTCCTTCACGAAGCGTGGGGCAGCAGTAGACGCCGTAGCAGCGGCTGGAGTACGAAGAGACGGCGGTGGTGGCGGCGAAGACTGCTGCCTCTCGTGACCTTTATCTTCACCCTTCTCTGATTGCTGCTGCTGCTGCTGCTCTTCTTGCGGATGCCCTTCTGCCTCCTCCTCCTCCTTTCCTACTTCGTTCTCATGTGTTTGTGCGGTGGCCGCCGATGCAGGTGCCTCCTCAGCCTTCTTTTCTGCGTGATCGACCAGCCCATGTCGCCCACGCAGATCGCGCGCGTCGTGGCAGCACACGAGGGGCACAACAAGCCCACGCAGGTCCTTCCAGCGGTAGCCAGCAGGAGCTGCAGCGGCCGCGGCAGCACCACCGCTACTCGCACTCGTGGCGTGACCAGTCTGCAGTGTCAGTCCGCGACCACCACCACCACCAGCGCCGCCAGCCACAACGCTTCGCGTGACTTCCCGCACCCACGGCACGCCGCACGCCACGCCCATGAACACCACCTCCTCGGCGGGGCTGCGCAGCTGATAGACGGTGTTGGGCATAACATGAAAGAGCTCCGCAAGGTCCAGCGAGGGGAGCTGCCCTATCGAAGTAAAGTGCCAGCGCAGCGGCGGGCAGGAGTATGCCGAGTGACCACCAGCAGCATTAGCAGGAGTGCCGAGAGGAGGAGAAGTCGATGAGGAAGTACCCGCACTGGTAGGAGGAGGTGGAGGTGGTGGTCGAGAAGATGACGTTGGCGGTGGTGGAGGCGGTGGAAGCAAAGCCCCTCCACGTGGCGGTGAGTTCGTCGGTGACGGCATCGGAGACGTGGCGAGGCTGCCGTGCGCAGACTTCGCAGCAGTAGCGCTGCCGCTCATCACGGCACGAGGCAGAGCGGGATAGCGTACGCCTGACTCGTCTCCTGCTGCTGGTGCCGTTGCGGGGCGTGCGTCCGACTTGTCCTCCGTCACTCTTTTCTCCTCGTCAAAAAAGTGCGTCAGCTGTACCACAGGACAGAGCAGCACCGGCAGTGGACACAGCCGCCACGTCGCGGCAGATGTCGATGGCGGTGGGGCGAGCGGCTGCGCAAAGGGCACCGCCATCAGACACGCCGCACCGGCTGCCGCGTCGTACCCCATCAGCACCACGCGGTGGTAATGCGGGGCTTCCGACCACGTCACCGGCGACGAGGCCTCTGTGCTGTTGCCTTCTGCTGTCGCTGGCGGCGGTGGTGGTGGCTGAGGGAGTCGGCCATTAAAGAGCTTCAGCGCACTCTGCGTCAGGAGCGTGTCGAGCTGTGCCTGATGCTCTGGTTGCACCACCAGCTCGATGCCATGCTCGTAGCTTGCAGGAAGGGCGACCGCTGCAGCAGCAAGAGCAGCGCCGTCATCCGCAACGGGCTCCTCCTTAACGTTTTCTTCCGTTGCGACTTCCACAAGAGCAGGCGCATCGCCAACCGCTTCGTCGGTCTTCACGTCCTCCTCGCGCGGTGCAGCAGCGTCACTCTTCACGTCTTCGGCAGTCAGGTGATCCTGCGCTGCCGACGCCGACCGCGAAGACGACGTGGACGAATCTGACGACGAGGAGGAGGAGGAAAGCACAAACTCCACCTGAAAGTCCGCGGGCGGCGCAGACGCTGCTGTCAACACGTTCAGCAGCCCATCCGCCTCTACGGAGGGTGGCGGCAGCTGCTGCTCGTGTTGAGTTGCCTTGTGCCCTTCACGGCTACCAGATGCAGTAGGGTGGGGCTGAGAAGGAGGAGGTAAGGGCGGTGCACTGTCATTGCCTGGTTTCTGTTGCGGAGGGCCACGAGTTGCAGCTGATGATTGCTGCTGCTGCTGCAATGTAGTAGGAGTTGGTAGTGACGGATGGAAGAAGACGTGGCTGCCCTGCGGGGCGACGAAGTGCACGAGGGGAACGCTGGTGGATACTGCCGCAGCCTCGCCTGACTGCCCGCCTGTGGGACGCTGGTACCCAACGAAAGCCAAATGCTCCAGTCGCAGCTCCTCCATGATATTTGAGGGTGTTTTCTTATAACTTCTGTGAGTAGGCAACAACACGGAAAGAAGGCAAGAACAAATATTTTATGTGAAGGTTCAACTACAACAATGAACCACCGATAAGATCGACTATGAAGAGCAATATATTTTAGAAAATCCTGAGGTAGAAACCTTAGTGGACAACACGTAAGTGTGCTTCTCAGAAGAGTACTGATTCACAGCGGAGGGAAAAAAAAAGGGGGCCCGCTATATTTTGCACAGAGTAAGGAAAGGACAGACAAAGTTCGGCTTTCTCACTCATGAACAACAATGGGAAAGAAAGGAAAAGGAGTACGGAGAGGAAACAAGTGAGAAAAAAAAACATCTTTCAAAAAAGGATGAGAGGGAGAGCGGTGATGCTTGATCAAGACGCGCAAGAGCGCATTGCCTCCAACAAGCGTGTTTCTAAAGTCTGTGCTATCCTTAGTCTCTTCATCCACAATTGAAAAGGTAAAAGAAAAACATGGAAGCACAACACAGCAGCAGATTTGTTGTTCGACGTGACAGGAAGCAGCGGACTTGACAATGCACCGATGTCGCTGACTCCACACTGCTTAGGCCCACTCAGCGTGTCGGACGAATTTTTTGTCGTTTCCGCACTGCATGCACTGCGAAGGGGCGACAGCAGTCTCGTCTAACAGCGTCGCAGAAAGGACGCGGAACACCGCACGCCAAAACGCCAGAGAAGCTTCTAGATTAAGTGGCGACATCGGAAGAGAGCAGCGTTCTTCACCGCGAGCCCTGCGTTAATGCAGTTTTTTTTTTTTGCTTTTCTTTATTTTCTTTGTTCTTCCACTTTATTCTCCGCTCCACAACTGTGCGTTCCGCTCTGTGCCTCCCGCCACAACAAGCACGACCACACAAAACAAAAACCAGCAAAGTTGAGTATATATGCTGAGAGGTGAAATAATAGGGGAATAGAATCGAGAAAAAGAACTTGTCGCACCCAACTCGTCTTCGTTCGTTGTTCTTGTTGCGGTGCTTCGTGAGAGAAGATGCGTTCACAGCAGCATGAGAGTCGGAGAAAGAGAAAAAAGGAAATGAAAAAAAAAAAGCACGCAAGTAGAAGAGGAGAAGCGTGGAAGACAGCGCAGGTGGGAGTGGTACAAAAGAGACAGCGATGCGGTACAAAGACGGGAAAGAAAGAAGGGGGAAGTAAGGCTGCTAAGCGTGGGGTGTTGAGTCGTACAAAGAAAGAGTTTTCTTTTTTTTATAGTATAGCGAGTATAATACAGGAACAGCGGGTGTGAACGAAAAAAAAAAGTGCTACATAATTTTTTTTTCTTGGGTGGATAACGAACCAAGAGAAACAAATAACAGTAATAGCGAAGAGGTAGTGTGGTGTAAGTTTATTTCTTTTTTCCTCTTTGGACCTCGCCGCACGCACACGCACATAAGCGCAAGGAGAAGGAAAAAAAAGGGTGATGACACCACTTCGAGTATTCACGTCTCTGCGCACACGGAGGCACACAGTTGATGGTATTTTCGAAAAGAAAAAAGAGAAGCAATAGGGCACCATCACGACCGCAGCCGCTCAGCACCCGTCGGTCTGCTTGCGGGAGGAAGGAGAAGGTGGGTAGGACGCCGCACGCAGCTCCGGCACCCCACCAGAGCTAAGAGACGCTGATGCGGAAGCCGAGAGCGACGACGACGGCAGTGAGCTTCCACTCGACGAGCGCGAGTGCGTCGACGGCGTGGCTGCAGACTTTGGGAGAGCGGCGTTAGAGCTTGGCAAAACCAGTGTGGATGCCGGTGGTGCAGCAGTACTAGACGTATTAGCATTAGCAGCAGCAGCAGCAGCACCGCACACCGCCGCGGCGCGATCCACCGCCGCCAGCAGCTTGCTGTTCGCCATCGACGCGTGCGGCTTCGTCTTCTCCATCTCGACCTCCGCCAGCTCCCCATTCTTCAAGAACAACTTCGCCCGCCGCTTCAGCAGGCGACGCGATGCGACCACCCACGGCTCGATCGGCCGTGACATGCCACTGTACTCGTGCACCGTGAAGGAGAGCCCACCGAGCTGGGCAGCGTAGATGGCAGCAGCTTTAGGCGGTGTGTGACTCACTACCACTTTGTTAAAGAGGTCGAGGCCCTCCTGTGCGCTGCCCTTATATCCTGGTGCGGTGGCATCGAGCACAGGCGGCGGCTGTCCAGCTGCTAGCACGCTGCTCGCTGTCAGCAACGGTGAATCCAGTGCTGCTGCTGCTGCTGCTTGCGCTGACCCGCCGCCGGCAGGGAGAGAGACAGCGGGGGCGAGTGTGGGAGCAGCCGGTGGCAGTCGGCCGTGGCGGTCCACGTTCAACGCACGCGATGGGGTGGGTTTGAAGACCGCGAACGTCGACGAGTGCGTCGCGCCACCGCTGGACGGGTAAAGAGCAGAAGAAGAAAGCAGTCCCGACGACGACAGCGAGGCCGGTGTGTGCAACAACGCCCCTCCGCCTCCTTCACCGCTAGCGGCGTCACGCAGCACGGCATCACTGCGTACGCGGCGCCGCCCTGCTGCGATGCGCCGCTGCGGCCCCGCCGCTGCCGCCTCCCACGCCGCCCGCCGCTGCTCCTCCTGCGCCATGTCCACGAGGTACGACTTGAGATCCAGCAGCTGCTTGTCTTCCGCCTCGGACGGGTAAAGAGAGTGTTCGAGCTGCACTGCCTGCAGAAGGCGTTGCTTGCGGCTCGGGCGGCCTGCTGCTGTCAAGGCAAGCGAGCCTGGCGTCGGTGGTGCGGTGCGGGGACGGCCCAGTCCACTCGCCAGGTTCGGCATCACGTTCATGTCACCTCCGGGGTGTCCAAATTCGGCGATCGCGGCCTGCGCTGCCGCCTCCGCCAGCTGCTGCAGCCGCTCCTGCTGCGGCAGACTGTAAAATGTGGCGCGGTCGTACACGCGCTGGATGACGTGCTCCTGCACATACGCGCGCAGCTCCGCCACGTGCGTCGTGTCAAGAATGCTAAAGTCGCCCCGAAGGGCCTTGGCACAGTAGTCTGCCTGGATGGTGCGCAGAACGTGCAGCGGGTCGCGGAAGCGGCTCATCGCGCTGGCGTTGTGGGTGTTGAAGATGTGGTAGTCGAGCGCCGTGTCTGGCTCCCACATATAGCCTTCACACGCACCGATGTAGCGTGTGTTGTGGCGCAGGTGGTAAGCGCAGTCGAGGTTCGCCATAAAGCAGGCGTCAAACAAGATGGCCTCGAAGGCGCGATTCCCAAACACAGCGGCGAGCTCGTGCGCTTGCAGGGACACGCGGCTCTGCTCCAGCTCCACGTAGTCGCCCATGCCGTGCCCACCGTAGACGAAGTAGCTTCGGCCCGGGTCGTGCCAGCGCTGCACAAAAGACTCGAACATGTCGTGCTGATAACCGCGTACCTTGGCGTAGTTTTTCAGGTGATACTTGTCACCGTCGATGCGGGCCTCGAAGCTGCCGCCGTCACTGTTGAAGGCAAGCAGCGCCATGTCGGTGACGCCGCGGATCTTCTTCATCTGCAAAAACTTCCAGAAAGGCCACGCGGTGACATCGTTGATGGAGGCGCAGAGCACCAGCAGGCGGTTCGGTGCGCGTTTGGGTGCCATCGCTGTCTCGCCACCCGCAGCGCGTATATGTAGTATTTTTTTTTGTTGTTGTTTCTCCCCGGCTACTCTCCTGCAGAAGAAAAATAAAAGAAAAAGAGCAGTGGGCACACTTGTTGTGAGGCAAACAAGCCTTTCTTCTCGCTTTAAAATAGTTGTTGTTTTTTTTTTTTCTCAAACGCTTTCGTTCAGCTTAATTTTTAATAAACAATAAGATGCTCATGAAAGGCTAAGTGCAAATTTGTGCGGATCTGCCTCCTCTCTTTCGCTTTTTTCTCACCCCTGCGCCGTACTCTAAGCAGGAGACACAAGCCCAACAAGGCTCAACAACGTCTTCTGCGACAAAGACGACAAAAAGCAGATCACAACTCTAAGAATAAGTAAAAAAGTACAGGGCGACACACTGTAGCCAGAGAGAGAGAAAGAGTAGCAGTACAATAAAAACAGGCCACTTAGCAGCGAAGCTTTCTCAATCTTCTTCGACTAAACTTTTTTTACTTCCCCTCTCCGCTTGTCTGCGTCAATTGGTATGTTTGTAAATGTAAATTTGTCTGTGTGTCTGTCCGTTTGTGTGTATGATAGGATGATTGGAGTGATGTCTGTAAGCCGAGCCGAGGGACAAGCGTCCGGCAGGAGAGCAGAAACACAGTACTGTTTTAGAAAAGCAATATCGTAGACCGCGACTCAGTTCTTTGCTCTTTCTTGCAATTTTTTCTGTCGAGTCTGTCCACTGACTTTGGTCTGTGGGTAACTGTTTGTGTGAAGATGTGAGAGAGAATCAAAATAATACGGAAGAGGAAAAATGTGCGTGCGTTGTCAATCACCAACTGAGGCTGCAAGCAACTCGAGATAATAATAAAAAGAAAAACTTGTCTGATACTTCCCCCCTTTTCTTTTTTTAAAGAAAATACTTATAGTTTTAGTCGGGTGCTCTGAAAAAAGCGAAAAACAGTAGATGAAACTCCCTGCAAGCGTTGACGTCGCGTAAGTGTGTGTGGGTGTGCATCCACAGCATGGTAGCAGAGAGGTGGAGAAGACACAGAAAAGAGGGTGTGTGGGAGGAGGCAAGAGAAATCTAAGAAGAAGAGAAGAACAGGTTCAGGAGAAGCGACCTCTTTTGCACTCAGGCACGCGACACATTCGTCACTTTCTTCCTCTTCTCACAAAACACAATTGTTTTAATTCTCATTTGCTTTTTCTGTTGCAGAGGTGTAAACGGCCTCTAAAAAAAGGGCAAGACGGCCATGAGATTCACAATGCACTTCGCTTTTCTGAAAGTACCGTGCAAATTCTGTTTTTTTTTTTCTTGACGTGGTACTGGAGCAATGCTCGCCTGACTGCGAGAGATAGATGCCATCACGAGCAGAATAAAGAAAAGAAAAAGGAAAAAATACCGCAGAGATTAACGACAAAGAGAGAGAGGAGAGAGAAGAGAAAAGGCTCGTTGGAAGAACAGCACTGACAGCCAACACAGCCACCCTTCTTTCTCTCTCTCTTTCTCTCTTTTTAGCGGTAGTAACGCTCCAGCTCCGACTCCACCGCCTCCTCCGCCCCTTCCCCGGCCTCGAACGACGTCTCCCGCACCCCGCGGTAGTACACCCGTCGCTCCATCTGGCGCAACGCCTGCCGCATCATGTCCAGCTCACTGTGCACGCCAGCCATCTCCAGCTTGTACCGCTGCTCTACCCGACCACGCTGCGTCACCTCTGCCTTCACCTTCTGCTGCAGGTCGGCAATGCGGGCATCTTTTTCCGCCAGTGCCGCCGCAAAGTCCTTGGCCTGTGCGGCGGCGTTGCGACGATACTCCGCCAGCTCACTGTGCAGGGACTGCACCTTCGGGTAGTACTGCCGCGACATGCGCTGCTCCGTCGCGTACACCTCGTTGTGCTGCCGCCGCCGATCCTTTTCGGCGAGCGCCAGGGCGTCCTGCAGCGCCACCCGCAGCCACTCGACCTGCCCTCGCACGTCACGCAGCTGCTTGTCAGTGCGGTGGCGGTAGACGACCAACTCACGGAGGCTCTCCTCGTGCAGCGCTTCGAGGTGCTGCACAGTGGCTGCGTAGTTCGTCAGCTGCTCCTGCGCCTCGCGATGCCGGGTGTTGTCCTCCTGCGTGCGGATGCCACGCTCGTGCTCGTACGTGCCTCGCTGCTCCTCTAGTTGCTGCCGCAGCATGTTCACCTCTTCTGTCAACGCGAGAAGGTGCGCTGTGGCAGCGGTGTTGGCAGTGACGGTCACCGCAGCAGCTCCGGCCGGTGGCGCTGGCCCTTCCTTCGCTGCGGCTGCGGTTGGAGAAGAGAGCGCGCTAGGGCGAGTCTGCTGCACCGTGTACGGCAGCCCCAAAATCGCGGCAACTTCCGCGTCATCTCCAATGTCAGCGAGAGAGAAGGCGTGGTTGCCGTTGCCGCTGATGCCGCGTGCTGGTGTCGTGCACGCTGCCTTGGAGATGCTCAACGAGGGAGGAGGTGGTGGAAGTGGGGAAGGCGCGGCGGCGGCGGCTCTCGCGTTTATGCGAGAGAGCGGACTGTTTGGCCGGGCAGCAGCAGAAGAAGACTGCTCTGGTGACGCGTCACAACGACCCGCCTCCTCCCCGCTATCCACCGCACGACTCCCGCCACCACTCGCATTGATGTTGTTGTTGCTGCTCTTCATGGTGTGGTGGTAAAACGTGCGGAGACGTCGGCCACGTGCGCGGCACAGCTCTACCAACTGCCCCACCTGCGCTCGCTGCTCTGCTTGACACGTGTGCAGGACGGTCGTCTCGTGCAGCAGTCGTGTCGACCTCTCCCGCTCCTCCTGCAGCTGCAGCGTCAAGTCAGAGCACTCGTTGCGCAGCGTCTGCATCTCATCCTCGGTGCGCAGAGCACGTGCGGCGAGATCGGCGTGGTAGCGCTCGCGCTGCGTCTGCAAGGCATCGATCTTGGTGCTCACCTGCTGCACGTCGATGGCGTGCTGATCGATGAGTTCCATCAGCGCCTGGACGTAGGCCGCACTGGCCACAGCGGAAACCTCGGTTGTCGTTGGAGACGCGTGCTGCAACGCGTGCCGCAGCTGTGCCTCGCGCTGCTGGTGAAGATTGCCACTGCTGGAGTTGGTGGTCATATTGGTCGTGGTGTTCTGGGTGTTGGTGGTGGCCTCTGGTGTCGCGCTCACCGGCGCCGAGAAAGGCGTGAGCGGCGCGCCATTGTTGTGGGTAGGGTGGTGCAGTCTTCTCGCAGAGCGGTGGTGCTCCGTGTGGGACATGACTCAAACTAGATTTTAAAAAAAAATGGAGTACAACAAGTGGGGAAGAAACAATATTCGCGCGCGCTCAGCGCTCGTTCTCTCTTCTCCTCTTCTCTACGGTAGTGTTGATTGATTCTCTGAAAATGTAAGGGTTTTTTTTTTTCAGCGTCCCACCCACGGGAAGATCTATCGGGGAAAGAACGCGAAAAATAATTGAAAATTCTAAAAAAAAAAGAAATTGAAAGAGAGATATCGAAGATGAAAGGCCGGCAGGGCGTGTGGTTTTCGTGATGTGGACAGGCACGCGCGCAAACAGGTGCTCCTATGAGTAGAGGGGCCACTGCTTTTGTTAGATAGATTTTTTTTTGAGAAGAAAGGGTGGGGAAAAAATAAAGAGTTTGGAGTGTGGATGTGTGTGTGTTGGAACAGGAGAAAAGTCATGAAGACGAGAAGCGGGTGTGCGTTGAAGAGAGGCGTAGCAACACTTCACAGCGAATGCGCCGTCTTTGCGAGCAACTGCTGCTGTTGACAAAATTTTCTTCTTTTTTTCCAAGCTGAATTATGAGCCAACGTCTCAGCCTTGCGTGCGATGCTTCACGCAAGCGTACGGCCGTTGCACTACAGAATCCAAGCGATGCCTCGCTCATAACTCTATTAGGTGTTTTTTATTCTCTAAATCATTTTGTGATGCCATTTTTCGCAAAGCAGAAGGCACATCCCCTTCTCTGCTCTCCCTACTGCAGACGCCCTCGAGTGACAGTTGAGAGAACCTCAACGAATCTTCAAAAAAAGAAAAAAAAACACACAGGAGAAAGGTTCTTTTCCTTCTCTTCTCCCTCTCTCTCCTGCAGTCACCGCGACCCGCAATCCTTTTGATTGAGAACTTCACTGCGAGAAGGCAAAAGACGGAGACGGCGGTGCACGTGTCGTGTGCATCGCAGCCGCAGCCGCAGCCTGCGCCTCCTCCGTCCGCGTAGACGCAGAGGACGCAGAAAACATGTCATCTTCGTCATCGTCAAACACGGAGCCGATGTTCTTCATCTCCGCATCCACACCATTATGTGGTAGTGCGGTGCCCGAGTCGCCGTAGAGTGTGTGCAGCAGCACCTGATGGTTGGCAACCACCGCAGACCCGGTCGAGGTGCTGGAAGACGGCAGCAGCAGCCGTGCGGCGGTACCGTTGGCAGGCGCTCGCCGTTCACGTGCAGACGCCGGCGGTGACGCCGGAGGCGCCGATATGTGTTCCGGTGGTGGCGGCAGTGCAAGCGCCACATCCACGTGTCGATCTGCAACACGCTTCTTCTTCTTCTTCTGGTGCCGCGAGTGCGCTTGGCGAAGGTCCACCACCTTGTCCCCCTCGCTGCCCGACGTCTCCACTAGTGCTTCTTCTACTCTCTTTTTACGCGTCGAAGAACGTTGGATGGAGTCATCCGGCTGCCCCGGCTTGCTCGTTACCGCAACTGTCGCAGCAGCATCAGCAGCAGCTGATTTACCATTGCTCCCCGCGACACCGCCTTTCATCTCATCAATAAGTGCATGCACGCCGGCAGCCTTTGTTGCTCTCCCCGAGTGGTGGGAACTGCGAGGCAGGACGTACAGCCGCACGCTGTCGTCACTCCCCTCGGTCGCCACGCCGCCGTCCTCCTCGTCACTATCATGGTGGGACGGCGCAGTCGCAACGACGTTGGTGACACGAGCAGCAACAGTAGGGCGTGCAGACTTTGCTCTACTCGCACCTCCTCTCGCCAACTCTGTGTCGCCCACTGCGTGTCCTGCGGTGGCGGCAATCGCGCTGCGGTTTACTACCTCCAGCTCCGCCAGTCGCGGTGCCCAGTACGGGTCCTCGACGAGCAAGGATCGCAGCCGCACGCCTTCACCGTGCAGCATCGTCCTCCACGCCTGCTGCTCGGTCTCGAGAAGGCTAAGAAAGGCGGCCTCCTCGGCGCGCGTGAGGACGCGCCGCGCGTAGAGCTCGTCAGTGAAGACACCCGCAGAGGAGGGAGCGACAGGCACGGCAACAGCAACAGGGACGGCTGCTGACGCGAAATCCTGCGGCGCTGCGCGACTCTCGTTGTGCTCGCTCATCTGCACTTCTGCCTGGGAAGTTTCCTTCGAGGGCACCGTTTCATCAGCAGCAGCAGACGCAGAAAGGTCAGCAGGACCAAGGTCCATTGAAAATGTTTCTTCGGGCCTGCCTCGTGAAGGTGCCGTCAGCCACTCCTCAATTTCCCGCAGCTGTGCAGTGGAGAGTGGCGCCTCCGCAGCACCAACAGCAGCAGCAGCAGTGGGATGCGTTGCAACGTTGTCGAGCAGCCCACCCTTCACCACATCCGAAGCTCCGTCATCGCGGAGAGAAGCGGGGAGTTCCGCCACCCACCACCCACTCGACGTGTGTGGGGCGATGGAAGAAGATGAAGGGCCTGAGCGACGACCACGCTGCGTCGCAGGCGGCTTCGCAGCTGCCGAGGCGGGTGTGTCGGCGGCAGAGTCGCGCACCGCTACGTCCACCAATGCCTCCTCATCAAGCCAGGCAGGTGTGCGAGTACCGCTTTCGACTTCACCTTCGTCTCCGGTGTGACCAGCGTGGGCTGCGCCGTAATTTTCCCAACGCTTCTGCACGTGGCGGTTGTGTCGCTCCCGCAGCACGCCGCAGGGCAGCACGATCACAAGGGGCAGCAGGATGAGGTAGGCGCCGCACAGCACCGACCCGGCGAGTATGGTGTACCACGCGGGTGTCGTGTAGCGCGTGGGCAGCGTGGGAACGCGGAAGACGTTGACGCGAGTGGTCGCCAGGCTCGTGACAAGCGGAAGGACACCAGGAGAAGCACTCTCGCCGCTCCGCGCAGTCGCAGCGGCAGCGACATCCAGCGCCTGAGTGCTCGGCGCACCTGCGCCTGCCACGCCGTTGCAAGCAAAAGCCGCTGAGCCCACCCACATCCGCCCCACCATCGCACACTCTTCAGCCTTGCTACTGCTGTTGCTGTTGCCGCTGCTGTAATCCAATGCAACTTCATACGGGGTGGAGACGACACACACCGACCACGGTATTCGTACATCGCTCGCTACCGCTGCGCTGCTGCTTATGATGCCCTCGTATGCCATGCCGGATGAAAGCAGCGCGGCAGCAGCGTTATGCACCGTGGTGTCGTTGAGCAGGTAGCCGAAGGTGCCCGCACCGACCCACACACCGTACGCCGTGAAATCGTCGAGTAAAGCAGCAGGAGTAGTCATCTGCGTCAGCGCCTTCTCTGCACAGCAGGCACCGAGCGTTAGCACCACCTGCACAGTCGTGGTGTTTACAGTATCTGCATGCAGTGTCTTCAACAACTCCGCCAACCCACTCTCCTGCAGCTCCGGTACACGCACGGCGGTGTCGCCAAGGCTGCCCAGGTAGGTCCCGCTGCGCAGCCCCGTGCTGTTCTGCACGTACACGTCCACCTCACTGCACGCTGAGAATGGCACGTCATGCGTGGAGGAGGGGATGTGGAAGGGCTGCTGCACAACACGCAAGCCACTGGCCACGACAGGCACAATGGACGCATTCACAGCCACACGTGCGCACAGGTACACGGCGCCTGTCGGTACCGCCCTTGCGTTCACTTCGATTAACCGGCTGCCGCTTCCCGCAGGCACTTGACTGTCCGAGCTACTAGAAGAATATGCAGAAGCAGAAGAAGATGCATTGCCGGCACCGCCTGTACCATCCTCCACGGCGCTCCAGTCGAGGACATTCAGCGCGATCGTGTCTCTGCAGTCTACGCCGGTGTAGAAACCCTCCAGCAGCTCCGCCGACGTCAAGTTCTGCAGCAGCGCGACGGTGCTCACGAGTGGGGCGACCAGCACGCTCGACGAGAGGCCGTAGAACACGGGTGCGTACGTCATGACCTCCGCAACCGCCAAGACCCACGCGCCAGCCGCCGACGTGCTGCTCGACGCTGTCACGTCTGGCCACCAGAAGCACGCCGTGTAGTTGCCACTGCTCGCTGCCGCACCACTGCTCACATTATCCGCAGCCACGGTGACGTAGCCACGACCGGATGCGTCTGTGATGCAGGATGGCCACTCATTAAAGTCCGCAACGTGCTCGCCGGCACCTGACGCCGTCAGCGCTTCGCACACGTCCGCTGCACGCTCCGATGACGAAGAGAAAGAAGGAGCAGCAGGCGAAGAGCCAACCGAGTCCGAGTTTGGCACTAGTATCAGACGTGTGTTCGGCAGCTGCCACACACGCACGAGTGTCGTCTCACCTCGCGCGAGGGCGGAGGGCGTCATCGATACCTTCGTTGCCAGCGTCAGCGCGGATGTCTCGGCCTCGGCGTAGCCTGCCGGAGTGCCAGCACACACCACGTACAGCACTGATGGACCACCCGCCAGCGACGCGGTGGGGAAGCAGACCTCATCTCCCTCGGCTGCAAGGTAGACGATGCGATCTGCGCTCGTGGCGGCAGATGAGCTGCACAGGTTCCCACGCTCCGTGTGGCTTGTCTGCCACGCTGACGGCGTTGTGGCGTGCAGGTACATCCCACGCGGGCCACCCAGAGGTGGTGAAGGCACGCCGCTCTCACCGCCTTCCTCCTCGCTGCTTGTGAAGGACGACGCCGATGATGTGTCGAGGTCCTCGGAGGTGTAGTAGTAGGGCCAGTAGGCCGCGTAGCTGGCGTTGGTGCAATCGTTACCAGGGACTTGCGAGTAGAAGTTGCCCGGTACACGCGTCGTGGCGCACACCAACGCACCAGCCGGCACGCGTGCTGGGCGGCCAATCGGCTTTTCCGCTCCTGTAGCGACAGCAGCAGGGATAGAAGATGCGCGCTTCACGCCAGAGACAGACGAAGACGAGGAGGACTCAGGCGGCGTCGTGTACGTGGTGTAGGTGATCACCGGTGGACGCACAACCAGCAGCGATGCCACGGCGCCTTCTTCGTCTTTCACGCTCAATACACCGCTCTGTCTGCTGCTGATCGGGTTCGCTGCCGTCACCCACGCGCCAAATGTGCGAAGCCGGTAGATACCGATCAAGTCGGCCGACATGAAGGTCCCATTCTTGTCATCGTCGTTGCCGAGAAGGAGAGAAGCACCAGCAGTATCACGCACCACCGCAGCAGCATCCACTTCGATAAGCACTGTCGACGTGTTGGAGAACGTCACAGCAGTTGAGTTTGGGTGCGGCAGCACGCCACTAGGAGAGAAGACGTAGCGCTGCGGCACACCCCACACAGCCACACGCGGGTGCAGCATGAACGGCTTCACCGTCAGCGTTGGCGCGCTCGTTGTGAAGACCAGCGTGCCGTCAACGGAACGCACACAAACAAAGAAGGTTGGTGTGGTGTTCTCTGGGGTTAGATACCCCTGCGTGGTCAACGCAGCCTGCAGCGCTGCAAAAGAGGTGCTGGCCGCCGTCGCAGCACAGCCATCGCTGCCACCCGCGGCAGAAATCCATGGCACGGTCGCCGTCAGCGATGCAGCCACGCCGAACTGGTCAGCTGACAGCACTGGCGTCGCAGGAGAGAGGGAAGTAACCGTGATGCCGATCGACGTCTGCGTCGTACAGTTGAAGAGAGTCAACAGTTCTAAGCTGCCCAGCGCATGCCACACGAGGTTGGTCGCGACGCCAGCAGAGGCGGAGCCCGACGTCGCGGAGGCTGGTACAGTCATCGACGCGAGGCAGAAGACGGCTGTGCTGATGTTGTCGGATGCCGTGTAGTTCCCCTGCTGCTGCAGAGCCCTCAGCGCAGCTGCTTCGGCAGACGACGAGGCGCTTGCACTGCTACTGCTACTCGGCACGTCAACACTGCCGCACGAAGGTACCTCGTGCAACGCCGCGTCAGCGCTGTCCACAAACGCCGGCAAGGACAGCCACGACGTGCAGGACGCGTCTGCCGCTACCACACTCACGTAGGCAGGAGAGCTCAACGTTTCGTCTGCCAGCAACGCCGCCGTTCGACCTTCAGAGAGCGCGAGTGCGTTGCGTATTGTAGACGGGCCTCCGGCCTTCCTGTCCGCTCCGCCTCCGACTCGCGCTGCTGACACCTTTCGTTGCGTTGCAGTGCTTCTCTTAGACATCAACTGCACTGTGATGGCTTGCCCCTTCACCAGCGAGGTAGGAGAGGGAGACCGGCCGAACAGGCCTCCGTCGCCGCTCGAGCTACCCCCGCCACTACCGCTGCCGCCGTGCTCACTGCCTCTGCTGCCGGAATTGCCAGAATTAGCGCTAGACTTGGAGCTGGAGCTGGAGCTGGAGGTAGGCGAGCTGCTGCTGCTGCTGCTACTGTTGGTTGGCGGCACAGGCACCACGTCGCGACTAGAGCTGCTGCTGGAGCTGGAGCTGGACGAGTTGCTGCTGCTGCTGCTGCTTGATGACGAAGTCGGTGCCTTGAACAGAGTCAGCCAACCAGCTGAGGTGTGTCCGGCGTATTCGTCGCCAGCTGAGGTGCCGGTGGTGGCGGAGCTGATAGGAGCCACACACGTGAGTAGGCGAAGGTCTTCCAGGGTAAGGCTGCTGCTGCTTGGAGGGGAGGAAGGGGTGTAGAGAAGACTAAGGTCCACGTCTGCGTAGACCCACCAGCGCTGTCGAATCGCATTGTACGTGACGGAGATGTTGGCCTGCAGAAATTGCGGATTCCGATATGCCTTCGATGCAGGAAGACACTCCCCAGACGTTGCCAGTCCCCCGAAGAGAGGAGAAAGCTCCCAATAAATAAACGACGCGTTGAGCTGATCGAGAAGAGGACCGAGGTCAACATCAGCCATTGGAGCGTCTCCCTCGCACGCTGCGTCAGCGCAGAAGAAGGCCTGCGGCGTCCACGCTGACGGTGTTAATAAGGACGAGCTGAAGTCGCTGCTGCTACTCTGCGATGTGCCCCACAAGCCTGGTACGAGGGTAAGACGACGTACCGTGTCGTGCGTCGATGCAGGCAGCGTCAGCGCAGCAGGAGAGTGCTGGAGATCGGCCAACACAACGTGGCCTTTCTGAGTGGTGGGAGTAGCAGCAGAGGCAGCGGTGGTGCGCACACATACACTCATTACGCCAGCTGGCGTGCAGCAGGCCGGTACGTCCAGCGTCGCTGTCGTCGCGCCAACGGCAACGCTGCGACGGTCGTAAACGATAAGGTTCGTCGTGTCGGTGCTCGAACACGTGTTGGCGCCGCTCCACAGCTGGGCAGTGGCCCCTGCTGTCAGCCCGGACACCTGTACTAAGAGACGCACATTGGCCAGTGCAACGAGAGGAGAAGGCGACGCCGCAGCTGCGTTGCCAGAAGACACCACAGCAGCGAATTCGTGGAACGCGGTGCTGCGTGCAACGCCGTCAACTTCGGCGACGTGACCGCCGTACTCGTGTGAAGTGTTGTCTGGCGCACGAAGAAGTCTATCGATGCCGGTCCAGGATGCCCAGATAAGTGCAACAAGCAGAAGGATCATTGTAGCGACACCAGCGCCGCTGTTGCAGTCACGCCGGCGAGACTGCGGAAGTTCGTCATTGTGGCCTCCCAAGGGCCTATGCTTACTCGTGCCAACACTGCCAGTAAACATTTCTACTCTACTTGATGCGTGTCGTAAAAAAAAAAAAGAATTCACGCCTATTAGAACGACAACGACGACTACAGGTACAAGAAAATGTCAAGTGATTTGGTAGGGAACGGCGAGAGCGAGCTGAAGCGCCGCCTTTCCCCTGCTTTCTTGAACGGTACCGCAGCTGCAACTCTGTGGACGCTGCACTCTCTTCTTCGTTTTTTTTTCTCCCCGCTGATAACAGAAGCGTGAAGGGGAGTGTTTGAGAGAGGCAGCGGGTACACGAGAATCAACGGATAAATGAGTTTTAGAGTCAAAACGTTGTGAACTACGTTAACATGTATATGAATTTGGTTTTCTTTTTCAAAAAATGCTCTTTTTCTTTTAGAGGGGCGTGTAGTCAAAATTGCTTCCTTTATGTCAATGCGGAGCGCCTTCACAGCCGTTTTAGTTTCAATAGGTCCTTTTAGTTCGTTGATCTGTGTTTGTGTGTGTCAACCTCTCTGCTGTTTTGTCGTTTGCACACGCGCACACACCACCGTTTGTGCGCGTGTCTTTCGTGCTCGTTGTAGCACTCAAGATATATATGATAAAAAAAATTCTTTTCTTTTCCGCACCTCTCTGCAACGCGGTGTGTTCGAAGAATGTTCAGAAAGTCAAAAAAGGAAAAAACGTGGTTGTGCCTCTCGCGTAAATGCCGCTCGGGCAAGCCGCACAGAAGTGCGCGCCGTCAGACGAGTCAGAAGAGGAGAAGAGATGACAGGAAGGTGAGCGCCGCCACTGCAAACAAAAAAAAAAGGCACGAGAGTCAACAAAAAAACTTACAGTGTGTGTGTCACCAGAAAAGTAGGAGAAGAAAAAAGATATGCGACGACAGAGAGGAGGAAGCTGTCTGTCTCTCAGACAGCGACAATGACGTAAAAAAAAAATGGGAGGGAAGAGGACAAGAAGAAAAAAAAAGAGAGAGGACTAGTAAGAAGGGAACAACACTGTGTGGGGTCACGTGCGCAGAGAGAAAGAGAAAAAAAAAATAAGGAAAACGCTCCACTAGAGGTGACGTAGGGAGTGAGAGGAAAAGTCGGACTTACGACACGGTGCAGAATGAAAGAAAGGGTGTGTTACGTATCTGGAGATCTCATCGAGAGGAAGAGACGAGAGGAGAGGAGGGCGTGCAGGCTTTATGATCGATACATATATATTTATATTTTCTTTTTTGTTGTTGTTGTTCTCGGTGGGAGTGAGTCGCGAGCCGAATTGGAACAAATTATTTATAGGAAAAAAAAATAAAGGAAGGCGAAGGCAGGGGAGGAAGAAAAGGGGGAAATAAACGTCTTTCAAGGATTAAATAATAATCAAAAACACAGTTGGAGACACACCAAAAGCACGCGTTTTCACGCGCACAACTAAAAAAAAAAAGATAGCGTTATTCTAGAGCCAACCGATGGCGCCTGATGAATTGAGAAGCACGCCAAATACAAAAAAAAAGTAACTTTTGAACGCTGGTTGGTAGCTCGCCACTCCACAGGGGGCAAATGGCTGAACGGAGCAGTGAGGCGAGTTGTGTGTTTGCGTGTGTGGCCGCAAGAGACACGCAAAAAGATGTGAGAGAGAGAGAGAGAGAAAAGGACGCGTAGCGGAAAGAGTTGATGCGACACTAAACGTGGCAGAGGGTCGTACAATCTGTTGCGGCGCAGTCTACTTGTCTTCCTTGTTTATTACAGGAGCATGTGTTGAGAAGAGCATGCCCTGTGAGCTCGTTAGAAGTCTGATTACTCACGTGGGGACGTCTGCTTTCTAGGAGCCCCTTGATCTTGCCAAAAAGAAGTAGAAAAAAGTCGGAGCTACTTGCAGGCATGCAAGTCTCTCCCCTTTCCCATTCACCCTTTTTTTTTCTCGTACCTTCCCTCCCCTACACTGGGCATTTTTCTCTCTCTGATTTTTGGGCATGTGCTCTCACAGTTTTTTTTTTTTCAAAACAATTAATATGAGAAACGAATAATGAAATAAAAACAAAAACGAGTAGTAGTAGAAAGAACCCGTCAACGGAGAAAGAGAGAACCAAAATAAAGAGAGAAAAAAAAAAGTGATAATAATAATAGAAATCCGTGAAGAAAAACAGCTTGCCCGAGAGTCTACAAGATGGGCCAGCTCGTCTTCCTCAGTTCTTTCATTCGCCGTCACACAACGCTCGTGTTCTCCCTCTCCTTGAACATTTTTTTTTCTACTCGTGCCCACCGGCGGCTTCGAGAAGAGCAGCGATGCGCTTCTGCTTCCGCTTGCGCGCCAGGTACAGGGGCGTCTTCTGCTGTCCATCCACCTGGTTCACATCCACGCCGTTTTCAATCAAAATCTTCACAATCTCGACATGCTCGTTGTCGTCGCCGCCGAGCTCAACAGCCTCCAGCAGGCCTGTCCAGTTGTAAAAGTTGTAGTGGTTCACGTCAACACCCTTCGAGACGAGGAGGCGCACCACCTCGACGTGGCCGCGCTCGCAGGCCGGGATAAGCGCCGAGCCACCGTAGCGGTTCACAATCGAGTAATCCGGCACGCTCGTCTTCATCCGGCGACTGCCCTGTCCGCCATACTTGATGGTGCGCTCCGAGTTGCGGTACATGTGCTGCAAAATCTCCAGCCGCCCCTCTGCACCCGAGAGAAGGTAGGGAGAGTCGTGCAGGTCGTCGAGCAGGTTCACATCCGCGCCGGCGTCGAGCAGGAGCTGTGCCCCCTCGACGAAGTTGTCCCACACGCACATATGCAGCGGGGAGCGGTGGTACATGCCAGGCTCCTGCGAGACGGCGTTCACGTTGACGTGCGCAGCGAGGAGCTCCTTCATCATCGCCACATCGCGGTTGGCGATGGCGGTGAAGTAGTCCTTCTCACGAGCGTCAGCGGCCGACATGGTTGCTGAGGGTGGTGGAAATAGCCGTGAGAATGGGTTTGGTTTGTGTTACAGGATATATTTTTTTTCTTCTGCTGCGGATGTGTGTGTGCTAGTGCGTGGGGGGGAAAGCACCTGTAGATACGCCACGCGACGGAAAGAGGAAAGATAAAACGTTAGAGGTTTAAAAATAGAAAGAGTAATACTAATAAAAGAGGAGTACGTTGGCAAATTGGAAAGAAGAGAGAAGGGGGAAGAGGGATATCACGAGACAGAAGAAATGCGCCAGGTTAGACACGCATACACACACGTGCGTCTCAGCGATCGAGAAACCGAAAAAAAGAAGTACTTAAAGGAAAGAAAAAAGAGTAGTAGGCATAAAACAGACAAAAGTAGAGAGACGATATGCTGTAGTGACGAGCGCAAAAGACGTGCGTTCTCCTTTTCTTTTTTTTTGTGCCTTTTTTTTTTTTTTGTTCACGGCCGGTGGTAGTGAACGTCAACTTCGCTTCAGCGAAAGAGAAATAGAGAAAGAAAAAAAAAGAAAAAGAGGAGAGTTAGAAAGCCAAGAAGAATAAGCGAACCGCGGTGTACGCGTGTGTGATGCCTCGAATCTACTACGTGTACGAACACACCTAACAAAGAAAAATATTTGAAAAAGGTGACGGGCGGACAAAGACGAGCTGAATAAGAGGTTTAGAGGTTCTCGCGAAGTGGTGCAGAGGAAGGATGACGGTAGCAAAAAGGAAGAGCTGCGTAAGAATACTGCGCAACGGAGCATAATAATTTTAGTTCGTGTATGTGTGTTGTGCCGATGGGCAATGAATCAAAAACAGTAAAGGAGGAAAAAAAAAGGCGTGAAATGGAATTTAAAAGAATAGAAAGAAGAGTGTAGCATGAAATGAGAGTAAGAGGGTATTTTCTGGAGGCACACCATCGGCATTCAAAGAGGGCCACAACAGCAGAAGGCGCAGTCTTGCAACGCAGTAGAGCTGCTGGGCGACGAGAGCAATCAAATTAACGTAGCACATGGATGCACGCAAAAAAAAAAAAGACACCGGAAAAGTGCTGATTGCCCGTTCTTTCAATCTCTTGCTTTTTTTTTCTTCGGTGTTGGGACTGTGCTGGCTTGTAGGCTACGGTCTCGTCTTTTAATTTTTATTTTTTCTTTCCTTCTGCCAACAACAATTTATTTGCGCTTGACTAAAGATGTCCAGTGTTGCCTGCAGCCTTCATTGCCCTTCCCCTGCTTTCTCCACCAATGTTCGCACAGTAAAAGAAAAAACTGGTAGTGGAGGAAAACTCCTCGCACGCGTCACGCGCACCGCTGTCCAGTGCGCACAAACGCTGAAGGACATCCCTACTATGAGAGAGTGAGAGCGAAAGAAAGAAGAGAGACAAGAACATCAGAGAAAAAAAAAAAGACGTCTTCTTTGAGCTGTAAGGCATTTTTTTTTTTCGTTTTCTTCTTCTTTGCGTGCACCAGCCACAAGTGGCAATACTCGCGCTGGAGTTCCATGTGAGAGGTCAAAGCGATAAAGAAGCGAAAAGTGGGGAAAAAAAAAGGAGAACGTCGCCGCTGAGCAAAAGTTGAGTGGTGATAGTAGCCCAGAAAGGACAAAAGACAGCAAAACGAAGAGAAAAAACAGTGAATAAGAGAGGAAGTAAGAAAAAGGAAGGAAAAACACACAAATATGCACTTCTCCTTTCATTTCCCTCTCCGACAGTTCAAATGCGATTTCTCCTTTCACCCTGGTCTCGCTCATTTTTTCTTTTAGCTGGCTTTCACTCTCGCCGTGTATGCTATTATCTTCGTCGCATGCCGCGGGGATAAAAGATGCACACGCACAGCAGTAGTCTTTCGCGTAGCCATGAGCGACGAGAAGGGGGACAACGTAGGCAAAAAAAAAAAGTAGAGGAGAAGAAACAGAGAAAAGAGAGCATAAGCAGGACGACGAACTGCAGAAGGGAAGGAGGTGAAAGTGGGTGTGTGAAAAAAAAAAAAAAGGAAGAGAGGAAAAAGAGGAGAAAGTGAGCCTTGACAAAATCCTCCCTTCCAGACTTGTTGATTTTTCTTTTTTTTTTTCATGTGTGTGTGTTTGCGCACTCTTCTTTGTCTATTCGGCTGTGTATCGCTTAGGTGTTCTTTAAGCTGGAAAGTCAACCAGAACGAAACAGGGAGAAGTAGTTACAGATAAATTCAGAAATCAAGAACAGAGAAACGAAGGTTTCATATACCACACCAGCCATAAAAGGAAAAAAAGAAGGGAAAGAGAACGGTTAAGAAAAAAAAAAGGAGAGAGAGGGAGGGATGAAGCACAGGGATGAAGAGTGACTAGGAGCTGCTGTGCCCTGTCTGTTGTTTTCTTTTTTATTTCTGAAGGCCACAAAGAGATAGAGTGAGAGAAAGAAAAAAGATGTAGACTGCATCCGCCCCGAATCGGGACGGAGAGCGCCACCACTGCTCCTCAATTGACACAGCAACAAAAAAAAAGAATTGTACAAAAAAACAGGCAAAAGAAAAATAGGGAAAAAAAAGGAAGAAAGAGTGCTTCGGTGTTCTTGAAGCGTTTCTTGCCCCTCTGTGAGAGAGTGACGAGCGGCGAAGGGCCAGTGGCGTCATTCCTTTATAAATTCCCTTAAAGTCTCTTTTTTTTTTTTAGTTGTTTTTTACTTATGCGCAGGTAGCCGTGTACAGCACAGAGTAAAGAACTTTAAAAAAGAAACACAGATCAGTCCGTGTCACCCTTCAACGCAGTTCTGTTAGCGATCAAGTGGTACGCCCCTCAACGACTTTCCCAAAACAAAAATGAAAAAAAAACTGGGGCGTGTAGAAACCGAAGAAAGCGGGGGAGGGGAGTTTAGACCATTTATTACAGCTGGCCGGATAAAAACAAGTGGAAATGAATTCGATGCTCCGCATAAAGAAAAAAAAAGGAAAAGAAAGAGAGCGTAGGTGGAGAAACAAACGCGGAGAGAAAAAAAGCCAGAGGGCAAAAAAAAGAGGAGAAAAAAAAGAGTGAAGATCGTGCCCAAGAGGTTTTTGACAAGTTAACCCAAGGTGCGAGAAGCACGGTGCTACAACAAGCTCTCACAAGCAGTCACTTCAAAAAAAAAAAAGGAAGGGAGTTTGTAGATATCGTAGCGAAGAAAGGAAGAAAAAAAAAGTAGGAAGGAGCTTCCACAGCAAAGGAAAAACAGCTGGAGAAAAAAAAAACTCAGAACAGTAGGTCATGCAAAGCGTTTTATTAATCTCTCTCTCTCTCTGCCCTTCATACTCTCTAAACCCGAAGAGCAATCTGTGAAGAAGTGTGCTTAGGTGTCCTTTAAGCTCGTCTTCTACTAGAGGAGAGTGCGTGCCGATGTGGGCACACCGCAACTACTTTTTTTTGTGTAATTCTCTGTTGTTGTTGTCTTTTTCCGCTGTCAAATAAAGGTTCATTGCTGCTCTGTTTTTTTTTTCTGTGGTGGTTGATCGAATCTGTGATCTTCTAAAATTTCTTTTATTCTCTGACGTCTCCTTTCATGTGTTTTAGGTTTTTTTTTCCGCTTAAAGCGTAAGAGGTAAAAGAAGGAGAGACAGCGACGACAAGCCCAACAAGAAAAGGAGAAAAAGAAAGAGACTTTCGATGAAGAAGACGAAGAGACGAGGCACGCGTTCAGCAGTTGGGTTAGCGATAAGCGACACCATAGTTTTGAATTCGTGTTCTTTTTATTTGTTTGTTCGTTTCTTTCTTCCCGCTACTTTATTATCGTACAAACGAAAAGGTAATTTAAGAAAAGGAAAAGAGGGGGAGGGGGTTAATTAATGGAAAAAGAAAAGAAAAAAAAAATGTTGTCGAGTTCGCGTCAGTGAAAGATCAGAAAAAATCTGAAAGGAAACACGAGGCTGACAAACAACAAAATGAAGAATAAAAACAAAATTAAAAACAAGCTGTCCAGGGAGGACGACACACACATGAGTGCAATCATAATACAAAGATGCCTCAAGAAAAAAAAAAGAGAAGACGCTTTTCATCCTCTTTTTTAGATATTTTTTCGGTTTTCCCAGGTTGTGAAATCACGTTTTAATATACGATCTCGCTTACATTCTAAGAATGTATTTTTCTTCTTGTGCTCATTTTTCATTTTTTGCTCTTCTCCTTACAGCGCCTTCGGAGCCTCCTCCGCCAGCAGCGGCATCTCGCCAGCCTCCTGCAGACGGCGGCGCTCTGCCATGACATTACGGCAGAAGTTGCGGTAGCTGAAGTGCACGTAGATGGTCGACGCAAACGCAGTCACGTTCAGCCCAATCATCACGCACAGCGGCATCAGCACACAGCTGCGGCCGAGGCACACCTTGCGGCCCTGCTTCTCGGCCTGCACCGCGTACCACTCGCCGTACAGCAGGCGGTTCAGCAGAATCGCAGCCGGCACCAGCGAGTTAATGCCGAAGTTGTAGTGCTTCGCGGGGTCCTTCGCGTAGATGGTGCGCATCACCAGGATCGTGATGCTGGCGCAGAAGCCGTTGCCCAGCGCCGCGATTGCGTACGCAACCAGCAGCGAGCGGCCAGGCAGCACCAGGAAGAGAATCATGGAGATGATAACGAACGTAGTCGGGACGAAGAAGGCCACCGTGATCGGAAACCGCTTCTCTGGCGCTTGCTTCTGCGTGTACATCTCGAAGGCAGACATGGAGAGACGACCAAGAGCGCTGCCCGCACCGTTCAACACCGTCAGCAGGGCTGCAATGGTCGAGTCAAGCGTCTGCGCTTCCGTGAGCGCCTGGAAGATGAAGCGGGCGTTGAAGATGATCACGAACTCGCAACCCAGGCCGCAGAACATCGTCCAGAAGATGCACCACAGGCGCACCGTGCAGCAGCTCTGCAGGAACGTCGTCTGGAACTGCGGCGCCACGAAGTCCACGTCCGTCTTCACCGGCCCCTCCGGCCGCCTCGCAGCCGCAGCGTCTTGGCTGCTCGTCATCTGCAGGTCGTCGCGGCCAAGGTTGTCGTCGAAGGGCTCGCCGTTCGACCCCTGCCGCCGCTCCCCAGCGCGCTGCCGGTCCAGCGACGACGACGACGACGACGTCGCCAGCCGCTTCTCCGCAGGCTGCCCCGCCAGCTCCAGCGGCTCGCCCGCCGCGTAGTCCTCCGACTCGTCCTCCAGGTTCGCGCTGCGCTTCGTCGTCAGCCGGTCGAAGAGCGGCATCGGCACCATGATCAGCAGCAGCAGCAGCGTCAGGATGATCGCCACGATCGCGATGGCGCGCTTGCCGCTCAGCCCCACGCCGCTGAACGCAACAACAGCGCTCGTCGTCGGCAGGTACACCACCAGCAGCAGAATCACCCCGACACCGTAGTAGAAGCGCCACATCGGCGGTTCCTGCGTCAGGTAGCTCACGCGGTGCTCCATGCGGCGCTCCTTCTCCTCCTCGCTCAGGTGGCTCTGCTCGTAGCCGGTCAGGTGGTAGGCAGGCAGCCGCACCAGCGACATCACGCACGTCGCAACCACAATCACCAGCGCCATCAGGAAGTAGAAGTAGTTCGCCGGCGTCGCAGCGAAGAAGCCGGTCTGGATGGCCGCAATGATCGCAGAGCCCAGGCCCATCAGCGTCTTCAGCAGCGCAATCACCCACCCCTTGCGCGTCGGGAAGATGCTCACGATCGCCGTCATGCTCGCAAGGTCGAACAGCTGGCTGCCCAGGCTCAGCAGCGCGTTGAACACGCAGAAGCGCACAACGCTGCCGGTCACGACGCCCTGGAAGGTCAGCCCCATCAGCAGCGCACCCAGCGAGAAGTACGTCGTCGCGATCACGTAGATCGGGAAGGGACCGAAGTAGTCGCACAGGAAGCCGTACGGCATCAGGAAGTACGCAAACACCATGCCCACGGAGTTGATCGTGGACATGGCGCGCGAGTCATAGTTGTACCGCGCCTGCAGGCTGCCGCTGAACAGGTTGAAGGCGTACGACGTCGACGCGCAGATCATCGCGAAGCACGCAGCCGTCAGGCACACGAAGCGCTTGAACTCGCTCAGCCGCTTGATGTTGCGGGTGTCCAGCTGGTGCACCGCCTTCTTCGCCTCATCGTCGATGTGGTCCGCCAGCGGTAAATTCCGCTCCTGCTCGTTCAGTGCCGCCATTCGCGTGTGCGTCTCGGTGAGGTCGGTGTGTGTGTATGGGTGCGTTAGACACAGGGCGAGAGAAAAAAAAGGGGGAAGAGAAAGAGAAAAGAAAATGAAGAAAGTAGTCGTTTAAAAGAGAGAAAAATACAACAGGATGTGGGGGAGTGGAAGTCTTTAGATGCGTGCGTGTGTGCTTGCTTTTAATCTTCGGCGTGCAAGGGGGGTAGAGGTAGAGGAGGAGGAAAAGAGAGAGAGAAGGAAAAGGAGGGAGTGAGAGAGAGGTCGAGTGTGTGTAGCCCTTTAGTGACCGACATCGACGGCAGCAGACGCTGAACAGACTCCCGCGTGGCCACGGACATCACAGCCTCTGTGAGTTCCAGGAAAAAAAAAATCGGAAGAAAACTATCGGGTAAAGTTGCTCTCTCTGCACTCCATGGAAAACTTTCGTTTATAGACGAGTCAGCTGGACACAAAAAGAAGATGTGCATGCCTGTTGCCGCGCGGCACGCAGCACAATTTTACGGTCCGCCTCCAAAAAGAAAGAAATGGCTTACGACCCGATGAATGTTACCGAGGTGAGCTTCTTCCCATTATCCTTTTTTTTTTAATTTTTATGTTGTTGTTTTTTTTTTTGATACCCATAGATGGATGACACAGACGCTGCTTCTCTTCCTTCTGCCTTTGCCTGTGCTTTTCTTTCTTGTGCGAGTGGCCTCATTTCGTCGACGCACACCACACGTACTCAAAAAAGGGGAAAAAAATGTAAAAGCTGCGGCGTCAAGGTGGACCCACTGTAGTACAATCGATAAAACAAAAACCAACACAGTCGTCAGTATGGCGAAACAAAAAAAAATGAAAAGAGAAAAAAAAAGGGGAGACAAAAAAAAAAGGAAAGAGTGAGATGAAAAGATAACGTAGAACATAAAAAAAAGGGTTAAAGCATATAATCTCGGTGAGCACGAGAGCTGAAAGCGCTAACAATCAACAACACGCAAACAAAAAAAAAAGAAAATAGATAGGGAGTATGCGAAGAGTGGAGAGGAAACAAAAAAAAAAAAGACAGTGTGTATGTCTGTGTGGTAACAACAACTCGAGCTCTAGCGTACTGGATTAAAAAGAAGCGGGGAAAAAAAATGAAAGAAATAGATATATATAAAAAAAATGGCGAAAGACAACGAAAAGTACGCAAAGTCTCACATTTCGTATCGGTGTCTGATTGTGGGAAAAGAAGAAGAAAAGAAAAAAAAACAAGTATCGCTGGTGACGCCTCTTAGCGCAAAGACAAAGAGAGAACAGAAAAAGAAAAAAACAAAAAGGTAGAAAAAGCAAAGTGCAAAAAATTGTCGCTCATTTATTTCTGCTTCTCATGTGAGAAAAAGAGAGAGAAGGAGGAGAGTGACGAGTGACGGGAGGGACAACTCAAAGGAGTCCTTCACGCACCCTCAACACATTGGAAAAAAAAAAAGTTGGTGAATGTGGCCACTTCAACTTTTTTGTTTTTGTTTTCTTCTTCTTTTTTAGAGGCTCAAGCAAGCGTGCATCGAGCATCAGCGCTCTAATTCTTTTTTTTTTTGGTCCCCCTCGGTGACGTGCAGCCACGGTAGAAGTAGGCTTTGGTGAAGTTAAAGCCAGTCTTCATCGCAGTCACACAGCACCAGCAAGCAGGAACAAACAAAAAAAAAGAAAACAAGCGACGCAGCTCAGCTCGTTCCCTGATTTACACCGTCTGTAATTTGCTTTCATGTTGGAGGGGCTTTTTCCGAACGGCGGTGCTTCCACCGCCTCGTAGTAGTGCCGCCTCATCTCATAGATTTTTTTTATTCTGCTTCTTTTTCGATGCATCTCCTCCTCAACTTGGGCTTTTCGATATATATATTTTTGTGCCGTTGTTCGTGTGCATCTTTGGGCTTCCATCTCGCTAACAATTCTTCTTTGTTCTTTTTTTTTTTTCTTCGCTAATGTTCTCGTTCTTCTCCCATGCCGCCAATGATACGCGTTGTGCGCCAAAGGCGGTATCACGCGTCGTGTCTTTAGTTCTGGTTTTTTTTTTCCTTCAGCTGAATCGTGCGTGGCTCAGCGCAGGTCATGCAACAAGCGGAACAACATCCAGAAGAAGAAAGCAGAAACAGAGCACGACTACGTGGCGTCCTTTCCACGCCTCACCTACCTCACGCATAAGTCGAAACAAAAGAAAAGAAAAGAGAAGTACTATTTATCACTTTCTCTTTCCCTCTCGCTCCTGCTGATGGCAAGAAAACCAAAAAAAAAAGTTAACAACGACGCACGCCGTGGCGTATGCTGCGGTGAAGTTGAGCAAGTCAACACGGCGCCCGACCGCTGCCCCTGCCAAGCAGGAAACAAATAGAGAGAGAGCAGAAAGAAAGAAAATAGTGAACTTCAGAGTTGAACGGCGTGGGGAGGAGGGTGACGTGAGAGGGGAAGAAGTGTGCAAGATGATCTCCAACATACAGAGAGAGACCAAATTGATAACATCAGTTGGGCGAAGGGGGGCTGAAGGCGAGAGTGAGGAGAGAAAGAGAAAAGAAGCAAAGTAGCAGACAGCGAAGTATCAGCACACGCGCGCACATACACACGATAATATTTTTTTATTATTGATTCTCGCTCACGCTGGTAAAAACGCGGGTTGGGGGTCACCCTGAGGTAAAAAAAAAAAAAAACATTACAGAAAAGAAAACAAATTATAGGTGAACTATTAAGAAGGAGGGAAGGGGGAAGTGGCTTGTGAACTCATTAAATCGCGTAGAGCCACAAAGAGAAAAAAAAACTTTTTTCTTGTTCCTCGTGTTGCTAATGACATCGAGCACTAATACAACAGAGAGAGAGAAAAAAAAGCAAAAAGACAAAAACAAATTTGAAAAGCAAAAAAGCGATGAATGAATCTGGTTAAGACAGGCTGTTTGTGTGGGCGTGTATGTGTGCGTTTCACTAAAAAAAAATCCCCGCTGTAATTAATCTGTTGTGGTAACGGGTTTTTGTTTCCTCTTGTTTCTGTCTGAGAACACTCGCATTCTATTCTGTCCAGCTAAATTCTCTTTACCCTTTCTCGTGTCCGTGCCAAAAGCGGGTGAACAACAAACAAAGGCACGGAAAACGAGCGAGGGTATTGGAAAAGAAGACACTGGCACGGAAGAAACTTTGGAAAAACGAAGTGAGTTATCAGCAGACACACAGACGTGTAAGTGGCAAACACAGGACTATTCTTTTTTTCTGGTGTTGCTGTTGCGTGATGATTGACAGCGTGGGAAGTGGATAATAACAACGGCACAGTAGAATTTTTTTTTCTTTCTTTTCTTCTTCCGCTTTCGGTCCAGGTAACACATACACGCCGTGAACCCTGGCAAGCAGTAAGGCAGCTGTGGAGCGCTGGAGAGCATCTCCCTCGTCTTCCACTTTTCTTCATCTTATTCAGAAAACAAAAGAAAGAAAGAACTAACATTTAAAGACGGTATATAATAAGAAATGAGAGAAAGATAGAAATGTTGGCCTGAGTGTGGGTGTGTTACTCCCCTCCGCGTGAACCTTCCGTGGCACGTCGCACACATACACACATAGACACACACACACACACACTCATAGACCCACAAGGGCACACTGAAAGAACACAGCTGGACACAACGTTGCGCATTGCCGCTATGCAATTGTCGTTTCGCCCTCACTTTCTCTCATGCCTTTTTCCGGCACAATTGCGTGAACGCCACGTGACGTGCGTGTTGTGTCTGCCTGTCCTTTATAGATGTCCCTTGCTGGTTTTTCCCCACCTCCGCCGTGCTAGACTCGCCTCATCTCCCCCTCTCTCTCTCTCTCTGGTTCTCTTACACACTTTGCATTTCACCACCTCTCCGACACTGCTGTGCAGCCACCTAAATAGACGTTCTTGTTTCCTTATTTCCATTTCCTGTGTCTTCTCCACTCCTTTCTCATTCTCTCTCTCTGTCTAACCCTGCAAGATCCATCCCAGTGAAGTCGGAACCGGACAACAAGCCAGTCAGCAAGCGAGAGCGAAAAAAAAAAGAGAGTAAACGGCAAGACATAAACAGAACGGAGAGAAAAAAAACGAAGTAGAGCGGCACGCAATGAGTACAACAAGTAGCAGGGCGAATGATGGGAAAAAAAAAAACATATGAGAACACGCAGGGAGTTGAAAGAGCGAGGGGAGAAGATGGCGGTACAGCCGGGGACGACAGCGTGGTATGCGTCTGTCTGTGGTGCGTGAAGCCGCCAGGAAGACACGCACAAAGAGGCACAATGAAAAAAAAATTAAAAGGCCACAAAAAAGGAAAAAAGAAAAACGACGTAAAAGAAAAAAACAAATTCGGAGAGTGGTGAAGACACTCATTGCTTTCTTTGTTTTTATGTTTTGGCTTTTAGACGCAAGACCAATAAAAACAGTACGTGTCGGGATAGAGTACCTATAAATAAAAGGGGGTGAAAGGGATGCGCCAGTCTTTACTTCTTGTTTTCATGTATTTCTCTCCTTGTTCTTTTCTTTTCTTTTTTGCCTTGAGAGAGGAGCGACGTAAACGTAACATGCAGGAAAAAAAGTGTGTTGTTTCGTTTCTTTTGCTTCGTTCTGAAAGAGACAGCGGCTGAGCGCTCCCTCTTCCAAGTCACTCTTAAAAAGGCAAACCCGTAGGGGTGGAAAAAGAAAGGAAAAACAAAACGTGCACTCTCGTCTTCCTCTCCTCACCTCTTTTTTTTTATTTTTTCTTTCTTTTCTTTTTTTCTCCGCCTCCTTGAGCGCTACCGCACCATCACCGGCGTCGCACACGTGCATTTTGGTCAACACACGCCATACTCCGCCTGCAGGGAAACGGCGCAGCGCAAAAGCACAAAGAGAGAGAGAAACAAGAAAGCACATGGGGATTAAAAAAAGTGCAAGTGCAGGCGAAGAGGACAGCGAAGAGAGAAAACAAAAACAGAAACAAAAAAATGGAAGCTAAGCACGGAGCACGTTATCCTTTTTATCGGTTTTTTTTTCGTAGTATAGCCGTATCAGATAAGTAGGTGGGGTGATTAAGCACGCACGCTCTGCACACAGACAAGAGAGAAGGTGGCGATCTGCTGGTAGAACAAACACTGAATCTTTCTTCTGTTCTCTTTCTTTTATTGCTGCTTCCCTTTCTTCATGCAAACGTCGTTGGTACGGATTAGCAGCCGCAAGCGCGCGACGCGTACCGCTCAAGAAAGCCGAGACAAAAGCAGCTGAAGGGAAATCGCACCTTCAAGAAAAAAAGAAAACAGAAGAGCGAAAAAGAAAGAGGCAGATGCGAGACCGAGTGAGGCAGAGACCAGAGAGCGGCACCTGCGCACGTCTCCATCGACGCCTGCGCATCTTCTTGCACTCGCGTGTGCGTACACGCGTGTGTCTTCTGCGTCACCGTCCACCTCCTACTCGTATTTCTTTTCTCCTCCGCGGTCTTCACTGCCTCCTCCGTCTCTCCCCTCAAGCGCAGACCTCCTCACCGGCCTCCTGCAGACGGCGGCGCTCCGCCATGACATTACGGCAGAAGTTGCGGTAGCTGAAGTGCACGTAGATGGTCGACGCAAACGCCGTCACGTTCAGCCCAATCATCACGCACAGCGGCATCAGCACACAGCTGCGGCCGAGGCACACCTTGCGGCCCTGCTTGTCCGCCTGCACCGCGTACCACTCGCCGTACAGCAGGCGGTTCAGCAGAATCGCAGCCGGCACCAGCGCGTTGATGCCGAAGTTGTAGTGCTTCGCGGGATCCTTCGCGTAGATGGTGCGGAGGACGAGAATGGCCACGCTACCGGCAAAGCCGTTGCCAATGGCAGCAATCGCGTACCCCAGCAGCAGAGAGCGGCCGGGCAGCACCAGGAAGAGAACCATCGACACAATCAGAAAGGTGGTGGGCACGAAGAAGGCTACCGTGATCGGGATGCGGTTCTCTGGCGCCTGCTTCTGCGTGTACATCTCGAACGCAGACATGGAAAGACGACCAAGAGCGCTGCCCGCACCGTTCAGCACCGTTAGCAGCGCAGCCACAGTCGAGTCGAGTGTCTGCGCCTCCGTCAGCGCCTGGAAGATGAAGCGCGCGTTGAAGATGATCACGAACTCGCAGCCCAGGCCGCAGAACATCGTCCAGAAGATGCACCACAGGCGCACCGTGCAGCAGCTCTGCAGGAACGTCGTCTGGAACTGCGGCGCCACGAAGTCCACGTCCGTCTTCACCGGCCCCTCCGGCCGCCTCGCAGCCGCAGCGTCCTGGCTGCTCGTCATCTGCAGATCGTCGCGGCCAAGGTTGTCGTCGAAGGGCTCGCCGTTCGACCCCTGCCGCCGCTCCCCAGCGCGCTGCCGGTCCAGCGACGACGACGACGACGACGTCGCCAGCCGCTTCTCCGCCGGCTGCCCCGCCAGCTCCAGCGGCTCGCCCGCCGCGTAGTCCTCCGACTCGTCCTCCAGGTTCGCGCTCCGCTTCGTCGTCAGGCGGTCGAAGAGCGGCATCGGCACCATGATCAGCAGCAGCAGCAGCGTCAGGATGATCGCCACGATCGCGATGGCGCGCTTGCCGCTCAGCCCCACGCCGCTGAACGCAACAACAGCGCTCGTCGTCGGCAGGTACACCACAAGCAGCAGGATCACCCCGACACCGTAGTAGAAGCGCCACATCGGCGGCTCCTGCGTCAGGTAGCTCACGCGGTGCTCCATGCGGCGCTCCTTCTCCTCCTCGCTCAGGTGGCTCTGCTCGTAGCCGGTCAGGTGGTAGGCAGGCAGCCGCACCAGCGACATCACGCACGTCGCAACCACAATCACCAGCGCCATCAGGAAGTAGAAGTAGTTCGCCGGCGTCGCAGCGAAGAAGCCGGTCTGGATGGCCGCAATGATCGCGGAGCCCAGGCCCATCAGCGTCTTCAGCAGCGCAATCACCCACCCCTTGCGCGTCGGGAAGATGCTCACGATCGCCGTCATGCTCGCAAGGTCGAACAGCTGGCTGCCCAGGCTCAGCAGCGCGTTGAACACGCAGAAGCGCACAACGCTGCCGGTCACGACGCCCTGGAAGGTCAGCCCCATCAGCAGCGCACCCAGCGAGAAGTACGTCGTCGCGATCACGTAGATCGGGAAGGGACCGAAGTAGTCGCACAGGAAGCCGTACGGCATCAGGAAGTACGCAAACACCATGCCCACGGAGTTGATCGTGGACATGGCGCGCGAGTCGTAGTTGTACCGCGCCTGCAGGCTGCCGCTGAACAGGTTGAAGGCGTACGACGTCGACGCGCAGATCATCGCGAAGCACGCAGCCGTCAGGCACACGAAGCGCTTGAACTCGCTCAGCCGCTTGATGTTGCGGGTGTCCAGCTGGTGCACCGCCTTCTTCGCCTCATCGTCGATGTGGTCCGCCAGCGGTAAATTCCGCTCCTGCTCGTTCAGTGCCGCCATTCGCGTGTGCGTCTCGGTGAGGTCGGTGTGTGTGTATGGGTGCGTTAGACACAGGGCGAGAGAAAAAAAAGGGGGAAGAGAAAGAGAAAAGAAAATGAAGAAAGTAGTCGTTTAAAAGAGAGAAAAATACAACAGGATGTGGGGGAGTGGAAGTCTTTAGATGCGTGCGTTTGTGCTTGCTTTTAATCTTCGGCGTGCAAGGGGGGTAGAGGTAGAGGAGGAGGAAAAGAGAGAGAGAGGAGGGAAAAAGAGGGAGTAGGAGAGAGGTCGAGTGTGTGTAGTCCTTTAGCGACCGACATCGACGGCAGTGTACGCTGAACAGACTCCCGCGTGGCCACGGACATCGCAGCCTCTGGGAAGGACTAAATGAAGACATTAAAGCCTGTAAGTGCGGTAGGATTGATCTACAGACTTCATTGCGAGTAGCGGCGTGGCGACGAGCACTGCAGTGACTTTGCACCTTTGCGCCACATGCAAGTCTGTGAGGCACACACTTAATAATTGAAAAAAGGAGGAAAGGTGCCCTTTCGAGTCAGCGAAGGAGAGACGTGCCCCAAGACGCACACAAAGAACTGGATACTAAAAGCTCTGCAGTACAGCAAAGGCAGTATTCCTCTCTTCTTCTTGTATTTCTCCACTTCATCGTTCGAGTATTGTAGTTTCTTTTTGTTTTTTTTTTCATTGACAGACTTCGTGACAAGGTTAAAGGAGAGCGCTCCGGTCGAGGAACTTCAAAACCGGGACAAAAGCCACTTGGAAAACTAGCAGGAAAAGAGAGAGCTGCTGATAACACGAACACCATGAATAATGGAAGCAGTTGTTCTCTGTAAATACTGATAAAAAATATCCAAAATGAACATGTCACCCGTTCGCCGCGAAGACGCTGCTGCTTGACTTCTTTCTAAACTCTCTTCTGTCCTTCTCTTTTCAATACTCTTTAAAAGCTCATGTTTTTATTTGTTTGTTTGTTTGTTTGTTTGTTTTTCCCCACAAGACAACTCATCGCTACCCTTTACAGCAGTCCACAAAAACACACACACACACACGCCTGGGCTGTGTCCAGCCTCAAATGAACGTGTCGGACGTTGACGCACTAAGTGGTGTGGGTGTGTTGTTGTCACATGCCGAACTCTTTCTCTTTTTCTCTCTCTCTCGTCATCTCAAAACCTGTCGGAGCAGCGGAGGAGACGAAGAGAAAAGAGAAGGAGAAGCTGAGAAAAGAAATGTGCACTTCGCAGGGCAGAGTGAAGAGGAGAAAAGAAAACAATACAGCGAGGTAAAGAGCAAGATGAAACTATAAAAATAGAGAGAGAGAGAATGAACAACAGCGGTATGGAAAAAGAAGTGCATAAAGCAATAAAATTCATATAGGGCTGAAAAAAAAAGTTACACGAGGAGAAAATAGCAGATCTTTCCAGTACTGCCTGTGGTTCGAGAAGAGAGGAGAAAGTTTCATCAAGTTGGGAGGCCAAAGTCGACGAGGTGTGTGTCAATAAAGAAAAAAAAAGTGAGGAAAAAAAAAGCGCTGAGCTGGATATACAACGTGTCAATCAATGCCATGTATATTCGAGTGAAGAAAAAAAAGAGTGCAAAACTAATGAGTAAAACATAAAACAAATAAAGGAAAAGTCGAAGACAGTTTGTTAAGTTGTTGTTGTTCTTTTTCCTTTTTTCTCCCTCTTGCAAAACAACAACAACGAAAACAAAAGTAAAAACAAAAAAAGGTGTGAAAAGAACTCGGTGTCAGCAGACAAAGCAAAGAACTTTTTATTATTTTTCTGGTTCTTTTCTTTTTTGTCTTGTTCAATACCTGTCGATGAGCTGAAACACTCAGCTCGAAAACCCGAATCCTCTTCTTCTCTGTGGTGAGAAGGAGAGTCAGGTGTGGCGCTGCACCGAGTAGCGTTTTCAGGAGGTAAGATCAAAATTGACAGAGAAAAAATGGTGGGAGAAAAAAAAATCTTCGCGAAAGAGAAGAAAGAAAGAAAAGAAAAAAGACAGCACTGATGGAAAGATGACGGAAAGGGAGAGAGCGGACGACCTCAACCAAGTAGACATGCCTTTTTTTTAGGCTCATGCAATGAGTTTGTTGGAATTCATTGAAAGAGTCATTCGTGTACAACAGAAGGCTGCGTCTCCCCTTAGCGGAGAAGGTCCCAAATTCTTTTCTCCGTCATCTGCTCAGTTATGAAAAAAATCGGGGAAATTAAAGAGGAGGAAAACAAATAATAAAAAAGTAGTGAAGAGAGGTAGTATTAAGAGAGAATTGAACAAACAAATAAAAAGGGAGAAAAAAGAAACTTTAAATAGAAAGCTCAAGCGAAGCAGAGTTGCAGAGAAGACACGGAAAGAACAGAAGCTCAGCGTCGAGGTCAGGGACGCAGTTTTCATTGAAGAGAACGTCCCTTTCCCTCTCAGCACCGAGACGAGCGCCGCTTTTGCCTCTTTGCTCGATCTCGTGTGTCCTCTGCGCTCTAAATCGTTTGATTGTATTGGTTCATCACGGAGGTCAGGTACAAATTTTCTTTTGTTGTCTTGGAAAACATTTTTTGGTAGGTCGGAAAGAGAGAACGAGAAGAAGAGAAAAAAGTCAAGAATCAGAAAACAAAAATGAAAGAGAGAAAAGGGAGAACGACACACCTGCTTTGGTCTCCTGCTGGAGTTGCTGACGGTGAAGATTCACTTTCTAATTTTCTCTTGCCTGTGCGGGGGGCGGTGAAGAGTGCCTCGAGTGCATAACAAATGCGTGAAGACAGCGAGGAAAAAATAAGGGGGGGGGGGGGCGATGAACAAAAGTCGGTGACCGGTCGATGTTAGGAAAATTACACACACTAACATAAACATACCTTGTTCAGAAGAAATAGAAAAAGGAAAAGTAAGTAGGTGTACGACAAACGCCTGAACGCTTTGTCTGTGCATGTCGATCCAACACGAGTCACCCGCCTTTTCCATCTATGCTGCTGCCTCCACACCAACCAGCATCGCTCACGAGGGTCCGAAGAAAACAAAAAAAAAGAATCAAACGATGAAAGGGGTGGATAAACAGAGGGAGAAAAAAAAAAAGTGCATGAGGGGTTAGAGGTCGTGAACACGTGCATCAGGGGTGTAGACGAAGGGAGTCGATGAAAAGAGGCTCGCAGAGAAAGAAGCAGAGGCCGCAAGTTCAAGGACTCGCGCTCTTGCTTCCCACTTTCCCTCCGCACAAACACCCATAACGAACGTGTACACGCCTAGAAAAAGCCCGCCCACCTTTCCATCCTCGCACTCCCCGTCAACAACACCAAGCAGGTGACAAAAGAATTTAAAACACTAGCAGATGCGCGTACCCAAGACACTCCCTGCACAATAACGAGCGGCGAAGGGTGGAAACGGCGGAAAAGTGCAAAGCACTCGAACGGATGACGGGAGGAAAGTACGATGGGCAAAAAAACAGCGAAGGAGAAGACAACAAGAGCGAGATGCAAAGCGCCAGCATTGATGCCGGAGCATTATCTATAAGAAATAACGCACCATGCGCAATGAGAGAAACGAGAATGAGACAGTTAGGTCGACCTCGGTAACTTTCCAGACCCGTCTACGCTCAGTTTGCCTACATGCGACGCTGCACATCATCCAGAGAGTCGCGCAGGTTATCGCTGTCATCCTGCAGGCCCGTCATCTCGCCCGTGATCACTTCCTTGCCCTCGCTGATCGGCTCGACGTTGGCCGCCTCCTCCTTGATGCGGCGGCGCTCCGCCAGCACCTTGCGCGAGAAGCGCACGTAGCTGAAGTGCACGTACACGTCCGACAGCATCGCCGTCACGTTCAGGCCCAGCATCACAAGCATCGGCATCATCACGCAGCCCTTGCCCATGCACTTCTTCACGCCCTGCTTCTCCGCGCGCGACGCAATCCACTCGCCGAACAGCAGGCGGTTCAGCAGAATCGCAGCAACCCACAACGCGTTGTAGCCGAAGTTGTAGTGCTTCGCCGCGTCCTTCGCGTAGATAGTCCGGATCACAAGGATCGTGATGCTCGCGCAGAAGCCGTTGCCCAGCGCAGCAATCGCGAAGGCAAGCAGCAGCGAGCGGCCGGGCAGCACCAGGAACAGCACGATCGACAGGATGATCATCGCCGTCGGCACGAAGAAGGCCAGCGTGATCGGGATGCGGTCCTCCGCCTTGCGCTTCTGCGTGTACCCCTCGAACGCAGACATCAGCAGACGCCCAATCGCGCTGCCCGCGCCGTTCAGCACCGTCAGCAGCGCAGACACCGTCGTGTCAAGGTTCTCCGTCTCCGTCAGCGCCTGGAAGATCGACGACGCGTTGAAGATGATCACGAACTCCGCGCCAACGCCGCAGAACATCGTCCAGAAGATGGACCACAGGCTCACCGTGCAGCAGCTCTGCAGGAACGTCGTCTGGTACGCCGGCGGGATGTAGTCGATGTCCGTCAGCACCTCCTCGCGCGGCGCAGCCACCACCGAGCCCTCCACGTGGTCCTCCGGCGTCTCCGCCTCCGTCTCCGCCGCGTCGTGCCGCGTCCGCTTCGTCGTCAGCCGGTCCAGCCACGGGCACGGCACCATCATCACCAGGAAGCAGCACGCAAGCACCACAGACACAATCGCGAACGTCTGCGGGCCCTTCGCCGGCAGCTTCACGAAGGCGGACACCGCACTCGTCGTCGGCAGGTACACCACAAGCACCACGATCAGCGCAATGCCGAAGTAGAAGCGCCACATCGGCGGCTCCTTCACGAGGTACGCACCGACGCGCGCACCAAGCACCTGCTTCTTCTCCTCGCTCAGGTGGCTCTGCTGGTAGCCGGTCAGGTGGTAGGACGGCAGCCGCACAAAGACCAGGCACGTCACGCCCACAACCACCACGAAGCCCATCAGGAAGTAGAAGTAGTTCGACGGCGTGTTCGCGAAGAAGCCGACGCGGATCGACCCGATGATCGCCGAGCCCAGGCCCATCAGCGTCTTCAGCAGCGCCACCACCCACCCGCGCTTCGTCGGGAACACGCTCAGCATCGTCACCACCGTCGCGAGGTCGAACAGCTGGCTGCCCAGGCTCAGCAGCGCGTTGAACACGCAGAAGCGCACAACGCTGCCGGCGATCAGGCCCTGGAAGGTCAGCCCCATCAGCAGCAGCCCCAGCGGCGCAAGCACGCACGCCAGCGCGTACACCGGCACAGGGCCCAGGTAGTCGTACGTGAAGCCGTACGGCAGCAGGAAGTAGCAGAACACCATGCCCACCGTGTTGATGGACGACATCTGGCGCGAGTCGTAGTTGTACTTCTTCTGCAGCGCCACGCTGAACAGGTTGAAGGCGTACGACGTCGACGCACAGATCATCGCGAAGCACGCCAGCGTCATCAGCGCGAAGCGGCGCGACTCGCTGATCGGCCGCTGGTTGCTCAGGTCCAGGCGCATAACGTTATGAGCGCTAGCGGTCTCCCCGCCATCGCTGATAGTGGGCATGTCCTTCTGTGCGGGCTTCTCTGCGTAGTCGGGTTCGGTAGTACGGGTCATCGTGTATGTGCGTGCGTGTCTGTGGTAAGAGAGGAGAGTAAGTGAAAAGAAGAGAGAAAAAAGTTCTTGTGTTCTCTGGCTCCTCTCGTCTTCGGGATGTTTAGTAGTTCTTGGTTAATGACTTATCTTTCGTCTTCTGGTTCTTCTTGAAAAGTAGGAAGATAATAATGAAAAATGAAACAAGAGACGAGAAGAGAATGAACAAAAAAAGTGAAAAATAAGAAGAACAGCCAATAGACCAATGTTTCTGTGAAGCCGAACGGAGTCGACGAGTGGCAGAAAAATTTCGTTCTTGGTGTTCAATTTATTTCCTTTGCTTTTTTTCTTCGTCTCGCTTTTGCTTCTGAAGGATGACAAATCTTAAAAAAAAAAAAAAGAAGTTCGATTGTCTTTGCGTATACAAAGAAAACAGACTGAAAAGAAAAAAATTGAAGAAAGAAATAGTCTGCGAATCCGTTGTGGCACTGCGGAGAGTAAGCGGAAATCGCGTGGATGAGCTACTTCAATCAATTCCCGTTTTTCTCTTTTTTTTTTCTGGATTGCCTTCTCGGGTGCTAAATCTCTTCTTTTGTTTTTCTTTTCTCGACGATGCCTTTCAAGTGGCGATCGTGGTCTGAAAAGGAAAAGGTGTTGCGGAACCCAAAAGAATAGAGTAGAGTAGAAAGGGGGAGAGTTTAAAAAGGGGAAATAAACTTATAAAAGAAAAGAGACCTCAACGTGAATCTACGTTGTCGCAAAGAACATAACAAATTATTATTTTTTTGTTTTGTTTCGCCGTGAGAGAGAGAGGCAGAGGACAGCGGCACAGCAGGTGAGGTGGTGCGTGTATGAGCGCGAGGGCGGTGGTACGTGTGGACAAGGCGGCGACACAATACGAAACGTGCAGCACACAAAGCCCAAAGATGAAACAGAGCAGAGAACAGGGAAGGGAAAGATCAAGTGGTCTAAGGAAACAAAAAAAAAAAGGGGGGCATAGTCTCATGCATCCGCGAAGCATCCACCAACGCATTGCTGCCATGGCGCGAGACAAAAAGAGTCCGAGAGTTATGCTGCAGGTGCTCTGGACGACGTTCACACAGATATCCATCGGTGTCAGAGAATATCAGGACGTTCTCTTTTCTCTCTTTCAGGTTTCTTTTTCTTGTTTGTTTTAGCTTGCAGGTGCTCCCCCTCTGTAATTGGTAAACTAAATTCCCAAGGAAGAAAAGGAGTGACTCGCCGCCGCGAACGTGCGGAGAAAAACTTGCAGAAAAAAAGAATTAATGAAGCTGCGCACGAACCCGGCGGCAAGCGCGAAAAGGCCCTAAAATTCTCTGCAGAAGCCAAAACCATCGCCGCACAGCGTACACATGAAGCGCAGTTACCACCTCTTCTTCCCAGTCACTTTTTTTTTGTATGTTTATCTTTGCGATTGTTGGTGCTCGGTGAGCGATGTTCAGCAAGGAAAGATAAACCCCGTGAAAAAAAAAAGAGAGAGAGAGAGCCGTGGGAAGTACAACGGCGCACAAGCAAGTGCCACACAAAATGGAAAAAAAGAGAGAGAGAAATAAATCGCTCTTTCTCGTTAAAGCCTCTTTTTTTTGTTTGTGTGTATGTGCTAAGCCTACATAAAATGGAAAACTAGCAAAAAAAAAAAGTTTGGACAACGTAAAACTTGCTACGCAGCAATAAAGAGAAAATAGTGGAGAATATCTGAAAGAAAGGGGGAGAGAGAAAGAACGCCGTTGTGATGAGGGGATCGATGATGTTTAACGACGTTCGGTTTTCTGTCTGTGAACTGGGAAAAAAAAAAGTTAGAGGTTGCTCCTATGTATTCTTCCAAAATCAAATATTCATTAACAACTGCTACTACTACTAAGATTAATACATGGGAACCTTGTATCTGCATCTGACTGACTGTTTCTTAGTTCATGGTAATGCGGCTCAGCGTGGGCTCTCACAACTGAGATGTCCTCTCTTGAAAAAAAAACCAGGAAAAATAAAGGTGGAAGGGCAAGTAAAGCGACCACGACGGTGAAAATGGAAAATGGAAAATAAAAATCAATGAGAGAAGGTTACGGCATGTATCATCATTGATGCTCTGTCTTGAGCGAGCTTGGAAACAAGAGTACATAATCACAGAAGAAGGGAACGAAATAAGTCAGCATAAAAGCAGCAACACAGAGACCAGAAAAAAATGGAAGAAAAGGCCTTGTGTGTTCCCCCTCTTGCCGGGCAGAGCAGCAGCTGCTGCAGCAGCACCTTGAACCTAAATCCTGATGGCAACTAAACACACTCGACAGACGTGAACAGAAAATCATACACCATACCTCGCAGTGGACGCACTACACAGCAAAACGCATGGAGGAACACAGCGGAAACGCGTTAAAAACCTGATATCATCTGCAGAGGGTGTCAGGGAAGCGTCACCAAAAAAACTCTCAAAAGAGAGAAAGAGAGATAAGAAAGAAAGGGCTGTTTGTCATTTAGCAAACTAAAAATGGAGTAAGTTGAAGGAAGTGAAAAAAGGAGGCGGGAAGAAGTTCACCGGCGAAATTTGCTTTAGGACTGTGATACACAGAAAACTAAAGAGCGCAAAAAAAAAAAAGAAATGGCGGGGGAACAAAGCGACGCAGAAGGACGAAAGACAACAGAAGAGCATCCCAATCAGACACATACGTAGAAAAATAATAAAAACATGTACAGGCCTTAACACAGACGCACGACACGAAATGCAGCGAGCTTAGCTACCACAACCGCCCGTCTTCCCACGCCACTCCGCACATTCTCACAGCGTGGATTGGGACGCCGTCGGCTCTCTAAGCGCGCCGCTGCATCTCACGAATCGAGTCATTCAGGTTATCGCTGTCATCCTGCAGGCCCGTCATCTCACCCTCCACCACCATAGCCGCTTTCTCGTCTCCAACAGGCTCCACACTGGCGGCCTCTTCCTTGATGCGGCGGCGCTCCGCCAGCACCTTGCGCGAGAAGCGCACGTAGCTGAAGTGCACGTACACGTCCGACAGCATCGCCGTCACGTTCAGGCCCAGCATCACAAGCATCGGCATCATCACGCAGCCCTTGCCCATGCACTTCTTCACGCCCTGCCTCTCCGCGCGCGACGCAATCCACTCGCCAAACAGCAGGCGGTTCAGCAGAATCGCAGCAACCCACAACGCGTTGTAGCCGAAGTTGTAGTGCTTCGCCGCGTCCTTCGCGTAGATAGTCCGGATCACAAGGATCGTGATGCTCGCGCAGAAGCCGTTGCCCAGCGCAGCAATCGCGAAGGCAAGCAGCAGCGAGCGGCCGGGCAGCACCAGGAACAGCACGATCGACAGGATGATCATCGCCGTCGGCACGAAGAAGGCCAGCGTGATCGGGATGCGGTCCTCCGCCTTGCGCTTCTGCGTGTACCCCTCGAACGCAGACATCAGCAGACGCCCAATCGCGCTGCCCGCGCCGTTCAGCACCGTCAGCAGCGCAGACACCGTCGTGTCAAGGTTCTCCGTCTCCGTCAGCGCCTGGAAGATCGACGACGCGTTGAAGATGATCACGAACTCCGCGCCAACGCCGCAGAACATCGTCCAGAAGATGGACCACAGGCTCACCGTGCAGCAGCTCTGCAGGAACGTCGTCTGGTACGCCGGCGGGATGTAGTCGATGTCCGTCAGCACCTCCTCGCGCGGCGCAGCCACCACCGAGCCCTCCACGTGGTCCTCCGGCGTCTCCGCCTCCGTCTCCGCCGCGTCGTGCCGCGTCCGCTTCGTCGTCAGCCGGTCCAGCCACGGGCACGGCACCATCATCACCAGGAAGCAGCACGCAAGCACCACAGACACAATCGCGAACGTCTGCGGGCCCTTCGCCGGCAGCTTCACGAAGGCGGACACCGCACTCGTCGTCGGCAGGTACACCACAAGCACCACGATCAGCGCAATGCCGAAGTAGAAGCGCCACATCGGCGGCTCCTTCACGAGGTACGCACCGACGCGCGCACCAAGCACCTGCTTCTTCTCCTCGCTCAGGTGGCTCTGCTGGTAGCCGGTCAGGTGGTAGGACGGCAGCCGCACAAAGACCAGGCACGTCACGCCCACAACCACCACGAAGCCCATCAGGAAGTAGAAGTAGTTCGACGGCGTGTTCGCGAAGAAGCCGACGCGGATCGACCCGATGATCGCCGAGCCCAGGCCCATCAGCGTCTTCAGCAGCGCCACCACCCACCCGCGCTTCGTCGGGAACACGCTCAGCATCGTCACCACCGTCGCGAGGTCGAACAGCTGGCTGCCCAGGCTCAGCAGCGCGTTGAACACGCAGAAGCGCACAACGCTGCCGGCGATCAGGCCCTGGAAGGTCAGCCCCATCAGCAGCAGCCCCAGCGGCGCAAGCACGCACGCCAGCGCGTACACCGGCACAGGGCCCAGGTAGTCGTACGTGAAGCCGTACGGCAGCAGGAAGTAGCAGAACACCATGCCCACCGTGTTGATGGACGACATCTGGCGCGAGTCGTAGTTGTACTTCTTCTGCAGCGCCACGCTGAACAGGTTGAAGGCGTACGACGTCGACGCACAGATCATCGCGAAGCACGCCAGTGTCATCAGCGCGAAGCGGCGCGACTCGCTGATCGGCCGCTGGTTGCGTAGGTCGAGGGTGACGACATTGCCAAGGAGAGCGGCAGAGGCGCCGTCGTTTCGAATGGGCTTCTCCACGCTCTCTATTTCTTCCCTGGAGGGGCGGGTGCCCGACTCAGTGGGTTCATTATCACGTGGCATCGCGGGCAGTTCCCTTTTTTTTTTCTTCACACAAAAGTGATCTTGAGTGGAGCAAAACTTGGTTTTTTTTTGTCGTATTCGCAGCTGAAGCTTGCTTGCTGCACTACTTGTTATTCTTATTGTTATTCACCTTGGCTTGTTTGGTCTCGGGTGGTTTTTGTAGTGAATAATCAAAGTTTTTCTTTTTTTTTAATGTTGCTGTTCTAGTTCGGTTGGCTGGTGAGGGGTTCGCGGTACTTTTTTGTTGTGGTTGTTGTAGGCAGCAGGAGAAAGAATGCAGATGTGTGTGTGTGTGGAGTACGAGGTGGGTACAGGTGGTATAAATTGCTCTCGATGGTTGGTGCTTTTTTTATGTTATTGTGGTGGTGGTGGTTTTCGTAGCGAGACGGCTGAAGAATTTAAAAGGTGGAATCAAGTTGAGGCCAATAAAGAAATTTAAAGGTTAGCACAAAAGAAAAAAGGGGGACAGGGGACGAACAGTTCAAGAGTGACTTACGAGGCACGTCGATACCATGCGATCACTTCGGGCACGCACTTTCTCGCCTCTCTTTCCCTGTCGCCACTCAGTAGGTGTGAAAGAGAGAAAAAGAGGCGTGGAGAAATGTGTGTTATGCGCTTCTGTCAGCGGTCACCTTCTGCCTTCACATCCACCTCTCTACACTAGTGCGGCACGCAGCAGCAGACACGCACACAAACACTTTCACCGCAGCAGCAGCAGGTGGGCTTTAAGTATCATCGCTGTCTGCGCGAAGGCCTTGGCTAGCAGCGCGCGTCAACTTTGCGGCCGCACCTTTTTCATGTGTTGCTTTGGTTTTCTCATCTCCATGCAGCAACAGCACTAGCAGAGCTCGCGCACCTCCTCAATTTTTTTCTTTTGGGTCCTTCTTATTTACGGGCTTGCCAAGTAGGTGCATTCTCGTTGAACAACACGCATACGCCACAGAGCGAAGAAAGAAGTTAGTCCAGCGAGCCCTCCATCTATTTTTTTCTTGCCTGAATAAAAGGCGTGAAGGAGCTCAAGTATATTTATTTTTTGGGATCTTCGTTAGCAATGAGAAGAAAAAACAGTAATTTAGGGGAAAAAACAGCCAGAACGAAAAGCGAGTGCGACGTCACCCGTGAAAATATAAGGAAATAAATAAAAGGCAAACAAAAACAAAGAAAAAAAAAAAGAAATCGTCGATGTGCGGCAGATACACGTGCGTATCGGTATGTGTGCGTGTGTGTGTGTGGATGTTTTACTCTTGGATCCAGCAACATCTCACGGTGCCCTTTGGGAAAATAGAAAGAAGAAAACAAAAAAGATACGAAACATGAGAAAATGAAAAAAAAAAAAGCACGAAACTCAAATCAGTGGAGGTGAAGGAAGGAGAGCTGAGAGACAGGGTGGCAGTGCAGCCTCCCGAATAGTGGAGAATACCGGAGAAGAGAGAAGAAGCGAGTTCGTTCACAGTAAATCAAACACACAAAAAAAAAAGTGAGAAAAAAAGAAAGCTACTTGCAATCTATCTCTCCCTCTCGCAGAGCGCTGCCAACACAAGAAAAAAAGGGGGAAGAAATAGAGATGAGGAGGGAAAGAAAAACAGTTGTTGACTGATTTTCGTTTTGTTGTGCTCTTCACGTCTTTCTTCCTTTTTTTCGTTTATGGTAGAGGTACTTTTCACGTTTTGTTTCACCTCTCCCTCTTTTTTTTTGTGTGTGTTTTATGGCGCATTCCACTGCAGTACTCGCCCCCTTCGTGCTCCGTCCCCGTTGATGTTAAGTGCAGCTGTGTAGGGGAAGGAGGAGAACCTGAAAAAAAGGAGGTTGTTGCTTTTTGCCACGAAGGCAACGAATTGAGGGAACGAAGAAAAAAAAAACTGAACGATTCCTTCTGTCCTTTTTTCTTCAGTTGTGGACGGGAAGTCCCGGTATAAAAAAAGAAAAGAAGTTGAGAGAAACAAGATTGAATCTCGGAGTCCTTCGAGCAGAGGCAGAAAACAACAACCATTCAGTTGAACAGAATTATTTTTTCTTCTCTCTTCCAAAAAAATTCTGTTTCTCCGTCGCGTTCTCCATGGAAGAAAGATAGTTGGCGGCCTCACATCGGTGTCAGCGGTGATGTTGTGACTAGAAGAGGTGAGACAACTGACAACTTCCTCCTTTGCTGATTTAATAGCATTTTCGTTTAAAGGGAATCTTAAAGTTTTTTTCTCGTTCAAGCTTTCCTTTTCAGGGCTTTCCCTTTCCTTCCCCACGTGGGCTTTATTTTTTTTTTTTTACTTGTTGTTTTCTCTTCTAGCCGCGCAGACAGCGTGCCTGTTTAAAGACGACCGCGACGCGCCGAAAGGGGCAACAACAACAGAAAAAAAAAAATCAAACCCCCACGCATAATAGCGAGTAGAAAAATAAGAAGAATGTCCTATGATATAGGAAAAAAAGAAAGAAGGAAGACGAGGATCAAGAACAAAGACAACTCTCGCAGGAAGGTGATATCGGGTGTCTCGAAATAAGCGACACACACACGAGCGCGCGATGAGGAGAAAAACGAAAAGTGGGGAAAAGAAAACAGGCAAACAACGCGTGTGTGTGTGTGCCAGCTTAAACGGCTGTGTGCGGAAGCTGCGCACCTTTGAACCAATAAGAAAAAAAAATACCCGTCACGGTGACAATCGAATTGGTTTGCGTCGGGTTGTCTTTGGTGTGCATATTTTTTGTTCTTTTTTTTTGTCTGTGGGTTTAAGCTAATCTTCATTTCTTCACTGTCCTTGTGGATGCGGTGTTCGCTTTGCGGCTCGAAATAAATGAAACTGAGGAGTGGAAGAGAGACGCCTTTGGCGATGTTCGGGAAGGAGAACTCTCACACAAACACAAAACACATACTCCACAACGAGCTTCTATCTCTCTCTCTCTCTTTTTGAGTACATATGCTGTGTGGCGCAACGAGTCCAAAGGCCCTCCCCAACACGAAACAAAAGAAAACTCAAGTAGAAGGAAGGGGACCAAGAGGGGGAAAAGTATAAAAGGTACACGGACGTACGAGGCAAGACGTAGCAGTAGCTCGGCTCACTCCCCTCTCGACCGCTCTTTTTTTTTTTTCACCCGTCTCTGGCAGCTTTCAGGAAACGGAAAACAATCCCCGAGAGAAAAAAAAGAAAAAAGAAAAAAGGAAAAAAAAAAGAAGCACAGAGAAGGACACACGCGCACACACACGGACAAGGAGACTTTAGCTAAAAAAACACCAATAATTAAAAGGAGGAAAAGAAGATACACACACGGAAAAAAAGAAAGAAAGTTTGTTTACCAAACCTTTAAAACAGGAAAGACGAAGGGGCTGCGTCGGCAGTGCACAGCAGCAACTCGTGGACAGCAGAACAGAGAAGAAGAAAAAACAACATAGAAAGAAAGTGAGAAAAAGATGGCCGAAGTCAAGACGCACGTGCACACACACACGCGCCTACACGCACGTTTCGCATTTCTTTGCAGTGTCGATCTCTTCCGGATTAAGTTTCCTTTTTTTTTTCTCGTCCCTGACTTTCTACTGTGCTTTTTTTTTTTACTCCTGTATGTTGGTCACCTTGTTTTCCGTTTTTTTGTGTGTGTTTTTTCTTTTTGTTCTTCGATCGCAGCCGTTGCAAGGATGCCCATTTATACCAACATCGAAGCTCACGGACTGGCCAATCGTGATTGTTTTTGGTTGAGTGTTCTTCTTTTTTTCTTTTTTTCTTTCAAACAAATGAGAATCCAATCAAGAAGAGAAGAGAAGAAGAGCGAAAGAAAACAAAGAAGAGAAAGAGCAAAAAACTTTGGCAAAAAAAAAGCTTGTGAAAGGAGGACTACAACATGGTTAGATTAGATGGCTTTTTTTTTCTTTTCTCTCTCTTTTGTTCTTAATTTTCTTTAGAAACAAATAAAGATAGCGCTTGAAAACAAAAACAAAAGAATCGGGGTGCTCGAAGACGTACCCAGCGCACAGCTCAACACTTATTTCAGAGAACCAATGGTGCAAATAGGAGAGCGAGTCAAATAGAGGGTGAGTGTGTGAGGGCGTACAACGCGAGTGGACCCTCACAAGCGAAAGGGAAAAAGAGAAAAAAGAGAAGAAAACATCAACAACAACAACGTGTGGAAAAAAAAAGAGCGAAGTAAAGAAAAGGAGAGGGAAAAAAACCTAAGAAACTAGACATTACAAAATAAAAAGTAGATGACGCAAAAAAACAGAGAAAAAGAAAGGCACACTCGGACGGACGGATAACAAAGCAGTCATCGTTATCGACAAGCATTTTGTTGCCACCAGTAGTACTCTTGTCTTTTCGTGGGTTTTTTTTTTCTCATTACTCGCTCGCAGAGTGGGGTGAGGGGAGATAGAGAGAGTGTTTTTAAAGAAGAAAAAGAACTCTCACGGCGTGCGCCTTTTCTCTTCGTCTTGACCAAAAAAAAAAACCTTCGCGCTTAGTTAGAGTTATCGCTGTCAAAAATAGTAGTGGGAAAAAAAGAGAAAAAACACAGAAAGAAAAGAAAAGATAACACAAAAAAAAAGACGAGGCGAAGCAGACACTACGATCAGCACCGGAACAGTTCTTCAAAAAATTCCCACTTCGCTGCGAGATAAAGAAGTGGGGGTTGCACGCAGGCAGTCGCCCGCTGCTGTTGCTTGAGTTCTAGTTCTGTTGTTGTCTGCTTCGTTCAATCTTTTACATTATCTTTTTTTTTTTCATGTCATTCTCTCATCAGGAGTGGAGCAAGCCCGGAGTGATCGTCCCCTCGTCGTGCTGTGCGTCTCTGTGGTTGCTGATGAAGACTCTTGAAAACGCCGCAACGATCAAAGTCTACTCTACGCACGAGCCGGGACACCGCGGGGCGAGTGCGAGCTCGAGTCGCCGTTGTTGTAACCGTCGGCCAGCTCACCACCGTAGGCGACCTGGTCCTCCTGAGCACCCATCCCACTCCCCTGCTCCGCCTCGGCGCGCAGGCGGGCACGCTCGGCCAGGGCACGCTGGCAGAAGGAGCGGTAGCGCAGGTGAAGAATCACATCCGTGACGAAGGCGCTGCACGCGAGGCCCATCAGCACCACGAGCGGCATCAGCACGCAGTGCTTGCCGTAGCAGCGGTGGTTCGGGTGGTTCTGCTTCTCGGCCTGCACCGTGTACCACTCGCCAAAGAGGAAGCGGTTGAAGACGAGGGAGGCAAGCATCGTGGCGGTGAAGCAGAAGTTGTAGTGCTTCGCGGTATCCTTGGCGAAGATCGTGCGCGTCACGAGAATCGTTACGCCGGCGAGGAAGCCGTTGCCGAGGGCGGCAACGATGTAAGGCAGCGGCAGGGCAGCACCAGGCAGCACGAGGAAGAGGATGACGGCGATGATAATGGAACCAGTCGGCAGGAAGAGCGAGACGGTGATCGGGATGCGGTCCTCGGCCTTGCGCTTCTGCGACCACACCTCAAAGGCGGACATCAGCAGACGGCCCACGGCACTGCCGACGCCGTTCAGCACCGTCAGCAGCGTGCTCAGCGCGACAGTCGGGTCCTTGCCATCCAGGGCGGCCAAAATGTTCGTCGCGTTGTAGATGACGACGAACTCGGTGCCGACGACGGTGAACATCGTCCACCACAGGGCCCACAGCTCGAGCGTCTTGAGGTTGTGGATGAAGCTGCCCGGGTAGGCCGGCGCCACGTAGTCGATCTCAAGCTCGCCGTCCTTCACCGGCTGCTCCACCAGCGCCTCCTCCACCGCTTCGTTGTCGTAACCCTTGCGCGGGCCGTCGTACTCCTCGTCGTGGTGCGGCTCGTTCACATCCATGCCCTTCTTCGCGTAGCCGGCGTCGTCGTCGAGCGCGAGGCCGATGCGCGAGTCGATGTCCTCCTGCGACTCCTCCTGCTGGCACACCACCGGGGGGTCGAAGAACGGGACCGGGGCGGCCACGAGAAGGTAGAGAATCGTCAAGACGGAGGTCACGATGGCGAAGGCCAGCTTCGGGGTGTGGCCCAGCCCGAGGTAGCTGGCAAGGGCGCTCTGCGTCGGCAGGAAGACGATGAGGGTGATGAGGATGACGAAGCCGTAGACAAAGCGCCACAGCGGGGCCTCCTGGCGAAGGTATTGCGCCTTGGTGTTCTCGCGACGCTGACGCTCCTCGACGGGCAGGTGGCGCTGCTGGTACTGCGTCAGGTGGTAGGTCGGGAGGCGCAGAAACGTGATGCAGAGGCCACCCACCACGATGGAGAGGGCGAAGAGGAAGAAAAAGTGCTTCTCCGGGTCGGAGTTGAAGAAGCCGGCGTACAGGCAGGCGACGAGGGCGGAGCCGAGCCCCGTGAAGGTCTTCAGCAGCGCCGTCACCGGGCCACGGTTCGTCGGGAAGTAGGACAGCACCGTCACACAGCAGGAGAGATCGAAGAGGCAGCAGCCGCAGGACATGAGGGCGTTGAACACACTCAGCACCGCCACGCCACCCTGAATCTTACCCATGAAGCACAGCGCCATGAGCAGCGTACCGAGGGGGAAGTAGATGGTGCCGAGGATGGTGATGGGGAGGGGGCCGAGGTAGTCGAACAGGAAGGCGTAGGGCAGCACGCAGTACTGCAGCACCAGACCCACCGTCACGATCGTGCTCATATCACGCTGCGAGAAGTTGTAGCGCGTCTGCATGTTACCGGCGATGAGGTTCCACGCATAGCTGAAGGAGCACACGATGCAGCCGAAGGAGCCCAGCACGAGAATGGCGAAGCGCTTGTACTCGCTGATGGGCTCCTGGGGCCCGCTGGCCAGCCTCACAATCTCAACCTTTTCGTTGGTCTGCATCTCGCCACACAAGCGTCAAGGCAAATAGGGGAAAAAAGAGAGAAAATAAAAGGAGGTTTTGACGCGTGCGTGAACGTCGACGTCCGAGGGAGAGAGAGAGAAAATGAGAACGGGGTATGACGACGGCGGCGAAGAAAAGAGAAATAAATAATTAGGGAGAGGGATAGTGAAGCACGTTCCAGACAGTGTGCGTAGCTGCTGCTGTCTTGTCGTTCTAAAAGAGGAACTTGTGCGAGGGTTTGTTAGCGTTTTCTTTACCCTTTTTTGTTAAACAAGAGCACAGAGAAAGGAAAGAGACAACGAGGAAAAAAAGAGAGAGGCGAATTTTTTTGGCGAAGAGAAGCGTAAAAGTATGCACGTAGAGGAGCGAGTACGATTACTTCACAGTAAGCGGTTGTTATTTGTTTGATGGTTGTTGTTGTGGTGGTTTTTTTTTTCGGAAAATAGAGCGGTCGGAATGTGCGCAGAGGTGTTGGTGAGCAGGCAGGAGGCGGCAACACATGCAGAGAAGGTGATGTGCAAAAAAAAAAAACGTGGAATAAAGAGAAAGAGGGAGAGTGAGAAAGGGAGAAATGGTGGAAGAAGAAAGAAAACTAACCACCACACTACAGAGAACAGGAGAGAAAAACAAAAATAGCATACATATTTTTTTTTGTAGCGAGACGTGGAAGGGGCATACGGCAGATGCTCGATGCGACGCATACGTTTCGCACCGCCTTGACGACTTCATATCAGAACCCAATTACAAGTCTGTTTCGCACAACACAGTAGAATTAACGACCGAGAGCGGAAAAGAGAGAGAAGGATAAAATCGCGCCTCTCTCTCTCTCTCTACAAGTCTTGTTCTTAGCTCACGTACCGCCTTCGCTGCGCTGCATGACATCTGTGTTTTTTTTTTTGGTAATATTTTTCGAGACGACAGCCAGCGTCTAAAAAAAAACTAAAAAAAGAAGACAGAGAAAAGGAAGTGTAACCCGCTACATGAAAAAAAAAGTAGAAAAAAAATACTAAACAAGAAGTACAACAAAGTCCGACACACGATATCCCACGCAGTGCATTAAAAAGAAAAAAAAACAATGCATGCGGATCTATTTCCTGTGTGTTGCTTGATCCTCCCTCCTCCCCCCACGCCATCGCCACGCACACACAAACACGCACACGTTCCATCTCTCTCTCTCTTCCTATCCGTGTGTGCATGATCGTATTCAGAGGTGCATTGTCTCCCAACAGACCCACACGCTCTTCGACAGGTGGAATAAAGGGGGGAAGAAGTTAAGCGATGGACGGTTACCGCTTCACTTTAAAGGCAGTAGAAAAAAAAAAAAGAGAAAAAAAGAAAAAATAAATAAAGATGGGGGCAAGCATCAATAGATGAGCATTGCGGTTGTGGGTGGGATGTACAACAAACGGGAACGCGTTTACTTTGTTCTTCTAATGATTCTGCATGGGGTCGAGTACAGGCCCGTGCAGTTCAACGGTTCCGGCTCCCTCTGCGTTCAACTTCACATCCACGCGATGAAGTCACTAGGAGAGGGAGAAATTTAAGAAAAAAAAAAGAAAATAAGTTTAAGAAAAAAAGTTTCTCGTCAATCGACCCAACAGTGTGCACGACATACGCTAAAAAGCGTTCTGATAGGAGAGATAGTAGTAGATTGAGACACCTGCACGCTCACGTGTGTGTGTGCGTGGTTGTGTGTGCAGTAATACAGTAAGAGTCATACCACTCTTACCCTACTGCGTGTCTTTCTCCTCTTCTTTCTCTCCTCTCTCTCTCTTTCTTCAATCCCAATGACTTATTTTCAAAGAAGAAACGCTGTAATAGGGAAGAAGACAGAAACTTAAAGCGAGCAGTCACAGCACCTGTAAATGTTCGAATAACAAAACAAATAAATAGCTCTCATGAACGCATCTAGCCTCGAATAAGAAGGTGGTCAGAGATGAGGAAAATAAAAGAAAAAACAACAATGAAGGGAAGCAGGCAGAAAGAGAGGGGACACCAGCGTCAGGCACCTTACCTTCTCGCCTCGCTGTCTCTTATTCTTTTTTTTTCTTTTTTCCGGCAAATACGAGAGAAAGTGCGTGAGAAGTCGGCGATACTCAAAACTTTGAGAAGGTCTTTTAACTAAAGTAAAAACAAAAAAGAGAGGGCGAGGTAGAAAACAAAATTCAGGCTAGGAGTATATATAGATGTAATCGGAAGCGGTAGGAAAAAAAAAAGTCAACACAAATTAATAGAAAAATAAAAAGCGGTGAGCGACGGGTTTCGGTAGCCCTGCGACGCACGCACGCACACACACAAAGAGAAGAGAGCACCGCATCCGTTAAAGAGGAAGGCGATGAAGAGCTCAAAAAGCTGAGAGGGCTGGTCAGGAAGCGGTCCGAATCTCGTGTCGAAACCCATGGCGCTCAGCATCGGCGGAGCAACGAATTAAAAAAAAAAACGAGCGGAAGAAAATTGGAGACAAAAAAAAAGATGGCTTTCGTTCTTTCGTTTAGCCTCCCATACACCTCTGCGCTAAAGTCCAGAAAAGAAGGCAGACGTCTTCCTTTATCAAATGTGTTCCTTCTTCATGTTCACTTCTTTTTTCTTACGAGACACGCCTCGTCACGTACGCCGGCTCCTCCAGAACGGTGATGCCGTCGTCCAGCCGGCCCAGCTCATCCTCCGCAGCGCTGTCAGTCGACAGCGCCTCGCCACGCAGGCGGGCACGCTCGGCCAGCACCCTCAGGCTGTAGGCGCGGTAGCGCAGGTGGAGGACCACGTCCGTCGCAAACGCGCTCACCGCAAGTCCCAGCAGCACCACGAGCGGCATCAGCACGCACTGCTTGCCAAAGCACAAGTGGTTGGCGCTGTGCTGCTTCTCTGCCTGCACCGTATACCACTCACCGTAGAGGAAACGGTTGAGCGCGATCGTGGCCACCATCGTGGAGCTGAAGCAGAAGTGGTAGTGCTTCGCAGCGTCCTTCGCGAAGATCGTGCGCGTCACGAGAATCTGCGACGCAGCGCAGAAGCCGTTGCCAAAGGCGGCAACAACGTAGGGCAGCGGCAGCGCGACGGCGGGCAGAGCGAGAAAGAGAACCAGCGCGACGATGATCGTGGTGGTGGGGAAGAAGAGGGCGATGGTGATCGGGATGCGGTCCTCGGCCCTGCGCTTCTGCGACCACACCTCAAAGGCGGACATGAAGAGCCGACCCGCCGCGCTGCCGACGCCGTTCAGCACCGTCAGCAGCGCCGTCTGCGAGGTGGTTGGCCTGTGGCCCTGCAGCGCTCCCAACACAAAAGTGGCGTTGTAGATGATCACAAACTCAGCGCCGATGACGCAGAAAAGCGTCCACCAGAGCGCCCACAGCTCGAGCGTCTTGAGGTTCTCGAAGAAGCTGCCCTGGTACTGCGGAGCGAGGTAGTCCACGTCGGTCTCCACGGCGCGCCTGCCGTCGTGACGGCGATCGCTGCTGCCCACCTCACTGATGCGCTCAATCACGCCATCCTCAACAGGCAGCACACGCTTTTCATTGCTGCAGGGCTCGTTCTCCGACGTCGATGAATGCACGCGTCCGCCCTTGTGCTCGATCGCCAATGCATCGTCGCCGTACACGGCCTCCACGTCCTCCTCATCGCTGTCCATCGCGTTTTCGCGGCGGCACCAGGAGACGCGACGCGTAATGCACGCCGGCAGCGGGACACCGATCACGACGAAGAGCGCCGTCAACACCGCCGTCACAATGCCAAAGGCCAGCTTACACTGGCGGTTAAGGGTGTGGTAGGCGATCATCGCAGACGTCGTCGGCAGGTAGACGATGAGGGTGATGAGGAGAACGAAGCCGTAAATGAAGCGCCACATGACGGGCTTCTGCTTCAGGTACTGCGCCTTGCGGGCCACACGGCGCTCCTTCTCCTCGGTACTCAGGTGCGCCTCCTCGTAGCCCGTGAGCTGGTAGGACGCCAGCCGCATCGTGCACGCGCTGATCAGGTTGATGGTAAAGGAGAGGGCGGCGAGGAAGTACAGGTAGTGAACCAACGCGCCGTTAAAGAAGCCAGTGTAGAGGGACCCGACGATGGCGGAGCCGAGACCGATGCACGTCTTCAGCAGCGCAATCACCGGGCCGCGGTTCGCGGGGAAGTACGAGAGCACCGTCATGCAGCACACAAGATCCGACAGAGAGAGGCCGATGCTTTGGATGGCGTTAAACACGCAAAGACGCACCACCGTGCCCTGAATCACGTTCTCGTAGCTCAGCGCCGTCAGAATGCAGCCCAACGGGTACATAATGACAGACAGAATGGCGATCGGGAGAGGGCCGAAGTAGTCGAAGAGGAAGGCGAAGGGCAGCATGCAGTAGCCAAAGACGAGACCAACACACGTGATCGACGCCGTGTCGCGCTGTGTGAAGTTGTACTTGGTCTGCAGGCTTGGCACGACAAGGCTGAAGGCGTAGCCGAAAGAGGAGCAGATCATGCCAATAGAGCCGATCATGAGAAGGGCAAAGCGGTGCACGTCGTTGACACGCTTCTGTGGCCCGCTGGCCAGCACGTTGAGGTGCAGACCCGGGGCGTGTGCATCCGTCATGACTGCTCTGTGTGGGTGCGTTTGTGTGTGGGTGTAGGTGTTGTGTGGGTGGTGCCACGCAGCGATGAAGATGGAGAGAGAGAGAGAAAGTGGGTGTGCAGAGGAACAAGAAATGTTTGTGTTGCTTTCGTAATTGCTTCTTCTTCTTTTTTATTACGTGACTCACGTTTTTTTAGTCTGTAGTGGTGCCACGTGTTTTTTTTTGTGTGTTTGTTGGGTGAGACGAGATGAGGCGGAGAGAAGTAGCAAGAAATATGGTAAAGCACTTCAAAAGAGTGATGGACGGCTCGCCAACCAAAACGAGTCGCCCAGCCTATCATGTGCCATTTTCTGCTAAAAGTCGAGCAGCGAGTGCCAATTATTCTGCTTCGTGGCCGTCGCATATTCCTCCTGCGGTGTTAAGTTTGACGAAAGAAGAGAGGAGGAGAGACATGTGTGCAATGTCAAGCTCAAAAACGCAGAAACTGCCCTGAAATAATGCGCGAGAGCGCGAGGAACGCGGCAGCGAGGGCTGAGAATTGCGCGCCGCTCAATTTTGTTGTTGTTCTGTTTGCTAAATGGACGCTACAAGTCTACTCTGCGTTGTGGCAATAAAAGCCGCTGTTTTTTTTTCGGGGCATTATTTTTTCTTTTTTTTTTCAACAATAAAAGAAGAGAAAATTAAAAATATCCTTCGTGTTTCTTTTTGCCCTTAGCAAAAAAATAAAGGGGGAGAGAGAGCACAAGAGTTGTGTATTAAAGAAGAAAAAAAGTAATAGCCATAAACAACAATTAGCCCGAAGGTAAAGAAGAGAGTAAAAAGAAATCAACGGAAAAATAAAGAAAAATGCTTATAAAATGAAGCTCTCGCTCGCTGCGAAGCGACAGAGAAACAGAAAAAAAAAACGAGGGACTAGAAAGGCGTGCGAAGGAGAAGCGGGCAGTGGGGTTGTTGAGGCTTCTCCACGCTGCCCTAACATATATTTTTTTGCTTCCATTATTGAGTAAGTTAGTTGGGGAGAGAGTTTCGAGGTATGCAGCGCACACGCACCCCTTAACGGAAGCATACAGGCATGGCTGCAATAATTAAAAGAATGAACAAGTGAGCTCGTAATCTTCTAGGCTTGTTCGCTTGTATTTTTATCTTTTTTTGTTCCGATGAGGGTGTGGCACTACTGCCCAATAATTGGTGTTTTGTGCTCGACGTCGTCCACACCCCTCCTGCACGCTGTCCTGCGTATTTGCGTCGCTCTCCAACTCTACACGTTAAGCGCTCTATCCCTTATCACTCTTCATTCTCTCCTTAAACCTCACTCGTCACGTAACGCAATTTGCATGTCCAACGCACAGATAGAGCCGGCAGCTTAACGAAGGAAAAAAAAGACGAATTCTGAAATGAAAAACGAATTTTGGTTACGTGCGTGTGAGAGACAAGAGAAGAGAGAAGAAGATAAGGGAGCAGCGTTCCGTGTTTACCCTCTTGGTACACCGCGAAGGTGGTGCAAAAAAAAAAAGAGAGAGAGAAGAAAAAAGAGGCCAGTCGACAATGCACCAGCATCACAATGGAGCGTCACATGTGTGTAGTACCCCGCGTCCGTTTGTTCCCGCCAAGAAGAAAGAAGATTCCATGAGAACGCTGCCGTTAAACATCATTTCTACTTATTCTTCTCTTTCCGTGTTGCAGAACAATAATGAGGTTTAGGGGAAAAAAGCGCTTTTCTCTATAACAACACTTGTGGACGTGCTTCGCGTAGAAGCTGTCTCTTTTTTTTTTTGGTTCGGCTGTTGTTCTTTGGCTTTTTTTTTTCAATCTACCGAATGCATGCTGCTCTGTAGTGAGTGTGACACAGCTGTCGAGTCCTTTCTTTTCTTATCTTTTTTTTTCATTTTCCGGCTTCTTGCCTCTTGTCTGTGTCTCTTGGTGGATGTTGATGATCAGATCCATGAAAACAGCAAAAGAGAGAGAGAGAGAGAAGAAATGCAACAAGACACCTCTTCCCTTCACCCCATGCGCATCTCACAAAGACGAAGAAGACAACGGGAAGCACATGGTAAAAAAAAAAAAGCAAAATCTTATATATTAATAAAGCACTTCTTGAAATTGCATCAAAGACAAAACGAAACGAGGAAAAAAAAAGAATCAAAAGAACCAGAAAAAAAAAATGTTTGTGTGGCATAAGCGCATGGTGGATGGTTGCGTGTATCTGTGTGGCTGTGCCTTAAAAAAAAAAAAAAGGCAGGCACCATCACGTGCCGGTGTACGGGGCACGTAGACGCGCACAGAGACGCACACACACATACATACCTATTTAGCTATACCAATATCGGGTTGCCGAGCTGTCCGCCTCTCGCATTTATGAGTAGAAGCAGACGTGCCTCTGTGTCATAACCTCCAAAGTAGTACGAGATGCCACACACACGCAGCGCTGTTGCTGCAACCCTCCTCTCCTTATTATTATTTTTTCTTTGCTACTCACGCTGCTAAGCAGACCACGAAGCAGGAAAAAAAAACAATTCAGATTTTTCAATCCCTTGAGTTGAGAAAAAGGAAAAAGAGAAATTGGGAGTGTCATGCTCTCATGTCCGCGTGTGTGGTTGTGGGGGAAGGGTTTTTTTTTTTGAAAAAGGTGAAAGAAGAAAGAAAAAAACAGGCTGGCTTTAGAAAATCTTAGGAGTAGAATAGAGAAATGGAAAAGAAAGCCGCGAAATCAAAGGAAAATAAAAGGCAAAAAGAGAGAGAGAAAAAAAAGTGGTAAGGCTTAAAGGAAGGGGAAAAAAGCACAAAAAACTTAGCGATATAAAGAGAGAGGGCTGAGACAGACAAAAGCTGCTCAAAAGGTGAAACAAAAAAGAAACGTGCACGGGAAAAAAAACAAAAGCTAACGCTTGCGAAAAGAAAGATTCTTATTTAATTGGCTTTGTTTGGGTGTGTGTGTGCTGGTCATTGCTTCGGACGAAAAAAGATAGAAGCAAAGAGAGAGAGACGACAAAAAAAGACACCACCTTACGGTCCAGCCTTCTTCCCAAGCTTACCTTTTTTTTTTTTGGAGTGGAGAGAGCGTGTTAATGTGACGCTACCCACTCGCACCTACACCTTTTATTTTTTTCCGCTCTAAGCACTGTGCTGCTGCTGCTGCTGCTGGGTCTGCTCAAACGCGTCCGGCTCGACATCCTCGATCACGTCCAAGCTCGCCGCCTGAGCCCGCATCGCCGCCCGCTCCGCCAGCACACGCTTGCAGTACATGCTGTAGCGCAGATGCAGGAACGTACTGGTGAGGAAACCGGTGCAGGCCAGCACCAACATCACAACCATGCTGCCAAGGACGCAGTGCTTGCCGTAGCACAGGTGGTTCGGGTTGTTCTGCTTGTCGGCCTGCGAGGCGTACCACTCGCCAAAGATGAGGCGGTTGTGAATAATCGAGCCCATCATCGTGGCCGTGAAGCAGAGGTTGTAGTGCTTCGCGGCGTCCTTCGCGAAGATCGTGCGTGAGACCAGCACAATGGTGGCAGCGAGGAAGCCGTTGCCGAGGGCAGCCACGACGTAGGGCAGCGGCAGCGCAGCGGCAGGGAGCACCAGGAACAGCACGAGGGTGATGATCACCGAGCCGGTGGGGAGAAACAGTGCGATGGTGATTGGGATGCGGTCCTCGGCCTTGCGCTTCTGCGACCACACCTCGAAGTACGACATCAACAGACGGCCCACGGCACTGCCGACGCCGTTCAGCACCGTCAGCAGCGTGTTGAGCGAGTCGGTAGGGTCGTGGCCCTGCAGCGCACCCAGAATGTTGCGCGCGTTGTAGATGATGACGAACTCGGCGCCAATCACGCAAAAGATGCTCCACCAGAGAGCCCAGAGGTTCAGCGTCAGCAGGTTCTGCAAGAACGTTCCCTGGTACTGCGGGGCAATGTAGTCCACCTCCGTCTCCACAACTTTCTGGCCGTCGTGACAATGGTGGTGGTGGCTCGCAGGAGAAGACGTCGGCCACTCAACGTCGTCCGCGGTGGCCACGACGCCAGCCGGCTTCAGCCCCGTCTCCGCGTCCAGCTCAATGGGCTCCGCCGACACAATGCCAATGTGTGCTGCATCAGAGGAAAAGTTTGAAGACGACTTGTCCGCCGACTCCTCCCCCTCCTTCGACTTACCGCTGCCAAAGAAAGAGGAGAAGGGCAGGCGGCTGCTGTTCAGCACCGAGAGAGGCGCCACCATGCCGGTCATCGCCACCGTCAACCCGATGGTCACACAAGCAAAGGCGAGCTGGTAGCGCTGGCCGAGGCCGAGATACGACACGATAGCGCTCTCGGTTGGAAGGTAGATGATGAGAAGCACAAGAACAACAAAGGCGTAGGCGAAGCGGCGCATGGGTGGCTTCTGCTTCAGGTACTGGGTCTTGGTCGCCAGCCGCTCCCCCTGCTCAACAGCGCTGAGGTGGGACATCTCGTAGCCCGTCATGTGGTACTCCGGCAGGCGCATGAAAATGATGAGCAGCACACCCATGAGGGAAGCAAACCCGAGAAGGAAGTAGTAGTACCAGTCCACGTGTGTCGTGAAGAAGCCCGACTTGAGGGATCCGACGATGGCGGAGCCGAGACCAGCGAACACCTTCAGCAGCGCAATCACGGCACCGCGGTTGGTGGGGAAGTAGCTGATGACCGTCATGCAGGCGGCAAGGTCGAAGAGCGACACACCGGTGTTCAGAATGGCGTTGAAGACCGCGAGGCGCACAACACTGCCTTCAATCGTGCCGTTGAAGCACAGGGCGAAGCAGATCGTACCGACCGCCACCGTCACGATCGCGATGACGGAGATCGGAACCGGCCCGGCGTAGTCGAAGAGAAAACCGTAGGGCAGCATGAAGAAGCCAAAGACGAGGCCGCAGGTGGTGATGGTGGTCATGTCGCGCAGCGTGAACTCGTAGCGCTTCTGCATCGCACCCGAGATGAGGTTGAAGGCGTAGCCGAAGGACGCGCAAATCATCGCAAGGGAGCCGAGGAGGAGGATGGCAAAGCGGCGCAGCTCACTGATGGGTTTTTGGGGGCCGGTAGCGAGCGCCTCGACGTGGACGGCCTCGCCATCGTTGTTGAACTTCACCATCTTTTTTTTTTCGGTATTTGTGTGAGTGTGAAAGTGTAATCTTCGGGGAAAAGAAAATCTGAGGGAGAATGACAAGAACAGACAGCTAAAACAAATAAAACTTAGAAAATAAAAGGTTTAGCTGTGGTGGTGTCTATCTTTTTTTTTTCCTATTTGTCTGTGTATGTCTTCTTAATAACCCACGGTGTATGTACGCGGGTAAAAAGGAAGAAGAATTTTAATACGAAAAGATCAAGCGTTTCGATAGTGTGGTAATGCACACCGTGAACTCCTGATCTTGAAACTCTTTTTTTTTTAGTGTCTTCTTGTAAAACGTCCCTAAAGAGAGAACCCCGACAATCCAAAAGGAAAATAAAACAAGAGCTCAGCCTGCAGCACCTTCTGGAAGAATTATTCCTAGCCTTTATGTTCTGGAGACGAGTCTGCTTATCTAACGCTGCCCTTTAATCAAGAGAGCGCGATGATTTCCCCTCTTCTTTTTTTTTCTTCTTTTTTTCTGTTTTCTTGCTCTTTTGCTTGTCGATGAGTGGCGGCACAAACTTTGCGTCAAGGTGCACCGACGTAGTGAGTAGTCGATGCGGGTACAAGAGACGGAAAATTTGTGAACACACGAACTAAAAAAAGGCAGAGAATGGGGAGAAGAGAAAAAAGAGAACAACAGGAACGGCTGTGAGAGCCGAAAAAAGCGAGGGCGGGTGAGGGAGAGAAAACGAAAAAAAGAAGAATGCGGAAGGGCAGCGGTATGGAACTGGATAAGAGAAGGTGAAAGACGGACAGAGAGAGTGAGAGCCGTTAAAGTACACCTCGACCGCAGAACCGCTGCACTGTTTCTTTCAACTTTCTTTTTCTTTTTTACGATAAGACAAGCGTGGCAAAGAGAAGAGAGAGAGAAGAGAGAGAGAAGAGCTACACTGAAAAAAAAAAAACGGAGAGAAGAGGGAGAGTCACTGAAGGCAATAGAGTAAAATAATTTGTCAAAGAAGCCACGTTAAAGGGAAAAAAAAGTGGCGAAACAAAAAGAAGAACAAATACGCTTGCCTGCACCTGGATCACTGGAAACGAGTTGAGGTTGTCGTTGCGGGTGATGAGGAAGCAGAAGAAAAAGAAAGGGAGTTAGTAAAAAAAAAAAAAAAGAGAGGCAGAAGGAAATACTAGAAAGAAAATCAGGAAAGAGAGAGAATGGTTAGAGGGGTGATACGTCTGTTGTGTGTGTATTGTGATGTGCAAGGGCACGTGGGCGGGGGCACGTGGGCAGTTTCAGAGAGGAAGAGGAGGTGAAAGTTGAGGTGTGTGTGAATGTGCGTCCGGCGCTGGAAGAATCGTACACTGGCGCGCTTGACATAAGCAGCACTAACACGGAGAAGGGCAGTCGCAAAAACGAGTATTTTCTGAAGGCAGTACATCCCATTTTTTTTTGTGTGTGTGTTAAAGGGACTCAAAGAAAGTTCCGCTTACTCTCCTTCTCCAACTTCGCGGGCCTTCAGGACAAGTGAGCATGACGTTGCTCGTCACTGTCCCTTTTCCTCCCGCAAAAAGTGCGTTAATCACGCTATTCTTGTATTTTCTATTTATCTTTCCTCGGCTGTTTGAAGAAGGCAACCGTCTCTTGGGGTTGCTGCTAATGGGCTTCTAGTACGGCCCAACGGGCTTATTTTAAAACGTCCCTGCATTTCGACGCCACACACTCTCCACTTCTTTCTTCCCCCCTTTCTCTGCGCCTTTGCCACTACGCTTGCACAGCATCGTGATAACAAACACAGGCAGATCAACGGTGCACCTGCGCACCGCTCGGCACCACAACGCCCGCCTGCTGCAAGGTGGCCCGCACTGTCCGCCAAACAACACGTGCTTCCTCCTTCGCAGCATCGTCACTACCACTGCTGCTGCTGCTGCTATCCTTTGTCTGATGTGGTGCGAGTGCAGCCTCGACAGTGGCGATCAGCTGCGGAAAGAGGACGCGGGCGAGGGGCCGGTACGAAAGCCACGACGCCGACGCACCCTCACGACTGCGAGCGCCACCGCTTGTAACACCCTCCCAAGATGCAGCACCAGCCTCCACGTGTTCTCCGCAGATGCGGTGCAGCGGCTGCAGCACGTCGTCGTAGAAGACACGCAGCTCCGCCGCCAACCACGGCCCGGTACGAGCAGCGTCACTCGCAGCTGCAAAGGTAGTGCACACGTGCTGAAGAAGCGCGTAGACCGCGTAGCCGAGCCCCACACACACCGCCGCACGCAGCGACGCGGTGAGGGAGGCGTAGCACCGCACGTCTACGTGTGTTGGCGCTCTTGACAGCGAGGAGGGCAGCTCAACCTCCAAGACCGCAGCGCCAGAGACGGCGGTGCGCGGGGAGAGAAAGAGAGGAGAGGCTTCTTGGAAACCTGAAGAAGGCACGAGCGAGGGCCACAGTCGCTGCAGTGCCGCGTAAGCGGGAGGCAGACGCAACATCAACGTGCGTCGCGGTAGGAGCAGCGGGGGTCGTTGCGGTACGACGCGTGCAGACGCGAGAGAAGCATCGGCAGGGTGGTCTTCTGCGTCCTGCAAGGGAAGACTCGCCCTTGCTGTGGCAACTGTTGGCGGTGGTGCTGTCGGTGGTGTTGTCGGCGATGGTGGTGCTCGCTTCATTTGACAGCTGTGCATATGCTGCTGAACCCCCCACAGCACGTCTGCCACCACGGCAAGCAGCGTCGAGTGCGCCTCGGCCGCGGCGTCGCTCCACCGCACACGGAGATCGACCAAACCTTCCAGCGCAGGGAGCTGCAACAACGAATCTTCTTCACAATTTGTGCCGGTGCTCTTGGGCTGCTGGTGAGCCACGTCTGCTTTCTCTCCTTCCGTTAGCGAGACGTCTCGATTCCGCTTAAAACAAGCTGACGTGGCGTTCGCCGAGGCATCAGCAGCAACAGCAGCACACGAGAGTGGCACTGCACTCGAAGACAGGCGCAGCTGCAGACGCGGACGCGATGGCGCTGGTGCTGGCGGTGACACCACCAGCGGCGGCTGCGCCGGTGCCGACGTGTGCGTGCGCGTGTCTGCCTCCGACACCGCAGCATCGACAGTCGTGTGCGACGTCTCGCGCAACGCCGCCGCCGCCGCAACCGGTGCTGCCGCGAGCGGCGGGGGCACATCAGCGTTGGCGGCAAGCAGGAAGCACTCGACGAGAGAGCCGACACGAGCGACAAAGTCCGCGTGAGCCGCAGCGGCAGCGCCATCGGTGTCCACTTGTGTCTGAGTCGCAATCAACGAGGAGACAACACCTCCACTGCTGCTGTTGCCGCTGCTGCTGAGAAGCCAGAGGAGGTGCACCTGTCGAAGCAGGACGCGCGGGTGACGCAGAGCAATAGCAGCGACCACCGCCACCGTGCAGACATCGCCTTCTTCGCATTCTCCCTCTTCCTCTTCATCACTCCCATAAGAACTGGAGGCAGTCTTCGTTGCAGCAGCAGCAGTGCCAGTTTTATTGGTGCGCTGTGGGCGGCACAGCGGCAACGACGAGCGGCAACGCAGCGCAGCCTCCTCGCGATGAAGATCCTCCAAGGAACTACGGAAGAGCGTCGGCACAGTGAAAGGCGCCAGCGTCGTCGCTGCTGCTGCCGTGTCGATGCGCACACCTTCGGTAGTGGACAGTGTGGAGGAGGACGTCTCTGCGAGGGAGGATGGCGGGGGCAGTAGAATGTTGCGCACGTACTGCGCGACAGCGCTTTCACCGATGCTGCACACCGCCACGAGGCTGAGCCACAGAGTCGACGCGTAGGCGGACTCCGGAAGTGCTTCGTCAGACGCCAGTGCAACACCACTATGGTCCTTGCAACAACACGAGCAGCAGTCTGTGCTCATCGATGCCTCAGCGGAGAGGTTCGTCATGTGGTGCACGTAGCAGGACAGCGCTTCGTCTGTTTCGACTACCTCCTCTAGCACGCAGTGAAGAGCAGCGGACACGACAACTCGGCGCTGCAGCGCGGCGGAGAGCGCTGCGGCGGCTGACTCCACAGCAGCAGGAACACCAGCACCACTGTCCTGTTCATCATTGGCAGGAGGTCGTAGAACACGCATTAGATACCCCGCACGCTCCTTCACCACCTTTGCACAGACACGCCGCAACTCGGACCACACCAGCATCGCAGCGAGGTCCATCACACCCGTGTAAAGTACAGACGGCGACGCAGACGGGTGGCGACGGTGATGCCGGCGCACCACTGCGGCAGCTGCCAGAGAAGAAAAAGGCGCGGAAGGAGCATCATAGACAGCAGCGGCCGCGCCGTTTATCGACGTGCCCTCCTCCGAATCCCCACTGCACGTCACACCACCTGTGTTGCCGTAGCGAAAGCACACATACGCCTCCCACTCCGCATGCGTCAGCGCAGCTGCGGCACCTCCACCACCACCAGCGCCACAACCGCCGCCGCCTTCGCTGCCTGCCAACGTCTCGTGCCCGACCACCACACCGGCCAGTGGGAAGCACAGGTACCGGTAGAACGCACGCTCGAATGACGGGGAGAAGCAAAAGACAGCTCGCTTCGCCACGTGCGTATCGCTGCTGTGCGAAGAGGTGGCTGTCGACACGGAGAGCGGCACGGCGTACAACGCCTCCAGCACAACAGAGAGGCGGGCATCGGCGTAGGCGACACAGGGAAAGTGCACACGCGGCGCTGCCTCGCCCATCGCATGCGTCGCAGCAGACACAGCCACTTGTGACGGGAGAGAGTGGGGGCCAAAGATGTGCCGCAGCCACCGCCGGCGCAGGGCGGGCATGCGCAGCCACGCGTAGGCCGCAACGAGCGGCGGGAGGCGGCCCCACGGACAGAGTGGTGCAGCCGCCACCTGCCCGGAGGTCGAGGCAGAAAGCGGGGAAGATAAATCATAGGAAGCGCCTTCGTGTTTGCTTCCGAACCCAAATGCTGCCAAGACGGTGCGCACATCGCGTGCCGTGCCGCTGCCACGTGGGACGTAGAACACGAACGGAGCGATGCGGCGCCAGCGCGTGTGCGACACCACATTCATATTAATGGACGCGTCTCCAAGCACTGTTTTCTGCTTTGTTGCCTTCTCCTCTACCTCCGACATTTTTGCCGCCTCTTCACCCTCTTCATTCGCAGCTTCGAGCTTCACAGCACACAGCGGTGGCGCCTCCGCAGCCTCTGCCTCGACTACGCCGCGTACAGGTGGCAGTGGTGTAGACAATGGTGGAGGCGGTGGGCGGGGAAATAGCTGAATAGCAAAGCGACGTGTCCCGGTAGCGGTGGCCGTCCCCTCCTTCTTCTCTGCCTCGCTCGCCGTCACTGACGCCGCTGACGACGACTGCGGCGGCTGCTCCGACTTCACCTCGCGAGCCTCCGCTGTGGTTGTTGTTACGCCCACACCGAGCCGCAGCACACGCAATGGGACACCTTGCGGATTTGCCAGTGAAGGTGGAGGAGCCGCAGATAAAGAAGGGCCGTTGCTTTCATCAACCCTAGCACCTGTTTCCACCATCGCAGTACTTGTGGTAGTAATCGTAACAGGAAGATCGCTGCCTTCCTCATTTACAAGAAGAGGCGAAGGCAAAATATCTCGTCCCTCTTGCTTTACTTCTACATCACCCGTCTGCACTGCCTCAAGCGTCGACTTCATCGCACAAACGGCATCGCTGCGCTGCCCGGCCAACAGAGCTCTCCGCAATTCAACAGCAGCTCCACGCAGCGATTGCACCTCGCGTGACTCCTTCACCTCCAACGCAGCCCACTCCATCAGCAGCGCAGAAAGATCACCACTGAAGGCGCCGGTGCCTGACCCGTCTGTTAGTCGAGGAAGTGCCGCGGCGTGCTGCCACAGCCACTGCCGCACAAGCGGAGACAAGCCCACCGTCTGCGGCTCACGTGCAGCAGTACGCCGCATTGGATCTTTTGTTGACGTCGTCGTGCGGCGCTGCTGCTGCTGCTGCCGCTTCACGTCTCCTATAACATCGAGTGCGAGAAGCCGGACGATGAGCTGACTCCGCACACGTGCACCATCCAAGAGCGCCTGTGTCGTATCATCAGACACACTGCCGGAGGAAGAAACGAAGGCTCCCGTTGCCGCTTCTGCAGCTGCTCTTGCGCTGTCGTGTACATCGATCGAGCGCGACGTCCCTCTCGACGCAATGCCCTCCGCTGTGGCCTCCCAGAGGGCATCGAGACGGCAGCACAACCACGCCGCTGCGCCGTCACTCAGCCGGTAGAGCGGCTGCGTCGGCGGCTCACTGCCCGTACGCACAACACGCACAGCGGCGCTGGAAGGCGAGGAAGGTGAAGACTCAGTGAGGGACGTGGCCGCCTTCTCAGACGGTGATGATGATGATGATGGTGATGATGGCTGCTGCTGCTCCCGCTGCTGTGGTTGAAGTGCGTCCAGAGCGGCGAAGATGCCGCTCAGGTGCGTACCGGTAGCATCACCACGACGTGAAATGCAATGTCCTTTGCGATCGCCATAACCCGCACTGACGGGTGTGAGAAGCGGACAAGCGGAAGACTGGACCGATGCGCCGCTCATTGGCAGAGGAGGGAGGGGAGAGGTATCAGTGTCATGGTCGATGTTTTGCATAACCACCTTTACAGAAAGCCTGCAGAGAGCCACAGCTGTTGAAAAAGAGAAAGTGCAAGCGGCGTCACCTCGACAACGCGGCTGTCTCACACCCTTCTACCTTCCGTTTTCCTCTTTGTGCGTATGTGTATTCCGTGCACTTCAAAAACACCTCTGACGACTCCACCTGTATGTGCGTGTGTGCGTTTGTATGTACGTGTGTGCGAGTGTGTGATATGAAGAAAGGATGTAGGAGCCGTTGCAGCAACGTTGCGCTGCTGTTAGCCCGCTCTGGAAACTCCCCTTGTGCTTCTTTTTTTTTCCGCAAGGGACGCCGTCGATCGGGCAAAAGAAGAAGTACTGTAAATTAAAATGAAAGCCCCGAGAGGTGCAAGATAGGAGAGAAGTGAGAGTAAAATAAAGAAAAGAAATATTTGGAGAACGACGGACATGACAAAGAAAAGGATGATAACAAAAGTCAGGAAGCAGACATACAATCCTGCACACACACGGTGGCCAAATGAACACGCTCGCAACTCTGCCCACCATAAGGAAGCCAAAAAAAAACATCCTTCAGAGAGCTGAGTATTTCGCTTTGGATTCTCGTTTTTTTAACAAAGACGATGCGGTTAGACTACCGGCCTAATGGCAAAACCCACGACGCACACGAAGGGCAGAGGCCAGTGCCAGAGGAAGCATCTGTGAAACTCACCGCTTCGCGTCCGTGGCAGTAGGGACACACTTCTTTCCAGCACGGTGATATCTAAAACTCGTGCTCTCCTTCTCCGCGTGAACCGCAGTGCGCGTACGGCGGCAGAGGCGGCAGTAGAGGACATTACTGCGTTGCCACATCAAGACATTTCCCTTCTTTTTGCTTGCTCTCTTTTCTTTATTTTCTGAATTATTTCTCAGTTGCCCGACGCACTCCTCACGCACGCAATTCGCCGCAGCGCGATGACTCTGATCGACGCGACAAGACGACGAAGGAGAAGAGAGAGATAAAGAATAAAAGAAAACGTTGGTCAAAATTCGTCAGCCGTACAAGAGCAAAAAGCCCCGAAAGAAAAAAAAAAGACGATCACGTGCCATACTCGAAGCCTCGATAAGTGCAGTTCAAATATATATTTCTTCTTAAAGAGAGAAAGATTTTTCTTAAGAAAAAAAAAGAAAAAAAGGCGTGCTCTTGTACGATGAATAGAAACCGGGAAAAAAAAACCTAAAACTATAATAATAAAAGTAGGAAAGACAACCTACCTCCTCCTCTCTTCACGCCCACGGCCACATCCACTAAGAGAGAACAAATAGGCACACAAAGACAAACATGTGCCCACATATGTGTGTGAATGTGCGCGTACGTGCGTGAAGGCGCACATCGCTAAAAACAGAAACGAAATGACAGTAACACGCTGCTGGTAATTTTTCTTTTTTTTTTTGTACGTCCTGTCATGCGAGGCGGACTTGATGCCTTCGCGCAGCCGATAAAGTGAAAAAAAAGACGGTAGAAGATGGGGGAATAAAACCGGAGATGAGAAAACAAAAAAGGGCCACGTGCCGCTCGTACCTGAAGGACCTACACCTGCGGCTGCTGCCTCCACGGAGAATTCCTAAAAAACAAAAATAACTAACGAAATGTGTTCGGTAAGTCGATAAACAAGTCCAAGGGGACGGAGGAAAAAAAAAAGGCTGCACACAGGTGAAGAAAAGACCGCACCTACCCTCGGGAGAAGATGACCACGCTCGGCTACCATAAAGGACAGCCAAAGTTAGGAATGCAAGCACAACACATCCCTTTTCTCACGCAAGGGCCAGTGAGAAACTCTCTCCCCCCAACACGCCTTTCCCACGCCTCTTCGCACGAGCACCCGCACACTAACACTAACACACACTCATGGAAAGCTTTAGTACTTGCGCAGGTACTCTGCCACGAGGCTGACGCCGTAGCCCGTCGCACCGGCCTTGTTCGAGCTCGGGAAGGCAATATCGACGTGCACGAAGGCGCCCTTGAAGCGCTCGTGCATCATCTGCTCGACGAAGTACCCACCGCAGCTCGCACCCGCGCTCGCCGGCGAGTTCGCGATGTTGCGGATGTCCGCCAGCGGGCTCGAGTACACCTCCTCGTGGCACTCGGGGCAGTACAGAATCGGGAAGCACACATCGCCGCTCTCCAGGCCCGCCTTGACAATCTCTGCCTCCTGCTCCGCCTCGCTCACGTACACGCCGGCGTGCTTCGCACCGGTCGCAACGCCCTGCGCACCCGTCAGCGTCGCCATGTTGATGAGCTCGTCGGGAATGAAGTCCTGATCGCCTGTGGCATAGTACACGCCGTCACCCAGCACGATGCGGCCCTCCGCATCGGTGTTCATCACCTCCACCGACTTGCCACACTTCATGATCACAACGTCGTCGTTGCGGTACGAGTTGGGACCAATCGCATTCTCGGCGATGCAGAGCGTCACGCTGAGGTTGGCGATGTTGTGGTAGTGGTCCTTCTGCGCCTTCATGCAGCGCACCACAGCAATAAAAGCACAGAAGAGACCAGCAGAACCACCCATATCGGTCTTCATGTTCGACATGTGCACGGCCGGCTTGAGAGCCAGACCACCACAGTCGTACACGATGCCCTTGCCGTTCATCGCCACGTTCTTGGCGCCAGCAGCGGCGTTGGGGTTCTTGTAGCGCAGCGTCACCAGGTGCGGGGGGTACTGCGCACCCTTGCCCACCGCGTAGATGCCACCGTACCCGCGCTCGCGCAGCTCCTCCCCCTTGATCACCGTGATGTCCGCACCAAGCTCCGCAGCGTACGCCGCCGCAATCTCAGTGTACACGATCGTGTCCAGCAAGCACGGCGGCGTGTCCACCAGCCGCTGGCACAGCTGCACCGACGTGCAGATCGCCTCCAGCTCCGCAGCGCTCACCGCCTTCCCCTTCACCTTCTCCCCCGTGAAGGCAGCGCGCGACGACATCACCACGTTCACCGTCATCGTCTGCTTCATGTACGCCTTGCCGGCCTGCCCGCCCTTCGTCGTGTACGAGTGCGGCACAGCACGCGCCACCGCGTTCGCGATCGCCGTCTCCGCACCAGCCGGCGCGCGCACGTACACGTCCAGCGTCTCGCCCTCGCCAACGCCGCCGCACGCCGCCGTCACCGCCTCCGACATGCTGTCCGCGCGGTACGGGCAGTTCGTGCGCGACGCCGTCGCCGGCAGCGCAGTCACCGACACGCTCACGTAGCCGGCACGGCCGGCCACCTCCGCCAGCGTCTTCACCGTCGCGCCAGGCTTCACCCGCTCCACCGCGGCCGCCACCGCCGGCCCGTAGAACGGCAGCGACGCCACCGCCGCCTCCTTCAGCTGCTCCGGCGCACCCACCAGCAGCACGTGCGGCGCCACCGCCGTCGTCTTCGCGATGTCCGTGAAGGTCACATTCGACTTGAAAGTGGTGCAGGTGTCCACGTACGCCGACACCGCAGCCTCCTCCGTCGCAGAGTCGGAGCGTGCGCGCTTCGTGCCGGGCATCTTGCTCACGAGAGAGAGAGAGAGAGGGAGATGAAGGTTAGAAGAAGAGAGAGAGAAGTCTTGAATAGATAAGGGGTAAGAGAACGATAAGGAGAGAAAGAACAACTCGCGTAAAGGATACTTGATTCTTGCGGCGGCCCACCACAAAGGAAAAAAAATAAACGCCACACGAGGTGATGCAGAGAAAGAATTCAAGGAGGAGGAGGAGAGAGATGGATATGAAGCGTAAGGTAATACCATAAACACATAGTGAGCCTGACGCTGCACTACAGCAAGAACCATCGAATGCACAGAGGAGCCAGCAAATAAGCTATTTTGGTCGCATGATGCGCTGCAAGAACGTGAGGAAGCAGGGCAAGACCGAAATGATCGACGAGACCAGAATTATGCTCCGACTTCAGTATGGCGCTCCCTGACCAGGCACTGCGAGTAACAGCCCTTTTTTTATGTTTCTTCTCTTTCTGGGTTTATTTTGTTACCCTTGTTCAGTTTGTTTCAGTGAGGTGGGTGTAGATCGATAGCGTGACGTGTAGGAGCTAAGGAAAAATAAAAAAGACAGGAAGAGGAAGAGAGAGAGAACACGAAGATGGAGGACAGGTGAGCAGGGCGAGTCTTCAGCAGGCAAACACGCCTTCGACTCCACTCACAGACACACTCACCACGTCTCCGATGCTTTCGCGTACTTCTCCGAAAACAAAAATGAGAAGTACAACAAAGACCAACGAACACAAAAAGAAAAAAACGATAAGGAGCTCAAAACAAACAAAAACAAGCGTTTAAGCAAGATTAAACAAAAGAGAACAGATGGCATAAGTGGGGTCAACTCCGGAGTGCAAAAAAAAAAAAAGTTAGCCGGAGAAGACCAGCGCCAACAAAATCAGAGGACTTACTTTAAGCGGTTGCCTTTGTCACATTTCTGTGCTTCTTCGGCGCACCACTTCGCAAACCAGAGAGCGAACGATGACTACAACGGAATATGTACGCTTCATTTTACGCAATTCGTCTTTCCTTTTTCTTTTTTTTTTACCGCCATCACTACACTCGCCTTCTTCTAGTACTTATCACGCAGGTACTGGGCGATGAGGCTGACGCCGTAGCCCGTCGCACCCTGCCCATTCGTGACCGGAAACGCCATATCCACGTGCGTGTAGCTGCCCTTGAACCGCGGGTGCAGGTTCTGTTCAACAAAGTAGCCGCCGCAGCTCGACCCTGCAACACTCGTCAGCATCAGATTGCGCATATCGGCAATCGCAGTGGCGTACTGCTTCTCATGATACTCGGGGCAGTACAGAATCGGGAAGCACAAGTCACCAGTCGCCTTGCCAGCGCGCAGCATTAATCCCTCAATTGCCTCTTCGCTCGTGTAGATTGCTGCGTGTTGATCCCCCGTGGCGGCACCCTGCGCGCCCGTCAGCGTCGCCATATCTACCACCTCGTCGGGAATAAAATCCTGCTCGCTGGTGGCGTGGTACACGCCGTCACTCAGCACCAGACGTCCTTCTGCGTCTGTGTTGATCACCTCCACCGACTTGCCAGACTTCAGCACGACCACGTCATCGTTGCGATACGAGTTGGGGCCAATCATGTTCTCAGCTAAACAGAGCGTCACGCTGAGGTTGGCAATGTTGTGGTAGTGGTCCTTCTGCGCCTTCATGCAGCGCACCACAGCAATGAAAGCACAGAACAAACCAGCAGAACCACCCATGTCTGCCTTCATACCGGCGCTGGTACTCGCCTTGATCGCGAGGCCACCACAGTCGTACACGATGCCCTTGCCGATCAACGCCACGTTCTTGGCGCCAGCAGCGGCGTTGGGGTTCTTGTAGCGCAGCGTCACCAGGTGCGGGGGGTACTGCGCACCCTTGCCCACCGCGTAGATGCCACCGTACCCGCGCTCGCGCAGCTCCTCGCCCTTGATCACCGTGATGTCCGCACCAAGCTCCGCAGCGTACGCCGTCGCAATCTCAGTGTACACGATCGTGTCCAGCAAGCACGGCGGCGTGTCCACCAGCCGCTGGCACAGCTGCACCGACGTGCAGATCGCCTCCAGCTCCGCAGCGCTCACCGCCTTCCCCTTCACTTTCTCCCCCGTGAAGGCAGCGCGCGACGACATCACCACGTTCACCGTCATCGCCTGCTTCATGTACGCCTTGCCGGCCTGCCCGCCCTTCGCCGTGTACGAGTGCGGCACAGCACGCGCCACCGCGTTCGCGATCGCCGTCTCCGCACCAGCCGGCGCGCGCACGTACACGTCCAGCGTCTCGCCCTCGCCAACGCCACCGCACGCCGCCGTCACCGCCTCCGACATGCTGTCCGCGCGGTACGGGCAGTTCGTGCGCGACGCCGTCGCCGGCAGCGCAGTCACCGACACGCTCACGTAGCCGGCACGGCCAGCCACCTCCGCCAGCGTCTTCACCGTCGCGCCGGGCTTCACCCGCTCCACCGCGGCCGCCACCGCCGGCCCGTAGAACGGCAGCGACGCCACCGCCGCCTCCTTCAGCTGCTCCGGCGCACCCACCAGCAGCACGTGCGGCGCCACCGCCGTCGCCTTCGCGATGTCCGTGAAGGTCACATTCGACTTAAAGGTGGTGCAGGTGTCCACGTACGCCGACACCGCAGCCTCCTCCGTCGCAGAGTCGGAGCGTGCGCGCTTCGTGCCGGGCATCTTGCTCACGAGATAGAGAGAGGGAGATGGAGGTTAAAAGAAGGATAGAGAGATGGAGATGCGGACTAGAAGATTGGGGGAAGGAAGAATGGGCAAAGGCGTTCTTTGTCTGTGCAATTTTTAGTGTGTTTTTCTTTCCTCAGAAGTATAAAAGCGCAGTTTTTTTTTTTTGTATGACTGTGTATGTTGTGGAGGTGCCCTCGGCAGTTGGTGGAGGGAGGAGCGGTTCATAAAAAAAAAAGGGAGAGAGGACGATGAACAATCACACAAGGGGAAAGGAGTAGTCGAGGAGTGCGGGAGGGCCCTTGGTGCCGACACCATTTTCGTGCGTTCCCGCAGCGGAAAAGACGCACACACTCAGTCGCATAATTGTCAAAAGTTGGGTCGCAACGAAGGTGTGAGATGCGTCATCCCCACATTATCACGGCAGTGCAGCAACGCGTGGATCTCGCTTGCTCATAATGCTGTCTTTTTTTTCATACGCGAGCCTCTGTTGTTGTTTTTTAGTATTTACTTGGAAATATATAACATTGTCTGAGATCCTTGTCGACCTGCAACGCCCCTGTGACCGCTGGAGCGGCGCACATCAACAGCGGCTCCTTCAGAGTCGCGATCACCCAGCTGTGTATCTTGCTGTTGAAATCGTACTCTCCTTTCCTAGCTTCGGTGTCTCTACTTTTAGACGTTCAAACTCGGAAAACTTGTGTGTGTGTGTGTGTGTGTGTGTGTGGGTGTGGGTGTGTGTAGGTCAATGCATGTGTGGTGCTATATAAACACACAAACACAAGCAGTGAAAAAGTGGAAGGAAAGGGAAGGCGATGCGTAGCTGGTAAAATAATCATCAAATAACGAGCGCGTAATACACAACAAAATAAAAAGTGGGGAGCTGCTCACTAGTAGGCTGAATAACATGATGAAGAAAGACCCTAACATGCACACACACACACACACACACACAATGAAAAAAATAGATGGACAGGCACCAAACACATCTCGCCGTTGCAATTTTACGTTTGGCACTACAGGTAGCTCAGAGACATAGGGGGTAAAAAAGAGAAGGTACGAGGAAAATTGAACGCACGCAGGCGAGCAGAAAAGCGGAGAGAAAAAAAAACAAGAGCAAAGAAAAGAAAAGAAAAAAACAAATAGACAACCACGGCAGAAATAGTGGGGCAATGAACAGATGCAAGACGAGTTCAGCAGAGAAGGAGACACGGCGTCGAGAATCAGCGCCAGAAGACACCGCAAAGGAAAAAAAATGATAAAAGAGGGAGAGAGAGCAAAATAGATTAAAAGATGAAAACAGAGAGGAAAGAAGCAAAAGGAAATGAGATCAGATACACGGCACAACAAATCGAACTGTGATGGGTTCATCGTAATACTAAACTATTTTGGAAAAAAAAAAGGTCTACAAGGCTATTTGAGAAAGAAAAAAAAAAGAAAAATGAATGTGGGGGAGAGAGCGGCGTGTAGAGAGCCGCTGCCTCGGCGAAAAAATCGTATTTATATTATTTTTTTGTTAAGGGGGATTTTAAAAACAAAACATGAGGAGAAGGGAGAGAGGGAAAAAGCGGTGCTCAAGGGCGGCGCACGAAAGCAAACAATACACACACGAAAAAAAAAGGTAGATAAGATAAAGATAGAGATAAAGATAAATAATAAAGGCTGTACAGAGGGAGACAGGTAGCTTTAAGAATCCTTTCCTCCGCGCAAAAAGAAAGAGGAAGGGGGAAGAAAGAGAGAGCGGGCAACCGCTAGAGCAAACAAAAATACTAGTAATAAAGATAAGTTCGTGTTCTTTTGGAAATACGTGCACACAACAACAACCACGTTTAAGAGTGCTGCTCGAGCGAGCGTAGACAGATTTGTACGTGAGACACCAGAACACAAGTCTCTTATGGTACCTCGACGTCACGCCCGACACACACGCCTTTTGCACAGACTTGTTTGTTCAACTACGCGCGGGAGAAAGGATAGGCCTGTCGGCGTAGCAGTCACATATACATGCAAAAGCAACAGAAGGGGGGAAACAAAAAAACACACAAAAAAAGGAAGGTAGTGGAATTAATGTGGCTAATAAGAAAAAAAGGGGGGAAAGCACCCGACAGGAAATGTTGAAAAAAACGCACGTTTCTCGCCTCTTTCATCACATAAGGACGGGGAGAGAGGGAGAGAGAAGAAGACACAAGAAAAAAAGGGGGGAAATCTCCGTTGAGAGAAGGGCATCATTGGCTCCTTGAAAAGAGAAAGAGAAGAAGAAAAACACGCGGGGGATAACTTGTACGGTTGTGTCGCTAAACGCGCACGTACACACACGCACACATTCATACACACATGAAGAGAGAGAGAGAGAGAGAGATTAAACAGTCTCAGAACAGCTGAAGAATCGGAGGTGAGAAAACGGACGAAAGGAGAAAAAAAAAAGTAAAGAAAAGAGGAAAGAAAGGAAAGATAAAGATGGAAAAAATTCGTCATCTCTGCTGAGGTGGCGGGTAAGTAGGAGGACAAGTAGGAGAATAAGAGCGGGGAGAGACGGAGGTGGCAAGCGGTACCCATACTATGTAGGTTTACTCTTCGCGGCACTCTTCGCTAGTTGCCGTCTCTCCCTCACTCGTTATAATACATATATAGTATTTTTTTTTTTCATTCTTTAAATTGCGTTGTTTTTTTTTTTGGCGCATCAGGAAGAAGAATAACAAAAAATTTTCTTCGCGCACTCTCTTCCCTGTTAAGTCGAGACAGCCGTGCCTGTCGAGTTCTCCTTGTCAAAAATAAGACAAAAAAGCCAAAATGGGGAGTAAGGAAGAAAAGAAGAAAAAAAAAGGAAAGGCTCGAAACGCGAGAAGCACAAGAGCGTCACCGACGACTACTCCTTCCTTGTCTGCGTGTCTCGTCTACTTTGTTATTTTTTTTTTTTAATTTTTGCTCCCGATGGTAAAGAAGTATGGTACCCGAAGATACGGGGAAGCTTCAATCACACCATCGGAAGGATAATCGAAGGCATACACACGCACACAAACACGCAGAGGCGCCTGCGCACTACAAGCGTTTTAACCGTCAATTAAGACGGTACAAAGCGTAGATCGGTTTTTTTTTGCGTGTCGAAGCGCGTGTGTTATTTTTTTTTTGTTTGTGTGGTTGCCTATCTACTCGCTGGCACGGACGCGTGGGTACAGCGAAAAAGTTAAAAAAAGAAAAAAGGAAAAACATGAAAATAATTTATAAAAAAAAAACGCAAAGCAACGAAAATACAAGGCGGAATTAAGAGAAGGCAGTACGCAAAGCCAACGTCGTAAAATGAACCTAATGACACGCAGGAAAGCATCGCCCAGTGCGGAAAAGGATAATGTTTAATAGATAGTTCACCTGTCTCTCTCCCTTTTTTATTATTTGCTTGCCTGTAGATCTCACCTCTTTTTTTGTAATTCAAAGTTCTTTTTTTTTTTTAGTGGCAATGCGAGCAGGAACGCCAAAAAAAAAAAAAATTAAAGCAAAGCTGAAGAGAATGAAAAAATACTTCGTTTTTTTTTTTCGTTTTAGATCGAGGAGGTGGGGGTTCTCTGCTTTTTTATTGCTTTCTTCGGTATCCTAACGCCACCTTTGTAATTGTCTTTTTTTTTCTTTATGGTCCTCTTTATTTCTTTTATTTATCCATGAGCTTTGTGACATATGGAAGACGACGATGACGGTGCATCAACTACCGCACCGATTTCATCTATTTCTTTTTTTTCTTCCGAGAGGCTCCGCCGCAAGAGTGTAGCCAACAATTGGACGGTACATCACACGACTTTAAGAGATAAGAGGAGGGGGCGGAGGGAACAAACAGCAAAGAAGGTAGGAGAACAAAGAAACGCCTCCGCGGAGGAGAGATGTGGGGAAGAGACAGCAAAGAGAACAAATGAGAAAAATAAAAAAAGGAAGAGAGACAGGGCATTTACGCATTGAATTGCGGCACACACGACAAGCTGCTGCCTTTCAATAATACGGTGCTGATGCTCCCTTGTGTATCGCACTCTTATTGTAAACGGAAGAAAAAAACGGAAAATCAGCGCGAGTAATACTGAGAAAGAGAAAGAGAGAGAGAAAGCAAACGTTTAAAGGGGGGAAAAAAAAAATGCGGAGGGTTTTCTACACGCTCCTACCCCTTTCCTGGAGCACGCACAGAAACACACATACACACGAATGCGTGCGCGGGGTGGAAGCTGTTATCCGCACCGCCAACAAAGAAACGAAAAAGAAATAAAAAAGTGAGCAACAGAAGCAACAAACATAAACCATATATAAAGTGCAAAGGCATTCGTCGATCCCCACACACACGCAGAAGCACGCAGAATGCCGCGGCCCTCCAGCTGTTTAAACTACAACAAAACACAAAAGGACAGTTTGATGGACGTGCTTCTGCACAATTTCACCCCGCGTGCATGCGCGTGCTGTGCAAGAGTCCGAGCGGGCAATCTCTCTCTCCCTCCCTCTACTGGACGTGGAACGGCGGAGGCGGCGGACGCGCGTCAATGTACGTGGCCTGCTCGACTCGTGCGCTGCCGCTCAAGGACGTCCCTGCATGCATGTACCCCATCTCGCTCGCCGTCGCCGCCATCATACTGCCGCGCGGCAGCGGACCGCCAGCGAGCAGCGTCGTTAAGTTGTTGCTGTTGTGCACGCCGCCGTCCGTCTGCATCCCTGACGGTGGCATCACCGACGAAAAGCCAATAATCGTCCCACCATTCATCGGGGGCATGGCAGCCCCGTTCGCGGAGGCAACAGCCGCAGCCGCAGCCGCGGTGTGCATGCGGGTGCGGTGTCGATCCACTGCAGCGATGGGGATAACTTCATCGAAGGTGCGCGGCGCGTTGTTGTCCGTCACCACCGTCTTGTCCACTGCCCGCGACAGCTCCACCACGAGCGGCATGCAGGGCAGCCCGTCCGTCTGGAAGTGCCGCGTCTGCTGCGGCAGCCGGCGCACCCCCTCGCAGTACTCCTTCATCCTAACGTACTGCTCCAGGTCGGCGGCGTACCAGAACCCAAAGCGGTCCATCAGCACGCGGCACCGCAGCTTGTAAATAAGCTGCCAGACTTCGTGTGTGCGGACGTGGGCGATAAAGGACGTCTCGGAGCGCGGCTCGATGCGCTGCACGATGCCGAAGTCCTTCCCACACGTCGCCTCCATCAGCCGGTTCAACACCGTCGCCCGGTCGTGCAGCTCACAGGGGAACATCTGGATGAAAACGGGCAGCGTGGGGGCTGTGGCAAGGTCAGCCGGCGCGGAAGGCGGGCTCGTGGTGTTCGGCGAGCTGCTAGCGCCAGTGGAACGTGGGCCGCCACCAACGCCGTTGACGCCCGCGTCGTTCGTGGCGAGCCCGTCGTGCGAGCGAGTGCTGCCAGCGAGGCCGACCTCCGCGCCACCACCGGCTGCGCCGTTGACTGACCGGACAGACCACCCCGCTCCGCTCATGGATTGCCCCAGCATGCTGGCACCCGGCGAGGCCGCACCGGTGAGGATGGTGGCCGTCGGCGCCGGCGGGGCCTGCTCGTCGTACGGGTAGTACTGCAGGACACCAGCCATCGAGCCATGCACGTTGAAGCACTTGCGGGTCAAATCGCCATTGCTGGCGGGACCAACCATCACGAGATGAGGGGAGCTGGACAGGACGTCGGGCAGCTTGCCAGCGGCGGCCGCGGCGGCGCCGAGCATTGGCATGTGAGCCATCCCATGGCCCTTCATGTGCATGGCAGCGCCGTTCGCGTTGCCGTTCACGCTGCCAAACTCAGAAGACGGCATCGGGTTCGAGAAGACCCCCGAAGCAGCCTGCTGCTGCTGCTGCTGCTGCGTTGGTGGCTGCGGCGCCAGCACCATGTAGCACATCGCTGGCTGGTTGCTCATCATGTAGGGCTGCGGGCCAAGCATCTGCACTGGCGACGCATTCCCGGCGGCGGTAGAGGCGGCGGCCTGAGAGGCGTGCGTCGGTGGCCCCGCAGCGGCGTAGAGCGCGTTCATCGCACCGGCGGGGTGCACCGGGTTGCCAGCAGCGTCGACAAGCGTGCCGGTCGACGGCATAGCGTACATGCCGAATGGTGCGCCGTTCTGCATCAAGTAGGTGACGCCGCTGCCGGCGAGGGTGGAGGGGTCGGAGGAGGCGGGCCGCATCATCGTCACGGAGGCGGACGGCGGCGCACTCGACATGTACATCTTCGACGCCATGGAGGACGCCGCCATGTGCTGCTGCTGCTGCTGCTGCTGGTGGTGCTGCATCTCCAGCGGTGGGACGCTGACGGTGTAGTGCGGATTCGCCAGCCCCGGCATAATGGTGGGGACGAATTGAGAGGGATCGAGTGGGCGTGGATCGGCCGCGTAGGTGACAATCGTTTGAGGCAGCTGCTGCTGCTGCTGCTGCTGCACAAAGGGCTGTGAAGATGGATGCATCATGGCCTCGGCCTCGGCAACGCTGCCCGGCAGTGCGCCGTTCATGGAGGACTCTGCCGTCATTGGGGGCGGGCAGCCCTCCACAGCGATGCGGCGCTGAACCTTAGCCAGGCGCTGCTCCGTGTCCGCCAAGCGCTGGCGCAGCGCATGGAGCTCCTCGCGTAGCCGCCTCTCCTCGTCCTGCAGCCCCACCGAGGATGGCTGCGACCCCGGAGAGACCTTCGACGACGACCCCAGCGAGAGCGGCTGCGGCGTTGCGTTTTGAATCCACACCCGCGGGTCGTTATGGTTGACGCTGTGGGTGTGATGCACGCTCGCGTGGCTGGCGTTGTTGGCGCTGCTCGCCTTGTAGTCCGGCGGCGTCGAGCCAGCCACCACCGCCACCACCGGTGTGAAGCCGCTGAGAGGCGGGGGCTGTACCTTTTTCAAATACGTCGCTCGCCCCTCCATCGTTGGCGGAGCCCCACTACCGAGGCTCGGTGAGTGGCTGTGGCTCGTCTGCGCACTGCTCCGCACCGACTGCATCTCCATCGCTGGTGGAGTGCAGGGAGAGCCGGCCAGCATCCTCGTCTCTGCCTCGCGGCTCTCGTGTGTGCTGACGTGAGTGGTGGTGGCGGCGCCGCTGAGCCCGCTGGGTGCCACCTCGCCGGTCATTTCGTACAGCTCATTCATCCAGTGCGCACTGCGCGCGGTGGAACGCGATGGCTGCGACTGCTGCGAGCCGGACCGGCCTGCGTTAGAGAAGGATGCGTGGCCGGGGCAGCCAACGTCATCTGCGTGCCGGCCTCCTACATCCGCGTCGTCGTCGTCGTCGTCCTGCAGGTCCAGGTAGTCCTCCAGCCGCTCGCCCCGCAACTCCGCCTCTGCCCCACCCGCTGCGCCGTCATCGCCGCTGAGGGCGTGCGAGGTGTAGAAGGGGTGCATCACGGCAGCAGCAGCGGCCATCGCAGCCGGGGGGATCTTGCTGGGCCGCGGCAGCGTGGAAGACAGCGGTGCTGTGGGCCGACTGGCACGTCCCTCGCCAGCATCACTGCCGCTGTACGGGTAGCTGTGGGCAAGGTGCTGCTCAGCCGCCGGCGGCGCCGCAACAGCAGCAGCAGAAACAGGAGGGGGTGCGCCGTCCGCCCGCCGCTCTTCAGTGGCGCGTGCCGGCTGCTGTGGGTCGGAAAGACCGGCCGCCGTGGCGGTGGAGGAGACGGTGTACAAATTCGTGCGACCCGCCCGCATCGGCGACGAGGACGAGGCCGTTGCTGGGTTGCCGGACATGGTGAAGGTCGGCGGCGGCGGAAGCTCGTTCTCCGCCGTGGTCTCCAGCAGCTGCGGCGTCGCAACTGCTTGGTCCTCTGTCGGGGTGAATAAGGTGAGCTGCGAGGGCTGGTAGCTGCGGGACTGACTGCTCAGACCCTGCGAGGTCTGGCGTTGACGACCGTGCTCACGTGCGGCACTGAGCTTCTGATCGGCCGTGCCGGAGAGGGACGCGGTCCAGACGGCGTACCCACTGTCGCTGCTGCTACGCAAGTTTTCCATGTATTTTATGTTGATTTCTTTTGCGCTGCGTCGCTGGCGTAAATTTTGCAACAACAAAAAAAAGGAATAAGATAGAAAACACAATAACAATAAAAAACAATGTAGGTTTGTAGAGACACCAGAAGCAATATCGAGAAAGGGAAGAAAAAGGTGTGCCCGGCGGTGAACCAGCAGAGAGAGAGAGATACACAGAAAAAAAACTCTACGGGGCGAAGAAAATAAGAAGAGAACGAAGTCAAACTATTTCGACAGGGTACTGAAGGAAATACAGGCAGAAAAAAAAGGAAAAATTGAGAGCGGGCCGTGCGATAAGTGCAACAACAATCTTCTCTTCGCTTCGTTTCGCGCTACGTGATGTTCTTCAGCAATTGACTTTCTCGTATCCTTTTCCTTTCTTTTTTTTAAATATTTCTCCCCCTCTTCACGTGTGCTCGGATGCAGTTGAAGGAGGTTTGCGAAGAGACGCGTGTTCGGGCACGCACGAGCAAAAACGATGATACTAGAGAATCGCGTGCCGTTGTGGGTACGCACTCAAACGCGTGAACCTACCACAAGAAAACTTTCTTACCGCTCCACACCAGAAAAGAGAAAAGAGAACAGTTAAAAAAAATAATGGGGGATAACACAATGGTGATAGGCTGCGGAAAGGATAGCCAGAAGAGCACACTCAGGGGATGCAAAGCAGGAAGAACTGCACGCGTGATGACTGAGAGAGAGAGAGAGAGGGAAAGGGGACGAGAAGGATAATACTGAGAAACACGACACGAATAGAATTACGAGCAAAAAATGGGGGAAAGACAAAAATAAGGCGCAGAGAGTGAGAAATAAACTCACTCGGGCACAAAACAGAGAAAAAAAAATTGAAATTGAATTGAGTAAAAGAAAAGAGATTCTCTTTAGGAAAATGGAGAAAAGAAAAAAACTTACACACGTAAAAGTAACAGAGAAGCGGTTAATCAAAAAGAAACAATTTAAGAAAAAAAGAGAGAGTAAAAAACACAGAGAGACAGGGAGCACTCAGAAAAAAAAAGGAGAAAAAAGTGGGAAAAAAAAAGGCACGCGTGGGGGAGGAGAAGAGGGTTAAACGAAACACAAAAAAGCCGCGCTGCTGCTCAAGATCTCCAAAGACAGTGCAGAAAAGCAAAACCGACAAGAAGATGACAAGTATTTTCTTTTTTTTTTTTAAGAAAGGGGAAAATAATTCCGTCAAACACGCTCGACAAAATGCGCGAAGGCGTGTGGTGAGGGTACGACGCGTAGGCGATGCCGCAGGTTAAATAATAATAATAAAACCACGCAATAAGCGAGACAGGAAAAGGGGTGAGACACTACGTGAACACGAACCGATGACGTTTTTCTTCTCTTTTTTTTTTCGTGTTTTTCTCTTTCTCTCTTTTTTTCTACAGGAAAAAAGGGGCCCGAAAAGCACGGACAAGACGACGTGGCGGTTTAGCAGAAGGAAGAAAAAAAAAAGACAGCGAGGCAGCAGGTGACAACGTCACAACACGCAGGCACGCACTCGCACACACAGACAGAGACAGAGTGAGAAAGAGAGACACGTGCACTCAAGCAAGCTGCCAGCCACAAAAGAAAAAGAAAAAGAAGAGAGACAAGAAAAACGTAGTGGTAATAAAACAGCGTCAAGTTGACGTTGAAGGTGAAGACAGAGGGAAAGAAAAAAAAAGACACAAGAGGGACTTCAAGGCAAAGACGAAGTGGTTTCGAAGAAAAGAACAGTCGTACAACGCTGCGCTAGCACAAAGCACAATAAAACACCGAAAAAGAAAGACAGTAGAGAAGAGAAGGCGCACTACATACAACGTGGTAGCAAGAGCCTGCACGGTTGCACAGTATTGCTTACTTTCCTTTGCGAGCTCTCACCAACCCTTAGCTCTTTTATTCTTCTCTTTTTCTGTATCTATTTTGTTGTTGTTGTTTTTTATTTCTTGCACAAGACTGTTTTCTTTTTTATGTGTGTTTGCGCGTTCGCTCCACAACTCGATTTTGCTTCCTGATGTGGGTAAATTGCCGCTGCTGCAAAACCGCAGATGAATGTTCGGTTATTTTCCGTTTGCTTGTTTTCTTTTTCTTTTCTTTATTTTCCTTTCTTTTTCCTGTGGGGCTGTATGTGTGTGTGTGTGTGTGGGTGCCGACCAGCGCCGTGCAATGGGCAGGGCGTCGACTCAGAGAAAGATGTAAATAAAAATAAAATTACAGGTCACACGAAGCTGCTGCTGCACACCACTAAAATTACTCGCTCACGCACACGGACACAAGAAGGGGTTGAATTTAAAAAAAAAAAAGCACAAAAAATGGTGCCGATGCGAAGTGCCAGTGTATGAGAGCAGAATTACAGTGCACGGAAATTACACAAACTAAATGTAATAATGGTAAGCGCAACAGCGCAACAGTGACTGTCACGGTGTGTGTTGGTGTGTTGGTGTGTTTAAATACCTCAGCTATGTTGCCTTTTTCCAAAGAAAAAAAAAACTTTTTTTTGTACAGAAGTGGATGGAGGCGTGGTGGTCAGCGGACCAGCAGTTGGGCAATCGAGGACGTGCGGCGCTAGCGGCGCGATTGACAAAAAGGAGAGAGGAGTGGAAAGAAAACAAAACAAAACAAAACAACAGAGTAAACTAAAAAAAGGAAAAAGCGCGCAGCACACGGAGAGATAAGGAAGAGTATAAATATATATTCTTTAACTTTGGAAGAAGAAGTGGGGGATGCCGTTCAACACGTGTAGGCGTCTTTAAAAAGCTCTCGTAACGCTGTTTAATTTCTTTTTAACTACTCCGTCAGGAGATGTACTTCTTTTTTTCTTTTTAGTTTGTCGTGGTGAGAAGAGATTGCTGTGCTCATGCACGACGCGAGAGAAAGAGGCAAAAGGGGAGAGAAAGGTGTGACAGGAGTTGAAGGTGTGCGCAACAACAGCGATCTAAGCAGGCATTAACCACACGTGTTGTTGGTATGTGAAGGGACAGGCACCCGTCTAAAGTGGCTTCACAGCTAAGGCGCCGCGTTTATCGCATCCAGTTGAGCGCACTCCTGCACCCCAATATATTCTGCCACGTACACACGCTCACCGCGAGAAGAAGCCGGCGCCATGCTCGAGAAGCAGCAGCGCAAGGCATCAGCGCCACGCGAAAAAAGAGTACCTGTTCGCGAGGGTACTCCGCACTGCCCGCTCACTGGACGCACCATGTAGCTCACTCGACCCCTCTCGAACACTCTCGCTATCTTTCATTTTTGTTTTTCTTTTTCACTTTTATTCGTTGCTTTAGTGATTACGTAGTCGTGTAGCTCTCCGCCTTATGCATGCCGCTACCCACAAAACTTTCAGAAAAAAAGAGGGGGAAAGAAGGAGGTCAAAAAAAAGGCTCCACAAGATATTCTCAGCAGTGCCGCCTATCCTTCTCCCGCCTTTCACCTCCTCTCATCAACAAACAAGACTGCAACACAGGAGAACATACATGCACGTCATCCCGCCGTATTGGGCATCGCCACCACACACACACGCACAGCGGAAAAAAAAATGAAAAGCTGCGCACTGTCTCTCTCTTTCCCCCACTTTTCGTCCCTGGGTTTGCAGCTGCTCTAAAAAAGATCGTCGCCGCTGTCGTAGCCCCTACGCCCTTCACGACGGCCACCACCGCGTCCGTCACGGCGATGGCTCTCCGCTCGGTCAACATGCCGCCTCTCGTACTGCCGCCCGGACCGTCCGTGGGCGTCGCGCTGATCGCGGTAATCGCCGCCGCCGCCGCCGTGTTGACGATGGCTGCTGCTGCTGCCACCGTAGCTGCTGCTGTTGTTGTTGTTCCCGCTGCCTCCGTGGCTGTGGTGGTCGTTGTAACGGCGACCATCCCGTCCCCCGCTCTGATAGTCGTCGCGTCTGGAATGCCCGCCGCCCGTGCGGCTGCTGCTGTCGTCGTAGCGGCGCCGTGGACGATCGGCATCGGCACCGCCACCGCGGCGGCCGTCGTCTTCCGCACTCCACGGCCGCTCTCGGCGTGTGCCGTAGGTGCCGCCGCCACCACCGCTATTACCACCCCGGCTGCTGCTACCGCCGTCGCCGTACCCCCGTGCGCTGCCGTGGCCGCCATACGAGCGGTTCGACTGCTGATGCTGCTGCTGCTGCTGCTGCGGTGGCGGTGGCGAGTTGTAGCTCGTAGCGCTGACGCCCCTGCCGCTCGTGCCGTTCGCCCCGCTCTCCATCGACACGGCGAACTGCTGACGCCGCTCAAAGTGGTCGGGGTGCGCGCGGTCGCGTTGGTGGCACTCAAACACGGTGTGCCCACGCACACCGCAGTAACAGCACGTGAAGGGCGTCGTCAGCGGGACGGCGTCGGCCGGCAGCGCACGCGGAGACGACGACGACGACGCAGACGGGGCGGCGACCGCGACGGAGCAGTCGAAGTGGCCGTCACGCCCACACGCGACGCAGCGCACGGCGGACATGCCCGCCGCCTCCCCCGGCGCCTCCGGCCGCGTACTCATCTCCCGCCACGCCGCCGCGGTGGGCAGCACAATAAAGGGAGAAGCCGTGTTCACCGGCGCGCAGCGGTGCATCGTGCCGTAGGGGCCGCGGCGCTGGTGGCAGGTACGGCACAACGTATTCGGGCAGGCGGGCTTCTCATGACCGGGCATGCCGCAGTTCCAGCACACCTTCACAGGGTGGGAACGTGGTCCGTTCAGGCCACCAGCTGCGTTCGTGCCGGCGTCGTAGTAGCGCGAGCGTTGGCGCGGAGCAGCAGCAGCAGCGGGACCGTTGCTTGATGGTGGTGCTGCGGCTGTTGCTGCTGTTGTGGGCTGCGGCCGCACCGCCACCACGTCGTCTCCCATGCTGTCCTCGGATTCTTCGCCGTCAATAACAACGGTGTCATCATCGTTTTCCGAGTGGCGAGCGGCCGGCGCTGCCGACGTGGCGTGTGTCGCGGCGCTCTCAGTAGCAGCGGGTGCAGCACTGTGGAAGGAAACAGCGAAGAGGGTGGCCACATCGCCCGCAGCAGCCGCAGAGGACAAAGAGATACCGGCGGTGCGGTCGCGTGGTGAATGCTGCTGCCCAGCCGTCATGCGCGTACTACTCGCATCGAAGGCCACCGCGGGTGACGAGGGCTGCGGCGACGCCCTGCCGCCATTCGCGTTGTGACCGCTGCTGCTGTTATGGTTGGGGTCGCGGCCTCGTGCGTCCGCCATGGACGCCGCAGCACCGCGGTTGTGGTCCGCGGCGGTTTTGCACACATTGTCCGCCCTGCACACGCAGACGTAGTCCACCACCTCCATGTCAGCGTTCAGGACGGGCCGCATCTCGCAGCAGGCAGCGGCGCGACGCACGTTGTGGATGCTGCACTGCACAAACTTCCCCGAGAAGGGCAGAGGCTGTGCTGTTGGCATACTCGACGGTGACGCCATCTTGATCAGAAAATACACACACACGAGTGAAGTAGCGAGATGATTGAGAGGAGCTTCCGCCTTTCTTTTTTTTCCCGGTGCTGCTGCCTGCGTGTGAAAAGTCCCTTGATAATTTTGTGTTTCTCTGGGTACTTGCTACGATTCTTTATGCTCTCTTGAAGAGATGATGGAGAGGAGAAACAACAATAAAGAAATAAAAGAAAAGCGAGAGAGAGAGAGAGAGGGCACACAGAGAGAGAATCTATTGGGGGAAGAAGAGGGAAAAAACAAGCTGGAGTCATCGCCCCTCCACATATGAGGTGCAAGTCACAGCAGGGAAAAGGCGCATATACATCTCCTCGGCGTCACAGCCGTCTCCTTGGCTCCGCGATGTCATGACCTCCGCAACAAAAGCCCGCGTTCGCGCGCGGTGAGCGCTTAGGGCAACGAAACACAAAAACAGACCGCGGTGTTGATCAATGCCGACGTACATCCCAATGCAGAGCCCGAAGAGAAAGAGAAAAGCTTCATCTCCTCAGGACAGTCGGCTCTACGAGGCTATACATTAGTAGCCCCGTTGTGTCGCAGGAATTTCTCTTTTGCCTTCTTTTACTGTTCCCCGTTCAAGTCATCAAAACAAAAAAAAACAAAAAAAACAGTCGGCATCAGACACGAGAGAGAGTACGAGAAAGAGAAAGCGGGTGGCACGTCTGCAATGTCATTTCACTGATGCTCAAAAAAGCTTTCATTCTTTTTTCTTCACAGTGTACATGCACAAAGAGCGCTTTTTCCCCTTTTTCTCACCTTCTCACTCGCCACCCGCGCGAATCACCTTCCCTATCTCTCTTTCACTGCTCCAGCTGGTCCGTTGGTGCGAGCCGTGTGACACGCAGCGCCTCCGCCACCACCGTGCGCGTGTCCTCTGGCGCGATCACGCCGTCGTCCCAGAGGCGCGCCGTGCTGTAGTAGCACGAGCCCTCCCTGTCGTACTTCGCCTTCACCTTATCCTTGAAGGCCTGCACCTCGGCCTCGCCAGCATTCTTCAGGCTGCGGTTCGTCAGCGCCAGCACCGTCGCCGCCTGGTTGCCCCCCATCACGCTTACACGGGCGTTGGGCCACATAAAGAGGAAGCGTGGGTCGAAGGCGCGACCACACATGCCGTAGTTGCCAGCGCCGTAGCTGCCACCAATCAGTACGGTGATCTTCGGTACGGTTGCCGTGGAGACGGCCGTCACGAGGCGAGCGCCGTTGCGTGCGATGCCGCCCTCCTCGTACTTCTTCCCCACCATAAATCCCGTGATGTTCTGCAGAAAGAGCAGCGGCACGTTGCGCTGGTTGCACAGCCGAATGAAGTGGGCCCCCTTCTGCGCCGACTCCGAGTAGAGGATGCCGTTGTTGGCGATGATGCCAACCGGCATGCCTTCGATGTGCGCGAAGCCGCAGACGAGACTCGAGCCGTAGAGGGGCTTAAACTCGTCGAAGTGGCTGCCGTCCACGATGCGGGCGATGATAGCCCGCACGTCGAAGCTCTTCACCACAGAGGCGAGCATGTCGGGAATGAAGCCACCCATCTCCTTTGCGTCATAGCGTGGAGGCACCGGCTTCACGTCTGTCGGGTTGCGCCGCTCATTCCAGCGCCGCAGGTTAAGGTTCGCGATGCAGCGGCGGGCGAGGTAGAGGGCGTGCAGGTCATCCGTGGCGTAGTGATCCGTGACACCGCTGATGCGGCAGTGCACGTCGGCGCCGCCGAGCTCCTGCGTCGTCACCACCTCCCCTGTCGCGGCAAACACCAGCGGCGGCCCACCAAGAAAGATGGTGCCGTTGCCGGCGACGATGATGGCCTCGTCCGACATGGCCGGCACGTAGGCGCCACCCGCGGTGCAGCTGCCCATCACCACTGCGATCTGAGTGATCTTCTTTTGCGACATGTTCGCCTCGTTGAAGAAGATACGACCAAAGTGTTGCTCATCCGCGAAGACGTCGTCCTGCCGACCAAGGTTGGCACCGCCGCTGTCGACGAGGTAAATGCAGGGCAGGTGGTTCTGTTCCGCGATCTTCTGTGCCCGCAGGTGCTTCTTCACCGTGATGGGGTAGTAGGTGCCGCCCTTCACCGTCGCGTCGTTCGCCACGATCATGCACCGCACGCCGTTCACGACGCCGACCCCGGTGATCATGCCGCCACTGTAGCACCGCTCGTAGGACTTCGTCTTCTCGTCCCAGTAGAGGTCCCAGCCGGCCAGCTGCGAGAGCTCGAGAAAGCGCGTGCCGGGGTCCACCAGCTTCTCGATGCGCTGACGGGCCAGCAGCTTGCCGCGGCTCAGGTGCAGCGTGCGCACGTGGGCGTCGGCTTTCTTCGAGTCGAGCGGCACACCTGCCAAGGCGGCCTCCTCCTCCGAGATCACACCGCCACACTGCACGTACTGCACACGCGCCCGCAGCTGGTCCACGAAGCCCTGCATGCGTGCCATGTTCTCCTGGAACAGCGGGTCCGATGTATCGGCGGGAAAGCGCAGAATGTTCGGCGTCTGCGTGGTGGAGCGCTCGTAGTCGATCGGGTGGTGGGCGTAGAGGCGAGCGTAGTCGATAGCGCTGCGTGGCTTGGCGGGCACCGGCGCGGGAGTGGTGTTCGCGGTCTCGCTCGCCGCGGGTGGAGGGGCTTCTGTCTGACCTTCTCCTGCCGCTGGCGTCGCCGAAGTTGTCTCCTCCGCCTTCTCTGGAGGAGCGGAGCTCTCAAAGACGCGCGACACGAACAGTGAAGGCGGTGTCATGGTAGCGACAGCAGCGACGTTAATGCTGGCCGGCGCCGTCGTGCGGCGCCGCAACGATCGTGTCAGCAGAGTGCGGAACATTCTGCCGAGCTGGGAGCAGAGAGCCTGCGTTTTCTTGTTTTCTCTCCCTCTCTTTCTCTTTCTCTTTCTCAGACCGATAAAAATTCACTTGAAATTAGAAAAAAAAAGGCAGCTGCTTTGTCACTTCTTGCGAGAGAGAGAGAAAGAGTTTGTCGATCACCAGTGACAGGGAGTAGTAGTAGTAGTAGTAGTAGTAGTAGTAGTAGTGGGAAGAGGCAAAAAAAAAAAAAAGCTAAGAACAGATAGATATGACTTTACTAGATGATACTTCTTTGTTGCTTCAGGGCTGAGACGGTGTGTTCTCCTTGTCTCTGCTCCGCCGGGGCTCTCGTTGTGCTTGAGTTGTTCTTCTATAATCACTTATTCCCATTTATATATATATATATATATATATATATATTTTGTGTGTGTGTTTTTTGGCAACCGTGAGATGGTGTTTGGTTGTTGTTATTGTTTCCAGCAATATGAGTTGGAGAGCACAAGAAATGAGAGAAAGAGTGCGAGAAGAGGAGAGAAGTAGAGGGTGAGAATGGTGACTAAGAGGGGCACTTTTTTTTTCAACTCACACGTGCCGAAAGATACGCGTGTCATCCCTCTTCCCTGTTTTCCCATCTCTCTGCAGCTCTCATGGACTACAAAAACAGCGGGGTTTTTTCTAATTGCGATGCACGCCAGCAGATACACCGTTGTTGAATGCGTCTAGTTTAAATTGCTAAAGCATTCCCTGGCTTTGAAGACTTCCTAGTGCCTTTCAAAGACGCCCTGCGCCACTGCAATGACCTGAAAATCAGGAGAGGTGCCACGCGGTAGCACGACAGAAAGAGCGGGTGGACAGAAGAGAGGGCGATCTTCTCGTCGGCGCACTTCCGTCTCGGCTCCACCGCATTTTTAATGGAGAACCGCGCCTTTATTTTTTAAAATGTCTTTTTTTTTCTCGATGCCGACTTTCTCATCGCACACACTCACGAACTCTTCCCCTTCCTTCGCGTTTTTTTTTTCCTGAGCAGCTCAGACAACACACACCCGCGCTCCTCATCGACAAGAAAAAAAAAAACACAAATAAGCGTTAAACAGTGCTGCACTCGTTGCTCCACTTTCGCTTTCACTCTTTCCTTCTTTTTTTTATTTTTTACGTTCATTTGTCTCGGGGCGACTATTTAACTCTGGTGCGTAAAATTTCCTGTCGCTGAAAGTTCTATTCCGTGTGTGGTTGTGCGCTAGTATCCATTTGTGTGTTGTGGATGTCCTTTCCCTTATCTGAGTGTTCGCCAACACAGGATAAAGTGAACAGACCGGCATCTCCTCCATTGTTCCACTGCCCCCTTTATCTACCGGCCGGTCCAGCATTTTGTGAGTAGGTTTTTTTTTTCCAGAATGACAATAGAAATGAGCGATTGGTCGAACTAAACGTGCATTCAATGCTTCAAATTTGCATCTGACATTTTCAATAGCAACCAACAGACCGCTTTTCCTCGATTTTCAGTAAGCGGCGATAATTATCTTTTTTGTTGTTGTTGTTTTTTGAAAGTCTTTTCTCACGCAATGAAGCGCGCTGGGATTCCGGTAGCTAAAAAAATGCAACGTCTTTCAACGAATGCCACACCGATGGCGCAGTCTCAGCCTCTTCTTCTTCCAAATAAACAAAAACAAAAAGGAAAAAGCGGAAGTGTTTACCTCTTCGCCACATAAGAGCAACTCGACAGCAGGAGAAGAATCCATGAAGTGCAAGAGAAAGAAAGGAAGAAAGATGCAGCGAGGTGTTGCGCCACTGGAGGAGAAAAAGAAATTTATCGGCGCCAAAAAAAAAGTCGAGAAGACGAAAGCACTGAATACTTCTCCGACTCGGTGCTTCCTTTTTTGTTTTTGTTTTATTTTCCTCTTTCGCAAAACACCATTTAGTTTGCACACATAGAAGATGAAAGAAGGCGAGACGAACACGGTGGGTCCGCGACACGATGTGATGCGCGTGATCTATTCTGTCTGGGTTCGTGTGCGTGTGTAGGTCGCGTACCTCCGCTCCGCCTCTTCAGCGTGGAGCACAGGAAAAAGTAGACGAGGCTGAGGAAACAAAACACAGAAGTCACGCCTCAAATTACATATATTAGAAAAAACAATAAGGTGATAATGATCAAGGCTCATAACTGAGCACACCTCCACGAGCCAGGAAAAAAAAAGGAAAGGGAAAAAAGAAAATGGTGAACTTTTCTTGCGCATCACTCGAGGTCCGACCAGGACGGCGAACCTTGAGCACAAGCGCCAGAAGCTGTCTTTACTTATTTTCTCTCTCTTCTTCTTCTTCTCCGTCCTTTTTTCCTCACGTATCGTTTGCTCTCACTCGGGTGCCTTTTTACTTAATAAAGAGAAAAAACGTATTTTTGGTGTGTCTGTGCACGCGTCTGCTCCTCGGCACCGAAAGACAAGAGCAAATAAAAGAAAAAATGATAAACAGTGCAATAAAACAGCCGGAGAGAACACGAGTCAAACATAACGCGTATGCGAAGCCTTTAGCCCTGACCAGGCGGAAGTGACAGAAGGATGAAGGAAGCATGTGAAAAGAGGAGAACAAAAGAAGTCGCACAGTCAGACAAGCGCAAACTTCTTCTTTTCCTCCTTCTTCACCAACGCAAAGCACTCATGCGCTCTCAATTTCACTTTCTCTTGCGCTGTTACATCATGCAGTACACGATAAGCGCGAGGATGACCACCGCAGCCGCCACGAGCATCCACAGCGGGATGATGGCGCCACCGTCCTTGTACTTGCGCAGATCATCCGGGTTTGTCTCCGACCACCGCGGCGCCGGCGCGGTTGCCTGGCGAGCCGCCGCCTTGCGCTGCTTTGCCTCCTCCGGGTCGATGCGGCCAATGATCATCGTCTTGCTCTTCACGAGCGCCGTGCTGGTGTGCCCGATGCTTTCAAAGCTGCTTGTGATGTCCTGGCAGGCCATGTCCTTGATCGGGTCGAGGCCGCCGGGGTGCTCGTTCAGAAACTTGGTGACGTCCAGCACCTTGTCGTACATCACAACCCAGCAGTCGTTCTCGTTGTTATGCTTCGCAATCTCCTCCCACGAGAAGATCGTAAGCTCGGCAGACATGGTGAACAGCAAGGGAGAAGGTGAGAGAACAGCGAAGAGGCGACTTTTTGTGAGAAGAGGGGTTTGTGTCTTATGCGTGCCTTTCGTGAGAAGCGGACGCTGCGGTTAGAATTGCAAGAAGTATTTTTTTTTTTTTTTACCTGCGTGTAGGCTTGTGTAACGAATGAGTACAACACAGCAGAAAGGAAATGTGATAAAAAAGGCCAATTTTGTTTTTTTTTCTGAGGCAGCGGGGACGAGAAGTAAGGCAACAATACAAACTTTAAAGAAATACAAACGGAGCTTTTTTTATTTCTCGTCGATCGCTTCACGTCGTGGAGACACACCAAAATACTAAATAAAAACGGGAGGCGAAGCAAAATTCAAGGAAAATAAAAATAAAAACTAGAGTAATGATGGAAAGGTTGTAGTGATAGACAATCAAGAGAGCGACTTCTGTGTCACCCACCGAATGCAGACGTGTGCGTGTAATCGTTGTAGTGTGACGTTAGCGTGGAAAAAAAAAAGACCAGACACACAAAAGGAAGAGAAAGAAAAAGAGAGAGGTAGAAAGCAGCAGCTCACCTACTCCACAGCAAAGAACTAGGAACGTACATGGCACACGCACATGCTGGCGTGCACGGGCATCCGCAACAGCGCAACCCCAAGAAAATACACACACTGACAAACACACACAACATGCACATACGCGGCATGGTGCTACATACATGCACAAGACCCTTTCCGCGAAGACATGCCGCAAAACACAGACAGCACCGCAGAGCACCATTCTTGTTATTTTCTTTTTCTTTTCGTACATATCGCGCTTAAATAGAAGAGCTGCGGAGTATTTCAAAAAAAAAAAAGGGGGCCAAAGAAAGTGGAAACAAGATTTGAAACAGAGCGCAACTATCGCAGTTAAGTAAAAGAAACCCTGTTGAAGACGCACCGAACAAAGGTACCGTCTCGGTTGTATAGCGTGCAGAGCAGAAGAGAGTGAAAATAGAAGGCAATGATCTTTCAATAGAATAAAAGAAAACACACGGGCGGGCAGCTGTCATATTCGACTTTGCGTAGCTGGGGTGAGAACGATGAAGAGCGACCTTCTAATATTCTCCATCAATCCTCGTGCCGCAATAGCGGAGCGTGCCTGCGCATAGCTCCTTAGTAGCCACCACGGCCGCCGAAACCACCGCCACCGCCACCGAAGCCACCACCGCTACCGCCACCGAAGCCACCACCACCACCGCGGCCACCGAAGCCACCTTCAGGATGCCCACCGAAGCCACCACCACGGCCACCGAAGCCACCTTCGGGATGCCCACCGAAGCCACCACCGCGGCCACCGAAGCCACCTTCGGGATGCCCACCGAAGCCACCACCACGGCCACCGAAGCCACCTTCGGGATGCCCACCGAAGCCACCACCGCGGCCACCGAAGCCACCACCGCGGCCACCGAAGCCACCTTCGGGATGCCCACCGAAGCCACCACCACGGCCACCGAAGCCACCTTCGGGATGCCCACCGAAGCCACCACCGCGGCCACCGAAGCCACCTTCGGGATGCCCACCGAAGCCACCACCACGGCCACCGAAGCCACCTTCAGGATGCCCACCGAAGCCTCCGCCACCACGACCACCAGAGCCACCACCACCACCGAAGCCGCCACCTCCACCGAACATTATTCAACAAGTTGTTTATGTAGAGTACGGTAGCGCAACTGTGTGCCGGGACTGTTCACAAGGCAGAAATTGAGAGAGAGAACAGAAAGGAGGGAAGCAAGGGGGAGTGAGAAGTACGTCGCTCAACGTGCAGCCTTCGTGTGTCGGCGCTGAATGCACGGGTTCCCGAAAAGAAAAGTAGAAACAAATGTAATAATACTTTTTTTTCTTTTTGGTTTGAACGGCAATTGAATGCGCAAGACGTGGGGAAAAGATAAAAAATAAGACGTTGTTGAATGGGGGAAGAAGAGAAGGTGGAAGAGAAGCGATCGAGATGCAAGCAGTGCATATTCATCATTCCCTCCAGCCCACTGCAGCTCATGTGTCAGTTGGGAGAAAAGCGAATCGTAGTAGCAAATTAAATATTATTCTAGGTTTGGGTACCTTTATTGCGTGTGCGAACCAGCGAGTAAAACTCAGCAGCTATTTGCTATGAGTGTCAACGACGGTGCGTGTTGGTTCAAATCGCCGTTTACCTTGGCGAGCTCCACGTATCCGACGATGACGAGAAGCGGCCACCTACTCAACTCCTTTTTTTTTCCTTTAGCTCTCGAGTTGAAATAGTGTCGATGTACAGTGTGCTTTCCTTCACTTTCTCTCTCTTCTTCTCTCCCTGCTCTTCTGGAGACGCGCTTCATCTTCACGGCGACGGGAAAGCAAGCGAAGAGAGTAGAGAGCATTGAGAAAGGATGAGAATAGCCGCTTTTCTCAACGTGGACCTTCGCCGCCAGAAGAGAAGAAAAGAACACAGAGACGCAGAAGGATAGCGGTGAAGGCACTCATCATGGCGAGTCTCGGACACCCGTACACAAGCACATGACGCACATAGCAGGTACCATTCTTGAAAAGAAAAAAGCGCTTTTTCCTTCCATCGACACTCATGCAAAGAGCATAACGCAAAAAAAAAAAAACGAATCACGTCGCCAAGGGAGCGTCACAATGAGGTCAAAAAAAAAAAACGATCGTGTGGAGGAGGGCGAAGAGAAGAAAAAAAAACCGCAAAAAAGAAAGAGAGATGAACAAAGAGGATTCAACCTCCTCACGTATGTACTCGCAAGCGGGGCCGGACTTCACACCATATGTCAAAGAAGCAAGCCGTGAAAAAAAAAAACGAAAAAGAGGCAAGCGGACAGACTGACTCGCATCTAAAATGGAGGACCGACACGAGCGGGGTGCTACGGCAACCGCCACCCTTCTTCCCTCCCCAATTCGCAGCGACGTCAGTGTAGCGCAGCGTACGTCGCACAACAATAACGGGACAAATGGCTAATACTAAAAGAAGGGTTGGGGCACGTCACAAAGCGGAGCGATAACCCGAATACGAGAACATAAAAAGAGACGTTTTTTTTTCTCGTTTTGTGTTAACTCAGCGCATCAGCTGGCATTTGGAAAAAGAGAAGTGGAGGGAGGAAGAAGTGAAATCAAGAATTAGAGCAAAACTAACGATCAGCAAGTGAAAGGAAAAAAAAAATAAGATTCTTGAGCAGGCGTTAGGAGGTGCACGTCACGCAGCTTCCCAATCTTATCCAAAGTAGAAAAAAAAAAAAGAATGAGTGGTTCGTTTTGTTGTAGCCCCACACCTCCACAGCATTGAGGTGTCAAACACAAAAGAAGTACAGAGAACAAAAGTTTTGGCATAGGGGAGTTTTGGGGGGAGGGGAGAATGTCTGCTGGCGCTCTTCGACATTTTCTCTCGTATGCTACTGCAAAGAGTGGGACAATAAATAAGTAAAAAAAAAAGAAGAAGGGACGTAATAATCGAGACCAGCACAAGGTGCAAAGATATTTTAAAAAGCTTAACGCGCACCACGGCAACTGTAAAGCGCGGCAGACAAAGAATATCGCTTTGGGCAATAACAGAAAATAGAAAAAAAAAAGAAGACGAGTGTAGTACGGAAGAACTAAAATACTAAAAAATGGGAGCAGGTCAGTGCAGCTTCGCCTCTCCAGACGCGAGGCGAGACAACTTCTCTCTACTCACGTGTGTACAACGACGTCGACGGCTCCGTCGCGGTGCGTCGCAGCCGGTTGCGCGGAATGCTCTCCCCGATCGACCGCGGCGTGCCACCGTTGTTGCTGCCGGCACGTCGGTACGTCGCCCCGGAGAGGCCGCGCGGGGTCGGCGCGCCGACACTCATCGCCCGCGGTGAGCCACCGTACTGGCTGCCGTAGCGGCTCCCCCCGTAGTTGCTGGCGCGGTAGTGCCCGCCGCACCCGCCACGTGGCGTCTGTGCCCCCACACTCAAGTCCCGCTCCGAGCCGCCCCACTGGCTGCCGTAGCGGCTACCGTGGTTGCTGCCGGAGCGGCGATACTCCCCTCCGCAGCCGCCGCGCGGTGTTTGCCCGCCGGCGCTGCTGCCGCGTGGGGTGGCGGCGTAGCTGCTAAGGTGGCCGTAGCTGCCGCCGCAGCCGCCGCGCGGCTTCAACTTGTCCCCCTTCCCCATCAAATAGGCGCTACCTTGGTGTGCGTGTGAGGGGTGGCGGTAGGCGCCGCCCATTCCCCCCTTCGGTGCCGTGCTGCGGCGCCACAGCTTCTCGTTGCGCTCCCGCTCGCTGCGCCGCTCGGCCATCTTCATCTCCCGTGCAGAGAGGCGAGCCTCTGCGATCGACTCTGTCGGGTGTGTCGGCGAGAGCTCGGCGTGTACGCTTGTGAACTGCTGCTGTGGTGGTGGTGGTGAAGCCTGCGGTGCGGAGGGGTGATGGTGCTGCTGCGCCGGCGGCGTACTCGTCGCCCGCGGTTCTTTGCTCTCACTGCACCCCATTTTCTTCTCTCCTACCTCCTCTGCTTCACCTACTGTTGTTGCCTTGCTGGTACTTTCACTCTTATCGATAATGCTGCACAGCTTCGATGACTTTCCGAATCCTGTTTTCCTTTTCGCTTTAATTATTTGTAAAGACTGCACTTGTTCTGGCAACGCAGCCTTTCACAGGCCTCTCGCTGTAGTGCGCGATGGCCCGACAACGCTGATCAACGTTGATGCAACGCAAAGAGTGCTTCAACACGTTGTTGGTTGCCACGCGCGGAGGAAAGTGAAGAGGTGGGGGGAAAAAAGGCACCGATGGAGAGGGTGATCCTCTACGGCGGTCACACCGGTTACCCTGATTTTCAATTGTCGCGACGAGCGTCTCGCCGCCGTAAAATTTTTTTTCTAGACGGTTCTGTTTGCTTTTCTCTTCCAGCCGTGTACACTTGCGCACGTTGCAGAAGGTGAATTATTGAAAAATAAGACGAGAAAGAGTTGGTGTTGGTCATCCCCGACATGAAAGAGGGGCAAAATGCAGAAGAGTTGAAAGGGGAAAACAGAATACGAAGTCACAACAGGCGGAGTAGACGAGTAGAAGTTAAGGCAGAATAAAAAAGGTTTCACGGAAAAGAGCAAAGCAGGAGCTCAGAATGAACAACCAGACATGGAGTCAGTACAGCCAGTCACGCCCTCTCTCCTTCTTCCCTTCTTCTCGATCACAACGCTTCTTTTTTTTCTGCGGTGGGAGAGAAGTCGTGCGAGGAGCTGATGACGACGATGGCACATCGGCAAGAGAGAAAGAGAATGACGCATTTGGGCTGCACCTGCACGTGCTTCTTTCCCTCACTTTACGTGCACACACACACGCAGACCCTCAAAGACCAAAAGCTCCACTTTTTTTCCTTCTAAGAGCGCAAGAAAAGAGAGAGGCAAAGTTTAGTGCCACAGCGCCAACGCCACGTTGTCATCGCCCTTCTTAAGAAGACACCTCAATCTCAGAGCTTCCTCCAGTCTTCTCTCTCTTCTTCTTTTTTATTTGCTTTCTGAAAGATGCGAATGTGCTCTGATGACACCGGTAAAAAAAAACAGAAATCAAAAGCGAAAACGTCGCTACCCACCAAAGTCAACCAAAAAAGGGAAAGAATATGCCCATGAAAACACAAGAAAAAAGATTTTATATAGCGAAAGGTGATCAAAGGTGGGAGAATACAGGAATAAGAAAACTCGCGAACGAGGGTCTTGCCTTTTTTGGCGCACCTCCTTTTTTTTTTTAATGGAATCAATCGTAGAGAGTGAAAATGAACTCTTTTCTTCGGTGTTTTTTTTTCCCTTCGCAAGGCGACTCCTTTTTTGTCTCAAAATCGGCGTACACGGAGTGGAAGGAGGAGGGGGGAGAAGGTGGAAGAGCTCAGAAGCGCAAGCATTTTATTCGAGCTTTTTTTCCATTCTCTCTCCCTCACCTCTTCAGCTATGAAGCAACCTTTTAAAACGAAAACAAAAATTGAATAGGATCACCAAGAGGCGCAAAGAAAAAAAACCCGAAGCAGAAAGAGAGAGGGTTTGTAAGCCCTGAGATGAACAGAAGCACACAGAAAAAGAGAACGCTAAAAGGCAAAAAAAAAGAGAAAGAAGGGAAGAAGAGACAGTGTAAAAATCAACACAACACGTAATCGGCACCGCATCCACCGCACAACAGCTCATCTCGTCCGCTCTCGTGGCAATGGCGCTGGCTTTTCCTTGCTGTTTTTGTTGCTTTTGTTTTTTTTTTATGTTAAGAGTTGCTTCACAGTATGTCTGTGTGCCTCTATCTGAGTTGGTTTGTCATTTTTTTTTCCACCCTGTGCGGGTGTGTGCTTATGTGCGAGTCAGCACCATCACAGGTAGTGCATCGTCGGACGCATGCGCTGCGGAAGCTCCTTCACGGCCTTCAGCGAGCCGAACTTCCGCGCGTACTCGTAGGCGCAGTTAATCGGCAGCGGCAGCGGGAGGGCATCGGGCTTGTTGGGGTACATGTAGCACATGTTGTACGTCAGCTGCTGCAGCTGCGCCATCGGAATCTTCGCCGAGCGTTTCTGCACGAGGTAGTAGGTGTTGCTCGCGTGCCCCAGCGAACAGTTGGCGCCGGTCATGTAGAAGGACTCCACCGGGGTGTTGGGGTCGGCATCGGCAAACACGACGCGGCAGTCGCTCGTCACAAAGCCGCGCGGCACGTTGCAGAGGCCGCCCTTGCCGTTGCCCTTCTCATTCGGGAAGGAGGAAACGGGGTCCCAGCCCATGCGGAAGTGAGAGCGAGGCTGCACAACAACCGTCGCGGCGTCCCAGCTGGGCAGCACCTGCTCCATCGCCTGCTCCATGTTCGTCGCGTAGGCCGCCTCGGCGTCCGTCATGGCACCGCGGTACAGGACCAGCGTGCCCTTGCCGCTCTTGCCGTTCAGCTTGAAGTGCGACGCCACCTCCTTCAAAAAGTCGGGGAACTTCTTGTTCAGCACCTCGTTCGCGTTCTGCTGTCGGCCCGCCGGCGACGCCGCCGACATGGAGGACGAGGCCGTGTCGCTCTCCTGGTAGACGACCTGCTCCTCGCCCTTCACCTGGTAGTGCATGCAGTAGGGCTTCCAGCTCTTGCCGTTGGCCAGGAAGGCGACAAAGGCGACGGTGTACAGCTTCGCGTTGACCGTCTTGTGCTTCTCCGCCAACGTGCTCATCGCAGAGCCGACGACAGCGCTCACGACGAGCACCGGACGGTTAGCGAAGGCCGCACCAGCGTCCCCGGCATCCGCGACGAAGCACAGCTGACCAATCTTGGCCGCAATCTGCTGCGTGATCATCTGCGGCACGTTGCGGTTGAGCTCCGTGACGGCCATCTGTGAGATAACCGAGTCGCGGGCGAGGCGCTGCTTGAAGTCGTTGTAGTGCTGCGCGTCCTTGTCCCGCAGGTGCACCATCGCGAACGTGCCTGGAGCTCCATTCTTGAACTGGTTCGGGCTCGTAAAGCGCTCTACCTTCGGTGCCGGCAGCGCCACGTTGTACTCCTTCAGCCAGCGCGGCAGGTTGCCACGGTTGAAATAGTCATCCATGAGCAACGCGTTGTACTCGCTCTGCTGGTCGGGGTGCTTCAGCCGCTTCAAGCCCAGCGCAAAGCCGGCCTGGCCGGTGTACTCCACGGCAGCGATGCTGTCAAAGCGGTTGGGCCCGGACGGAACGTAAATGGTGGGGGCGGGGAGAACCTTACCAGGCGCCGAGAGCGCCGTCGTCTCGACACGGATGCCGTACTGCGTCAACACCGTCTTCATCACCGGAGAGGCGAGAATGCGGGCGAGGGAGGCCCGCACCCGCTTCATGCGCTCCTCGGGGTAGATGGAGCACAGCATCGGCAGCTTCGCCAGCTGGTCGGGCGAGAGGGTGCTGAGCTGGAGAGTATCGGCGGGGTAGGGCAGGAGGCGGCCGCTCTTGCTGCGGTCAGCAAAGCAGCAAAAGAGGATGGGCGACTCGGGGTTCAGCGTGGCGTTGTACTTGCGCTTGAAGTACTGCACAAAGGTCTCGTCCGGGTTGCTCTTCAGCTTCGCTGGCTGCCCAGCCTTCATCGCGAAGTCGATGTTCTTCACCTTCAGGAAGGTCGGCTCGCCAAACATCGTCGTCACCTTCGCGCCGCGCAGCGCCTCCTCCACGGCACGCTTCGCGCCTTGCGGGTGACGCTGGGTGAGCTGGTGGATAAGATCGCTGCACTTGGTCGTGGTGGAGGCCTTGGTGCTCACATCGAGCTGCAGCACGTCCTGCGTCGTCGACTTGCCGCCAGCACCCTGGCGTACCACACGCGCCACGTTGGGCGAGACGGCGTCCATCGTGACAAGGTTGTCGCCGCGCTCCACGCGGGACTTGAGGTCGACGTAGTCGGAGCCGATGTGCTCACCGTACGTGTCTGCGAAGCCGCAGGCGAGGATCTTGTTCACCCACTGCGTGTGCTCCGGCAGCTTCATGTGCACCTCGCCGTCGTAGCGGATCGACACGCGGTAGTGACGCTCCACGACCGTCTTGCGGCCCTCCTTCTCCTTGCGCTTGCACTCGATGCTGAAGCCGTCCTCCACGGCCAGCTTGCGCGGGGCAAGGATGGCCTGGCCGGTGCAGACACACAGGTCCTCCACCTCCGTCGAGGTCGCCGTGCGGTGCTCCTTCGCGTGCGTCTTGCGGATCGCCCGGAGCAGCTCCTGCTGAAAGTCCATCTTCCAGCCATCGCCCGCCATGTCGGTGCCGTTCTCCAGAAACTCGTAGGACGTCGTGTAGTTGTAGAACTTGCCCTTCGACACGTCAATCGGAAAGCAGTTCGTCTCCACCGTCACCTGAGCCGCGTAGAGGCTCGTGGCGTTCTCCTTGGCAAGAGTGATGCCGCCCTCCTCGCGGTCACGGCACTCCCGCATGTTGAAGCCGCCGCCGCCGCCGCCACGGCCACCCCGGAAGCCACCGCGGTCGCCTCCGCGGAAGCCACCACGATCACCGCCACGGAAGCCACCGCGGTCACCGCCACGGAAACCGCCGCGGTCACCACCGCGAAATCCACCGCGATCACCGCCCTCGCCACCACCGCGTCCACCCCGGAAACCACCGCGATCACCGCCCTCACCACCACCGCGTCCACCCCGGAAACCACCGCGGTCACCGCCCTCGCCACCGCCGCGACCACCACCGCGACCACCGCGATCACCGCCACGGAAGCCACCACGATCGCCACCACGGCCGCCGCCGCGGCCACCGCGCATCTCCTGAGGATCTGAGTGCATGTGTCGCTGTTGACTGCGCACTTCTTGTTGTTGTTGTTGCTGTTGAGGGAAGTAAGAAAAAAATTAAACGTTGTCCCCGATGATGAGGCTACCGCTTTACTGCCAGTTTTAAAGGGAATAAGAAGCGTGTCACATAGAGAGGTTTAGAGAGAGAGAGAGAGAGAGAGAGAAGATTCGGATCGGAGAAGACTCAACGAGTTCTAAAAAGGACACCACATCATTCGGGGGCGGTTTCGAATCCATCGCACTAAACGCATTTTGTAACCGTTGAGCTACCGTGCCCCTACTTTTTTTTTTTGGACTCCTCGGTTAACGCCAAAGGGCGTGAGTCGATTACAAGTCCCCGTTGTGGGCAGTGTGTCTGAGAGCACAAGAGCCAAGCCTGGTGGTGCAATCGTCCGCCGCTGGCACCTCTCTGGTCCAGCCATCCGGCTTCATCCCCATTCCACACACTTCGTACAACGGAGTTGCGATGAGTGCCGAATCAACGAACAGTAGGAAAGATGAAGATTTAAAAAAGCCAGCGATAAAAGTATGTATAATGCAAATCAACCGTTTGTTTTCAGTTCGATCCTCTGTTTAGCACTCAAAGAAAAGGAGAAAAAAAAAGATGCCGCGTAGTTTTCAAGATCTAGCCGCTTAAAGGGCAGCTGCTACGGTGGCTTAGAAAAAAAAATGTTAGAGATTCCTTCCTTGACATTTTCCTCTTCGCCTCTCCGTCTTTTTGTGCGTGTGTGTATGTGTGTGTTCGTGCCCAAAAAGATGTCTTCTTTGCTGTTTTCCTCGCGATGAGCTACACTTGAAAAAACACTGCTACCGTCTTTCACAGTTGCCTATCTTACGTTTTTTTTTTCAATTACATGACGGACGGCGGGAGGAGAACAGAGAGTGAGAAAGACAGAGAGCCTGCTGTGCGCTCAGTCGGTTGACCAACAGCAATGACCGCTGTTCTTCTCACAAGAAAAAACAAAAACAAAACAAACGAGTGTTTCGTGCAACGGTTGTTCGTCCTGCCTGTTTACGTCCGGTTAGAGTCTTAAAGATTTCACTGCTTAAGTTTCATTTTTTCGTAATTAATGGAAATGGAAAGTAAAATAAAGAATAGCTAAGAGAAAAGTAAAACATGCGAAGGGAAAAAAAAAGAAGATGAGGCGAAGAAAACACTTACGACCCACTATACACCTCAATTTCGTTTGTGCTTCTTCTTTACTGCACGTGACGCGGGCGAAAAGACTTTTTTTCCGTGTGTTATGTTTTTGTTGTTGCCGTTCGCTTGAGGTGCACCACTACCTCCTCTCCGGCTTTAGTACGCTGGCTTGGTGCTTAGAAAAAAAAAAAGAAAAAAATTGCATGTAGAATCTCGCCTATCCCCAAACGAAGGGTCTTTTTTTCTGTTTTGGATTTTGCCGGAAACGAATCAATGAAGAAAGGGATGATAATCGGCACCACAGAATCAACCAAACAAAAAGGACCGCGAGGCTCCTCTGCGTGCAGTTCAACGCGCACCGCTTCCTGGTCTGGTACAAAACTGTGATGACGCGTACGTCGTCGTCGGCTGCTGCAATCACACTACTAGACGTGATCTAGCTTCGTGTACGGAGGCCGGTGACGGCACAGGCACATGGCAGCCGTGACGAAGGCAGCGACCAGCACGCCCACGCACAACGAGCCCAACGCGACGGCCGCAACCGCCGCACCGCTCATCCCAGACGACCGCAGCAGCCCCGCCGCACCGCCGTCGTCCGTGTCGGTCAGCCGTGCCGCCCGCCCCTGCGTCCCCGTCGCCGTCCCCGTCCCCGTCCCGCTGCACGACGCCGACACGCACACGCACTGCAGCGACACGCTGTTCAGCACGTAGCCCGGCTCGCACGCGTACGCCGGGCACCGGTTGCGGTAGTACTGGCACCCCGCAGACAGCAGCTGGTACGCCTCCCCCGCCTGGATCCCACCAGCCGGGCAGTTCATCAGCGCCTGGTACTTCGCGTCCAGGTAGCAGTACCCCTTCGACGTCGGCGGCGCAGCGCTCCACTGCACAAACCGCGCAAAGTCCGCCACCGGGCACGTGTTGTCCGGCGCGTCGTACGCAACCTGCCACGCGTTCATGCACTGCAGCTGCCAGTCCGGCTCCCACGCGAACTCGAAGCCCGTGTCGGGCGACTGCCCGGGGTGGCCACGCAGCACGCGCACGTAAAAGGTCTTGTCCGCCTCCTTCTCCAGCAGCTCCAGTACCAGCGCCTGCGAGAAGGGCGGCAGCAGACCATCGTCCGTCGTATCCTGCAGAGAGGCGGCGATGCGCGAGAGCGTCGTGTCGTGTGCGCTGTAGTGAAACAGCTTGTAGGTGCTTGTGCCGGTCAGCGCCGCATTGACCGCCGTGTAGATGTTGGTCACAAACTGCTGCAGAATCGGCTGCGCCGCGCTGCCCTGCTGGAGGCAGCGCACGTCACTGCGGTTGTAGCGGTACTGATTCGCGAAGAGCGCTCGCGCAGACTCGCCGAGAGCGTCCTTGTTTGCCTTCAGCAGCGGGTACTTGTCCAACTCGCCCACCGCATCCTTGGCAGCGGCAATATCGAAGAGCCTGCGAGCACAGTCGGAGCGAGTCTCGTAGTTGCTGCAGTAGCCTTCGCTGTACACCTCCTTCGCGATCGTGGCAAGAGTGCTGAAATCGGGGAAGTTCTTGTCGGTTACGGGGTTGCACACGCCGCGAACGCTGGGCTTGTCCAAGTTGTAAAAGAACTGGAACTGGGGGTAGTAGTTTGTGTAAAGCAGGTAGTCGTCGCTTTCCGGCATCGTGTGGATCGCAGGGTAGAGAGCGGTCAAGTTCGGGAAGAAGCCACGCAGAAACGCCTCTGCGCTCTGCAAGGTGCGCAGAACATCGGTCGACCGGCTGTAGGCGACGTCGAGGTCGTAATCCAGCGAGGGAAACATCGGCTCCGACACCACGGTGGTGTCCTCGTTGTACCGGTGGCGCAGGAAGCTGCCCGCTTTGTTCAGCATCTCGACACCAGCCCAGCTCAGGTACCCGCAGGGAGACTCGGTGCAGATCTGCGTTCTGTTGTAGTTCGGCTCCGCGGAGCGCGCGCCGTGGCGGTGAAGAACCTGCACCATGACCAGCTTGAGGTCTGGCGCAGCCATCACCACCGCCGGGAGGCACAGCAGCAGCACTGCCTGCACCACAACATGCAGCAGCTTCATTGCGGTAAAAGGAGGGAGGGGAGAGAATGAAGAAGAAAAGAAGAAAAGATCGCTGCGTCGCAAGGTGAAAGTAAAAGTCACGCTGAACACTGAGTAAAAGAAGAGATATTTCGACGCAGTCGACACAAAGCAAACAAATACGGTGCAGAAACGGGAAAAGACGGGAAAAACAAGGTAAAGGAGGGTAGAGGTCCACGTCTGCTTTGTCAGAGAGGACACAACACACAGCCGCTACACCATGCACCGCTGCAAGAAGTCCGGCCATGCGCGAAGAAGATCGCATACATCGCGGCGCACCACATGCACGGTGCTTAACAACAGCTGAGCGTCTCGCCTCCGTGCAGACACTCACCAAACAGCAAACCGATAACGCAATTACACAAAGAAGGGCGTCGCTCACTTTCCAGTTCACCAGCGCAACCGGTTTGAGCCTCCACAGGAGCACAAACACACGCACACCCAGGCCAAGCTTCCAGATAGCCTGATGCACTTCTCGCAAGCACAGCTGATGGCCATGATAAGATTAATTTTTTTTTTTCTGTGTACCCTATTTCACTAAATAAATAAACAGAAAGATAGTATTTATTCACGCAGGCAGAGAGGGCTTCTCTCCTGGAGTCTTACAATAGAAAAATTTCCCCAGTAAGGCGCGGCAGCGATACACCGGGTCATCGAAAGGCAGCCTGGTTGGCTTCTCTTGACGTCCCTGCAACGCACTGCCGCCTTGCTGCTACGTACCCGTTTCCTCCGTTTTTCTTTTTCTCACACGTTCGATGGCTTGTGCTACACGGCTTAGAGGACGCGGTCCACTTGCTCGTATCCCCGCTTCACTCCCGAGACGGCGGCAATGCGAGTTTTTTTTCTTTTTTTGCCTCGTCCAGGTACCGTTTCCAATTCACTTAACTCTGCGCCTCCGTGTGGCACATATCAGAAAAACAAAAAGAGGCATTATTCTAAACCAAAATAAGATAAGAAATTCTGCTTTTATCAAGGAGGGAATAAAATTAAAATAGAAAAACGTTGGGCCTCCTGCTTGAACGTGCGAGAGTCACCACAGTTGGCGTGGAATTCCCTCTTTCCAGCAGTGTTTGCCAGCTGACACGGCAATGCAAGGAGTACACAATAGAGAAGCTGACGCTCACCGCTTTGCGCCTCCAGTCCCGAATTTGGCTCGGGTACAATTTGCGGAAGCACCGATGCGCGTGCAGCTTCAAAGGAAAAAAAAAGGAATAAAAAAAAAAAGGATCGGCACTTGCGGCCGACACAGGATGCGATCCTGCTGATAGCTTAATAAACAGTGCACGCTATCACGTTAGCCAGCTCTCTCCAGCTTCGTGTACGGCGGCCGGTGACGGCACAAACACACGGCGCTCGTGACGAAGGCAGCGATCAGCACGCCCACGCACAGCGAGCCCAACGCGACGGCCGCAACCGCCGCGCCGCTCATCCCAGACGACCGCAGCAGCCCCGCCGCACCGCCGTCGTCCGTGTCGGTCAGCCGTGCCGCCCGCCCCTGCGTCCCCGTCGCCGTCGCCGTCCCCGTCCCCATCGCGCTGCACGACGCCGACACGCACACGCACTGCAGCGACACGCTGTTCAGCACGTAGCCCGGCTCGCACGCGTACGCCGGGCACCGGTTGCGGTAGTACTGGCACCCCGCAGACAGCGGCTGGTACGCCTCCCCCGCCTGGATCCCACCAGCCGGGCAGTTCATCAGCGCCTGGTACTTCGCGTCCAGGTAGCAGTACCCCTTCGACGTCGGCGGCGCAGCGCTCCACTGCACGAACCGCGCAAAGTCCGCCACCGGGCACGTGTTGTCCGGCGCGTCGTACGCAACCTGCCACGCGTTCATGCACTGCAGCTGCCAGTCCGGCTCCCACGCGAACTCGAAGCCCGTGTCGGGCGACTGCCCGGGGTGGCCACGCAGCACGCGCACGTAGAAGGTCTTGTCTGCCTCCTTCTCCAGCAGCTCCAGCACCAGCGCCTGCGAGAAGGGCGACAACAAACCGTCGTTTGTGGAGTCCTGCAGAGAGCACGAAATGCGAATCAGTGTCGTGTCGTGTGCGCTGTAGTGGTACAGCTTGTAGCTGCTTGTGCCGGTCCGCACCGCATTGATCGCCGTGTAGATGTTGGCCACAAACTGCTGCACGATCGGCTGCCCGGAGCTGCCCTGCTGGAGACAGCGCACGTCACTGCGGTTGTAGGCGTACTGTCGGCTGTAGTGAGTGCGGGCGATGTCCGCGAGGGCGTCGCGGTTCGCCTTCAGCAGCGGGTACTTGTCCAACTCACCCAGTGCCTCCACCTGCATTGCGATGTCGAAGAGAGAGAAGGCGCAGTTGCAGCGGCGGTCAAAGCGGCTGCAGTACGCCTCGCTGTGCACCTCCTTTCCCATCTCAGTCAGCGTGGTGAAATCAGGAAAGTTCCTGTCCGTGGCGGGGTTGCACACCGACAGCAGCCCAGCGTAGTCGAGGTTGTAGTAGAACTGGTACTGCGGCGCGTAGTTCGTGTAAAGCAGGTAGTCGTCCTTCTCCGGCATCGTGTGGATGGCAGGGTAGAGAGCCGTCAAGTTCGGGAAGAAGCCGCGCAGAAATGCCTCCCCGCTCTGCAGAGTGCGTAGCATGTCGGTCGAGCGGCTGTACACGACGTCGAGGTCGTAGTTGGGCGAAGGGAACATCGGCTCCGACACCACGGTGGTGTCCTCGTTGTACCGGCGGCGCAGGAAGGTGGCCGTCTTGTTCAGCATCTCGAAGCCGGGCCACGTCATGTAGCCGCAGGGTGTGGAACCGCAGATCTGCGTTCTGTTGTAGCTCACCTCCGCCGTGCGCGCACCGTGGCGGTGAAGAACCTGCACCATGACCAGCTTGAGGTCTGGCGCCGCCATCACCACCGCCGGGAGGCACAGCAGCAGCACCACCTGCACCACAACATGCAGCAGCTTCATCGCGGCAGAGTGAGAGAGGGAGGGGAGAGAATGTGCGTTGAGTGTGGAAAGAATAAAGCTTTTTTTTTTTCTTTTAAGGTGGTAGTGAATGTAATTTTTTTATTTAGATCGTCTTTCTAGCTGATAAGAGAAGGTGCTGTGGTGAAGGCACAAAAACACTTTTTTCATGCGCTGGCTTTCGTGGTGGTGATGGTAGGGTGTGTTGTGGAACAGTAGAGGAGAAGAAAGGATTAAAAAAGCGGGAGTTGACGCTGCACTCTTAAAGACCATTTGTTTGTTTTTCTTCTCATTTTCAGAACTTTCACCACACCCCTCGATCATGTAGTTTGCTTCAAGCAATTCTTACCTACCTGCCTGCAAGGAGAAGAGGACTATCCGTTGCTCCGCACTCCATCCACGAGGCAGGCAAGAAGAGAAAGTAGGACAGCTGCACTCGTTGTTAAAGCAGAAGACCGTCATCAATAACCGCTTTTCGACGCCACCGCGTCCTGCTGCCTGGGACACCCCCCTGTTTTTTTTTTTTCATTGATTCCTGCTTAAACTGTGAAAAAAGCGCTTTGCTAGATTTTGAGTTTACTTCGACATGCATCAGTGCCTGTCTTCACCTGTGAGAGGGTGTGTGAATGTGTAAGTCTGTGTCTTTGTGTGTGATCTCAAAACGAAAACACCACGTCGCTGCCGGAGCTGCTCGACTCATCCCCCACACTCACCACGTCCACGTCAACCTCGTCCACGTCCACCGTCGCCGGTTGCGCCGCCGCCGCCTTCGGAGGTGCCGCCGGTGTGCTGGCTGCAGCCGTCGCAGCCCCCGCCGCGGCACCCATCACAAACACCGTGCGCGGCGCGCCGGAGCCGCGTGGGGTGGCCGTAAGGGTGCCCACCACGATGCGACCATCCGCATGCGGTGACGCTGGTGCCTGCTCCACGTGCTGATGCGGCGGTGGGGCAGCGGACTCGGGTGACGGCGAGCGGGCCCGCTTCTGCGCTCGTGACGAGCGCTGCTGAGGAAAGTTGGTGGCGGTGCTAGTTAGCGGCGCAGACACAATCATCTCCTCCGCCTCCCACTGCTGCTGCTGCCCCGTCGCTCCACGTGGCGCGACGAGAGGACGGGGCGACGGCGTCTGAGGGCTCGGAGACGGTGCTGGCGCCACACGATCACTCACGCCACTGTCGGTGTGGGGTGTGGTCCCCGTCGTGCGCTCCTCACGTGCGCGCCGCTGCCGCTCACGCTCGATGGTGGCGGAGAGCGACTGCGGGGCAACCACGTCCACCGCAAGTCCGCTGTCATCCTCGGCGTGAAAATTTTCTCCGCGGGTGCCGAGCGCTGGCCGGCGACGCCCCGCTGTCCCCAGCACGTCCTCAGCCTCCAGACGGAGTCGCTGGGAGCGTCTGGCCGGGGCGTCGGCGCTGTTCGCTGCCGGGTCAGGAAGGAGGTACATGCGGGGCCGCTTCATGTGGTCGAGATCCTCAAAGCGGATGCGCTGCTTCAGGTAGGCGCCGACCTGCAGCGTGTCCACGCCATCGCCGCGCACGAGCACCGAGTCGTGCAGGCCGCAGTCCACAAAGGCGCCGAACATCGTCACGCTCTGCACCACACCGGAGAGGATCTCGCCCTTGCGCAGGTCCTTCACGTCGTGCACCTCGCGGCGCAGCAGTCCGGCGTGTGGGAGGGAGGCGCGGGGGTCGAGGCCGGGGTGGAGCAGCTCTCGCATCACCAGCTCCAGCGTCTCAACAGTACAAGAGAGTTGCTGCGAAGCCAACGCGGCAAATTGTGCCGGCGAGAGCTGCTGCAGCGCTCGTGCAACCGCCTGTCGTGTCTGGGCGTCACCAACACCGGCCTCACTCTGACCTTTCTCGGCACTTGCTGTAGACGGTAGAGACCCGGTGTCGGCGAGCTGCCCGGTCGCGTACAGCTTCACCAAGCGGCGGACGAGGGGGTAAGATTCGGGGTGGATGTTCGTGTTGTCCAGCGGCTCCGGCGAGTTGGGGAAGCGGAAAAAGCCGGCGATCTGCTCGTACACGCTCTCCGTCATGGCCGGCACTCGCCGCAGATCTTCACGGCTGTGCAGCTTCTTGGTGTGTCGTGCCAGAACAATCTGGTCGACGATGCGCTTCTGGATGCCCGGCACCTTCTCCATGACGTAGCGGTTCGCGCTCACGGCGTTGATGCCCACCTTGGCGACGCACGACTCCAGCACGTAGCCCAGCTCTCGCATCAACTCCTTCTCGTTCACGTCGTGCTGATACATGCCGATGCCCATGCTCCGCACCGGAATCTTCACCAGCTCGCTCAGGGGGTCGAGGACGCGGCGGCCGATGCTGACGGCACCGCGGTACAGCGCGCTCAGCGTGGGAAACTCCTCCTTGGCGATGTCAGAGACGGAGTACACGCTCGCCCCGGACTCACTCACAACGGCGAACTCCACATCCTGCCAGCGACGCTTCTTGATGAGATCGGCCACCAGCTCCGACGTCTCTGCCGAGGCGGTGCCATTGCCAATCACAATCTTGTTCAGCTTCCGCGTCTCGACGACCTCGGTGACGTACTGGCGCATCTTCGCCTCGTCCATCAAGGTGCAGGTGAAGAAATTCTCCACCCCGCCGTACTCATCCAGCACGACACACTTGACACCGTGAGTGTGGCCGGGGTCCATGGCAAGCACACGAGAGTGCGACAGCGGCCGCTGCAGCAGCATGTGATGCAGGTTGTGAGCAAAGACGGCGATCGCCTCCTGCTCGGCGCTCTTCTTCAAATCACGCCGTGTGGCGGTGCACGACTGCTTCAGCAGGTAGTCGTAGGCCCCCTGCAATCCGGACCGGAGCAGGTCGCGGCAGTAGCTGGCATCCGGCAATACCCTGCGCAGCCCCGCACCAGCAGAGGAGCCGCCCGAGGGAGTTCCCGGCGAAGGCAGCAGGTGCGCGATGTCGGGAAACTCAACCTGTGCGGTGTGCATGAACACCCCGTGGCTCTTCGGCCCTGTGATCGTCTCCACCTGCAACACCCCCTTCGCCTCGCCACGCTGGAGGGCCAGCAAGACGTGTGCGCGGATGTGGTTCACCGACCACGACTTGCCGTCGTAGTACTTGAAGTGCCGCTTCAGGTGCTCGAAGTTCTCCTCCTGCATCTCCTTCGCCACCCTCTTGCGCGGCTTCTGCACCATCGTGCTGGCGAGGCGCATCGTCTGGCGGCAGTAGTCGCCAAGGCGACGCCGCAGCTCCTCGCTGCGCTGTACGTCCTCAGCGACAATCGCCACAAGCAGGCGCTCGCCGTCCTCGACGCGACTGAGTGCGGCGCGTAGGTCACGCAGCAGCGCCATGCACTGCTCCTCCTCCGGGTTGACGTGGAGGAGGGCGAAGGCGTACTTGCCAAGCCCCTCCGCACGGCCCCGCGAAGCCAGACTCGTACGACGCTCCTTGTAGGGCTCCCAGGCGTCCTCCAGCTGGCTGACGTGCGCCATCGACTCGAGAGCAGCCCGTAGAGCGGGGGTGAGCAGCCCACGGCTTTCCAAGCTGCTCAACATGAACTGTCGCCGTCGGTGCACCTCCTTCACCTCCTTCGCGGTCTCCAGCACCTGCCGCAGCTGCGTCTCGTCCATGCGGCCCGTCTCGCCCTGCCGGTAGCGCGCGAGAAATGGCACAGTAGCTCCCTCCTTCGCCTGCGCGAGAACGAAGCGCACCGAGTAGAGGGGACAGCCCAAACGCGCGCTCGTCTGCGCACACACGTCGTCGAGGGCAAGCTCGTAGCGTCCACTATAGACCTCGGCATCCTGCGCCGCATCGGCGTCGTCGTCGCCGTCGTTGTCGGAGGTGACCTTCTCCGTGCCGGCAAAGGGGTGGTCAACCTGGCTGGCCGGGAGCCTCTGCGCTGAGCCGTCCGCCCCAGCAGTCGCAGCAGCAGCAGCCGCAGTGGTTTTCCGCGACTGCCGCCGTGGATTCTTGTGTGCGCTTGACTCGCTTGCCCGCTTCGCCGCCGTGCGGGGTGCCTTCCGCGCAGCCTTTACACTAGCAGCTTTACCTCCTGGCGCTGCACCGGAGCCCGGCGGTCGACCACGGCGCGGCCGCTGCGGTGCGTCGGCGTTCAGCTCCATGTGCGCTGTTGTTTTGTCCTGCGGGTCTGTTGGAGAGCGACGGCGCGGTCCACCACCACGACAGACGTAGGTGCCGTGAAGACCACCGCACGTGTGAGAGGAGTAGGCAGCCGCCGACGTGTGCAGCGCCGCGTCAACAGCGACGGGGCGGGAGCAGGCACAGGTGGCAAGGTAGAGGCTCGATAGCGGTCGAAGAGCACCGGCAGGGGCAGTGGCGCGGCTGCAGGAGAGCGCGCAGACCTCCACAAACACAGCTCGCTGAGCGCGACGCTCAAGGCAGCTAAGCGCTGAAGTGTTTCTGCAGGAAGCTGAGCGAGCGGCAACAGACGACAGGGGACTGCGCAGCACGAGCGGGTGTTGAGAGAAACACGCGGGCCGTGATGTCCGTGAGAGTGCTAAAGCGCTCGCTGAGCAGCGTGGAGAAAAAAAAGAGCGAAGGAGGCGCTGCGACGTGGCACCGCAGCTCCACTGCATCATGAAGTCCCTCTCAGCCTCTACTGTCTCCACCCACCGCTTCCCCTCTTCTTCAAGTTTCTCCGACTTCGAAAAAGCGGCCCACTATCGAGGTCCCTTCACCCAGAAGCGGAAAGGCAGGGAACGGAAAGACTGGGGAAAAAAGACCCACAGCGAGACTCCGTGTGGACAGCTTTTACGCCTCTCTTTTAAATTCAGCGGTACCAACAAAAAACAATAAGAGTAGCAAGTGAGTGAAATATAAAAGGCACAAAGCGAAAGAAAAAAAATGTTGTTAAGCGAAGGGGCTTTCTGATTAATCGAGTGTATTTTTTTTCTTTTTGGGGTTTACGTTGATGCCTCGCGTGTTTATTCCTTCTGATGTATGCCTGATATCCCTCCCTTTTTTTCTCTCTTGCGCTTTGGTTCAAACTTCCGAGAAACACTTATGAGCGGCGGTGGTGTACAGTGGTAAAAAACACTATGCCTTCGGCGCCGACAAAGAAATAAAAGAAACGCGAAACGTGCAAGAGAAAAAGTGTGTATGTGTGCTGTAAAGAATGAGGTGGATACGCGGTTGAAGAAAAAAAGCAGCCGCCTGGTATAGAAGAAAATAAAAGGACGAGGCAGAGTGGATACACTCAGGGCTTTTTTAAATCTTATTCTTTGTAGATATAGAAACCGCCTTCGTAGTCTCCACACGCGCACATTTATTTGCACACGGAGAGGTATAGAGACTCTGTGTGGCTGCCTCGGTGTGCACAGCCGTTTAAGGTTTTCCTGTGTGGGGGTGGCAGCGCTGCGAGCTGCACACTAAAACGCGTACAAAGAGACGGCAGATAATAATAAAAAAAGAAGGAACGTGCAAAGACGAGGAGGAGACGTAAAGCATGGAAAGGAAGCACGCGGGTTCTAGGAAGAAGAAGAAAAGACACAGAAGCCTCCCAGTGGCGATCAGACAGAAGAGAGGAGCAGTCAAGTGGAATCCATCCACGCAAGAGACAAACAAAGCGCAGCGTCAACCGAGCAATTTGCTTGCTTCAAAATTTCGCCGACGTTGCCAAATTATCACATCAGCGACACCTCGGAAGATGCACAACAAACTTACGAAGCCGATCAGAAAATTGAGAAAAACAAATGTAGAAGCGCACGCCTTTAATAATCGAAAAGGTAGCGACGACGTGAGGCTGCGTGTTGAGGGCCATTTAACCCTTTAAGCATGTCTTTCTTCACACCACCTCGCAGCGAGCCATCGCAATCGCAGGGACACGACACAGCTTTTTAGAGCCTTTTATTTTGCCACTTGTTTTTTTTCAGTCGTGCATCTGCTTCTTCTTTGTTTGAGTAATAATATCGTTAGTTACTGGTAGTTAAGTGCTTTGCGCTGTGCAGCGACGGTGTCGCAGGTTGTGGCTCCCTTCTGCGTGTATTAGACGAGGCACCACTAAGGTCCCTCGTGCCTTCATCATAGTTTCTCACGCACATATCTACACCCACACCTGCGACGACATCGCTAAAAAACGAGTAAACTACAATAGAGAAACAAGGGAAAAAAAAACACTGACAGGAGCAGAGGAGAATGAAGGGCTGCATTGTGCATCTTCACGCCTTCACCTCCTCCCCCCAAATTACATTAACATCTGTCTGTGCCGACTGTGCGCACCTCACTCACATGCTCTTTAAAGAAAAAGTCGACTGCACCACACAGTAAAGCGAGCGACAGCAAGAGAGAGAGAAAAAAAGAGAGAGAGCGCGCCTGCGTTCTAGGAAGCAAAGAGCATATAAGAGAGGTGCGAGAGGGAAGCAGAAAGTAATTTCTGCCCTTTGCAAAGTGGCCTTGGAGTGACGAGAGGGCTCAACTTGGATTGCCCCGCAAAACATCACCGCAGCCAACTCCTCTCGCAAGCCTCTCTTGTTCAACGACGCTGCCCCCCTGTGTTCAACATGGTGACAGCGTCGAAAAAACAACACGACGCAATGCTGCCGGAACCTGCCCCAGGTGTACCTCCTCACGTGGAGAAACAAGAAGAGAGACTCAAGTGTTTTCTTTTTAGATACATGCACAAAGTCCTCCACTGCGCAAGTCAACGTGGCAGTATCCCCCACGTGATGATGCACACCCAGCTCAAAGCTCCTGCTCCTCTGTTTTTTAAATTTGTTCTACATTTTTTCTCCTGTCTCCGCAGCAAGGACTTTCCGGCACCAGCGCCTCTTTATCCTTCCTACTTTTCCTCCGCTTCAGAAAAAAGGAGGGCTGAAACAGGCGCATTCTCTCTCTCTCTTTCTTTTTTTCTCATGCTTTCTAGATGATAACAACTAGAACTATTAGAAATATAAAACAGAATTAAGTGTCAACAGGGTGGGAAAGAAGAAGAAGAAAAAAGGGCACACTGGGGTGGAAAATAACAAACAAGTAAACTCATCGGTCTTCACTGATACCAGAAAAGAAAAGAAATGGGGAAGAAAGATGAAGGAAAAAGAGAGAGGAGCGGGGGGGTGTTGTACCTCCTTCAGGTGGACAGCAGACAATCTCATTGATGCGCTGCGGCACCTCCTCTGGTTGCTTTCCTTTGCACCTTATCCACAAAGACAAATAGAGCAAATCAAAATGTAAAAAAAAAGGAAAAGCGCAGCACCTGAACAGGTTAAAGACAGCAACTTCAATGTTTTTATATATTTTCTTCTGCACATGCCTTTTTTTTTCTTGTGTCTTAAAGGAGGATGCTGTATATCCGTACCGCGACTGCAACGTCGCCCAGCGTAGAAATTCTACACCGGCGCGTTGGTTTTCTTTGCGGTGAGTGCGTCAGGCTGCACAGACAACCACACACACATACGCACACGAACATACATAATTTTGGTAACAGGAAAAAAAAACATTTGCTAAGGAAAACGCGCGGAAAAGGTTTTTTTTCCGCTTTTATAGCGAGTCAATATCAAGAGGAGGAAAACCGAAAGAGAAGCAGTAGATCTTGTGTGTTATGTTAATATTTGCTTTACAACCGTACGTGTAGGTGCATGTGCATACACGTGACAACAACACTGTCCATTCAGATTTATTCTCCTCCTCTCTTTTTTGGCTATGATATTGCCGCCTACTAAGCGAAAGCGTGCCAGCATGACCAGATAGGACGTTTAAAAGAAAAAAAAGGAAGCTGCGTCTCATTGAGACTCGTTGAAGCAAACAATAAATAAAACAGTGGAGAAAAAAAGAAACACACGAGGAGAAAAATGACAAGAAAGGAGCAAAAGAGAGGGACAATTGAAAATAGGAAAAGGAAAAAAAAGCCACAGAGGCGTTTAATGCGGACGGCTGGGTTACCAAATAGAGGCCGTAAGAGCAGATGCAGCAAGCATGAACGAGATGGGTGTGGCGATACCGACCCTGGAGAAGACTCGCAGGAAAGCAGTAAAGAAAAGAGACAAGTAAACAATACAACAAGTGAAACAGAAGATTTGACAAAAAAAAACTGATGAAAAAAAAAGCGCTTCGGTCTCGTTCGAGGCGTATGGTGTAGCATTCACCCACTCTTCTTCCTCTCCCAGCACACGCATTAAGCAAACGTCCCACCTATTTGCCAGCCAACTCCAAACGTGAAGAGAGGGCTGAAGGGGCGTCCACGACCGAGAGAAGAGAGAAACGAACCACGAAGTGTCGAATTTAGGTCAGAAACTCGCCTTTATGTAAGCTGTCTGCTTTATTTTGCTGTTGTTTGCCTCATCTTTAGGATGCCGAGAAGAAGAAAAAGGGCGTTTCTCCCCGTGTTCATTCCCCTACATCTATTTCTCACCATGTTTTTTTTAAGAAAAAGAAGAAGTACCTCGCCCCTTGTTAGAGGCCGAGAACGATGGCCAGCTGCAGCAGCGAGCCCACGGAGCAGCCCATAAGCAGGCACACACCGGTCAGCTGACCGGCACTGGCGCGCTCGGCATCGGTCGACAAGCCAGGTGTCTCAGGGCTGTACACCATCGACAGCGTGCCGATGAAGCCGTTCGTGATGCCCATGAAGATGCTGAACACGTACGGGGCCGCCTGCGAGGGGATGACGTGCTTGGCGCACAGCACGAGCAGCGGGATGAAGATGATGCGGACGAGGGAGCCGATGAGAACGTACTTGCGTGGCGGCCACAGGCGCTTCCACATGGAGAGCAGGCGACCGAAGAGATCACCGAAGTTGTAGACCGCCATCACGAGAGTCGTGTACCAGTTGTCCGCCGAGTCCACGGCGATCATGACTCCGGGGTACATGAGGTAGGTCACCGTGAAGGTCATGAAGCAGGCCACCATCATGGGCCAAATCTTCTTCACAATGGGCCACAGCCGCACCTCCTGCAGCATCTCAGCGCTCGTGACACCAGGCACCGCCTGCAGCTCCTCCTCACTATCCGTGCTGCCCTCCAGCTTCTTGCTCTGGGGCGACGCTTCGCCTTGGATCTGCACCTCGCCAATCGCAGGCTCGTTCGCAATGCCGTCGACCGGCGCCACTGCCTCGCTCGCGGTGCCGGTAGCCTTGGCCGGGTTCTCGACGGCGTCGGGGTGCGTCGGCCCGCTCTCCCGCAGCGCCTCCAGCCGGTGTGGGTCCTCGTTGACGTCGGTGTAGATGTTCGCAAAGGCGCTGCGATCGGAGCGGAACTCGGCCACGTAGCGCCGCGCGAACGAGTTGAAGAGCAGCAGCATGACGCACAGACCCGCCACGAAGATGATGCCGAGAGACACGGCGAAGTAGATGATCGACTGGGTGAGGATCGAGCTGTAGGTGTTCTCCATCGCAGCCAGCAGGATAATTTGCAGCAGCGACACAATCACGCCAGACGTCGGCACGCCGATCATGACGCCGGTCAGGTACTTGGGCGGGAACGGGCCGTAGAGGGCGTAGCACGTGTTTTCAAAGTACGCGCGGCCGACACCGCCAATAAAGGCGGCGACCATCAGCCCCGCCATGGCACCGGTCTCGGAGCGGCAGGTGTGCGGCATAATGACCACCATGAGCAGCTCCACCAGCATCAGCATCGTCGACGCCTCCAGACGAAAGACGAGCGAGAAGCGCTGAAAGAAGCGGGTGAGGTTCGTCGGCTCCATCAGCGTCTGCGTGACCTGCGTGACGACCGTGTAGAAGGTTAGTACGTTGGTCCAGAAGTGCGGGTTGGTGGGGACGGCATCCTCGCTGCGGCCAATGTACTGGAAGTAGTTCAGCATAAAGCTCGGCGCGGAGTTGACCGCGTTGAGCCCCATGATCATGCTGATACCCACCAGCACGCTCGTCACAAAGACGAAGAAGTCGCTGAACCCATGGAAGGAAAGGAAGGTCATCGTGGCAACTTTTGTTTCAGGGGAAAGGTGAAAGATATGCTTACGTGTTTACTTGTGCACTGGGTGTTTAGGGTGAGCACCGCAGATGCGCAGTAGCTAACGAAATCAACGTGTAAGCCTGAGATCGACAGAGAGAGGGAGCTCAATACGTCAGAATGAAAGAAAGGCGAAGGAGAGGCTAAGGAAAACAAGAGAAAAACAGCTTTGAAAGCAGTATCGAACTTGTTTTTTTGCTGTTGAGAAGGTGCTAGCTAGCTCTTGTCACCGGTGCAGCAGAAAAGACAAAACGCACAAGAGAAACGTTCAGCCGATGCACAAATAATAAAGAAAAAAAAGGTGAACCGTGTTATGTGCGTGCGGTGCGCACGGTGGGCGGAATCGGAGGGAAGAAAATCGAAGCGGTAAAAAGTAAAGCACCAGTACCAGAGCAATTCTCCTCGCGTTCATTGCGTGCGCTCGTATAGAGTGTATCTCGTTCTCTTCGACACTCCGCAGAGCCGCACAACTCACGACAGTTACGACTGCTGCGAGGTTGGAAAGGAATCGTGCACTAACGGGAAGTTAGGAGTCCCGCTGCCCCGACACCAAGCGTGGTTGAGGCAAAGCGCACACGTTTTCTTCTTTAGTCGGCCTGTACCGCGAGCCGCCTGCACTGCGTCCGCGTCACCTCATCGTCACATCGGGACTTTCCGCACCGATGTCGCCTCCTTTGCTACGCTCTCAGCACCTCAAAATTTCCCTTCATTCTTTTTTCTTTTTTTGTAGCAATGCGCAGCCCACAGTTGGAACGGGCGAGCGCTAAGAAAAGTGCTCCGTATGTACGCTACGGCATCAGCGCGAGTCCAAGAAGACATGGGTGGCGGCGGGCAACAAAGAAGAGAAAGAGAGGGGCCTCCGTTAAGAAGGGGGTAAAAAGAAAGAAAAAAAGGCGTGCAGGCAGCACTGCGAAGAGCACGTCGAGTCCGCAGCGCCTTGATCCCATCCTCGTCCACTCCGGCGAACACGGGAAGCCAAGCGCACGGAGGGAGTTTGGATGGACCGCTCTCGCACTCGTTACCGAAGCTGAGACATCAACGGAGAGCAGGGAGCTGTGCAGCTCGCGCGCACTTCGGGTGCTGCACGCCAAAAAAAAAAAAAAGTGAGAGGCCCTTCCGATCTATTCTTTCCAGCCCGTAAAGCCATGATTGAAGCAGGTGAGGCAGCGTGCTCGCCGCAGTGCGCAGGCAAACGGAAGCACGGATTCCTGGATAGGATCCCAAAAAGGCAGCAGCTGCAAGACAGGCACGCTGATCTCAACATTAGTGTAAAAGAAAACAGAAAAAAAAGGTCTTCAGGACAGCATAGACGCGTAGAGAGGAAGTACAAGCGTGGTTCTCTTCTCCTTAGGCAGGGTGGGCGAACCCATGGCCCGCCAATGCTAAACAACACATCAAAATAATAGATAAAAATATGTTCTTTTTTTTTTTTTCTTTCTTTGCGCTGGCGCATCAAGATGCAAGTACGAGCAGCACGCGCGGTGGTCTAGAAAACAAAAAGCTAGTCTTCTGGAGATGCCTTACTTATTGAGATCGACCTCTCTGCGCATGTGCTGCTCGATCCCGCTCTGCTCCCCCTCCGCCCCTGTACACTCACACACAAATACACACATATATATATAAACTACGCCAGGTGAGGGGGGAGCAGTAGGCGCCAGCCCGTAAACGTATTATTATTTATAGATAAAGCAAGTAAACAATAACATGGGATGAGCACAGCCCATGCGTGTCGCTGTGAACACGCCACGAGCGACAAAAGGAAAAAAGAACCAGCATCCGAGGAGAAGCGTGAGAAGGTTCCGCTCCTGTCAAGACGGCCCCCTTAGCACGCTTCACCAAACGTGCGGCTCTCCTTCCTCTGTCTCACCCTTCGACCACGCCCTCGCAGGCTTCTTTGCTAATAGACTGCGGGGACGGGCCACGAAGATGCAACAGAAAGCCCCTTAAGAGCCGCTGTTCTCTCCACTTCTTTCTTTTGACTCGAATAGATAAAAATAGTTTGAAACGATGGCGCTCACGAGAATATCAGAAATAAAGTGCGCCGTCTTCGCGTGCTGCCCTGTCGGGCATTACACAACAAAAACGACGTTTAAGTATAGGCGAACGCCGCTCTCTGAGAAGGAGTTGGAGGGGGAAGGGAGAAGTTTTTGTCCACCGGTGGAGCGGCATGCACAACAGGTAACCTGCGCGCGCGCTCCTGTTCAACTCGCTGACACGGCGGCAAAGCAACCGCCCCCTCGCCCACGCCATCCGCCTGGCTTCGGCGGCTCCTGTCTATCAGACCACGGCATCGCCCCCCACACTACAGCCGCCAGTGTAGGCCAAGCACACACACACCCATCGAGAAAAATAAAAAGAAAAGTAAAAGCAATGGCTCTGGTCAGAGCGTTGCGGTTGGCCGGCGCCGCCCTCTGTGCCGTCCTCGCGCCTACGCAAACGGGATCACGAGCGCCAGCTGGAGCAGCGAGCCCACGGCACACCCGATGAGCAGGCACGCACCCGTCACCTGCCCAGCCATGGCACGCTCCCCGTCCGTCGTGAGGCTTGGTGTGTCGGGGCTGTACACCATCGACAGTGTCCCGATGAACCCGTTCGACAGGCCCAGCATCGCAGTGAAGATGTAGGCGGGCACCTGCGTGGGAATCTTGTGCAACCCGCAGAGAACGATGAGCGGAACGAGAAGCAGCCGCAACATGGAGCCGTATAAAATGGCGTTGCGCGGCGGCCACAGACGCTTCCACATGGAGACGATACGTCCAATCAGGTCCGCAAAGTTGTACACCGTCATTACCAACGTCGTATACCATGCGTTCGACCTGTCGACAGCAATCATGACGCCTGGGTAGATCAGGTACGTGGTGCCGAAAGTGAGGAGGCACGTCACCATCATTGGCCAGATCTTTTTGATCACCGGCCACAGCTTCACGTCCTGCAGCAGCTCCGCCGTGGTCAGCCCGGTATCGTCCTCCACCTCCCCCACCAGCTCGCCCTTGGTGGCACATGGCGTCCCGGCGCTCGTCGGCTCGCCGCTGGAAGCCTTGCCGTCTCCCGCCGAGACCGAGCAAGTGCCGCGCTTTTGGCGCGCCTCAATGTCCTCACGCGTCGTGGCCTGGCGGTCATCGAACAGCACGTCGTCCTGAATGTGGTCGTTAAGTCGGTCTTGCGCCGAGTGCAGCTCCTGTTCTTCGTCAGAGGACGAGTGAGCGAGATAGCGCTTGTGGCCTCCCTCAGCAGAGTCTCGTGCAGCAGAGTTGCGGTCAGACAGATCGCTGGTCGCCTTGCGGCGGCGGTAGATGTTGGCCCACGGGCTCCGGTGCGAGCGGAACTCAGCGATGTACTGCCGCGCGTACGGGTTGTACAGCAGCGTGCACAGCAGCAGGCCAGAGACGAAGATGATCCCGAGAGCCATGCAGAAGTAGATCAGCGACTGCGTAAGCACTGCGCTGTACGTGTTTGGCATGCTGGCGAGAAGAATGATCTGCACAATCGACAGCACCGCACCCGAGAGAGCAGAACCCACGAGCATGCCAGAGAGCATGATGGGTGGACAAGGGCCGAACATCGCGTAGCCCGTGTTCTCAAAGTACGCGCGAGCCGCACCACCGAGGTAGGCAACGATCATCAGCGCAGCAATCGCGCTGTACTCGGAGACGTGCGTCTGCGGCATGATCAAGATCACAAGCAGCTCGAGGATCATCACGGCGACGCTCACCTCCAGGCGGAACAGAAGCGAGAAGCGGCACATGAAGGAGGTGAGGTTGGTCGGCTCGTGCACGGCCTGCGCCACGAGCGTCACAACCGTGTAGAAGTTCAGGATCTGCTTCCAGAACAGTGGGGAGCGCGGCTCCGTGCTTTCGCTTCCACCGAGGTACTTATAGTAGTCCAACATGAAACTCGGAGCGCTGTTGATGGCATTGATACCCATAACCATGGTCAGTCCCACCATCAAGCTCGTGCCGATCATGGCCAGCCGAGGCAGCTTCGACGACTCGGTCATCTTGACGTGCACGTCCAGAGAGCGCTTGGCAACAAGTGAGAAAAGGTGCGGCGAAAAAAAGAGAGGAAGGGAAAAAGGGAAGGTGTCTTAACGATTAAGCAGAGCCGCGGTTGACTGCGGCGAGCTGGGGAAAGGAAGCGAAGAGAAGAGAGGAGACGACAGGACAGGAAAAGATGGACAGGCGAGCGAGACAGAGAAGGGTACAAAAAAAAAGTTGAGAAGCTGCAGCACAGCAAAGCCATAGGTTCCATCAACCGACACACCACAGCTGCTATTTGTTTACGAGGCCGCCACACTGCGTGCCCTGCACAACCGTTCACGCCAGCATCCTTGCCGTCCAAGTGAGCGCAGCCCATTATACCCCATCACGATGTAGGGCAGCCGCAGCAAACGGCACACGAGCGCGTCTCGACTCCTCGTTAAGTACTGTACATTTTTAATGTACATCAAAGCAGGCAACACTGTCCCACAAAGCATCAGCAGACACACTAGCCAGAGCACCAGCACACACACACCACCGCGGCCCGCCACGCCGCTCTCACTTGGGCAGGCACCTCGCCAAGTGCTGTCGAACAGCCCAAAACACGCGTCGCACCTCCGCGTCGTCGTAGTACGCTGTCTGGTCCGTGAAGCTGGGGAAGCTGAAAGCGCTGTTCACACGCTCCATCGACAGCAGCAGCTCGCGCTCCGCCGCAGGGTCCTTCACGGAGGGCCCAAAGCGGACGTCCACAGGCAGAATCGGCAGAAAGTGGTACTTCATCGTTTGCCCAAGCACGCGCAGCGGCTGCAGCGGCATCGACTGAATCACCCACGGGCGGAACTCAATCACGCTGCGGCATCCTTGCGGCTCCCGCTCCATCCACATCGCGTGCCCGATCCCCAGCCCGTGCATGCCCACCACCACATCTGCGAAGCGGCCAAGGTGGTACTGCTGCGCAGCCGACAGCCTCTCCATGTACACCTCCTCCACATGAAACCCGAACTCACGCAGCCACGCCGCATACTGCGTCGCGTTCCCGATCAGCCGCGTCGTGCGGTGGATGAACAGGGCCCGCGGTCGGTATGGCGGCGCCGGCAGGGTCGCGGTGGCTCCCGGCGAGGCTGCCGGGATGTGCTCCACCGGCCAGAAGCGCGCCGCCCACGACGCCGAGTGGGCCAACCGCAGCGCCTCCATCGCACGCACGCTTCGCGGCTCGGCGTACGCTGGAGCACCAAACTGGCGCGCCGCCCAGTCCTGCACACCGTAGTACACACGCACATCCATGAAGGGGTGGTTGTGCGTCGTGACGAGCAGCCCGTCGCAGAAGCATACTGCAGCCGCAGCGTTCGTGCCTGGTGCTTGCGGCTGCCGCGCCTCACGCCCCACGCAGTAACGCGAGTCCGGGCGGAAGAGAAAAGAAGTGTTGTACGGCGACGCGGTGCGCAGCAGCGGCGACGAGAAGGCGTTGGCCAGCGCGGCGCTGAACTCCATCTTTGACGCCTGGTCGCCGCGGCGGTCTACCCAGTCAGTGGCCATGCTGTGCATCATCACGGTCTGCGTCGGGATCTCCGCCAGCACGCCTCCCTCCATCGTGTGGAAGGCGCCGTACAGCGTCTCTAAGGCGTCCGTCACAAGGTGGAAGAAGTGCGTCGCGATCCAGTACCCGCTCAGCAGAAGACCCATTGCAGGCACAACGTGCAGCCCAGCGGACACCGTCGACTCCGCCGCACTACGCAGCAGCGCATCGCTCAGCGGGAGCACCGTCAGCCGCTCCGCCTCAAAGACGGCCGTCCCGCCAGCCGCGATGCGCTCGCGCGGGAGGTACAGCGCACCGCCGGCCAGGCAGAACGGGCTCCCCACCGCCGTGTACGTCGCATTCGCCAGAAAGTTCGGCGCAATCGTGAGGTTGAACACAGCGGCGTCCAGCAGGTGCTTCGACGGGTCACTCCACGCACGCCAGCTGCCGGAGGCCCACCGCGGCACCGCCGACACGCGGGCTGTGCAGAAGTCGTGCAGCCCGGCCACCGTCGCCGGGCCGGCATGGCCGCCACTCACCCAGCGGCCCGCAGGCGGAGCGCTCTCGCCGCCACCGCCCTCCTCACCTGCAACAGCTGTACCACCAGGGCGTGACGCCGTGGAGCGCAGCGGCGGCACGTTGATGAGGGTGTCGACGGGGCACACGGCGTGCCGCCGCAGCCACGCCTCGGCTGACTCGCTCTCCATGAAGCCCAGCGAAGGGTGCAGGTACGCAACAAGTGCCACCAACACGAGGCAAAACACAAGGGTCAGCCCCAGGAAGATACACAGCAGACGCTTCTTCTCCGATCGGGTGCGCGGGTGCGCCATCGCCCGCCGCAGCTGGCCCAGATGCATCCGCAGCACAGATGAGGAAGGCGGCGAGGGAGGCTCCGCGCAAGGCGGCACGCGTTCGCCCCCGCGCTTCCGCACAGGCTCAGCACTCATCCCCACACAGCGCGCCGCGCGGCCGACTCACTCGCACGCGCACCGCCACCGCGCCGTTTCTCCCCAACGCAGCGACAAGAAGAGGGCCGCCGGGAGCGCTGCGCTGCGGGGCCTCCGCTAGATGCGGGCGTGCACCGGTGTTCCCGCGTTCACAGCCCCAACACTGCCGCATGAGATAGCAGCAACACCCTCGCAGCCAGCACCGGCCTTCGGCGATGGCGTGTAACCAGCCCTGCACGCGCTGCCCACGACCGCGTAGCACACAGAGAGGGAAGGGAAGGCAACGAAAAGCAGGGAAGCTTAGAGCACTTGAAAAAAAAAAAGCACAAAGACGACGCAGAGGGCAGATTCCTGGCGCTCTCGGTCTCGCCGTGATACTCGGAATGGTGGCGGGTTGACACAGACGTGAAAGCGAGTGGTGCTAGACCGCAAGCAGCAACACCGACAGAAAGAGAGAGGGAAGGGCAAAGAGGATGTGGAAAGGAAGGCAGTCGTAACTCGCTCTCCGCGAGCGCTGCCGCCGTCACAGGCAGTACGGCGAGCCCTTCGTGCGGCTCTCGCTTGTGCGCTCGTCAAAGTCCAGCACCACCATCGCAGCACCACACTCAGGTCTCCGCATCGCAAGTGTGTTTTGGGCCCTGACGGCGCTTGTTGGCCCATAGACCGCTACTCACGGCAAATCGCAGCCGGCCGTCCCGTCACAACAAAGGCACCCAGCTCATTCTGCTGCGGAAGCGGCGGGCAGTGCAGTCTCCCACGCAGTCCTCGCATTTTTTTCTGTGAGCATGTACGTGTGTTTTTTTTTTTGTGTGTGTGTGCTGTGGGTGGCGTCACCAGCGCACCCCAGCCTTACTCGTCCAGAATACTTAACGTCGCAGACTTACCGGTCAGCAAAGAAAAGGGCTGCATCCACCTTGCTCGCTCAGCGCCTCTCACTGTCCTCTCACATTCCCTCTCCTGGTGCTTTCCGACCCCGCCCCGACCATCGATGGCACAGTTCCGTAGCGCAGACGCCACGCAGCACACCCGCCGCGAGTGAGAGCGGCGCAATCTCACCCGCCGTCGAGGTCGTGCATGGCCATGCCCACCACATCCAGCTGGAGGATGTCGGTCCGCGCGTTGAGCAGCATTCCGAGGTGCGGCGTGGTGCGTCCCATGTCCCCGTGCACGAACTCCTTCACGTAGGTCCCGGCCTGCGTCTCCAGGTCGAGCAGAAACCAGTGGGCGTTCAGCGGGCTCAGCCGCATGGAGTGGATGAGCCGCGGACGGGGGTGGAGAGAGCGGCGGTGCAGCACCCGCAGCGGAGTCCGCTGCGCAATCACCAAGTCCTTCGTCGCGTGAATCGCCTGCACCTGCGGGTCCGTCGCGGCGTCGGCGATGGCGCGGCTAGACCACACAACGCAGCGGTACCGCTTCACCTTGCTCTCCGAGTGCCGCGCAAGACGCACCGTCACCTCTGCATCGGTGCGGCGCAGGCGGCTCACCTCCACACTACCGATGTAGCTTTCGTTAATGGCCGCCTCCAGCCGGCGAAGGTCGTCGTCGGTGAAGCGCTCGCGGATGGGGGAGATGAGCTCGAGAACAAAGGGACGACCCTCGCCCAGCATTCGCACGTCCACGTCCTCGCGGCCAGCGCTGTGGAACTTGTAGCGACTGTACCCGAACACCAAGGTGGACGAGGCCACCGACGGCGCCACAGACTGCCACCGCGACGAGTGCGCACCGCGCTCCACCGCGTCTCCGGCAGCCACGACGCCGCCGCCCCCGCCACCCCCCTCCTGCTGTGCGTCAGGCGGCAGCGCGGGCAGGTCGGGAAAGAAGAAGGGCAGCACCGGGTTCGCAATCACCTCCTGCAGCGAGTAGGAGCCGATCCGCTGCCCGTTCAGGAACCATGGCGACTGAGACATGTTCCGCATCATCTTGCAGTAGTTGCCCATGAGGAGGATGTTCGCGTGCTGCAGCTGGCACGACACCGTCGCGGCAGCACGCGCCACCGTGCGACGATCCGGCACAGCAGCGGCCGTGCCCGTCGCGGCGGCCGGCAGCCACCCGCTCTCCACCAGAAACGGCAGCGCGTAGTCGTAGATGACGCCGTACGGCAGCACCTCGGTCGATCGGTTCCCACAGTACGCCGCGGGGAGGTGCCCTTCCGTGATGAGGGCCTCCGTCGCGTGATGGCGACAGAACACCTCGCCAACGACGCTCTCCGCTGTGCCGCTGTAGCGGAAGGCCTGCAGCGCGCAGAGCCGGGGCTGCACCGCAGACGCAGCGCGCGCGCCGTCCGCGTCGACTCGTGCTCGCTTCGCAACACGCGCGTCCCCCTCGTCCTCACCGTCCGCCGTCCTCGCCAGCGCCGCGGCGACGGCGTCCACGTACACGGCAAGCCCCGGCAGCGCGGTGCTCCTGGCAATCGCGGACGGAGACGCCGCGGAGGCGACGACGTCGTCGTGTGGGTGCAGCAGGTACGGCAAGATGCGCGCACGCAGGTCGCTCATGTAGAAGTCCTTGAAGTTGCTCAGCTCCTCCTTCACGATGGACGTCGCCGCCGGCTGGTCGACGCCGCTGCCCTTCACATCGAAGTACCGCGTCGCAACGGCCAGCCACACAAACGTGAAGCTGCGGTTCACGTTCACGTTCACGGTGATGGCAGCAGCGTCGAAAAACGGGCTCGCGCGCACCTCGGCAGCCGCGAGAGGTGCATGCACAAGGTCCATGAACTGGTACAGCCCCATGCACGCCGTGCACAGCCACGAAACGGCGTACTTTGGCGCCGCGTCACCAGCAAGCATGCCGTACGCAGTGGAACCCTTCGCATGGCCATTATCCGCATCCTGATCGTCCGTCCGCGCTTCCCCCACGGCCGCGGTGCGCGCTGGCGGAGGCTGAGGCAGCGCACCTGCAAAGTATCGCTGCACGCTCTCCGCGGTTTCGTGCACAACGGTGAAATACGGGTGATGCGCTTCATCGAGCGTCGGCAGCGGGACTTGCTGTGGAGTCCCTGACGAGGCGTCTACGTCGAGGGGCACAGGTGGCACCTGCAGCTGGCTCAGCGTGCGCGGGGGTGGGAAGTTGAAGAGCATGGACATCCGCAGCGCACACGGGTAGCAAAGTGCGTCCTTGGGGAATCGGCTGTCCGGAAGGGGGGCTGCATAGGCGCAGCCCGGTGCACTGGGTGAGGACATCCGGTGTACAGGCCCTCGCGCCACGGCGTCGAGTAGGGAAAAGAAAGAGTGCGTCCGGGATCGAAACCTGTTGGGCTCGTGACCGGCTGCCTCAAATACTGGCTCCAACTCCCGCTTGATGCTGGGGGTTTTTTTTTTTTAATGACTTTCTGCCTCTTATGCAGTGGCGCAAGGGCGACGGACGAGTGTGCGAGCCGATCAGTGCCAGGGAGAGGGGAGTAAAGGGACTGCGGGAAGGAGCAGTGAAAAAGATTAAAATTTGGAAAATGAAACACGAGCCGGAGTGAGGAAATGGTGAAAGAAAGGTGCAGAGGGGTAAATCACAATCGAGTGACGTCAAGCATGTGTCTGTGAGACGACCTAGCTTCTTGTGCCTGGCAGCTCAAAAGGGCAACAATTTCATCGCTTCTTTCCCGTCGCTACGCGTGCAAAGAAAGGAAACGAGTCGTTAAGTGAACAACTGCGTAAAAAAAATTTAAGCGACTTTCTCATTTGCCCGGAGCGCCGTTTTCCAGCCTGCCGTCTTCTTCACAGATTACACATCGCCAACTGAAGCGCGTAAAATGAAATTTGTTGGATTTGTTTTCTCCCTGTTCACAGCCTGAGCCGCTGCGACCACAGGCGTCGTTCACTACTCCTAAAGTCATCTCATCGTTCAAATAAAGAAAAGGAAAAATTAAAAAGAGGGGGGGGTTGTAGATACGAATTCGCTGGCGTCTTTAGCACACATTCGCTGACACGGAATAGAAATCGTGCGAGTGGTGATGGTTAGGCTTACGGAACGAGTAGAGAGAGGATCACGAGCAAAACAAAACAGAAAAAGCCAAACGCTTTACAGATAAAGCAGCCGTTGTTATCCTCTATGTGTCGGGATGCGAAAACACACCCCAATAACACATGAAGCAGAAATTGTCTCGCAGCAGACACGCAAAAAGACCGATAATATATTTAAAAAGCTTGCTTCGAGTTGGAAACGCGAAAAATCGGTGAGTCTCCTTCAATAAAAAAAAGGGGGGGCCAAATTGAGGATAAAGCGACAGAGGAACACATTCCCACCCCGCGGAGCGTCGCCCTCCGCCTTACCGCCTGCCAAATAACGGCACACGCGCAGCTAAACGAACTCATTGCGGCATGAGGGAAACAAAGGAAGGGTGGCACTTTATTGATGTGGACTGTGGGGCATTCTTTACGCTACTCCTGGCGTGCAAACCGACTGGCGCACACGAGGACGTCCATGCGACAAATTTTAGGGTGATTGGGCAGGAGCGTCTTCCGCCTCTGGGGAGTCGACGACAAACTCCGTCACGACGCGGCCCAGGAAATCGTGTCGGCGACAGAAGTGGCAGTACAGGAAGGCAATTAAGAAGGCTGCTCCGACGACGACAGCGCACAAGATGGCCGTGAGCCGATCGAGGGCTGACACAACGGTAAGGATGGCAAACGACACGACCGCCACCCCCATCGTGACGTGCAGCAGCCAACCCGTCAGCGGAATACAAAATGGCCGCTTCAGGTGCGGGTAGAGGTACCGGATACGGTAAAAAGAGGCGAAGATCATGATCGCACGAATGCCATAGAGGCACTGATCGATGCGCACCAGGTCGCCAAAGGTCAACACTGTGGAAAAGAGGGCGGTGAGGAGCGTGTTGAGGGTGAGGGTCCACGGGTAAGTGCCGTAGCGCGCGCTACGGAAGGAGAGCCATTCGCTTACTTTGCCAGGAAAGGCCTCGGTGAGCGCCATGCCGGACAGAATGCGGGTGGTTGTGCAGAGAGCAGAGAGCGTGAGGCCAAACGCGGAGAGAATGCCGCCGACAACCGTGATCACCTTGAGCGCCGTCCCTCCCACCTGATACGACACCTCTGTCCAGTAACCGGTCGTCCACTGGGAAAGGTCGATGGGGTCGTGGGAGACGCTAGCCCCAGTGAGAATTGGAGGAACGTAAGTGATGATTGCAAGTCCAATCAGCGGGATGAGGGACTGAATAATTGTGTGCTGCGGGTCTTCGACGTCCTCGACTACACTCCCGGCCTGCTCGAGCCCCGAAAGGCACCACGACGCCGTTGCTAGGAAGGTTGGCCAGTCAATCGAGTTGGTGGGGACGTAGGCGACTGCAGCCCAGTTCACGTAGAAGCCACTGGTCAGCTGCTGCTGGAGAAACATAAGCACAAAAGGCAGCACCGTCAGCACCGTCAGCACGACGCTGGCAATGCCGACCGTCTCCACGCCAAAGATGTTCAGCAAAAAGGTGAAGGCGAGCATACCGAGCCGCAGAAACTTCGCGCCGGTGTCGCTGCACTCCACTGCGGCGCAAACATACTCGGAGAACATGGTCGGGTAGAGGGCATTATCGGTCGCGATGTAGATGACGGAAAGAATGGCCATGGCAAGGTAGACGATGCGGTGGAAGGACAGCTTGATCCACATCATGAAGCCCGCGTTCGACGGCACTGCGGAGGCGAGTTCAGCGACGACCAGCGCGGTCGGTGCACCCATGACGACTGGAATGATTAAAATAGAGATTATGGTCAACATGACGCCGCCGCCCATCACCGACTCCTCGATACCGTAGGCGCCGCTGATAGTGAAGGTGTACATGAGACCAGTCAGGAGCACCGTCGAGAGCGTCCTGCGGTTGCCGACAGCGTCCGCTTCCCGCATCTCGCTCGAGACGCTGGCGCCATCTTCGTGTCGTTGCTGCGTCACTCGGTCCGCCGCCTCTCCTTCACGGGAGCCAGGAGCAGCGCCTATGTCTGCCTTGCGCTGACCGGGGGTGGTGTCAGCTGGCGTTCCAGGCACTGCGGGGATCGAGCCAGTGGGTGAGCCTTGGTAGAGGTGACTGCGAGGAGGATGTTCAAAATACTGGCGCACCAGCAGAGAAGACCCACTGTCAGTCATTTTTTTTTGCCACCAGAACAAAAACAGAACGATCAGCAATTCGGAAAAGAAAAATACAAAGCTACACTCTTCGAAGACTGCTAGACAGCAAGAAGACTAGGATGGGGAAAGGAGATGCACTGGGCAGTGAAAAGTATGCCGCAACGCAGCTGAAAACAAAAGGTTTCAAATATATATTACTTTTTCTTAAGTGACGCAGAGTCGTTTGCTCTGACAGATTGCCACCGAAGGAGAAAAAAGTGCAGAAGTGTGAGCCGGCTGCGGTGGAAAGAGGGTAGAACAAAAGTGAGAAAGACTCGCCGGTTCGTGAGACAAGGGGGAAATAAAAACTCCAGAACACGAGAAAGTAAGAAGAGGAATGCGAGGTGCGCTGTGTGGCCGAGCACAGCAGCTCCGTACGCACAATGAAATAAGTGACAGTAAAGAAATTGCTGGTCTCTTTGGACCTTTCGACGAAAGATACTGCACTGCTTCCAGTCGCAGGCTGTCCTAAGCGGGCAGCCAGCGGCAAACAGCGAGTACGTTCAGCAACAACAAATAGGAGTATGGCAAACAAAGATAGAATTTGTCACAATTGGTGGTGGATAAAGGCAACAAAAAGAGAAGAGAAGGCGGCTCCTAATCCCTTTGCAATCAATGGAAACTGTTGTCGTGGCGAGCGTGAAATTTTCCAGTTGATTTCTGCGCTTTGTAGTGCATGAAACACGAAAAAGGAGGAGAAAGAGCGGATGCGAGAGAAGACAGTAGAAAGTGGCGGAAAAGATCAGCTAGCAGAACATGAAAAATCTTCTGCTGTGATGCGCATCACAGGTTTTCTCCATAATAGCCTGGTTGGGACTACAAGGACCTGTCTGCAGATAAACCGCTTGCAGCAACAAGTGCGGCCGCGCCGCCCTCATCAACGGTCATCTTGTGCGTTTATTGTTGCTCTTTGTCACTCAACTGCGAAGCTTCCCGGTAAGGCAGCAAACACAAGGAAGGCGGAAAAGTGGAAAGGTCCCAATCGTAGAATTCCATGGACGCTATTCGTGCACCCCCTCGCGCCGTCGTGTAAGCATAAGCGCTCCCGTAGAGCGGGAGTGGATAGCTGCTTCATGTGCTTGTCGCTTCAACATTTGCACTCTCTGCTTTAGCACGTTTGTGCCCGCCTACGGAGACACAAGAATCGACAATTTCACAAACACAAAGAAATATATGTTTCAACCTTATTGAATGGTATTACTCGTGACTGGGCAAAAGAAGCTCCACCTGCGCACACAAAAATGGGTTCGGGTACAACAAAAATCACATTGATCGACAGCTTCCACTACGGCGTGTGAATAGTGCCCCGCTTCCTCTTTTCTTTTCTTTTCCATGCTTTGAGCACGCCTCTACACGTCAAATCACAAGCGCGCTCTTGTGCGTGACGCCACATTCACGAGAAAGATCTCATACGTGCGTCACCTTTTTTTTTACCTGCTAGCTTACTTCGTTTTTTCTTAGTAAGCAGATGATAGAAAATGCCTCGTTGTCCTTCTTGAGGAGTAGTAGACGGTACGAATTTAGAAAAAAAAAAGATTGCAAATAAGGAGCAAAAGAGAGAAAAAATCAAAACAAAAGTTGCGGCGGTGATGAAGGAGAGTTCGTGTGCCCAGCACAAGCAGGACTTCGGAAGCACCACAAGAGCCACTCCCTGAACGACCACCAAACGTCAATGCTTCTTCTCTTGAACAAAAAGCGCAAAAAAAAAAAAAAAACTGAGCAACGCGTTTAACAACTTCTTAAAAAAGACCGTCATGTTTCAGCAAACGACAAAAATAAGATGCAGCTCAGTAATGTAGTACTGTTAGGAATAAGCGAGGAAAAATGGTTTGGGTGTGGGGATTTACAAAGCGCTTGTCTTTTCATAAACACATTTTTTTTTCTCTTGTGGATAAGCAACCTCACTCGCACTCTGTACCTCTATCTAGTTTATTTTGCTATTGAAATTGAGACGAGAGAGCAAAAACAAGACTCGTGGTGGTATACTCGAAAATAAAGGGCATTGTGTACGAGCTCTTGTAACAAGGGCAAAGGTAAAAAGAGGTCCGAATTTGAAACGACAAGAGAAGAACGTGTGCTTTTTTTTTTTTTCATATCGCTCTCGAGATTTACAGATTTACCGCTCTTTTTCTCAGCGACAGAATCATGTGTAATGTATTCTTTTGCACCTTTTTTCGATGGAAAAGGGGTAGGGAAAAGGGGGAGAAACAGACACACAAAAAAGAAAAAGGTATGTTAAACGGCAAAAGAATAAACAAAAGAAAAAGTCATGAAAGAGCCGACGACAGAAATTTGAACACTAGTGGAGAAGAACACCAAAAACACTGAAAGATCGTCCGCTGCCAAAAGCTACGTGAGAAGATGCGTGTATAACTGCAGTTTCTCTGCCACGGACCTTTTAACTATAAGAAGACAGCCTTTCACCGTTTTTCGCTGATGCTGTTTTTGCTGCTTGTTTGTTGGTGTTTTCTGCAGCGGTGACATCCATTCTTACCTATCTGTGTCGTAGACCATTTGCAACGGCTTTGACAACGGCGTCGGTGGCACTCACGATTACATTCGCAGGAAGCCGCCGCTGTGCATTTAAAGAGAAAAAGACCGAGTCATGTAAGAACAACACAGCGGGTTCGAGACTCTTTGGAAATGAACGTGAGGGGGGCAGAGTCTCTTGGCCGAGACTGAGTAAGCGACCTCTGGCACCAGTGCATGTGTGCACTCACACAAATTTGCTTAAAGAAAAATAAGGAGAAAAACGTGAGCAGCGGAGAACACTTTTCCTTTGTTTAAAAATGTAAAAAAGATAAAGTAAATCCCATTACAAATAGGAAACATGGCTTTAGGCGGAGAAAAAAGCCCCTTTTTGCTTTAGTTGAATCCATGAGCAGCCAAAACGACAACAACAAAAAAAAACTTGACTTTTGTTCGTAGACAGTAAGGAATCGAAAGGAAAAAAAAGATTTAGTTTTACCTGTGTGTGCGGCTAATCACATGTCGTCGAAAGATCGGCCCACCCCGTAATAAAACAGGATCAGTAACGCGAGAAGCTTGCACTCGCCTGTACTGGCTGTTTTCTTTTTGTCGCAAACTCTGTGCGAAATTGGTGTACTTCACGAACATCACAGCGCTCCTCTGTGTGCTTTTTCAAATAAATATAAAACTGCGCTTCTCCTTTTCTACTGAAGAACGCAGGCTGAGACACAAAAACGACGCAGCTCCTCCGAATGACAATGGAATGACGACAAAGCAACTCTTTCTCGTCGTAGAACTGAAAAATGAAGACAGTGGCTTAAGGGATTGCCTGCAAACAAAGAGAATGAAAAAAACGCTCTGCCCCTTTGCGCTCTCATGAAAAAAAAAAATATCCTGCCGTACTGACGGTCAGTGTCATGAGGCACAGAGCCCGAGATCAGCGAGGAAAAGAAGAAAGAAGAGAGAAAGCCCAGGAGTAAGCCCTTCATGAGGCTGCGAGCGAGGCAGTGCCGGTGTATCGCATCATAGCGGTATTGGTGTCACGCACTGCTCACGGCTGGCCCCGACTCGCGCGCCACGCACGAAGGCATGGCCGAGAAGCTCCCTTGCCGTTGGGCGTCTCATCGGGTTTTCGATCAGGCACTGTCTGACGAAATCTTTGAAGTTGTCTGACAGCGTCGTTTGATCGAACTCTTCTAGCAGGGGTCCGAAATCGTAATACTTCTCGCGGAGCACCGCGCTTTCTGCGTTGCCGTGGCTGGGGCTCTCTCTTCTGTCGCCCCGCTGCTCAGCAGCCCCCGTACTGCGCAGAGCACCGCTGTCTGGGCAGCTGGTCCCAGAGGAGGCCGCCGTCGCGTCGACGCCGTTTTCGCAAAAAATTGTCTCCAGAGAGTACTTGCATCGAAAGCCGTTTAGAATCATGCTGGGAAACTGGCGCTCAAGCGACTTCCACGGCAAGGTGTTGGTCATCATGTGGTAGGCCGTGATGCCAAGGGACCAAATGTCGTTGCTTGCCAGCATGCCCAGCCCGAGGCAGCTCTCCGGGGACATGAATGCGGCGGTACCGCCCACGACATTGATTCCCAGCTCCTCCCTCAGGCCGCTGCTCAGTTTCCGCTGCACCTCCTCCGGCGTTTGTGCAGGCGTGAGGCCGGTGAAGTCGATCAGCTGGTAGGTATAGTCGGTGGGGAAGATGGCGGTCGTGTCAAAAATGAGAATGTTGTGCGACTTGATATCGTTGTGCACCTGCTGCTGGTCCTCGTGCAAAAACTGTAGTGCGGTAAGAACCTCCGCCATGCAGTGCTGCACCTCCGCTTCCGAGAACGTTCCGACGCGCTTCAGCACATCCGCGATGCTTCCTGTTGAGCTGCACGCAAGCGTCAAGTGACTGTAAATGGGCGTCTTTGCCGCAGCGGAGAGTTTCTGGAACGGTGGGTAGTAGCCGCCAGTGTGGAAAATGTGGACGAAGCCGGGGTGACTCACTCGCATTCGGAACTCCAGCGCGCTCTCGAGCATGTTTCGCATTGCCTTGTGACGAGCGTCGTAGGCGATGCCTTTGATGGCCACAGGAAGAGTGGCGAGCCGCCTCTCCTCGCCCTCCACTGTCTCCGTGACGACGATGTTGCCTCCCAGCACCACCGCCAATGAGCCGCGACCAAGAAAGGTGTTGTTGGCTTCGATGAACACGCGTTTGTCGAGGAACATCCCACACTCCCATTGGCCAAAGGGACACGGAAACAGCTGGTCTGAGCCGTCCACCCTACCCGTGTCTGCAGCGGACGTAAAACCATGGCCGTCCAATCGGCTCCTCCCGCTCCTGTCCGTCATGAGGCGTCCAAGGGAGTTATCGACCGCAGTGTGCCCTTGTGGTTTTTCTCCCTCGGTTTGCGACGCCAGACTGCTCTCCTCCGATTCGACTGTTGGAATAAAGAAGGAGAGCTCCCCATCTGCGCCGGTCGCGTCAGCCGATTCGCGCCGCTGTGCGCCACCGTCCGTCTCACCTTGATGCGCAGAGGAATGGAGACTGCCACCGTCGACGGGATTGCGCACCTCTGGTGCGTCTTCCATCGCCAGGGCCGCCTCAACCTCGCACATGGCCTCGTCCAATTTGCGACACAAAATGACGCCGACAGTGAGACTTTGAGACCGGCAGCGCTGCAGCACGGCGTGTGCGACGGAGTCCGCCGCCAACAGATTCGTACGAGAACTGGGTACCCGCAGGTTTTGCGGACTCTCCGTCAGCGAAAGATACATTTGAAGCCTGCGTCCGACCTGAAGACGACTGACAAATATTTGGCGCTTTCCGTTTGGGCTATGTTAGCCGCCTCACGGATGCTATGAGTCTCCTTGGATTGGCGTGTGTGCCTCTTCGAATTAAAGAAGAGGGTGAAAGGGAAAAGAAGTGCTGAAGGTACTTCCCCAACACAAAAGCACTATCACCTTTCCAAAAAAAAAAAAAAGTTATGGAGCAACACAGTATTAAAGAGTCTGCGTTTATTGTAGTGTAGCCGTCTCTGGTCCTCTTTCACCTGGACCTCACTTACTTCCGATTCTGCGGAATCGTTCACCCGCTGTTAGACAAGGCTTTCTGATGTCGTGGCAAAAGCACAGTGCACACGGTAACAGGATTCCCTTTCGAATGTGAGTAATTGGATTTGCGCCGAAGCACACAAGTGCGGCCACCACAGACGCAAAAAAAGAAAAGGTTTTGTCTTTTGTCTATAGACACTTTCGAATCACCGACGGCAACAGGGCGGGGGAAGAGAAGAATGATGCGAACAAATAAAAAAAGCATTGAAGGACATTGAGAGACGCCTTTGTGCGAGAGGAGGTGTTACTCAGGCGCCATCGTTTGCTAATTTACTTAATCGCATGGTGCGGCGATTAACGACTTTTTTTCCAACTAAGAAAAGAGCTATGTTGTCCGAGGAGTCGCCAATCTCACATTACAGTCGGAGTGCAGCTTGTTCGCTTGTACCGAGTTGAGCTGACTCCAATGGAAACCGAAAAAAAATGTTTTTTTTCCCGCAGATTTCCCTCAACTTGTGTGGGGTGCGATGCTCATTTCTGTTCACTCATTACGTTATTGGTTACGTTTTCAAGCTGAACAGCACGTCAACGTAGCGTCATTTTTTCGCTCCGTTTCCATACCCGATATCACTACACACGTACGCCTACAGGGAAAAGAGAAAAAAAAACTAGTTTGCCATCACTACACATGGTGCTAAGCAGTTCTACAGTCGTACAATAGAAACGAGAGGGAAAAAAAGAGAGAATTGTGCTTTTGTGTGTGTGTGTGTGCGAGTCCTTTTCGAAGGTTTCTCGGGCTTTCCTCACCACTGCAGAAAAATGGTTGCGTTGGAAAGACAGAGGAAGCCAATGAAAGCGACACGCGCAGACTTCTCTAGTCAGTCCACCGCCGGCCGCCGGACATGTTCGGCACCGTCCATCCGTCCTGGTACTGCCACAGGTGATGAGGTGAACCGCCAGCGTTGCCAAAGAAGAAGTGGTGGGGTGTCCCGGGAGGGACTTCCTTCATGAATGGGTGGGGCAGGCCAAACAGCATGTCGTACGTTACGCAGAAAACGAAGAAGGCAACGGAAGAGCGGTAGAAGAGCCACTCAAAGGGAATCTGGAACGGCCACCCAAGAGCATACTTCGTGAGGTAGAAGCCGCCAGCGGTAGGAGCAAGACTAATCTGTTTCTGATGCTCCCGGTATGGGAAAGTGCGCTTTGGAACGCCATAGGGGTACAACTCCTTGACGTTGAACCCACTACGCCGCGCCGCTGTTGCGCGAAGCATGGCGAAAGAAGCAACTAGTGGTGAAGATAAGGGGCTTAATAACAAAAACTGCGCGGTCTACTATCCTCTACCAAATATTGCTGCTAAGAAGAAAGAAGAGCTGCTTATGATCATCAGCAAAGAAAAAGAGTGTTGAGTGAAAAAAAAAAAGAAGGTAGGCGATCGAAAGTAGGCACAGCTGCGGACCAAGTGCTTCTAACAAGGTGGAAAACGCTTTACCTTTTGACATTCTTCTTTGAACTACATCATGGCTGCGTTTTCATCTTTTCAATTTGTGTTCTTTTTGCCGTTTCTCACCTACGTCGTGTGGAGCACGCGTCAATCCGCTCTGGGAGGATAGAGTGTGGTCAAAATCGCCACCTGAGATCCCGAGCTACAGCTGCTGACGACGATACCGGTCTCGCAGATGCTTTAGATACCAAAACACACTGAAGAAGAAGTCAAGAGGATTGCCACAGCTCACGCTAAAAAGCTTGAGAGAGCACGCGCACAAGCTTTGTGAGCACCTATGCATCGTCCGCTGCGCAGCTTCCATTCTGCATGCCTGCGTTGTGACTCTTCTTTTTTTTCTTTCTTTTTTATTGTTTGAGAGTAGGCGCGATGGCTGCCTGTCTGTACATCGAACACGTTGCGAAGAAGGAAGAAAAAACGCTCCAACGATGCTGTTAAGCTGTGGCAGAACGGATCCTATCTTTTTCACGTTTCAGCTCTGCCTGCCGAATTGCCAGCACTTGCTTGATTGCCTCCGCATTGTCGATTGGCTGTGCTTCGCCATCCTCCACAAGACCTGGTCGCTTGGCGATGATTTCATGTGTCAGCTTCAAGTACTCACTCGCCTTCTTGACGTCCTTCCTCAACAGTGCACAAATGCCAATGTTGAGCACTACCATGACGTCCGCGGCGGCCTTGTTCGCATCTGGATTGGGATCCATCAAGGCCTTGAAGTCGCTCTCCGCGACCCGTAGAAGATGCGTCGAGGCTTGAGTCTCGCGCTCCTGCTCAAACTGCTGCCGGACCTCAGCCTTGGCCTCCTCGATTAACGCCGTAGCATTCCGCGGGGCAGAGGTTTTTGTGCTGCGGCTCGCAACCTCCCCGCCCGCACTCGTGTCCACGTCCTTCCGCGGCGGCGCCGCCGCACCGTCCTCTGCAGCTTCTCGCGGAGGATCGTCGAGGTCCTCTGTCTCTTGCTCACGACGATGAATGATGGCTTCCGCCATGCGCAACGCGGTGCATCCCCGTCGGAACTTGGCATAGGTGTACCCTTCATTGACGCGAAGCGCGCGTCCGTAGCTCTCTATCGCCATGTCGTTGTCGCCCTGGATTTCGTAAGTCTTCCCCAAGTTAGCCATAGCGTAGTAGTTCGCCTCATTGAGGCGAATTGCAGTGCTGAAGTCTCGCACACAGGCCTCGTAATCGGCTGACCGCAGGCGCAGTCCTGGCACGCAGCGTTCCAGCACACAAAGGCCGCGCATGTTGTAGGCGTGGTCATTCTCAGGATCAAGGGTGATGATGCTAGTATTGTCCTCGAGAGCGTGCGGATAGTCGCGCAAGGCCTGGTAGCAGTTTCCTCGCCACTCCAGTGTCTGCACACTTGTCGGGTCCACATCCAGCGCGTGTGAATAGCTCTCCACCGCGTCTGCGTACATTCCTTGCATCCGGTACAATTGGCCGAGAAGGTAAAACGGGAGAGGACTGGCGTCATACGCCTCAACAGCGGCATCCAACGAAGCCTTGGCTTTGACGTAGTTGGGCTCCGCGTTGCGACCGGTGGGCTCCAAGAATCCCTTAGCCTCCTCGCACTTCTCCTCGCATTCTTTGATCTTTGCATCAAGAAGCTGCTTCTCCTTTTTGGCCTTCGCTTTTTGGGCCTTGAGCGCCGCCTTTGACTGCTCCTTTGGCGGCATTCTGTGCGGGCTATGGAATCTGCAGAAAAAGGAACAAGAGAAACTGAATGGGTAGATAGGGAAATGAACGCGAGAAGCAAAGCTACTCAAACGACCTGTGTCGATTGGAAGCGCCTTTCGGAAGCCGCAGGAGCAGCGGCGAGCAGTAGCTCGACAGAAGCGTGTTAGATGAAAAGAAAAAACAGAGAACGTAGATGCCGCACCGTGAAGAGAGTAGGATGATAGCGCGGTGACAATTTACATACGACGACGCAAACACCTCTTTAACGCTCATCAACACCATAGAAGTGAGAGAAAGGGAGGAAGACATCTTGCATGTGTCTGCTTTGCAGTGCAATATAAAATCACCACAATGTGCTTCGTTGTCGGTGTAAAAAACAGATCGGACCGCCCTCCTTCACACACACACAGGTCTAATTCGTCTCGAGTAAGTAAGAGTGCTGTAGAACGCGTGCGGTCGTCCTCGCCGGAGGAGGATGAGGTTTTCACAGGACATAGCGGCTTTGCCTCACGCTGTGCATGACTCGTACACACATATGCACAGCCTTATAATTTTTACTTTCTTTCTTTTTTTTCTCGAGGATTCTCTTTTCGATTCTTTTTAGAGAGCGAAAACGGTACCGTTACAATTAACAGTAAGATTTAAAAACGGAAAGAATGACAAAAATGTGAACAGAAACAAAAAGCTCGACGATGAAAATTGCACGCAAAGCTCTACGCTCATGGCTTACAAAACACGTACGCGCGTGCACTTTTATTTTTTCTCGCTTTTTGGGAAAGTGATCTGGCATTCGTCGCGTATGTGTCGCATTTCCACTTACAATTAGTAAAATGTTAGTGTATTATTATGCTCTCTCTCGAGCAAGAAGATGAAAAGAAGGGAGATCGTTGCTGATCCTTTTTTCCTTTCTTCCGAACCGCAAACGCAGATGGCAAAATAAAAAATTGAAAACTAGCACACAGATAACCAAATCAGGGTCATTAGGACCTAGAAGAGAGAAAAGGGGTCACTGGCTTTCTTTTGTTTTGTAACGGGAGCAGAGAAACCTCGGATTCAAGGGTGCAAAAAACAACATCAGAGCTACTTTCCCGGCAAAAGTAACGCATGCGAAAAAAAAAAGAATAAGCGCTTCCCCAAAACGACTGGCGCTCCAAGAGACGCAAACACCCTCAAAAAAAAACCATTTTGGGAGCCTCCGACAGCGCTTTATAACGTCAAGGACAAGAATTGCGGCTCAAGCCCCACCTCGCGGGTACAAGAGAAAGATGACAGCGTTCGTTTCCGCGCTCGCCACGTGTGTCGCTGTCTAGCAGATTCCAGTATGCGGCGCGCGCGAAAAGTGCTCAGTCCGAATCCGACTTCCTTCCGGGCGACGAAGGGGCCAGTTCGTTGCTCTCCTTCTTGAAAGCGAACGTCCGCAACGCACAGAGGTACTCTTTCTCATCTGCCGACGGCACCTTGGTCCAGCTAGCGTCCTTCTCGATGAGCTCGCGAAACGTCATGTATGCCTCTGAGACGGCGTGCAAACCAAACTCGGCGGCGACCGCGATGAGGAAGTCAATCGGAATCACGTTCATTTCACGCACTGGGCCATTGTTCGTGGTGAAGTTAAAGGTGTGCCCTATACGCGGTACAGAGTCGTCGGACCATCCAGCCCTCATTATGCTGTTGGAGTACTTCTTCCCCTTCGCGAAAAGTACGCTCGCGTCAATGAAAGTGCCCAAAAACGTGCCTCCCGGAACAAGTGCGTTTGCAACGCTACCCAGAAAATGACGCGCCTTTTCCTCGTTCTCAAATGCGTGGTGGAGCCCTGCGAAGCAGCTAACTACCTGGAACTGGCGAGGATGAATCTTCACGATGGTGCTGACCCAGAAATCGTTGGAGAAGACATCGCCACACACCACCTCGTACTTGCCGTCAGAGATCCTCTCTCTTGCGCTGCCAATGACGGAAGTAAAGGAGTCGATTACGCTGCGCTTGAGGTCGATACCGACGTACCGAGCAGTTTTGTTGCGCATCCACTTCCGCAAAACGGAGCCGCCACAGCACAGGTCCAGCACATCGTTTGACGGCGTTTTTGTGTTCATGAGGTCGATCAGGAGAGACACACAACGCGTCGTCACCTGCTGCGTGAACGTTGCGTTTGGTGGTGGGGGAACATGGTAGCCCACTTCGGCGTCCGAGTTGGTAGACGAAAACGTGTTCCAGCACTCCTCGCAGTAGAAGAAATTGCTCCTGCCATCCAGCATGCCGAGCGCAAAAGAGCGGCCGCAGTACATGCAGTCGCCGTGGCCGGTCTCGATCCAGCAGTTCTTGCACCAGTACGCGTTGTGACGAGTATTGCGCCTGCCCACGTCGTTGACCTTGTGGCACCGCTCACACTGGAACGACGGCGCCTTCAGAAGCCACAACATCTCTTCTTGTGTCACCCCCGGGCTGTGAACTAGATCGTCGACCTCGTCAAATGAGCTCACGACGGCCTTCTCGGTTGTGTCGAGATCCTTCAAGATGTCCCACCAATGTGCCCCGTCATCGGCACGGCGGAGCAGGCACTCCACCAGCGACCCAGCCCTCAAATTTGGATACGCCTCTCTGTGATAGTCAGCGTACTCGCCCTCATATGGGATGTTGATTTTTTTCTGCACGTTGTTGGAGAAGACGCCTAAAAAAGCCCGGCCAAAACCCTCGCTAACGTCATCGGCGGACTCGACGCTCTCCACCACAAAGCGCGCGGTCAACGAGGTCGGCGGCTTCCACTCGAAGACCGGCAAAACCGCCTCGTTTTCCGGCTGCACGGAAGGGCTAAAGATGATGCCTAGGTTGTTGTGATCAAACACTGGTGTCTCTACAATTTCCTTGGCGTGCTCGAAAGGTACGGACTCGGCTTTCAAAATAACGATATGCCCTCCATTGGCGTGCGGCCACGTGGTCTCGTCCTCGATGCCGATGCTGCTCAACATGCGCAAGCGCTCCGCGTACGGGATTCCTTTCGTCTCCTTTCCCTCAAAAACAAGGAGATCGTCCACAATTACGCGGTAGTCTAGACTGTTGCGGTAGGACGAAGAAACCGTGCCTTTGAAAACGCAGTTGGAAACTGGTCCGACCGCCCCGCCAAAACACATCGGTAGACCAAAAACGCTGCTGTACGCGACATCTACTCCGAAAACATTGCCCACTGCATCAGTGCCCACAATGACGCGAGCTCCCACTGCTCTCCGCCGCACAATGTATGGCGTGCGCGCAAAACTGTCGGCGGCGTCGGCAAACGTCATGCGCGTCAAGGGCTCCGTGGCCGGCATTTGCTTCTCGAAGCGTTGCCATAGCTCAAGCGCGGCGGTGGCCGCACTGTAGGCCGACACCGGCAACACTTTCTTGATGTGAGGCGGGAATCCGCCGAAAAAGGTGTTCTGGGTGTCCAGCGTTAGCTCTTTGCGCAGCATTTCGTCAACACTGGCACACTTGTAAAAAGGGCTGAGTGGGTTGCGCTGCACAAGCTGCTCGGCGAACTCGTTTTCAAAGTCCGAGGAGTACGAAACACCGATAATGGCGGCAGCGGCGTCGTCGCAAAAATAGCCTATGCGCCGGAGAACATCGCTAGCCGAAACGGCGACCGGCTTTGTTGTCGCAGTAGCCTCCACACTCAAATGCACAATGTGAGTCCGGTCCCACTTCACATCGCTAAAAAGGAAGCTTTTGAACGCCCTCTCTGCCTTTCCGAGCTCCATACACGCCTCGAGAAAATTATCCGCCTTGTATTTAATATCGAAAACGAAATCGGCCGCGCGTCCTTTCGTAAGACTGCGCTTTGCGTCCTTGCCAAATGTAATCGCGACGCCTAGTTGAAGACGAGGGCAGCAAACGTAATGCACGACAGCCTTTACCGGCAAAATACAGTGAAATGCAACGGGGCAGTCGGACATTAAGCCTCTTAGAATAGGCTCAAGAAGCTCCGGCGTGCTGCATGCGGCGAAAAAATGGTGGCGGTATGTGCCGCAATTTTTACCCCTGCTGGCACCTACAACCGAGCGACTGTAGCCAATCGCGGTCACGCGGCTATTATCGGCCACGGCGGCAAAAAACGCCTCCCAAGCGCTGGCCAGAAAAACCGCAGCGTCGCCGTTCGCCTCCGTCGGTAAATCGAGGTGCACCAGAAGCCCTTTGGAATCGTTCAGGCTGGCAACCGCGCTGAGATCTGTGTAGAGGGTCAAAATCGAGCGCGAGAGCAAAAAGCCAGAAGTTGTGTGTTCTTCATTTTCATTCGAAATGGCGCTGTTGGATAGGAGAAATTGCTCGTTAAGGAAGTACTGCAGGGACTCATCGTCCAGACCACCGCGCTCCGCGTACAAGTACTTAAGAGAGAGTAGAGAAGAAATACTGTCCAGGTAGCGCTCTTCGTGAACAGAGCTCACTTTATTCTCGACCGGCACGTTGAGGCGGTAGCGGTACCAAGCATTCGGCATAAAGCTGGGCGGCACACCTTCAACAACGCCGGGAGGAACAAACGCTTTTGCGTTAACGTTGAGCATTTTCTTCTTTGTTTGCTACGCGGTGTTCGTAATCTTGTATGTTGGTTGATTTCCTGGAGATGGGAGTACGGCTGCAGTGACAATAGCGTCGTTGTGGAGGAGAAAATTGGAGTTTCAACGTAAAAAGATGGAGAGGTAGGAAATGTGAAAGGATAAAATTCACCACACGCTGGGTACCTACGCGGAGGGGTGGAATCATACACATTTTTACTTTAAAGTGTTTTTTTTTTCTTTTCTATTCAAACCGGAATTACAAAGCCTTGAAGGTACTACAGCCGAGTTGCGGGTGGCGCAAAAATACCAAAATGTCAATGCTGTTTTTTTTTTTTTTTGGCGTGTTCATAGGGCAATCCGAGTCCAAAAACGCAAAAAGTGCGATGTCGATTCGAACAGTGTGATAACTTTCCAGCGTTGCCTGGAAATGAGCTTTGAGAGTGCGCAAAAACAGCCTTAAAAAACGGATTTTTACAAGTGCATTTTTCAATAATAATAAATTGATTTAATTAAGCCTGAGAGTTTGCTTCTCCAATCCTACAGCAGACTATACACAAGACTGTACACAATACCAAATTGCTTGTAGCCCCATCAAGGTCCCCACATCCTCCTCCGCGACAGAGAAAAATAGAGGTCCACAGTTTACATGCCGCAATGTCGTCACCGAAGACCGTGGTGGTAAACGTTCGTTAAAGAAAGCAGCTGATAGTTGTATTGCTGCGCTACTTCCCTTGCCTATTTGAAAGCTCGCAGTACAACGTACAAATGTTGTGAATACACGCATTATCTATAAAGCGCTTTCCTACGCACGCGCAATTCATCGAGTATCGATTAAGAAGTGCGAAGCGGTGTACGTAAATTAGCTAAAGAAAAAATTTTTTCCGGCAGCTACGTTCGGATTGCCATGTTGGGAGCCGATCACATTAAACAAAGTAAAATGTGCTGCTAGTGCTGTACGTCACTGTAAGGTTTAGATACGAAGACTATTGAAATCGACTCACTCGGAGCCTTGCAGAAAAAGCGGTTCATCAATCCCTACACCTTTTCCTTTTCTTTTTTTTTCTTGGCGATTAGCCTTTGTAAGTGGCAATTTCTGGAATAGCGCATACTGGTTTCATCTCAACGGACAATATGCACATTGCCTATTAAAAGTAGTGAAGACAAGAAAATGAAATTGCGCTCGCCACGCCCTCTGGCCCAAATCACACTCTAGTGCGTTCCAATCGCGGTTCTTCCAGTTGTACGCCCTTCATTAATTCCAGATGACGCAGATTTTCATTACCGCATCCCAAAAGGACATTTTCGCAATACGTCACGCACAATGAGTCAAAGATGTTGCGAGCTACTTACAAAAAGACTGTTGCCTCTGAACGCCGAAGCGCTTTGCCGGTGTGGAGCTTTACGAACCTTCGCTGGCGCGGCCGCGCATTTAACAGGATCACGTCGGACTTGTAAAAATACGAGAACACAGAAATGACTGCGGGCCGTTGCAGATCCAACAAGTTCACCAACGGTCCACGCATAAATCGCCTTTTACAGCACCCACTCATAACCCCCCCCCCCCTTCTTTTACATAAAAAAAGTTGCTACTCTTCTCCTGTTTCAGTCACGGCGCGTGCATTACAGTATACGACACGCCGCACAACAGACGCTATCACTAAAAAAAAAAGCACCGCGACTAATGAAAATGAAAAAAGTTTTACGCAATTAGAAGAAAAAGTGATGAGAGTGGGGTTTGAACCCACGCCCTCGAAAGGATTGGAACCTTAATCCAACGTCTTAGACCACTCGACCATCTCACCTTAACCAAAACCGAAAAAATGCAACTTTACGTACAATAACTGTCGCATAAATCAGCCTTTATTCTTTGCTCGCCGGGCGTATAGCTCAGTGGTAGAGCGTCCGTTTCGCATACGGAAGGCCTAGGGTTCGATCCCCTATTCGTCCACTTTTTTTTGCTGTTTTTACATTTTTATAAGAAGCCCGTTTCCCTTTTTTTTGTGTGCGCTGATCTCCTCACGCATAATATTGCCAGCAAAATTTAGAGATAATGCTCGAAAGTAACACCACTGTCCGGGCACCGCCAAATCCGTCCTGTAGTATGCACACAACTGTAATACCGCGGAATTTGCGGAGCCAAAGACTATATCCGATAGGCCTTTAATGGCGACGTTCATTTTTATCCATACCAGCATCAGCTACTTTGGTATGATTTCCCGTTGTGAACGGTCCTGAATTTTTCTCCATCGACTCGGCAACGATGATCTAGGTCTTCTATCGGACAAGATTGATAGCCACTCGGGCCGACTTTGCGTTGACCTGAATACCCAGCATTGTTCTCTGAAAAATGCTGTAATTGCCCGCTTGACGCCCATCTACGGTGTTGGTGCGGTGGTCGGCCTTTTCAAAGCTCGAAAGCCACAGCAATACCAGCATTGCACTTTTGTGCGTTTTTGAAAAGTAAGATAGCACTGTTATCTAACGCATTGACCGCATTAAACATTTAGGTTTTCAAGGTGCCTATTGTACTGCCAGCCGCACTGACCCCTTTTGCAGCATTAGTGAAAGTCAGCAAAAAGTCTACCAAAGTTGAGTTGATAGTAAATAATGAAACGGCTGAAATTTTGCGCCAAGGTAGAAAGCCCCTCTTTCATGCTTCTTGAAATAGTGCGAGACACCACTTCTACGAAGATCAGCAGCTGTTTTCTTTCACGTAATACTTTGCCAGTTTCATGGTGCGCTGGCCGCGGGCAATGACGTTATAATTGGCGCGACCTACCAGGTGCGAGATCTCCCTGCCGCCCCTCCTTTCCCTCGTGCTGAAGTCCCGCCTTTTTCTTTTTTCCAATGGAGCCTGTAGACAAGCCCTGATGATGCTGGCGATCTCAACGTGGTATCAGGGTCCAGTACCCCCTAGCGGAGGAAGCGAAGTGCCCGCAGCCCGACCTCGTGTCAGGTTGCGAGCTTACTGGTTCGGCGATCAGGCCCGGAGCGGTCCCAGGTTGGAGCGGCTTGCAGCAACGATCAATTATGAACCGCTTCACAAAGACGCGACCTACTGAAAGAAGCTGATCCGTTGCCGCTACACGCCACAGTACTGCTCCGCCGATTACGACTTTACTTGACAGCAGCTACCAGTGGTGGATACAGGGGGCAATTAGCGAAGGAGGTTTACGACGACGACGGGCATCCACTACACACCTACATCCGCCGCGTACAAGGTGGATGCACCGCTATTGACTCCTTTGAGCAGCCTCTCACGTTTCGATCTCTCCTAAAAAAGCCGTCGGGTGTATTTCAACACGTCACTTCCATGAAACTTACGTGCTGAATCCTCAGTTGCAGAGAAGCTGGCTGCATGCAAAGCTCGCCTACGCCAGTTTCGAAACATGCCGTTGGCACTCTACACCGACGGCGCCGTTGAGCTTGCTGAGCAATCCGGAGCAGCTGCCATGCTTTACCACAAAGACCGGCTCGTCTCAACAGTCACTGACTTCTGTGGCAAATATGCGTGCAGCTACCGTACTGAATGCATTGCGATGGAAGTTGGGTTGAAGCGGCTCCTCCAGCACGTTACGCAGCACCGAATTTACCGCACCACATGTGTTGTCGTCACCGATTCTTATTCGCTCCTCATGGCGCTTTAAACAGGACCCACAACCGTTGACGAAGGTGTTCTGCGCCGCATTTGGACCACCATCCTACAGCTGCTCCACCAAAAAGCTTGATTATCTTTTCAGTCTGTCTTCTGACATTGTGGTATTCGGAGGAACAAAGCAGTTGATAAAATGGCCAAGGCTGCCATGAAGCCAACTCCGACAGATCGCGCCTGGATCACGGACCTCGTCACGACGATCAGACGACTTCACAACATACCGCAGAACCGAATACGCAACCCCTCTACACTCCGGCAATTTCTACTGGACAGCAATGTGGCCACCCCCAAGAACGGCGACGTGGTCTCCAAAAAGCAGCAGGGGACACCTTTGGCGCAATTTCGAAGTGGCACCTCACGATATTTTGGCTTTTTCCGTAGGCGTGTGAACAACATAGACGACGAAGAATGCAGATGGTGTATTGCACATTGAATAAAGGAAATGGGGCTTCCGCCCCTGCTTATCGCACCGCCTCCGGAGCCACCGCCTTCTGCGTACTTCGCAGTGTATCCGTCGGATCCAGCGCTGTGCCCAGTATGTTACCAAGCCTTCCCAGGCCGTGAGCAGCTGAAGAAGCACATTGTGAGAGCATACAAAATCACCGACGCTGCGGAACTGAGCACAATGGTTTTGCTTGCCCTTCACATCTTCCCGCCAGGCGGTTTCTACCGGTGCCCGCTGTGCCCCTTCTTCACCCGCAGCTGCGACTTTTTCGCCAAGCGCCACATGTTTCTGCATGGGCCGCTCCCTCTTGACACCCGCAAACCGTTCAAGAAAGTCTGCTTTATGGAGAAGCTGGGGTGCCCGGTCTGCAAAAGATTGATCGCGGCTACGCACATGAAGCGACACGTGGAAGCGGCGCACAACAGACCTATGGATCGCGATAGCGCCGGCGGCGCAGTCACAGCACCCCCAGCAGCAGCAAGTACCAATGCTCGTCCAACCACCGTACCGCGCATACAGATATGTCCGTCGTGCAACCACTCCCTCTCTACAACCCAAGGTATTCTCTATCATTTTAGGCAAAAACATCCCGAGCGGACGGGTTTAAAGGTCCTAGAGGATAGGAGAAAGGAAAAGGTGATCCCCGCACATCCTAGATTACATGTTTGTCTCGATTGCGGTGCCGCGTATATCAAACCTGACGGCCTCAGACGGCACCGCGAGAATAAGCATGGCGAAAGAAATCCTGCGACTCTACGCACCTCCTCGAGGTTGGAGTGTGAAGAGACGCCATCGCACTTAATGGTGTGTGAAGGCCTAATCGAACTCCGGAAGAAACATGAAATCGGCCCGGGGTATGAAGTTGAAGCAGGTGCGGATGTGAAATTGGCAAACTTCGTAATTGACATGATACGTTTTGCTCCTCATCAGGGAGAAAGCAGAAGCACGGCACCCGCCTTCATGGCGGAACTCACCGCCCTGAGTGAAGGAGCCTCGGATCCCCCCATCGCATCGACTCAGAGCAGTGAAGCTCAAGAAGAGGTGCCTGGCCATAGGCGTCGCAGAGGTGAGGCTGACGAAGTACCGCCGTCCCGTTTACGCATGGTCCAGTTGCAAGGGGGACGTTTTGTTGTAGTGGATTAGGGTTTAGTCGCAGTGCTTTAGTTGGATGGCTTTTATGTTTGTTTGGAATAGGAATTTTGTAATATCTTTCCGTGCTTGGCAGAAATGACACCATGAAAAAAAAAACCTGAGGCAAGTCGCAGTCAAGAAAACAATCCGAAGAGCGTGTGTCCCCCTTTCGAGCTCAGGACTCTCCACCTGCAAAGATGTTCACCTCCGGTGCTCACGCGACGCTTCCCATTCCCAACATCAGCATCCTGTTTTATTTTGTTTTGGAATCGCACACAAACGCCTTTATGATCCCCACAGCCGGCTCATTGACCGCACATCAAAGAAAAATCTAGGGCAAGGAAGTCCTTCTTCCGAAGCTGGAAACAATACGGCAGGACAAACATTTCGCCTCACCACCGTTTTTTCGTCTTTTTTCCAATTGAAGCGGAGGAGATTCGATACATATTGCCGAGCATACTAGGCCCCACCATAAACGACAGATGCCTATGCAGCGGCGCAAAACGGTGTCGGGAGGGTTTTAGGTGATCAAAGGCGTTTCACCGCAGCAGGGGCTGTGGCCTTTCCTTTGCCTTCTTAGGGCTTCGTCGAATTTCGGTCTATTGCAAAGAAAACTTCTAGAGCGGCGTTCTTTTTGTGTGAGGGGCAACGGACGCGGCGTCCGACATCTGTGGTCTCAGTGGCCATCCACGATCTTCACCGCTATCCAGGTGCACCGGACGACGTCCGTCGTGGTGATGCAACGGGTTCTTGAAGCTGAACCATCGGTTTTTTTGGCAGACTGAACTACCCCACCACGCTTATGTACGACCAGAAACGTTGGTAGAAGAGAGAGGTATTGCTGTGCCAAGGCTGGCCTCTGTGACTATCGTGCATTGTTCGTGTCTCTCGGCAAGTATTTTACAATGCGCCAATAACTTCCAGAACGCAAATCCCATTGCCTAATGCTGGGCTTCTAACATGGATTTAGGGAATGACAAAAAACAGAAGAGTCCTGGTCGGTGACTTCTGACCAATGCCACCAGCGCATGGCATAGCTGGCTGCCCCGCAGTCTCATTCGACAAAACACCAAACTATTGTCAAAAAAAAAGCCGTTTCAATGTACATATTATCTAGAGCAGCGGACAGGATACCCGGTGCCATGTCAATTCTCTGCTACAAGGCATTTGAAGGTCGTTTTACTGAAAAAACATTTCTCTGGAAGCAGACAGAAATAGTCGCAGTGAACGTCGTCAGGGCCAGGGGCGGAGCCACAATGCACTTCTCGTAGTGCCATCTCTAGTTCTGCAAGCGAAACGCGTTCGAAAGGCTGAGTGCTGGGGCGGGGCGGAACGCAAAGCGGAGCAAGCGGATGTCGTGTGGATTTGGTTTTTTACATGTTAGCCAGTGTGGCGGCACGGGCTTTTCGAGTGAGGGGATGCTCATCAATAACAAGGAAAGACGTTGCTAAGGGCCGCGGACCATGAATTGCTTAGATGCGGGACCAAGACCGCGGGTCACTCGGCGTCAGCTGGCTGCAACTCTTTATCCATCCGTTAATACTCTCCTTCTGCAATTCCGTGCGATGGGTCTTTATAGGCTCGCGACGTTTGGGATCAGTAGGTGGGGTCGCTGCTATGTCGCGTTGAAGCTCTGTAAGTCTTTCTGTCCAGTGAGGAGGGTGTTTCGATTTGCTCACTGGAACAGCTTTCTTCGTAGCTTTATGGAGGATGGAAGTAAAGACTAGTACTTTGTGCTTGAGTGTTTCTCTGTAGTTTTTAATGTATGCGCGTGTGGGTTTGATTTGTGCCTCGTCAATCCTGCACGAGAGGCGGCGGCGGCGTAACGGGCGGAGGGGGGCGAGAGCGCGTTTCTGTACCTCGTTGACGAGTGCTTTTCTACGTTTGACGTAGCGGCTGTGTGTTCGAATAAGGCGAGCGATGATGATGCGGTATGTCTTCCAGTCCGCTTTCTTGAACTGGAACATCGACTTTTTGGTGCCAGTTTGCGGTATTGGCTCATACCCCTCTGCAAACGACACCAAAAAGGTAATCCAGCAGTGATCACTGTGTGAAGTGGAACGACTTTCCCAGTTCAGCACAAAACAGTCCCTGAAAAGCGTCACGTCAGGGGAAGTGCGGGTACTGCCGTCAAAACTGATACGGGTCGGTGCATTGCAGTTGTTCGCGCACATAAGGTCATTCTCTAACATCCACTCGAAAAGGGTCTCTGCTGCGTTGGCGCCGCTGCTTTTGGTGGGTGCTGTATTTTGAAAGTCTCGAAGTTCCCAAGTGGGGTGGTGTGCGCTAGCGTCCAAACTAATTACTAGCGGAAGTGACGGGGGAGAAAAGCGTGCCATATTTCCCTGCGTGACAAGGACACCGCATAGGATGTACCCGAAAGTAAAGCGAATCTTCCTGGGTGGGTTGTCGAAGTGCATTGTGATAGGGATTTTCTTCACTTCACACTCAGCGATTGCACTATTTTCCTCCGTACCAAGGCCGCATTGTATAAAGACGAACGCTCTACCTCCTTTGCGGAATCTTGCTGGGCTGACGTGCTGGAAGCCATCCAAAGTAAAAAAAATTGAAAAGTATTTCTAGGTTTGGAGGTTCGCGTGAAAAGAGGCGGCACAGGTGTAATAATAAAGCACGGAAAATGGCGAGTAAAAAAAGCGTCAGTTTACAACCAGTCGTTCTGTCTAGCGGTATATGGCATCACTCTGGATTTTCTCTATTGTGTCCATGTCTCTTAGTTTTCTTAAAAGCTGAGAGGGTAAAAATGACAGGGAGATGGGCTTATGTTGTTTCTGTACCCTTTTTAGTCTCTCTCCTTTTCTCCCCCCTCAGTCGGTCTCCACTATCGGGTCCGTTTCTTCTCTTTTTACCACCGTCCACTCCTTTTCCAGCCTTTCGAGTTGGAATGACACAGGGTGATGAATCTGAGGTCAACCTCCCATTCGTGATTTGTAGATTTTGAGTTCGTTTGTATTAAATGATACTGCATAGAGCTGATTAAAGAACAGAGCTTAATAAAGAAAAGAAAAGGTAATGAAATGTCTCTGGGCAATAGCTGAAACAGATTGGCCCTCTAATGATGATCCGCTAATTAAGGACACTATTTGTTCACTCACTTTCTCTTCTTCTTTTTCCCCCCTCCTCGCCTTGCCCTACATATCAGATTTGACTTGGTTTTTTTTTACTTGTTTTCTACCATCGAGAACTCGGCTTAAAACAAGGCTGAAAACGCATCACAAAGTGCAAAGTGAAAAAAGAGTTTCCTCCGGTGGGTCATCTGAGAGATTCCATAGGTCCCGCATCCCATACACAAGCTGAACCCCCTCGTCCGGGATGTATTGCAGAATTATTTGGCGCCTGAGAAAAAGACAGCAAAGCTATTTTTAGATAGAATGTGCTTGTAAACTGCTTGTAAACCGGCCGCGCGGAAAACCAGATTTTCTTTCTGCAGCCCCACTGTGAGCGCACAGGCCTTCGATAAAATCTTTCTTAAAGAGCACGAGACCGATGCGTTGCCGATTGGCAAGCGCAGATACGTCGTAGCGTGTTGGCAAAAAGCCCGAAAAACAACATCTACCGCCGGGCTTCGGCCAGAATGATCTTACGAGGAACAGTGGTTCGCCTTGTCCTATGGTCAACGCAGGTCCTTTAATAATTGAGAGGACCGCTTGCCAGCAACGCCCTGATGCATCTGTCACTAACATAGCCGTTGATACGACCCTTTGATGCGGTACTCAACGCATTTGCTCCTCTGCAGCGAGGCCGAAAGATCGTCTGCAAAACCTCTGGCGTTCATAGGATTACGTGTGGTGCTGAGCAAAAAAATCCTATCTCCTTCGGAGACACTCAGCGCATGCCGCGCAAACTCGAGGAACATGTAGCATCGTAGCAACCGAATGTCAAGAATAGCGGCGAAGTAAATAACCCTCAAAGCGAACAAGTTCAAGTCTCCCATTTCTCTTTGCCACGAAGACGAAGTCTCGTCAATGTGCCACCGCGTTATCTTCTCTACTCAGGCTCTGCCCGATATAGTCTGCAGCTACCCCAGAAAAAGTGTAGCCTGACACCACGGGCAAACAATTCCCAAGGGCGGCCTGCGCCGCGCACGCCGACCCCGTAATTCCAGCACCCCACGCCGTGACCGCTTCCTGTGGACCCGCAATCCTTTCTTTGTCAATCTAAACGTGAACTGACAAGATAGTTAGTCAAAATCATCCGCTACCACCGAGGGGGCTTTCGTCGAAGCCGTGATCAGAAGCCACATCAGCTCCAGACTCGCGACATACCTTGCTTGCAGCCGAGCCAATTCAACCAACGACCTGTTGCCCAGATGACACAGAGAATCGCCCTCGCCTCAGCAGGCAAAAACACCTTATTATGACCAGCCCCCACATCTCACTCGAAGCGCACTCTTCTCAAACGGCGTCAGACACGCCACAGTTGCACCGGTGGCACTCCCGTCTTACAGAGGCCCTCTCTGTTTTTTCCCCTTGGACACTCGGTAAACCTTTTTCTCCGCCCTGTGGGCATTTCTTTAGCCGCTGGAAAAGGAGCGATACAAACCTGCGTTTGTCTAATAAGGGTTGATATTGGCACTCTCACCGCAATCAAAATGCAGGCATTTCTCGAAAAAAAAAAGCCCGCTTCCAAAGGAAACCGAGGCTCAACCTGGCCACGCGACAAAAGCATTCGTGTCAACTTCTCGAAGCGCGCTGTTCCTGGCAGTTATATCCTCGCTGGGTGGAACCCTACGCCCAACGCCTGCCCACTGACGCTCTGCAACGGCAGAAATTGCTGCTTCTTATTCATTGCCGTGCGACTACGGCTTTTCCGGTGTAAAACCGCATTTGCGCGATACGCTAACTGCTGTCCTTAGTTCAGTCAGCGGGCTTTCCAGGTTGAAGAGGGAGCTTTCTACGCGGCATGCCGGAAAACATGTAGGAGCCCGTCAACTCCGTGATCCGCTAGCCTAAGTACCTCATACTGCTCTGTGGAAAAGCAAGCAGGTTTGCATGCTTTGTCAGGACTTCTGCAGCTAGCAGCCAGAGAGAATGCTGCACCATCAGCTTTGCGGCAAGCTGCAACAGTCACCTTTTTTTCGGGTGCTCTGTGTGCCCCTTCTCGCACAACAGATTGCCGACAACTTTCGTAGTTAGCGATGTCAGCTTTTTGCGATCGCCCACCTCTGCCTTCAGCCTGCGCAGCTGCATTGCCACTGTGTCCGTGGGCTTGGCGTGGCGGTTGGAATAGTTTGGGTTGACCTTCGCTGTCTTCAAAATAGCACCCGAGCTCAGGATCACCGACTCGTCCGCCTGCAAAAAAAGGCTCTCACCTCTGCTTTCCTGCACCTTTCCTCATCTCGAAGCGGTAATTTACAGCGAATCACATCACTGCTTCACCTTTTCGTGAAGGCACCGTTTTCACAAGCTGGTGCGAATCCTTTGTGGTGAATGGTGGCACCTGATGCACCTCCCCTCTCGCAGCCCGCTTCCCCAATCCGGCCCTCGGTGATTGGGTAGTGGGCGTTTCATTGATCAGCATGGAGTCCAGCACGCTCAAATACTGCAAACTCGCCATGCTCCCCAGCTTTTAAAGAAAACAAAGAAAAGTTGCGGTATTTGTATTTATTGGGCTGTGCTGCTGCTTGCGGTGACAGAAAAAGCTTTTGAACAAGTTGCCCTTCTGCTCCCACGTGGGAGGCTCGTGCCTCTCTGCTGCAATATCATTCTTCAATACCGAGTGCGCCACAAGCTCTAGCGAAGACGTGCTGGTTGCCATTTCACGAAATGAGTGCGCCAATTGCAGATGTCTCCGGTGGAAGAGGCGTCACTGGTCGAGTCGCGCCGGTCATGAGTGCAATCAGTGGCATTACACCGACCACTCAGAGGAACGTCAAAACTGAGGCCTCCATTTACGTCGCCGATCCCGCTGACCACTTTTTTGAGAGTCCAAGCAATGCGGCTATCACCACGCCTGACGGCGCCGCTACTCACACCGCCCCACCTGCCTCGAGATGCTTGCGGGTAGAACGCCGCATTGTGGCCGGGCTTTTGAGACGAGTAGAAAATCACTGCCGTGCGCTTCTGCTGTGAGCCGCATGTTGCCGCAAGGTCGTGTGGCGTCGCACGCATGCTCCGCACCACGTCCTTCAGTTTGAAGTTTTCTTGCTCAGCCTTCTCCCCAAAAAGTGCCCTCAGAGGCAAAAAAAAAAAAAAAAAAAAAAAAAAAAAAAAAAAAAAACTCCTTTTTAAAATAAAAACGTGTCCTGGGATGAGGATCTTAAAAAAAAAGAAAAAAGTGTGCGCCGCCCGGGAATCGAACCCGGGTCAATACCTTGGGAGGGTACCATCATGCCACTAGACCAGCGGCGCTTGAAGGCCGCAGCCAAATTCATTCACGTTCTTTCTAGGGATTCAGGGCAAGTCAAAAAGTGGACGAATAGGGGATCGAACCCTAGGCCTTCCGTATGCGAAACGGACGCTCTACCACTGAGCTATACGCCCGACGAGCCCTCGAAAGTAGCTGGGAGCTTTTCGGTTAATTACATGCTATTCTTTGAGTTTGCTTTTGGGCGACAAGGTGAGATGGTCGAGTGGTCTAAGACGTTGGATTAAGGTTCCAATCCTTTCGAGGGCGTGGGTTCAAACCCCACTCTCATCACTTTTCCGCCTGTTTAAAGATTTGTCACCGAGGTAAAGCTAGAGATAAGCTTGAAACGTGGAGTCGTGGCGTAGCATTCCTAGCTCAGTCGGTAGAGCGCACGGCTCTTAACCGTGTGGTCGTGGGTTCGATCCCCACGGAGTGCGCTTTTTCAACACCGCCAATTTGTGGAGCCGCAGCGTAATAGCAGAGGAGGAGGAGGCGCGCGTTTGGCGTAAATGCTCTCGTAATTTTTTTTTTTAATGGTCGTTTTTCCTTTATTTTTGGCGAAAAGACGATCGGGTAGAAAGTGAAGCGAGTGGAGAAGTACGCAAGAGCGCCGATGCAAGTCGGAAACAGGGTCGGTTCGAGCAGCATATCGTGGATAAGCCTCGCAGGCGAAAGGCGCGTGGCACGTCGCTGGCGCTCAGGAAAATCGCGGCACCTGCTACCACTGCACATCTCGAGGAAATCAACGCAGCATCAGCAAGACGGCACGCATCTGAGAAGATAATAAAGAGCATTGCTGTCGTACCACTACCTCTGTTTGCTCCTTTTTTTTTTTGTGTGTGTTCTCGGTTTGACAAATTAACAAGCACAGAACTCATGACTTACAATCTCAACTGCTTTCATCGCCCATGGCCACAAGACAAGAAGAAGGGGGCAGCAACACCACCACAGCGGTAACCGTGCTGTTCAAAACAAAAACCAACCAACTAACAAACAAAATAAGATGTCCATAGCTTACGAAAACAAAAAGAAGAAAGACACGACATAGGTAGAAAGCAAAATAAAGAGTACTAATAGAACGAAAGAAAAAAGAACAGGTGTGTTTAACGCTTAGGCTTTGTTTTAGTTTTTCTTTTTTTAGTTGTTCACCAAAAGCACGGAGCAACAACTTTAACAAATTTACCACACTTCTTCACAAGCGCGTGAGAAGAGCTCATGGGGTGGTGTGGGCGACAGGGAGAGTGTCTACTTCTTTGCGACACGCTTCATCTCCGCGATGCGGGCCTGCCACTGCACCGTCGCCAGCTCCTTGTCGATGTGCGGGCGAAGCTCGCGCAGCTGGGTGGCAAAGTCCAGCACGCCGAGGGTGCCGGCGTAGAACTTGGCGTCCTCCTCCGCGACGTTCTCGCCACGCTGGTGCTCTGGGTAGAGCGCGCTCAACACCTGCAGCGGCGTGTACTTGGCGTCGCGCGTCAGCCCCGCCACGTTCGACAACAGCCGCTCCGTCTGGTTCAGCACCGCGTAGCTTTCCGACTGGCTCAGCCCGTTCAGCTCTTCCAGCAGGGTGAAGCGGAAGTTCGACCGCACGGAGTCGATCTGGGCCTTGCAGCGCACAAAGTCCGTCAGGCACGCGTTCATCAGCACCTGCGCGCCGTCGTGGCGGCAGCCATCGGTGACGTCAAGGATCGGCAGCATGCGGCGGTCGCAGAACAGGCCGCGGCGCAGCGTCGTCACCAGATCCTCGCTATGAACAAAGTGGTCGCCGCAGCCGCAGATGGCGACGAAGGGGTCGCGCGCGGCGTACGGCTCCGCGGTGGCTCGCAGCTTCTCCATCAGCGGCATGTCCGCCGCGCTGCCAAAGATCGGGTTCTTCTTCTTCGTCTTGGCGCACATGTAGGGCAGCCGCTGATCCGCCGGCTCCTTCAGCGTGCCGGCGAGGTAGGTGTAGAAGGCCGAGATCATGCGGAAGACGGAGACGTAGCTGAAGGGCTTCGCGAGCGGCGAGCAGACGTCCAGCGGGACAAGCACGACGCGGTGCTGCTTCGCCACGCGCCGGCCCGACCACAGCTCCACCACCGCCGGGTCGCTCAGGGCGGAGCGGTGGATCTCGAGCGGCACGCCGCACACCTTGTTCGCCGAGAAGAGGTACGCGAGCAGCTCCGCCTTCGCCTCCTGCACAACCGTGTCGTCGGACGCCGCAAGGCTGGCAAAGCGGCGCGCCAGGCGGGCCCGGGCAAAGATCTTGCGTGTGATCATCGAAATGAACGCGAAGCCCTCCGTCCCGACCTGCGCGTTGCGGAACACGTACATGGCATCCACCAGCAGCGACCCCAGCGAGGAGGGGCGGTCGGCGAAGTGCAGGCCCTCCCGGTGCAGGAAGCCGAGCAGCATCTGCGCAAACTCAATCGTGAAGGCCTCCATGTTGCCTCCCTCCACCGCCGCGCGACCGGCAAAGAAGAGGGGGTTGACGTACAGGCGCTCCGCCATGCCGAGGGCCCGCTTGCACCACTCTTCCGCCCCCTTCTGGTCGCGGTGGCGGGCGTAGTCGTACAGCTGCATCAGGCGCAGCTGCGAGATCGGGTCCACCTGCACGTTGCCCTTGATCACCGTCATGCTGCTCGTCATCAGACGGGTAATCTTCTTCATGCTCACGCTGAGGAAGATGAGGTGGCCGAGGTAGTCCAGCCCACGACGCCCGGCGCGGCCCATCATCTGGCGGAACTGCGTCGTGTTCAGCAGCACGTGGTCGCCCGCGAGGACGACGGAGCGACAGGGGCTGTGCACGCCAAGCGCCAGCGTCTCCGTGGCGCAGATGACACCGCAGTGGCGGCCGCGGAAGAGAATCTCCATCATACGGCGCAGCTTGCCCTTCACACCGGCGTGGTGCACGCCTACACCGCGCTGGATCGCACGCGCGCTCAGGCTGTCGCCACGCTTCAGGCACTCGTCCACCGCCTCCTTCACCACCGTCGGGTCCACCGTGCAGTACTGCCCAATGAACGTGAACTCCGGCAGCACCTCCGGGACAATGAAGTCCTCGTCGTTGTTCGCCGTGTCGTCCACGTCGCGGTCGACCCGCTCGACGTCGCCGCCGTCGTCGGTCGTCAGCTTCTTCTGCTTCAGCGTCGACTCGCGCTGCCGCCGCGCCGCCTCCACGGCAGCCGCCTTGCGCTCCATCGACGCCCTGTACTGCGCGAACTCCTCTGTCTGCCGGTAGGCCGCCTCGGCGTTCTCGAGACGGGTGATGATGGCCTTGGTGAGGTCGTCGCAGTCCTCGCCTTCAAAGGTGAAGACGATCGTTGGCCCCATGTCCCGGCTGTTCAGCTCCCGCAGCACGCTGATGATGTTGTCCGCGATGAACTCCTTCGACTCGGGGAAGAAGGCGCGCCGGGCCGAGGCGCTCTGCCGCGGCGCCGACACCACCGACCCCTCCGCCGCTGGGCTCGACGGCGCCGAGGCCGCCTCCTCCGTCGCCTCCTCATCCGCAGCAGCCTCCGCGACGCCGCCGTCGACGCCACCACGCTGCAGCAGCGCCGCGTCCGTCGCGTACTTGTCCAGCTGCGCCTCGTCGTCGCGCAGCCGCTGCGAGAAGGTTTGCAGGATCGACTCGCACAGGTGCAGCATCGCGGCGTTGAAGGCGGCGGCGTCCTCCTCGCTCAGCTCGGCCACGCCGTCGGCGTCGCGGCCGTGGTTGAGGTACACCCAGTACGCAAACGCGTTCTTCACGTCCGCCTCGTACTGCCGCGCGCGCAGCTGGGTGATGTAGTTCTCTGCCTGGAAGTACGTCTCGGGCAGCAGCGTCGCCAGCTGCGCCTGCATCGCCCGCACCACCGCGACATGCGACCACGTCGGGGCAATCTGCTCGGCAAAGAAGGCGGTCATCTTCTGGTGCAGCTGCACCACCTCGCTGGGCACAAGCGAGATGTCCGGCGGGAAGCCGTTCTGCAGCTGCTGGAGAGTGAGGATGGAGAGCGGGTGCAGGTCGTGGATGTAGCGCTGCGGGTACTTGGCCGTCAGCTTCTTCAGCTGCGGGTGGTAGCCGGGTGGGGGCAGGTACATGTACTTCTTGATGTCGTTCCACCGCTGAATGCTGCCGCTGGATGGGATGTCGTGCACCGTAAAGTCGCGCTTCGCCTCCGGCTGCTGCGCCTCGAGGCGGTGCTGCACGCGGTTCAGCCACCCGCACAGCTCCTGCGTCTCGCCAAGGGTGGCGGAGAGGGCGACGAAGGGGCAGGGCAGCAGCGCCAGCACACGCTCCCAGACGTCGCCGTTGCCGCTGCTCTCCATCGTGTGGATCTCGTCCAGAATCACGTAGTCGAGCCGCTTCGCCCAGTCCTTGTACTTGGGCGAGAGCAGCAGCGTCTCCAGCACCTCCGGCAGCGTCACGAGCACCTGGCAGCTGTCCACGTAGCGGTGGTAGTCCGCACCGCCGTGCACGCCGTAGACGTTGCGGCCGGGAAAGGCGTACTTCTTCGACCCGTACCGCGCGCACACGTCGGCCACGGCTTGGTTAATGAGGGCACGGTTCGGCGCCACGTACACGACCACCTTCGTGTTCGACGTCTTGAGAGCGCTGTACATGCAGTAGTACGAGATGAAGGTCTTGCCCGCCGAGGTGGGGGCGCAGACCACCGCACTGCCGCGGGCGTCAACGATGTCGAGCAGCTCGCGCTGCCACCCATCGGGGTTGAAGACGACACGGTAGTCCTTCGTCGGAATCACCGGGCGCTCCAGCAGGTGCCCCATGCTCATCAGCTGCATCATCTCCGGCGTCTCGAAGTACACCTTCTGCCGCGGGCGGTGACTCGGCGGCAGCACGCTGACCGGGGAGCTCTGCCACCGCGCGACGGCCGCGTCCACCTTCTCGTAGTACGACGCCGGGAAGTCAAAGTGCGCCAGGGCGGAGCGGACGGTGTCAAGGTCCTCGGACGAGATCGCCACACCGCTGTCGCGAATGCACGAGAGAACCTTGTGGTGGCAGTAGAGGAAGAGCGGCACACCAACCGAGATGTTCGGCGCCTCCTGCGCCTGCCGCGCACGCTCTCGCTCCGTCTTCCACTGCTCCAGCTGCAGCCGCACCACACGGGCCATGAGCTTGCACTGAAAGTGCAGCTGCACGTAGGTCAGGTACACCCAGTTGAGGTACGAGGTCGCGTCGTAAACCGTGAAGTCCTTCTTGATTTTGCGCAGCCGATCCAGCTTGCCCCAGTTGCTGTTGCTCTCCTTGCTGCTGGTGATGCACGACGCCACGAGGTCGTTGATGAGGCCAAAGGCGTAGAGGTTGGTGGACCGCCTGTCCTTGGCGGTCTTCTTCTTCTTCGCGTCGTCGTCGTCGTCCGTGACGGTGAAGGCAAACTCGGCCTCGCGCATGCCGCTCGTCTCGACCAGCAGGCGCCACATCGCCAAGGGCAGCGGCACGGCCTCGCCGTCCTTCAGCTGCTCACCAGGGTCGAAGTTGCGGCCAAAAGAAATACCCATCATGCGGGAGATCGCAGCCGTCAGCACGGCGATGTGGTCCGCGACGTCGGTCACACGCCCCGACAGCTCCGTCTTCCGGCCCAGGTCGGACACCTGCTGTGCCCAGTCCTGCACCGTCTTGTTCGCGTCACGCACGTTGGCCTCCTCGCGGATGATGTCCTCGCGGCTCCGCACCTTCTTGTTGCGCTGCCCGTGGTGCTGCTGCTTCGCCTTCTTCGCCGGCTTCGCCCCGGCACCGCTGGCGCCAGCCTCGCCTGCCTCGTCGTCGTCGCTCTCGGAGCAGACAACGGCGAGGGTGCCGCTCGTGAAGCCGCGAATGCCCATCGACTCCGCCTGCTGCGCCGCATCGGTGACGAAGGCGGCTTCCATCGCCAGCTGCCGGCGCCGCTCGCGCTCGGTCAGGTTGCGCTGCGACTCTCGCTCCACCAGCGTGTCGACGACGTCGTTGAGCTCGTCGAAGGGCTGCGACACGATCCACCCACTCAGCTCGTTCGCGTTGCCGAGGGTGGACGGGAAGGGGCGGTTCGAGACGTGGCCCTCAACCTGGAAGGCACGAGCCAGCTGGTCGACAAGCTCGTGGGTCAGGTGAGGATACTTCATCGCCTTCTTCGGCTCGGCGATGTCGACCTGCGGCAGGGCCGCGAGTGGCGCCGAGGTCATGTCGGCCTTCTCGTCCCCCGCCACCTCCTGCCAGCTGAAGTTGACGTCGGCGACGCCGTCCTCGTCGAGCAGGTCGGTGGCTGCGGTGGTGCGGAGGAGGTGCGCCACGATGGCGAGCAGGTGCCCGTCGTAGATGTCGAACTCGGCGCCGCGACCCGTGGCGCAGTCGCACTGCTCGAAGGCCTGAAGCAGGAAGGGGGCGAGGTCACCGAGAAAGGCCGCGATCTCCGGCGAGGCAACACCACGCTGCGCACGCAGCTCGGCACTGACGAGGGCGGTGCAGTAGGCGGTCATCACCATCACCTGGCACAGCTGCTGCTGCTGCTCGGTGCGCGGGGTCCCGGCGTGCAGGTAGGCGCTGACGGCAGCCGACACCACCTGCTCCCGCCGCGACAGCTGACCGTCCTTGGCGAGCGCCATGGCAGCCTCCGGCAGCGCTGGCAGCTCAACTGTCTGTTCAAGGTCCGCCGCCAGCTTCGTCGACTTCGGCTCCAGCACGAGCGAGCGGGCGAAGTTGGTGCTCTCCACCGTGACAGCGAAGACGACGACGGCGTTCTCGCGGGTGATGATGCGCGACGCGTAGGCGACCTTGATGCGCCGCGCCGTCGCCCAGGTGAGGAAGCAGTGAAAGTAGAAGGCCACGCGGTCGCCGTGGTCCTCGTCCTCGACGAGGCTGCGGTAGGGGCGCTTCAGCTCCATCGTGCGGTCCTCCGTGACGCGCTGGTGCAGCTCGGCCGCCTCCTCCGGCGACAGCGTCGTGGCAGCCGCAGCGTCGCCCTCGGCCGTCTCGTAGGCCACCAGCTCCTCCTCGGTGTGGTTGTGGAAGAGGTGCTGCAGGGACGTCTCATGGCCGAGCTGCTCGCCGTCCCACATGAGCAGGAACTCCGGCTCGTACTTGGCCACGTAGGCCGCGAACTCGTCGCAGTGGAAGCTGTCGAAGCTGTCGACGATGAGCTGCGTCTCGGGGTTCGTCGCGGCGACGGCTGTCAGGGTCGCGCGCAGCGCTTCGCGGATGAAGAGTTTCTGCGGCGCCCGTGCCCAGAACCAAGCGGCCTGGCGAAAGAAGACAACGTGGAAGTGACCGCCGCGAGTCTGCAGGCGGCGCAGCAGCGCCTGGGCGTTGTAGAGGACGTGGAGGGGCTGCATGAGGTCCCAGTCGACGTGCGGCGAGGACAGCGCCGCCATCAGCAGCGAATCGCCGTCGATGAAGAACTTCTCCATCGCGCTGAGGTGCACGAACATGTCGAACTGGCGGGGGCGGGCGGTGGCGTAGTGGAAGTCCACGGCCACCTCCGTCAGTGCCCGCTCCATGCACTCCACGGCGTCGGCGTTGTACATGAGGGTTGAAAGGAACTTCCAGGCCATGCGGCACTCATCAACACCCTGGAGAGCATCAATCTGCGGAGCCGCAGTAGCGGCGGCATCAGGCGTCCGTGCCGCGGCCCACCGCAGCAGTGCATTGCAGACGCGCAGCAGCGCCGTGGTCTCGTGCACCGGCTTCGTCGTGGTCGGGCTCGTCGCCGCGTCGCTCTCGTTCAGGCACAGCAGGGAGTGCCCAAGGAAGAGCTGCCGCACCGGCTGCGTGGCGGTGCTCTCCACGGTGGTGTCAAAGTCCGGCTGCCCATTTGCGTTCACGAAGAGCTGCTGGAGCTCACGGTAGTGCGACGACATGACGGCAAATAACCGAAAGTAAAAAAGAAAAATATGAAAAGCGACAGACAACTCCTTTACGCGCCACCGCACAAGAAGGGTGTGTGTGCTGGTGTGAGTGAGTATACACGCCTCTTGCGACACAACGCTGAAATGGAATCGCTAGAAACGCGCAGCACAAAAAAAAAGGAGAAACACAAACAACAACGACAACAAGAGTTAATCGTAGTCGCAAAGAAACAAAAAAAAGTGAGTTTGTGTGAGTCACCACTCTGAAATACCCACTAGTTCTTTCTACCTTGGAAAAAGGGAGCTTCCTAGAAGTCCGTTTAAGTTAAAAGAAAAGAGAGAGAGAAGATTCTGCGTGTATGGAGGAGGAGGAGGCCGAATGTTTGTGAGTGTGTATGTGTGTGTGCGTAAGCGGATGAATTAGGTAAAAGGGGGTGTGGCGATGAGATAGAGAGAAGGTGGACGCGGCTGTGCCACATACATGCTCAGTGGAGCTCATACCTCACCGATTTCACAAAAAAGAAAATTGGGATAAAGGCAACGACCATGATGACCCGAAGCAACGCGCAAAACCGCATTTTACACGCAGGGGCAAGATTCGACAAAAGCCGCGTTCTCGTGTCGCGCATTAGTGGATAGAAGACGTGCTGTGTCCGCCGTCTTCCCACATATGGCGAAGCTGCAGAGCGTCTTGTTTCTTTCCTTCTTTCCTTCCAAACATAATAATAATAAAGTATTAGGGTGCTCATGGAGAAGGTTCCAACGACAGGGCAGACACATCGATGCACATGGAAAAGATCCAAAAACTACGGAAAAGAAAAGCGTGCTACATTCGGTGCGTCGCAGAAGACAAGCGAAGCAAGAGTCACCGAGAGAAAGAGGAGCATCGAAGGGAGTGATGGTACAACATTGAAGAACAATGACTCCAACAGAACAAGGTCAGAGCAAAACGTTGCTGAGAAAGCTCATGGTGTGGCGCCGATGCGCTTAGGCTCCGCGGTCGTCCGTTGGAGCCGCAGGAAATGCACCACACTGCACCTGCACAACTTCGCCGCCGTCTGCACAGGCAACCATTGCCGTCTGCAACGCTGTTCGAAAGAGCACACAGCGAGCATCACTCGCCACAGTCGCCGCCGCCGCGTCTTTTGCACGCACCAGCTGGCAGAAGAGCAGCGCCGCGCTGCTGCCTCGACTCAGGCGGAGTGGCGGGTGCGACTCGCCCTGCACAACGCAGCGCACAATGCGTAAAGTGGACTGCGAGGATGCCGCCACGTTTGCGAAGGCAGAGAAGGACGCTTCAGCCAGGCTGCCGTCCGAGAGGCGCAGCACAACACCGCCGTCGCAGCAGCCAGCGGTGTCTGCCCTCGCCGCGGCATGCTCCTCCGGCTCGTTAGTCAGTGCGTCGCGCTCACCACGGTGACGGGTAGAGGGGACACGGAAGCCTGCTTGGCTGCCTTCGTGCCGCCCCTCTGCGACATCCGCAAAAGCGCTGAAGGGCCACGAGTGCAGTGCGGCACCGAGGCCGTGCAGCGTGCACTCCGCGCCGTTGCGCAGCGACAGAACCATGCGGGGTCGCGCTTCCTCCCCGTCTGCCCACGTGCCCCCGCATGAGACGGAGGGGATCGGTGAGCTCGCTCCGGCACCGTTGTCCACTGCGGCGCAGCTTCGGATGTCGGACAGTGTGCGATGCTTTAGTGTCCCAGACGCGGTCGTGGTGGTGCCACCCGCTCCTTCCCGCCAGCCGCAGTTGTCATCGCCGTAGCTTAGTGCGCGGACGTAGTCGCAGTGCAGACGGGCGTAGGGGCCGTCGCACAAGAGCAGGACGGCAGCCGCAGAAGGATCAGCACGTGCCAGGCGGTGAGCGTGGTGCGTGACGAGGGAGGTATCCACAATGCAGTCTGTGAGGTGCAGCACGCCGTGCTGCGTGACGTACAGGGCAGGCGAGTCGCCGGCGTCGTCCGCTCCATCGACCGTATCTCCTGCGTTGTTCTCTTCCATCGCGCAGTCCTCGGCGGCTGCATCGCACTGGGGTGGTGTGCTCGACCAATACGACGTGCCGCTACTGCCATCGCTCACCTCTTCACGCTTCCTACGCTCGCCGCTCTCCGTGCGCTGCTGCAGCGGCTGACCGGCGTCTGACCACTGAGGCAGGGGGGTGGGGCAGAGCCGCACCCGCTCCATGACGCACGTGCCGCGAACGACGCAGCTGCCGACGATGCAGGGCCAGACAGGTGGCAGCGCAGGGGCGTAGGGCGGGGATGACGGCGACAGCGAGCTTGCAGTCGCGTCCCCACTCCCTGCCACCGTCGTGGTCGCGTGGGAGGGGGATGCGGCTGACTGCGGCGCGTCACGGGAGGAATCTGTTGCCGCTTCAGGCGGCGCCGCGGCTGGGCTGATACTGACTAGCGGGTTCAGCCGGAACTGGAGGGCGGTGGAGTGGGCCTTGCAGGTAAGCCACCGCAGGTGTGATGCTGCGTCATAAGGAGGGACTAAACAGCGCCATTCTTCTTCCGCCGCCGCAACGGCGTCGCTGTTCCTGTCGGCCAGAGAGGCATGCATAGCACTCGTGGGATTTACCAGAGACAGGCCGGCCTCTTCTTCCTTCACGGCGGCGTGGTAGGCGGCGAGGGCGTCCTGCAGGAACGCCGCCGTCGTCGCACCGGGCCGCTTCGACGCACCTGCCGTGGTGCCACTGCGTCTCCGACCGCCGCTGCTGCCCGCTGCCGTGAAGCGCGAGCCTGCTATCCAACTCAGCCACCGCTGCGGCATCGCACGACGCGCCACGGCGGCCACCGCACACCGCGCCGCCTCCCACAGACGCTGGCGGAGGCCGGGCAGCGCCACCGCGGCAGCAGAGGGGTGCGACGCCCCACTGCGTTCCTCGGCGTTCGCCTTAACGCCCCCGCTGATACGGCGCGGCGCCTCGTCGTGGCCGGTGATGCGGCAGACACCGCCAACGTGGACGACGACGGCGTAGCGCCGCGCGCACCGCAGCTGGCAGTTCGACAGCGTGAGATGTGCCCCGGCGAAGACGTTGACGCCGACGAGGGTGCAGTCGTGTACGAGGCACTGGCCGACGAAAGCGGTGGCACCGGCGGCGCAGGTGATGCCACAGCGTGCCCCGCCGCCGAGGACGGCTTGCGGCACGTGAGCGGTGGCGTCATCGAGGGCCACGCAGGCGGGCAGCAGGTCCGCCACGCTCGCCGCCTCCTCCAGTCCGCACGGCGATACCGCGGCAGCTTGCATAGGCGTCGGCAACGGCTGCTGCTGCTGCTGCTGCTGTTGTTGTTGGTGGTGGTGCTGCTGCTTGTGTGCTTGAATGTCCAGCACGCTGTCGCTGTCCGCCTCGCAGTGGGCCCCTGCGTAGAGGTAAAGCCCAATCCGCGCGAATCCGTAGATCTTCACGTGGCCTTGAAACGACAGGACGCCACCGCGGCACTCGATGCCGTACTTCTTCGCCGTGTAGCTGCCCCGACGCACGACGCAGCGACCGTGTGAGAGGACGTAGACGCCGACGTGGTTGCTGCTCGCGCTGCACTTGGTCAGCTGCATCGACCCGCCGTCCGCCGTGAAGCCGTTCACCACGTGCTTTGCGGTGCAGTGGTGCGCCTCCAACGTCGTGTCGGGCCCGAGAGCGGCGAAGCCAAATGTGACGCTGCGCACCTCGCTGTCCTGCGCCACGCACCGACTGCCCGACCACACCTTCACGCCGGAGGTGAGCACGGCCGAGTCGGCACGCGGTGCCCTGCCGCCGCATTCCCCCCGCGACGCTGCAGTGTTGCCCGGTTTAGGCGAGGGGGAGACGCGTGTCGCGATCGCCGGCGTCGACCCAACTGCCCCTGCCGTTGGTCGTGCTGCTGCATCGGTGCGGCAGGCGCCATCTCGCTCGCTGCTCGACGAGGCAGCGTCGCTGCCGCTCTCCTCCGCTGCTGCCGCCGGTGCCCCCTCGCCTGCGTTCTGCACCGTGTCTGCATAGGGGTCGAGAGATAGGTGGTGCAGCCACGGCTCACCGTCAACAGCCGCGGCAGTGTGGGACGCCACCCGCCCCCCTCCTTGCTCAGCCACAACAGCGTCGCCGCTGGCCATGTCGACAAGGCAGCGGTGCAGCGTGCAGGTGCTCTTGTTGTACACGTTGAAGCCGCTGTCGCGGCCACGCCGGACGGTGACGCCGGTGCAGTGCAGCTCGCTCGCCTTGCATTCCACTCCGTAGGCATCGCCGCTGTAGAGGGCGGCGAGACCACCACAGATGCGCCGCGGCGGTGGCCGTTGCGCCGAGCTCACACCCACCACGTGTGGCACGCCCTCCACCGTCACGACGGCGCCGTTGAGAGCGAAGATGGCGACGTGCGACGCATTGGCGCCGCAGTCTCGCAGGTGGCAGGAGGAGTGGTCGACGGTGAAGCCGTTCATGCCGTGTGCCGCCATGCACTCCGTCAGCTCCGCCGTGGAGGACTCGATCGTGCCAACGCCGAAGCCGAAGCCGGTGACGAGGCAGCGGCGTGCCGTAAGCGTGGAGTGGACCGTCTTGACGCCGCAGGAGCTTAGCCGTGGCCCGAGCACGGCGCGGCGGTACGGTGGCGTGGCGCTGGAGGCCGCCATCGGGTGCATCTTCGTCGACGCAGCGGATGTCGCCGCCGCCGCCGCCCCGTCGTCCGCCTCCGCCGCCGCCATCGCCGCCCCGCTGCAGCGCTGACTGGCTCTCCGCCGCGTGTAGAGACGGTGTGCCTTGAGCTGCAGTGGAGCATCCCCAATGACATCCGCTGCGGCATCCAACGAAACGGAGCGGCAGGAGGAGGACGTGGACGAGGAGAAGGATGACGACCGCCGCGCCTCGTCTCTCCGCCTCGCCGCTTCTTCTTCGGCGGCTACCGCGGCGGCGTGGGCGGCGTCCTCCGCCTCTGCCGTGGACCAGAGCACGCAGTCCTCCAACTCCACCGTGCTCTGGTCGACCGCGTAGACGGCGGTGTCGCTCGCGTTCATCAGCGTGACGCCGCGGGCCTTCAGTGCGGCATCGCGCACCTCGAGGCTGAAGGAGCCGCCGTGAAAGCCGAAGTGCGGCGACACGACGCCATCCTCGGCAGCGATGCCTTCTCCCTCGCCACGACGCGCGTCGGACGGCGTGCCAGCGGCTCCCGAGCCGGCGGTGGCGCCTTGCAGAAGTTGAGGGAGCGGAAGCGCCGCCATTGTTGACGTCTCACCACTGCCACTGCTGCTTCTGCTGGCGGTCGACACCTCCGCGCCGCAGAGGCGCTCCGCATAGTACTGTCGCGCCAGTGAGGCCACCCGAGCTGTGGTGGCCGCGACAGCCGCAGCGGACGGCGGTGGTGGCCGCCCTCCCTGGTGCGCCGCCTGCAACGCCGCCACCACGGTGCGCCGCGCCTGCGTGTGTGCCGCTGCAAGCTCGGTGCACCGCCGCGAGAAGCTGCCGCCGGTCTCGTCCGTCAGAATGCACTTGGCCTTTCGCAGCACAAAGACACCGACGTGGTTCGTGTTGGCGGAGCAGCCGTCCAGAGTGGCGGCGGAGGCGTCGACGGTGTAGCCGTTCACCGCGTCCTCGGCGTGGCAGCGGTAGAGGTGGGCGACGGAGTGGGCGATGACGCAGAAGGCAAAGTAGAGGTGGCGCGCCGTGCAGAAGCGGGCGGTGAGGGTGCCGCCCAGCTCAACGATGAGGCCGGTGCTGCGGACGCTGTCGGCGTGGCCCATCACCAGCGGACGTGCCGCGGGCGGGTGTCGCGCGTCGTCGCCGCCGCCGCCCCCACCGCTATCACGTCGCTCTGCCCGGTCAGTGGTCGGGGTGCCGACGAAGATGCAGTGCTCAAGGAAGGCCCGGCAGCCCTGCACGATGACGGCGCTGGAGATGGCGGCGGTGACGGTGCAGTAGGCCATGTCCACCACGGCGTCTTGTTCGGCGAAGATCGTCCGCTCAGTGTGGCAGCCCGGGTCGACGGTGCAGCGGACGAGGCGCAGGCGACCCTGGTTGGAGACGAGAATCAGAGTGCGCAGGACGGTCATCATCGCAGCAAGTGGTGAGGGGGCTGCTGGGCCGTTTCTCTCTTCCCCGCCTACTCCCTCCTCGGTCTCCTCTGCGCTCTGCGTGTTGTCAGAGGCAGACTCGTGGTCCGGCACCCCCGCCGCGATGTTTTCTGTTAAACGATTGCACTGTTGCTGCACCCGCTGTGACAACCGGTACACCCGCGAGTCCTCTGTGATGTCCACCATGGAAGAGTCGAGCACCAGCAGGCACTCCTTTCGCGCGGTGTAGAACAGCGCAGGCGGCGGCGGTTGCGGCTGCTGAGCCGGACGTGGTGCCTGTCCTGCTGCCTCTCTACTCGCGCTGCGCCGCCGTCTTGTGCTCTTCTCGCCTTTTTCGTGGTGCTGCTGTGTCGCTGCCATCGACCGCACGGCGCGGCGCAGCAGGCGGTCGTCCGGCGTTAAGGCGAGCCGACTCTGCGTCACCTGGACGCTGGCGAACTCCTCGGTGGTGAGCGAGCCGACGAGGACGCAGTTGTGCAGCGTCAGCGAGCCGAGAACACGCAGGTGGCCGTAGAGGTAGAGGTTCTCGAGCCGCAGTGAGAGGCCGTGCGGCACCTCGCAGGCGTGAACGTCACCTTCGGGAGACGGTGCGGTGGAGGGCTGCAGGGAGAAGCGCAGCGGCGACGGCGCCGCACGCTGAGCTGCCCGCGGCGTGGGCCCGCCAGTCGTCACGTTGGGACTGACCGAGCCGTGGGGAGGCTGCTCCGCGACACTGCCGGGGCCGCTTCTCGCAGCGGAGGACGAGGCACGAATTGAGTTGACAGAAACGCGCATATTACGCAGCAGACACGCGATCGGGGCCTCTGCCACGTCTTCACCGCTGTCCAAGTCGCCGGTGAGGCACACCTCCAGTGAACAGAGGTGTTTCGATGAGACACCGGTGTCGCCGCTGCTGCCAGCGAGGTGGTGGCTGTCGTCGATGAGCCGAACCGCCTGCGAGACGCCGCCACTGGCCACGCTCGCTTGTCGCTCAGGTGCAACCGTGGATGGCGAAGGCAGGCGTGGCAGCGCGCGGGGAATCCACAGCTCTGCCACGCGCTGCGTCGCCGCCGCCGCCCTGCCCTTCACCCCGAGTGTCACTGCGTCGTTGCCGGTGGGGGCGTGCGCGAGGTGAAGGGCGGATGGCGGACGGGCTCGCAGGACACGCTCGGCGTGCAGCGCGGGGGTGCAGACAAGAGAGAGGGCCGCCGTCGTCGAGGCGTCCGCCAACCCGCCAGGCGCAGCACCCACTGCAGCCGAGGATGCTCGTCGAGACGCTACGCTGAGGTGGCCCGTGGGCAGGGCTGGGGAGTCCGGCTCTGCGTCAGCCAGCAGCGCCGCCGTGTCGAGTTGCAGCGCCACGCAGGGGGTGCGAGGGGCGGAGGACTGCCGGAGGAGGCACGGGGGCTCGTGTGCGTCTGCCGCTTCATCTACGGCTTCGGCAGCGGCGGTGGCGTAGACGCCTGCGAGGGCGTCAAAGACGGCGGCATTGAGCCGTGCGATGTCGCCAATACGCTGCGGATTGGGAAGCAAAGGCTCGACGCCTTCTGTCACGCTCTTCAAATGCAAGGCACTCTGCTCCTCTTGTGTTGCCGCCGTGGTGGCACCAACGCCGACCAATGGCACAGCAGCCGGGGCGTCACCGCCGTCGCCGTCGCGTGGGGTCTCGGGCGGGGACGTCACGTGGCGCCGGAAGAGGTGCGGGTGGGCACGACGAATGTAGTCGATGCCCATTCGGTGCTCTGCTGCAGAGTAGGTGCCGGGGGAGGCGAGGGCGGCGCCATGGTTGGGCCCACCGCCACCTCGCACCACCCCACCAGCAGCCACCACAGCTGCACGGCGATGTTCGGCACGCTCGGCGTCGTCGATGGACACCCTGCCGTCCCCGCTGAACGGGTTGAGGGTTTCGTGCAACGCGATGAGCAGCAGCGTCATGCTCTCCGCGGTGGGCTCCCAGGTGTGCGACATCAGCTCCAGCGAGCAAAGAGCGCCGTGGTGGACAAAGGCAGCGATGAGCCGCGGCGCCACGACGAAGACGAGCGGCATGCGGGTGCGGCAGCGGGCCGTTGTGGCAGGCCTCGCCGTCGCGGTAAGTGCTGGGGCGCCGGCGGCGGCTACCGCGGTCTGGGAGCTCTCGTGACTACGCGGCAGCTCCACGTTGTCCTCTGCAGCTGCACCACGTGCAGGCGAGAGCACCGTCACCGCTGCCGCTGCCGCCGTGAACGTCGTGCTTTCCGTTCGTGGCAGCGGCGGCGTTGTCAACGACGCGCCGGCGGCGGGTCGAGCGGTGTCATGCGGCGACGATGACGGCAGAGAAGTCCGTGCAGATGGTGCGGGTGCGGCTGCGGGAGGTGTGCGTTGGTGTGGACGGCTCGACGTGGGGCCGAGCTCGTCCGTCTCCGCCTCGCCGTCCTCGCTGAAGACAAGCTCAAGCGAGACGTAAAAGTCGGCGCCGTTCTCGTCAGCGTAGAGGAGCTGCACAAACCAACGTGTGAGGTCGTCGCCGTCGACCAGCTCGACCTGAGTGATGCCGCGTGGCTTGTTGCGGCCGCCATGGCGCTGAAAGTGCGCGAAGAGGCGCTGCAGCTGTTGAATGTACACCTTTGATGGCATCTCTCTCTTCCTCCTTCAATTCCACCAAGCTGTTGCTGAAGCAGAAGCCGTGAAAGCATGCACCGCTCCTGAAAAATAAAAGGGGGAAAGGCGCTTGTCCTTCCTCACGTACCTTCGGATGCTGGCGTAATAATAATAATGCAAAAGCCCAAGGTGTCGAAAACGTAGTTCAATAAAGCGGAGAGAGTGGAAGAAAAGAGAAAAAAAAACGTTGTGAGGGAAAAAGAACGGAGAAAATGCTTGTGATGGCAACGGAGAGGCTTCTATCAAGTCGAGAGGTGGGAGGTGGTGCTGACAGAACACCTGCTAAAATAACGCGTTTGAAAGGAAAAAAGAAGCAAAAATAATTGATGTAAAAACTCAGATAGAGGGAGAGGGAGGGGAATGTAGTGTTGCCCCGTCGACGAGAGCGGGCGTTAAACCGTCACCAACACGCAAAAAAAAAGAAAAAGTGAATAACTCTCACGCACCACGGGATGCAAGAGGAAGGCGGTTGCAGACAAAGTGAGGCGAGCAGGGAAAAAAAAAGAAAAAAAAGAAGGGTGGGGAAATAGAGGTGCGTGGAAAGCGAAAAAAAAAAATACACACAACAATCGCAGAACGATAGAAGATTTAAAATTTGAAATGAAACTATAATAATAACAGAGGACTAACACCATAATAAAAGCCTTAGCGAGAGATGCAGACAACTTGGCCACGTCTACCTGCACTTCGCGCTTATGTGTTTGTGTGTGTGGAAGGCACTTAACTCAATTTTTCTTCTTCCGGGGTCCAGCGCGGGGAGAGAAAAAGAGGAGCCGCTATGCCAGCGTTGTGCTGCCTTGAGGGTCAATGGAGCTCTACCACTGCGAGTAAAGAGGGGAGAATAGAATTTTCGGCAAAAGGGAGCAGGTCAGTGGCAACGCCAATATTCATATAAGAGGTGCACGAGGCAAGAGAAGAAAGAGTGCTTGACGACTGGGCCGCTACCCCAAACAGACACGTGCAGCGGTACCAGAGTGCGGTCCTTCACGGCTACGTGCCAGGCGGTGTAGATTTGGCAAAACTGCGGAAAAACTATTTCTCACAGAACAAGATTTAAATTGCAGGGAGAATTACGCACATGTGAGAGTGTGTGTGCGTTGCCCAGCGAAAGGCGATGCAGGTGTGCAAAGACACACAGGCGCGGGATTGAGGTGAACAGAGAAAAAAGAAAGAGATAGAAGTAATAATAGAGTGGCTAAGCTTTAGGAAAACTGGACGTCATGCTGACTGACGCTCATGGCTGCTTTACACGTGTAGCTGATTGTTGTGAAGGAGAAGTGGCCATCGCTTCCGTCACGGGGCATCTAGGCATCAGTGCTCGAACTGCGCTCGTTGCAGAGAGAAAGGGCCAGCTCGCGGCAAAGTTCACGCTGCCAAGGAAAACACACAGAAAAGAAAGCTAAGGCGTCAGCGAGCAGGACATTCCGACGCTCAAAAAAAAATGTTCGTCTCTCTCTCTCCTTCCACAAGTGTCAAGACGAAGAAGCTGCTCTTCGAATGTGTCCCTCACAAGACCAGCATCAGCCTCAATCTTTCATCACATTTGCTTTCTTTTTCCCCTTTACCTTCGAAGTTGTTCTCACGCCTCTTTTTTTCGGTGCCTTCAACGACGGCCACACTGTTTCTGTTTCCTTCCTTCTCATCATCGCACGATCTGCACGGCGAGCTGAGATCACTCTCAACTCCATCGGCGCGTCTCAAAAAAAAAAAAGACGATTCGCGCAAACGCATGCTTCACCAACGCTGTCGAAACGGCGGCTCTTCTTGTTGGTTCACGTTTCTCATCGTGCCGCCCCCGCAAAAATGCGTCCGGTGCGCGCTTCGCACACACTTTACAGCAGGAGACGGCAGCGGGGCACAGAAAGCGGAAAAGGGAAGGGTGGCAATACGAGAAACAGAAAGAATAAATAAAAGACGATAACCATCTTGCTGCAGTGCTCCAGAGGTGTTTTCATAAGTGCGTGTGTGTTTGTGTGTGTGTTCATGTGGGAGCAAGAAGGGAGACGCTGAAGAGAGATAAAAGAAAAGAAGAAAAACAAAAAGTAATGATAGTATTAATAGTAGAAACAATCCAAATAAAGAACGTTAGCCACTGTCTCTCTCTCGCTTTGGCTTTGCTGCTCCGGCCATCACGCCGCTTCCGCTGCCTCTCCCTCTCCGCCCTCTACAGAGAGAGGCAGAGCGAGAGAGAGAGAGAGGTAAGCCGCACAAACAACGCGAGAAGAAGAAAGCAAGAAGATGAGAAGGGAATACGGTGTGGAAGAGAGCGGAGACGGAGGAGGCAGCTGAGCCGGGAGGGGGAGAAGTGGGGAAGCGGGGCGTTGGAGGGTACACAACAGAGGCCCCGTCGTGGCGAAAAGAAGAGAAATACAAAAGCAAAAGATATATAATAGTAGAAAACAAATTCGCGCCGGCATCGAAAGTGAGCATAAATGGAGAAAAAGAAGAGAAGCAGTCCGCAAAATGCACACGCACATGCACACACATACACATACACATGCAGACAGAGACACACACACGCACACGTCCGTGCCAATATGAAAGACAAAGCATCTGCGAGAAGGGCTTCTTCGAAGGACCACGAGGATATGCGTGAGCAGGGAAGCACGTACCATACTCACCGATGACGATCGCTTGTGATGCAGTGCTGCCGAAAAGAGTTACCCCTCCTTAGCAAGGTAAACCGCACCGCATCAGGGCGTGCAGGCGAAAGAGAGCGAGACAGAGAAAAAGAGAGGGGAAGTGAAAAAGAATACGGCGCGAGTGATCAAAGCTAAAAGACACTAATGGTGTGCCTACGCGCTGCCTTCGGCGGCCTTCTCGGCCTCGTTGTCCTGCTTCTTCTGCTCCACCGCGTCCGCGGCGCCGTCCTTCGCGCCTTCGCTCTCCGGCTGCCACCCGTCGCAGATGTCGACCCACTCCACCACGTTGGAGGCGTACTGCTCGACCTCGTCCGGCGTCATGCCCAGCCCGCTGTTCGCCGTCCCCGCCGCCGGGAACACCTTCTCGAACCGCTTCATCGAGATGTCGAGGTAGACCTTCACGTTGTCGTTCACACCAAAGGGGCAGACAGCGCCAGGCGGAAATCCCGTTAGCTCCTCCACCTTGTCCCGCTTGAGCAGGTCAGGCTTTCCGTTAAACTTGTCCTTGTACTTCTGCGTGTTCACCTTGGCGTCTCCAGCGGTGACGATCATGATCACAGTAGGGGCCTCGCCGTCACTCGTTGGCGAGCCGGCCGGGCTGCCGTCGGCGCCGTCGAGGCCCAGCTCCTTCTGCTTCTTCCGCCACTCCAGCAGCTCCCGCTGGCGCCGCTTCGCCTCATCTTTCGTCATCGTCTTCTTCAGCAAAAAGGAGAGTGACTTGGCGATTTCGGCCGGCTTGCACTCGAACCGCACCGCCGCGAGATCCACAGTGGCGCTGCTGTCATCGAAGGAGCGGATGCGGTCGATAAGAAACGCCGCGTTCTTTGAGATGAAGTACTCCTTGCAGCGCTCCATCGTGTTGGTGTGTGGGCGGAACGGGGAGAAGTGGGCTGGAGCGTGTGGCGGTGTGCGGCGGTGGCCGTTCAGCAGTAAAGGGAGAAAAGATTTCGTTTTCGTAAAATTCTTACGAGAGGTGCCACGAAGACAACAGAAACGTCGTACACGTGAGAGAGAAGAAGGGAGCGGTTGAGTTGGGAGGTAAAATGGAAGCGAGAAGGTGCTACGTGTCACATGATCATGACTGGAACACCGACTTCAGGACACAGCGTTGCTTTTTTTCTTGCTGCGCCTCCCTCTTGCGAAGCACCATTGCTTTTCAACATAAAAAAACCCCATTACTGTTTAAGTTGACTAGTCACTGCTTTAATGGCCCTGAAGAACCACCACAACAAACTGTAGAGATAATTTCACTTTTTTTTTGTTGTTGACTGTGACGAGAACGAGTGGACCCGAATAGGTCGGACACAAATATAGCTCACTCCCAACCAAGCCGCCACGGCGACGGCGGTGCCCGTGTTACGCCACCGCAAAGCGCATCAAGAGCCACGGCCCGGGACAGGCGCAAGGAACAGCTAGTCTCTTCCTGGTGTCCAAGAGAAGCCCTTCACGTGATGCCTCCTTCCCCCTTTTCGTGCCCATCACAGAAGGCGCGAGATGGCCATCGAGTATTTGGCAAACACGTCGGTCGAGCGCACAGGCTTTCGCAACGCCGCAGCTGCAGCGGCGCGATGCTGATGCGGCCTGCCTGCGTGCGGGTTCCGCTGCCCCGCATTCGCTCCCCGCATGGCCTCTGAGGCGAAGCGTGGAGCGGAGGTGGACCGGTGTCGCTGCTGCTGCTGCTGCTGCTGCTGCTGAGCATCTCTCCATTCGTTGTCCTCCTCCGTGTCCTGCAGCCGTTGCAGGGTGGCCTGCCGTGTGGCTTGCAGTCTCGTCTTGGCCGCCTGCACCGCCGCCTGCACGCGAGGAGCGAGGGCGACGACGTCCTCTGGCATGTAGAAACGTCCCGGCTGCGTGCCGCCCCTGCCGGTCTCCCCCGCTGCGCCGCCTGAAGTAGTTTTGTTGCGGGTGGACCGCAGCAGACCGGCGTGGAGGAGGAGGTGGTGGATGCGGACGGCGCGGCGCCAGCGCGTTGCGGCGGCGATGCGGTGAAACGTCGCGACGTCCGCCGCGCTCCGCGAGGCCCGACCGTCCCGCGGTGGCAGCGGTGGCGGCCGCATCGCCGACACCTGCAGCGTCCACACGTAGGCCACCTCCACCATCAGCGGCGATGGAGCAGGGTGGGTGCTGGCGTCGTTGCCGTCTTCGGCGTGGAGGGCGTCCGTTGTGGTGAGAAGTTCCCGCAGAACGCGGGCGAGGAGCGGAGGTTGCACGGTGGCGGCGATGGCGTCGAGGGAGTTGATGCTGCGCTGGAGGTCGTCCTGCAGCAGCGCAAACAACTCGCGCATCTGCGCTCGCAGCACCACCGCTGCTGGCGTCGGTGCAGCATCGCGGCGGTCTCCCGTTGCAGGGAAATCGAGGAGGGAGGTGGGAGAGAGGGTGTGCAGCGTGCGGAGGTAGAAACGTGTGAGGGACTCGAGAAAGGTCGGGAAGGCGTGCAGGTCGATCAGCGACAGCGACGCCGCGGCCCTGAGAGAGGACGGTGCGGAGAGTGCGTGGCCGGCGGAAACGCGCACGTCGCCTTCCTCCTCCTCCTCGTATTCTTCAGCTCCGTCTGCGTCGCCATCGCCCCGGTGACTCTCCTGCGCGTGCGGGCCGCCACCCGACGCAGCCACTGCCGTCGCCACGCCATCCTGCCCACCACGCCGCCGCAACCGGGTGAGGAGGCCGTCCTGCAGCACGTAGAGCAGCGTAGCATCGCCCGTGGAGTTCTCAGGCCGGCCGACCAGCAGCACCACCCCGGTGAAGGACTCGGGGTAAAGCTGCAGGTAGCGCGTCAGCGGCCGCGTCAGCGCCGCCATGAGACCGTCGCTCCACCAGTGCAGCTTGCGGAGTGCGCGGGTGAGGAAGAGCACCGTGGCGCGACTCGCGAGCTGCAGCGAGGACGGGGACGTGGCGCAGGCATCTGCGGGTGTTGTCGCGCGCAGCTCGCGTGTGAGGGCCTCGGCGACGACGTGGAAGAACGCTGCATTGGCGACGGGATGGCCGCTGCCCTCCACCATCGCCCGCCGCTCCGCCGCCGCGTCTTTTTTTCTGTCGGCGGCGGCGGGCGGCAGCACCAGGTGGCGATGTGCCACCTGTGTCAGCTGCATCTGGAAGCGGACGACGGTGTCGAGCACGAGGGTGAGCTGGTCAATGGGGAGGGCACAAACGCCCTGTTGCGCAGCCGAGGAGACGGGCTGGCGCGCCGCCGCTGCGAGATGGACGGACACGGTGTCCACCAGCGTGTCGAGCACCGCTTCGCTCCATGCGAGGTCCTGCTGGGCGAGGAGGTGCAGCACCTGCACAGACGTCGCCGCGTCAAGGCGGGAGACTTCGCGTGACAGCCACCAGAGAAGTCCCTCGGCGAGGCGACTCGCGAAGGGCTCTTCACCGCCGGCGGCGACGACGTTCTGCTGCGTCGTGTCGGCAAAGGCTGCGGTGAGCCGCTCCCACTCCATCAACTCCGGCTCCATCGCGTACACATCCACAATCGTCATCATGCGCAGCACCGCCAGAAGCAGATCGTGATCACGCAGCAGCTCCGCCGCTGCCTGCGGCGACAACATAGCACCGCTGTCGTCGTGGCGGCGGATGCGCTGCGCCGCCGGCAGCCGATGCAGCGCCACCTCATGCAGGCACTGCACCATGCACCCGACATCACGGCGTCGAATCTGCAGCTCGAGCTCGGCGCACAGCTGCGGCTCATCAAAGAGGCGGAGCTGGGCGGCGTACGTCGTAGAGAAGGCAGACGGAGTTGCCGAGCCCGCCAGCGCCGGCGTGTGCATCCTGGACGACGACGACGACGACGACGTACCCAGAAAGTTTTGCGCGGCCGCATTGCTGAACCCTCTGCTATGGCCAACACGTTCATCACGCTCATCTACAGATGCTGGGCCCGCTGCGGATGGGCGAGAGGGTGCGAGTCCGCTGTAGGTATACCTGCTGGTTGAGCGTGCTCCACGCCCGTCCTTGGGTGTGGCGTTTGCCGCGGCGTGGCTCGTCGTACTTCTACCCGTGGGGTCGGCGGTGCCCATCTGCTGAAAGGCACGGGCGAGGTCGCTGAGGAAGATGCCGCCACTGCCGCCGGTGGCAACGCTCCGCCGCGCGACGAGCAGCGGTCCGTCAACGCAGCGGAGGCATCGGTGCGTGCCGGCGAGGGGGGTGTAGCCGCGGTGCCGTGACACAATCGCAGAGGAGAGAAGTCGAGGGAGGGCAGGGGGTGGCATGGTGCGCCACCGTCTTCGTGTGAGAGCAACGCTTCACAAGGTTCTCCAAAGAAACTTAGCGGACTGAAGAAAGGTGGAGGACACTCGAAGGCAGAGAAAGAAAGAAAGAGAGGGAGGAGGGATTAGTGAGAATTCGGCAACGAGAGAGAGACTCTGCAAAGGAGTAGATCAAAAACATGCGCTCAAAGGCAGCGGGCTCTTCCCACCACGGCCTTTGGCATTTTATTTCTTCCCGTTTGTTTAAGGCTTTCAGGAAAAAAAATCACACACACAATGAGGGATGCAAATCTGAAAGTAACAAAAGAAAGCACTACTTGTCAGCGACATTTACGTGCGAGTGACGTGCACGTACATTCACACATCCCTAACAGCGGCAATTAGGTGCTGGCGTAGAAGATAATTTTTGGTGAGACGGGGAAACAATAATATTAAGGAAAGCAGTCATCGCCATTGTTAATGCACCACGAGAAGAATATGAGGAAAAAAGAAGAGAAGAAGAGAAAAGTCATGAAGCAAGAGTGCGCAGGACATCCACCTGATGTAGGTGGCGTCCTGAAGGTAGTGTACATCGTCACCAAAGTCTCTTTCCGTCTCAAAGAAAAAATTATTTCGCACCAACTACAACAATAACAGCAACAAGAACAAGAACAGCCGAGTAGTAGACGCCGGCGTCGATCGAGCACTAAGGAGAGGAGCTCGACAAGGCAGCACAAAAGACGCTTGAAGGTAGAACGTGGTGAGCACCACGCCACGTTCAGCGTGAATCCGCACGCCTCTATCACATTCTGTGTCTCGCGTAGCGTCCATTGGCCTCTTGCAGGCGTCCATGTGAGAGAGAACGGTCTCACGCACCCTCCACTGGGGTCCAGTCCACCGGTGGAGCGCAGAGAATCAGGCGGGTCTGGTCCACCTGACCGAGCAGTACCGGTGCGACCCGCGTGTACGGGCCAGGAAGGAGTGCGTCCGTCGAGTGGCGCGACTGCACCTGCCGAGCCACCATCGATGCCAGCATGTAGGCCGCCGCACCAGCGGCGTCGTCCTGCGCTTCGCCAGAGGCAGACGTGTGCTGCGCAGCGATGGGACTGCCGCCACCGCCTGCCACAGCAGCAGACACGAACGACGACGCCGGCCGCTGCTGCGCCTCGGCAAGACCCTCCACGGCGCTGCGCATGCGCTGCTGCAGCGTCGACAGTGTTGCGACGTGGCGGTAGGGGCACACCACGTCGCGGCCGACGAGCGTCACGCCGGTGTCACTCACGCCAATGACAAACGAGCGCACGTGCGGGGCGGCAGCGCGGAGGGGGTCGACGTGTGCCCCGCCTTCTCCCTCGCCGCGTGAAAGGCGAGGTCGGATGCGGAGGCCAAGAGGCGCGGCAGCCGCAGCCGGCGGTGGGGCCAGAACGCGGCGGTAGAGGGCCTCAGCGATCCGGTAGGCGCGGCTGTGCAGCGGGTCGGCCCCGAGCGTCTTGCGGGAGGCGATGATGTCGAGCACCAAGTTCACCCGCAGGCCTGCCGCGTAGCGCACGACGCCCTCTGCCGCCTCGTCGTCATTTGTCTGCGCCTCTGCGGCGTCCGCGGAGAGGGACGTGGCTGCTGCGCCGGCTGCTTCTTTCCATCCTCCCTCCTCCTGCATCGGCACGTCCGCCCCACCCCTCGTTGCACTGCTGATCGCACTGGGCCACCCCTCGCGCAGAGCTTGATAGACGCCCTCCTCCATCTGCAGCGCCTCCACCGCTCGGGCGAGGTGGGCCGCCGCGTTGCCCCCTCCACCGCCCCCACCACTCGCGCTCGCACACCGCAGCACCTCAGCTCGCTGCTCGGCCGCACTCAGCGACAGGAAGTAGAGGCGGCTCACCTCGTACAGCCGGTGCGCCTCCCGCATCATCGCCGCCAGCTTCGTCTCGAGCCTCGCCAGCGCGGCCGCCTCGGAGGCGAAGAAGGAGAGGGCGTACTGGCCGTAGACCCAGACGGAGTTGTCGGGGGAGCAGAGCAGCTGGTCGGGCAGCTCGGAGAAGAGAACCACGGCCCCAGCTGCGGAGGATGCATTCGTGGTGGTGGTGCCAGTGGTCGCAGCGGGGCGTCCAAGCCGGCCGTGCGACGTCGTCTCGCGTGGTGGGGTGGCGCCGCCTGCCGCGGAGGCTGCCGCCGTCCGCACCCGCGATGCCGGGCGGCTGCCGAGGGCGGGCAGCTTCGACGGCGGCGTCGTGCGACTCGCCGCGGAGGCCGTAAACGCCATAGCGTATATTTGTGTGTGTGTGTGCGTGTGTGTGTATATAACAGCGAGCAGCAACTCGTTGACAAAAAGGTCACGAGCAGTGCGGTCTCGCTGGGAGGCTGCGAAGTATCCACAGAAGAGAAGAAGAGACGAAGAATGCGGGAGCGACGAGACAAGAATCAAGTAAGAGAGAGGGTCGAGGGGTGATATAGGCGCGCAATGGCACATGCGCTCACTACGTCACGTGCATATTGAAGCTGAGGAGTGCTTTCGCTGCTTTTTTTAAAATCTTTATTTTGTTCATGGGAAAGATGTCAAGATGAGTAGACTCTCTCTGTAAAGAGGCAACACGACAGTCAATTCAGAACAGGGGGTACCGCGCAGATAAGGCTGTCGCTACACCTCACCAGCTCCGCTGCACCTCCACGCTGGCAGGCAGCAGGTGCGCGTCGGTTTCTTTGCATCCCCGCAGGTCCAGGAGTCGCAGCCGACGGGCTCCAGCTACCCCGGCGACACTGCGCAGCCGGGCGTTGCGGAATAAATCCATACTGACGAGGCTGTCGCACGTGTCAAGGCCGTTCAGGTTGCGCAGGCCGCAGTATCGCGCCGAGATGTGCTGCAGCGCCATCGACCCAGCAAGGCCGGCCAGACTCTCCAGCTGTCCGTTGCGGCCGACATCAAGATTCGTGAGGGACGGGCAGAGCGCAAGACCGTCGAGGCTGCGCAGGTTGCACCCCCACGCCGACACAGACACCAGTCGCGGCGCACCGGCCAAACCGGACAGCGCTTCTAGTGCGGTGTTCCCGCCCACAGACACGTGCGTGAGAGAGGGGCAGTCCTTGAGGCCCTCGAGGCTGCGCAGCCCACAAGACACGGCCGAGAGGCGCTGCAGCGACGGTGCACCAGCGAGGCCAGCGAGGCTCTCCAGCGTCCCGTTGCCGTCCACGTTGATGTCCGTGAGACAAACGCAGTCCGGAAGCCCCGCAAGGCTACGCAGATGACACTGCTTGACGGAAAGAGAGCGCAGGGCCACGTGGGGCGTCAGGACGCTGAGTTCGTCGAGAGAGCCGCATCCTTCGACGCAGATCGTCTGCACGGAGAGTTGCGCAGCCGCCCGCAGCGCCGATAGAATCATCGCAGTCAGCGGTGTGGTGTCGGCGTGCATCCCACACAAAAAATCAAGGCACTGCAGGTTGGGGAAGGTGTGCAGGGCACGCAGAGAGCTGTCACAGTGCTGACTCCAAGCCTGAGTCTCAAGCACCGCGCTAGGGTTTACCATGGAGGAGAAGAACACGCACAGCACCGACACGCAGCTGCGCAACGCAGTGCTCATGACACCCAGCAGCTCCCCTTGTGCGTTGTGTACATGCAAATGCGTTGGCAGACCGCACCGCGCTGCCCACCACAGCGCCAACGCCACGCGTGCAACGTCACCGTCTCGTGCGGCGGCCACGTCGATGACGTAGCAGAGTCGGTCATCGTCTAGTGAAACACCGATATAAGTGTCAGCTTTCCAGAAGTTTGATCGCGCTGTTACTAATTCAGCATCCAGCCGCGTTTGCGGGCATACCGCCATCATGGCCCGTGCCGGCACGAGCGTGTAGCTCAGGACTTGGGCGAGGCCATCGGTGTGCAGACTCGATAGTATTGCACGTGCAGTGGCGGTGGCGTTGCCAATATTAGACAGGGCAGCGTTGATATCGGCAACGTGGTCAGCAAGTCGCATTTTTGGTGTCGCTGCTCGTTAAAAAGAGATAGAGAGAGAGAGAGACAAAATTGGCAGACTCTTAAAGAAAGAGGCGCATGTATGTGTGTACCTAGAGGAGCGGGGCGAAGCCGCTTATGCGAAGAGCAAGTAACGCGCTGCTACCTGGTAAAGAAGTAGCTGTGAGGAAAGCTGCAAAAAAAAAAAAGATGAGCCATAAGCAAAAGGAGATTCTTTTTAAAGCTATGCACACGCCTACAAGTACCGAAAAGGGTGTTGAACGTAGAAGAGGACGAGGGTGAGGTGAAGTAAAGCAGAGTGCGAAGACGGCAGCGCGTACGCCGAGGCTGCCAGAGATCGCGCTGAAAGCACAGTTTGCTGAGAAGGAGAGTGGGAGTGCATCTGCGCCTCTCCCTCCCGCTGCACCTCAGCAAAGCCTGTCCACACACACACAAGCACACAGACACACACAAACGTCCCTCACGAGGGGCGGGCGTGACCATCATGGCTCGGCTCGACAATCGTGGAGGAGGATGTAGGACGTTGCCAGTGGTAATGCCAGTCACGAAGACAGGCACCCGCTTGCAACATCATGGCGAGAGAAAGAGCGAGAAAGAGAGAGAGAGAGAGCGGTTGTATTGCTTTATGAAAGAGTCTATTGGAAGCAAAAACAAAAAAAAGTCACCTATTTAGAGAGACAAGGAATAAGGTTCAGAGAACGACTGAAAGCAAGAGACGAAAGTCGAAAATAACAATTAAAGAAAAAAAAAAGCACTGAGCGAGGGATTGGATGCGTATTCTTTCATTTCTTTTTTTCGGGGGGTGGGATGGGCACAACAAGCGTTGTGAAAACGAGAAGGAATATAAAGAGAGAGAGAGAGAGTAAAGGAAAGGAATGGGAGCACTAAGCGAGAGACCGTCAAAAAAAGAGAGAGAGAGGAACAAGATGATCAGAAAAAACAAACAAACGAAGAATGACCGTAGAACAGAAAAATAATAACACTATCAGAGCTTCAAGCATGTGATAATAGTAATAATAATAAAAATAATGTCAAGAAGCGTGTTAAAGATATATGCGTGTGTGTGTGTGTGCGTTCAGCGCCACGAAGAGAAGAATCCGACTTGCAAAGTATTTGGGCAAAACGTATCAGTCTCATCGACGCCATGTGCGCAAAAAGAATATTAAACAGAGATATGCCTCCTCTGCTATATACGTGAAACAAAAAAGAAAGCACTTGAAAAGAAATCAATCAGACAGACAAACAAACAAAGAGTGAGAAAGATCCTTGTGGTTAAAACATAAAATTGAAAATGAAAAAAAAAAGAAAACTTTCGAGACACACTACCTCCCCCTAATAAAGAGAGCAAAAGAAAAAAAAGAGAGCATGCCATTTTTTTTTTCTTTCTCTCCCGAACATATATATCTGCACCATCGACGATAGCGCTGGACGGAGGAAGCGAAGAGCAGAAGAAGACGGGGTGAAAAAGGTGACAAACTGCGGAGAAAAAGCTCGCAGGGTGCTGCAAGTGTGTACCGGGGATGCTGGTGAAAAGTGGGGACGACAAGGAACCGATGAACATGCATTTCTGGTAGATGCCTTACTCCACTCATCCGAATAAACCCGCATTTCGTTGTCTGCGGCCGCGCTTTCATCTATCAGCGATGAGAAGAGGAAGAGAGAGAGAGGGAGTGAGGGAGAGAAAGAGGGAGAGAAAGAGAGAGAGAGACGCCAGCGGCGTGCTGGTGGGGTTGCGCGACGCGGCCGACGATGTCGTATACCGGCGGACTTACCCCTGATCGGCCATCCTGCCACACAACCCTGCCGGACACACTTCAAGACAGTCCCAGTACACGACATCCTCGCTTCCTCAACAACGCAGCAATCGCCCCAGCAGCAGCGGCAGCGGTGAGCTCTGTGTTTGCCGAGACGTCGACGCCGTTCAATCCACCGCACGCCTCGAGCCCGTCGAGAGAGTCCAGACCGCAGCCCCTTGCCGTCAGCCGCACCAGGGCTGCTGCGCCACGCACCCCGTGTAGGCCACGAAGATTCGTGTTGCGGGACACGTCGAGGTCACACAGCGCAGGGCAGTCTCCGAGACCGTCAACGCTGCGCAGGTCGCACTGCCGCGCCGCCACGAGGGCCAGGCGGGGTGCTCCGGCAAGCCCTGCCAACTGCTGCAAGCGGGGGTTGGCAGACACGTCTACTTCAGTGAGAGAGAGGCAGTTGCTGAGTCCGCCCACCGTCTGCAAGTCACAGCCGCAGGCTGCCAGCAGGCCGAGAGACGGTGCCCCTGCCAGGTCAGAGAGGCTCGTCAGCTGCCGGTTGCCCGAGAGGTCGAGGTCGTAGAGGGCGAGACAGCGGTGAAGCCCGTCCAGGCTGCGCACGTCGCACTGCGTGGCGCTCAGACGCCGCAGCTGCTGCGCTCCGGCCAGCCCCGCCAGCGAGGTGAGGTGGACGTTGTAGGAGACATCCACGTCCGCTAGCCAGGGGCAGTAGTGCAGCCCGTCCACACTGCGCACATCGCAGCGCTGCACCTGCAGTCGCGTCAGTGCGGGTGCCCCGGAGAGACCGAGGAGACTCTGCAGGTGCGGGTTGTAGGCCACCATGAGCTCTGTCAGCGCCAGACACCGACTCAGACCGTCCACGTCCCGCACGTCGCACGTCTGCGCGCAAATTCGTTGCAGCTGCGGCGCACCGGCGAGGCCGGCAAGACTGTGAAAGCTGCGATTCGTTGCCACGACGACGTCAGCCAGGCATGGACAGTTTGCGAGCCCGGTGACGACCGCGAAGCCGCAGTTGTCGGCCCGAAGCGCCTTCAGCTGCAGCGCTCCGTCCAGCCCCGACACATCTACAAGCGACTCGTTGTGCGAGACGTCGACGACCGTGAGACTGGGGCAGGCGCGTAGGCCGTCCAGGTTGCGCAAACCGCACCACTGCGCACGGACGAGTGACAGGCACGGCGCACCGGCCAGCCCGGTGAGGTCTGTGAGGCCGCTGTTGTGCGACACGTTCAGCTCCACCAGGGCGGCACACGTGTGCAGAACACCGAGAGCCCACAAGGCACACGACACGGCGTCCAGATGCGTCAAGGCGTGCGCCTCCTCGAGCCCTGCGAGGCTTGTCAGCGACCGATTCCCCGAGACGTCCAAATGCGTCAGCTTCGTGCAGAGGCGGAGGCCGTCGAGGCTGCTGACGCCGCAGCGGCACGCGATGACCTTTTCCACGCTCGGCGGCGCCGGCCCGGTTTCGAACTCCAGACTCATCAACGCCTCGTTGTTCGACACGTCCACCGTCGTGAGAGAAGGGCAGTGGGAGAGGTGCACGACGGACTGGAGACCGCAGTGCGTTGCGCTTAGCTCCCGCAGGTGTGCTGCGGTGGCCAACGCGGCGAAGTTGTGCAGCGATGCGCACCGCAGTAACGTGAGGTTGGCGACGGGCATCTCGGCAACAGCGGAGAGAACCTCCTCCAGGTCAACCGATGCGACGGTCTGTTGCACGTCACGAGGGGACGCGATGGACAACGCGGCGAGGGCCGCGAAGGTTGGTAGCGCGTGAAGCACTGTGCCGCTGCTGTCGATCTTTGCGGTGGCAGTGCGCGGCATCGGCTCTGTGTTTACCTCCACCTGCAACGCCACCACGCGGTCTAGCACGCCATGCTGCATCAGCCGCCACAACACGTCGTTGTTGGCGTTGTCCACGTCGACCACCAGTGGCAGCCTACACCGCGCAGCCCACCACAAGGCATCGTGGTAGGGCGACGGCGAGATCTGCACCTGCCGGGTGTCGAGTGCGTACACCAGCTGAGCCTTCTGCAGGCGTACACCGTGTGGGGAGCGAGGTGAGTGGGAGTGGCTGAGGAGAAACTCGGCGTCGAAGCGCATTTGCGGCGACACGGCGGAGACGGTGCGGGAGAGGGCGTCAGTGCCCAAGAAACTCATCACCTGCGCTACGCCGTCGTAGAGGAGGGCGGCGAGGACGCTGCGTGAGCTGGCGGCGGGGAAGGCGGCCAGCACGGCCTTGGCGTCATCGATGTGCTTCTCCACCAACATCTTCTCTCCTGCTCAATCTGTTGTGTCTGGGTAAAGAATTAAAAAAGAATTAGAAAACAAGCGCTTCTCCCTCCGTTTTCAGTTACGGGGTAGTGGCCCGGCTGGGTGAGGGTTGGGGAGCTTAGAAAGAAAAAAAGAAAAAGAAAGGCTGTGTTGTCTCTTCCGCTGTCCGTTATAGCGTACGTGCAACACTGTGTGCGCTGGGGTGGTATTGCAGCGTTGTCCAGGTGCTTTACAGGTGGGCGGGCAGCGGAGGGGAGGGAGAAGGGGGAATGTTGTCTACGATGGCTGTGCGTGTATGCCTGCAGACGAGCGAGAAGGGTGGGAGGTAAAATGGGAGGGAAGCAAGAGCGTGGTGGTAATGCGTGCACCGCCCGTCCAGCATGAAGGGGCACCATACCCTCACCTGCTCTCTCAACGCGGAGCAGCGGCAACGCGACGCCGGCACTTAAGAAGAGGAGACGGCGGCTCGTTACACAGGACAACTCTTTGGGGGAAAGTGGCAGAAGGTGTGCAACGGAGCGAACCTTAAAGCACTCAATTGTAGGAGAGGGACGACTGCTGTAACGTCGATGATGCTCTCCGGCACGCACACACAACAGAGGCACGTGCCATTTGTGGCCTTTTTTAGTCTTACTTGTTGACTGGAGCAGCACTGTGTGTACGTGTACAAAACAGCGCATTCATCCTTTTTGGTTTTCGCTCTTAAACGTTTTAAAAAATGTTGTGATCTCCGCACCACTTCCCTCTTTCTTCATCCGCCACACTGACACACAGAAGAAGTAAGACAGGTGCAGAAGGGCAAAGCTACGAGAAATGAGAGGTAGAATAATAGATCTTCAAGTAATTTTTTGTTAAAGAGAATAAGTGCGTGCTTCGTCGCACGTGTAGCGTATGACAGCGGCGCCTCGCTGTCCCTCTCTTTCGCCAAATTTCTTTTCGTGTTTCCATAACTCCTACATCTTCTTCGTGTTCCGCTTCAGCGCGTCCACCTCCGCGGAGCTGAAGCCTTCCTTGAGCAGGCAGGCGTAAAAGGCGGCGATCTCGTTCTCGCACTCGTCCATGTTCTTCAGCAGCGTGCACTCGTCGCGGGCACGACGCTCCTGCGGGCAGGCGCAGCAGATCTTGCACGAGGGCGTCTTGGCCGCCTCGGCCGCCGGCGCCGGAGTCGAGTTGCGGTTTCCCATTGTGGTGTGAGTGCGTGTGGTGCTGGCAGACGAAGGGAAGAAAGAGATTCGGCTCTGCTGCTGTAACGGTGAGAGCTCAACAACAAGGGAAGTGTATTGAGGTGAGGTGAAAGATGTATGAGGACGTCTTGACTACTACTAACTGGTACTGCAGTGTGTGTTTGTGTGTATGTGTGCGTGTGTTGTGGGCGGTAAGGAGGGAGACGAGAGAGAGAAAAAGAAGGGGAGTAAGCCGCTGGTTGCATTTCCATCTCCTTCCCAAAAATAATCTCGAGGGAAGTACTGCCAAGCCACTTTTTTTTTTTTTTTTTCCCGCCCGCTTCTCTACTTTTCTGGTGTCGCACTGACGCGTGCGGGTTCGTGTTCATCGAGATTAGGCCTGACAACGAGCTTCCACCGATTGTTCGGAGCTGAGGAATACGATACGAAGGTGCTGCCGCGCTTGTAAAAAAGCAACACACACACACACATACACAGGTAAATGATGTGGCGCAGCACCATCGACAGAAGAAGAACGATTCCCACACTTTTCAGCAATTAGGATCAAGTAACACGTGCACACACCCGCACAAACGCACAACGATCGCTGCTGCCGCAACCACTACCGCTTAACCTACAAAGAAACGTAAATAAAAAATTAAAATGGAAAGTCAACGCCAATATTTTTTCCTCACGACCGGTGCCTTTTCTTCTCAACTGCAAAGCAGCATAGAGACACACACAAACCTTTAGCGGAGGCGTTGTGCATAGCGATGCGCTACTCATCGTCGCTGTCGTCACCGCGGGGCTGTTGCTGCTGCTGCCGCTTCTGTTGCCGCTTGCGCTGCCGCCGCGAGGGCTGTCCGTGTGTCTGCATCGCCTCGCCCTCCGCGTTCTCACTGTCCGCGTCGCTGCCCGCCGCTGCTGCCTCCTCACCACTCTCCTCTTCCTCCACCTGCTTGCCGGCCTTCCTGGAATTCTTCTTGGCCGACTTTCCCTTTCCTACCGCGGCCGGCGGTGGCGTCGCGGTGTTGGTGGTGCTGCTGCTGCTGGGCTGTCCCTTGGCTCCCTTCTTGCCTTTGCCTTTGCCGGCGTTGCCCTTGCCTTCCTGCCCCTTTTTCTCCGCCTCCCGCAGCAACATTTCCACCTCCGCCGCGAGTCCGCCGGCAGCGGCGGCGTCCTCCTCGCCATCCCCCTCCTCGTCGGAGTCGTCGTCATCACTGCTGGGGGCGTCACGACGCTGCGGCCGCCGTGACGAGCCCGCCGCTGCCGTCGCTGCCGCACCAGCTGCTGTCTCCTCCTCGATCCTCTCCTCGTCCTCCTCGTCGCTCTCCGTTTCGCCCGCCACGTGGCCCTCCAGCGAGCGTTGGTGCGCCTGCCGCTCCTGCTTGGTCTGCCGCGGCGCGAAGTCTTTGTTGCGGAAGTGCGTAAAGTTGGACCGGTTGTTCGCCTTCACGTTCTTCTTCTTCTCGCGCTTGCTGCGCTTCTCCAGCAGCTCGTCGCTGCGGGCCTGCGCCTGGGCAGCCTCCTCGCGCTGCCGCTCCGCCTCCACACGCGCGCGCTCGGCGGCGGCCGCGGCAAGCAGCGCCTCGAGGTCGCGCTTCGCGTCGGCGTCTGCGAGGCCCGCGACGGCGGTGGGGGCGGCCGGCTGCTGCGTCTCCGCCCACCGCCGCTGCTGCACGGCGTCGACGTCCTCGGCGTCCTCGTCGGCGTCCGCCATCGCCGCCTCCACGCACTCGCGGAAGAAGAGGCGGAGGTGGTTCACAAAGACGTGGGCCGCTAACGCCTGCGGGGTGGCGACGACAGCCGCTGTGGCGTTGGGTGCCGCCGGCATCACGTCGAAGATCGTCTCAACGACGTAGAGGTAGTTGCCCGGTTCATTTGGTAGTGTGCGCAGGTAGGGGTCGGGCAGGTTCTGCGGCGTGCCCCACGGTGCACCGGTGCCGATGAGCAGCTGCGAGAGGTCCATCGTAGCGTGGGTCGGTGCGCTGGTATCCTCCTCGCTGTTGCCGACGCCGCGGGAGGGCAGGAGAGCCGCAAGACTCTCGATTGGCGCGGTGGCACCACCCGCAGCATCGGCGCCATCCTCGTCACCGGCCTGACGCTCCACGAGGCCCTCAGCGGACACCAACACATAAAAAGCAGTCTTGGACGGCGCATCCGCATCGACAACGCTGGGGCGGTGCGTGCGGACGAGCTGCTGCATGGCCGGAGAGGCGTGCAGCGCTGCGAGACCGTTGTACAGCACCACGGCCGACGGCGCACCGCTCGCAGCGGCGTCTTTGGATGCGGCGCCGAGAAGCTCCTGCATGAGTTCTGCTGCGCGGTTGACCGTCTCCGTCAGCGCCGCGCTGTCGGCCGCGTAGAGGTGCAGCACGAGGGGCAGCCGTGCGGTGCCGGCGACCCGCCAACACTCGCGAAGGAGGCGCTCCTGGGCGTAGTGCGTGCCGTGGTCGCGACTGAGGTTGAGACCGGACAACACTCCCACCACGTCTCCGTGCTTCACGTTCTCCTCCAGCTCCTTGATCCACTGGTCGTGCAGGCGCATGTTCACGCGGTCAATGCTGTTCACGTGAACGCCGAGCACCGCGTAGAGGGCGACACCGACGCTCGTGGGGGAGTGCGGCGAGCCGGCCGTGACGGCGACCGGCGAGGCAGCCAGCACGTCATCCTGAAAACGCACGTGGCGCGTTGTCTCCGCCGGTGCGGCTGCGGATGCCGACGAGGCTGCGGCTGCGCGGTACAACTTGTTGCGCTGCACGCAGGTGTCGAGCAGGGTGGCCTGCTTCTCCACTTCGTTGCACCAGCACAGCGCACCCGCCAGCCGACCCTCCTCCGCGGCGCGGCGGTAGATGCCTTCCTGGTCGTCCTCGAGCTTGCGGGAGAGGAGGGCGACGGCGGCGTCGATGTGCAGCGGGGAGGCGCTCTGCTGCGCCGTCGCCAACACCAGCTGGACGACGGGCGCCTCTGCTGCTGCTGCTGTGGTGCCGGCGCTGTCGGTCTGTGCGGCACTGCAGGCCTCAGCGAGGGCCGTTATAAACGGGCCACACGCCGCCGGTGGGGTTGGGGTGGCGCGTGTGGTGGGGGTGATGTAGTTCTTGTGTGCGCTCTTGTTTTTAGTGGTGGGTGCTCCGGGGTTCTTCTTGGAGCGGCGCAGACTCGTTCCTTTTGCCTCACGGCCCCCGCCGCGGTCTACAAAGCCCATGGCGGATACTGCGTTAGGAAGGAGGGGGTGAAGAAGGCGAAAAAAAAAAGGAGTGCGCAAACACAGAGGATTCCTCAATATAGACGATGACGGTGCTCGAACAAGAGAGAGAGAGAGCGATTGGTTTTCTCTTCCTAGTCGAGACACGGTGCAGAGGTAGCCAGACAGTAATCGAGGCGGTCAGTATTGCGTAGGGAAGAAAAGTTAAAAACAAGTAAAAAAAAAAAATATGGGGAGGGTAGCGGGAAGATAGGAGGGATTGTTGGACTTGAGGTGAAAGCGATGGTTACGCAGTCGCTTCGTCTGTCGCGTCGATGGGTAAAGCAGAAGGACCGAGGAATACACACCTACTTCCCCACTGTGTGTGTGTCTGCGTTGTCACCAACCCGAGTAGGTGGCGGTGCGGCTCCTCCGACAACTCCATTCTTGCCGCTTACTCTCCTTCATAGTCGTACAGTGACGATAGTGCCCCCCGCTTCTCCGCTGCCATCTACTGTTGCATGAGCCCAGCAGAGTGGCAGAGAGAGAAAGACAGCAGGTATTAATAATAATTAATAATAAAAGAACTTACTCGTGCATCTGAATGCTTCTTCCATTCTTTTTCCTTTTTGAGGTTCTCTTACAGGCACCTCTACGGCGGAGTGAAAAAGACTGATAAAGCTCCAGCACCTAACCCCATTCTGCTCACTCAACTTTTTTTCCCCCACGCATGCATCCACATCACCTACTCGCCTCTCTCACCAACTTACATCATCGCAAACACACGCGAAGCAGCAGGAAGCAAAGCGCGTAGTTAACGCAAAGGGTGTTCGAAGCACTTCCCTGCCACTCCTCGTTGCCCCTTTTTTCTCCTTCGCACCATCCCGAAGAAAAAGACACCTAAAAAAATCACTTCTTTTTAACCTAAGAGCCGTCCTTCGACCGCGGGTCGTGCAGCAGCTCGTCGGCCATCCCAAGCTCATCCAGAACGTACTGGTTGAAAAAGGCAGCCGGCGGTGGCGAGTGCGCGCCATGCTCTCCGCTGCCCTGTTGCTGCTGTTGGGAGTTGGGGTAGAGCAGATCAGCCAGCCCCGCAGACCCACGCCGCTGCTCCTGCATGAGCGACACGTAGAGTGCCCGGTCCACCTCGTGGCAGACGTAGCACACGCCTTCGACCTTGTTCAGCGTGCGCAGCTCGTAAATGTGGCGCGCATCCGCCTCGATCTGCATCGCAACGGGTATGAAGCGCTCGACGCGGAAGTACTCAAGCTGGAGGCGCGGCTGCTCAACCTCTGTCTCTCCCGCAGAAGTTGTACCTGCTGAGGGAGGAGAAGAAGATGAAGAGGCGTTCGCGTCGGTGTCGGGCTCAGCGGTCGAGGGCAGCGAGAGGATGCTGAAGGGACGTGCCGCACCGCCTGGCGTCTCTGCCGCCGACGCCGCCGTCACCGCGCCGTGCTCGCTGCCGGCCAGCAACGTCTCCCACGCGGCTGGCAGCTGATGCGCAAAGACGCGCAGCAGCACCGGCACACCGACCTGCAGGACAGCCGGCAGCACCGTTCGGAAGAGGGCGCTGGTGCGGTAGATTTGGTCTGCGGTGGTGCTGCCGGTGGGGAGAAGGTGCGGGTTCGACCCGTCCACCAGCACAGCGAGGCGGCGGCGCGGGTCGGCGAGGTCGGTGGGCACCGGGGGCAGGCGGTCCTTCATCGGGCCCCGGCCGATGCCGCTGTGGCTGCCGTGGCGCTGGGGGCGTGAGGGGGAGGAGGAGGCCGCATAGGGGGAAGCGGCGCCTGCGGACGGGGCGGAGACGAACGCGCCGCGGCGTGGGGCGGGCCTGTCGGTGCTGCGCCAGCGTCGCGCTGCACAGAGGGCGGTGGAGGTGGTGAGGAGCGTGGCGGCGGGGGGCAGACGGCGTGCCGCCGCTGCTGGCGCCGTCGCTGTGGATGCGGCAGCAGCGGACAAAAAGGTGCGCTGCATCTCTGTGTGTGTGTGTGGGATGGAGGATCTTTAAAAATAGTTGACCACAACGGCAACAAAGAATTTAGTAAGGAGGCGGAGGCGGAGGCAGGGGGAAGAGATGAGGAAAGGTTTGTTCTCATGGCGTTGTCACGAAAAGGGAAGATAAGAAGCTGAAAAAAGTGTCATGTAGGATGGTTTTTGCCATGCGCGAGACTCCCTCTTCACGGCACCACACGACGTTTCTGCTCTATCTCTCTGTTCACCAGAAAGTCTAGAAACGTCGCGCGTTTGTCAGGTGCGCTTTGAGGAAAGGAAACGTTTACACAAGTCATGTAGAAAGAAAAACTAAAAGCCTGTAACCAACACAAAGAATAAAGAGGAAAATAGGCAGACGAGCCAGGGAAAAGAGTGCGAGGGAGGGCAGATTAAAACAAAATACGGCGAAGACAACGGTGGCAACTACACCAGAAAAAAAAAGAGAAACGAGAAAACAGTGCGAGGAGAGTAGGACTAAAAGACGGAGAGTCTGCGTTCCCCACCACCGCCACCCGCCACATGAGAGAGCATGCTTCTCACCATTCTGGCAAACTCCCTCCCCCCTTCTTCTGCTCCACTGACTCATCACCACCGCAGTAACAACGTAAACAGACACGTGAGAGAGAAAGAAGAGAAGGAGGTGGGTTGACAGCGCTCACCTTTTTTGTTTAGCTGCGCAGGGAGGCGTCCTCGACGTACAGGATGGCCCCGTCGGGGACGCCGTAGTAGCCCAGCGTCTCCTGCTCGTTGTCGAGCGGGGTCTGCGTCTCCAGCACACCGTGGTCGCCGCTGCGGAAACTCAGCCGCTGGTTCACCGGCTTCACCTGGAAGATCTTCTGCACGAGCGCCTTCAGCTTCGCCACCGTCAGCGAGCTTGGCAGCTTCTGCGCCTGCGAGGACTGCGGGCTCGACGCCGCCGTCGTCGTGGCAGCCGCGTAGCCGTTCACGAAGTACAGCGTCACGTTCAGCATGATGTAGTTGAGACCGGTCGACGTGGCGGTGTCGCCTTCGCGCTGGACGCTGAGGACAACATCGTGGTGCTTCGCAGCGAGCACGTCGACAAGGGGGTAGGGCACCTCTTCGGCGCCGCCCGCAGACGCACCAGCATCTGTTTTGCTCAGCTCCGCCATACGAGCCCGCTGCTGCAGCCCACGTTGAACGTAGAGCAGCTCCGAGTCCAGTCTTTCCTTCGGCCGCACGGTGCCGCGGTTGAGGAGGGTGATGGTGGGCAGCGCCGCCACAACGTACATGCGGCTGTTTGTCTCATTCCACGTGGGCAGCAGCGTGCTGTAGGTGATGCGGAAGGTGGTGAGCGCGGGGCAGAGAAGGCGGAGGGCGTCCACGGTGGCGGGGCGCACCAGAGTGGCGTTGTCCTTCACACACAGCAGTGTCAGCGGCTGCAGGTAGCGGTAGGGCTGCAGGATGTCCTTCTCCTCCGCCGCAGTGGGGGCTTCCCCAGCCGCAGCACGTGCGATCAGATCGTCCGGCAGCGTCAGGTCCTCCAGCTGGTTGTCAGTCAAGAAGAGCTGCGTGAGTGCGGGAAAGACGTGCGTGATGGCGCGTCCAATTGCTCGCCAGTCAGACAGCGCGTTGTGGGCGAGGCTCAGCGTCGTGACGTGGGGGAAGGCGATGGCGCTCCCCGCCCCCGCCGCGGCCACACTCGCCGCCTCCCTCTCTGATCCCACCACCTCCAGCGAGGTGAGATGGTTCGCGTCGAGGTGCAGCTCTCGCAGCACCGGCACCGCCACCAGCGCGCGCAGCTGGGCCAGGTTCGTGAACCCGGTGTTGTTCAGGACCAGCTTGGTGAGCTGCGCGGACACGAGCAGTGGCGATGGTGTGGTGAAGGAGGAGGCAGACGTGAAGGAGGCGGAGGAGGCCTGCGGCGGGCAGAGCAGCGTCGGGATATCACACAGCTGCAGTGTTGACAGTCGCGGGAAGTAAGGCACCATCTTTCCCACCTCAGTCAGCGTCAGGCTAGCGTTGGCGGACAGGTCGAGATCGGTGAGCCGCACCATGTTGGCCTCCTGCAGTTCATTCGTTGCATCACCGGCGACGGGCGAGACGGCGCAGGTGATGCCGCAGTCACGCAGCACGACGAGGCCGAGGCGGTCGTACTGGCTCTGCACCTTGGTAGCCTGCTCGGCGCCAACGAACTGCCATTTTTTGTCTTGCACCACAAGCGGGGAGGCACCCTCGTCCGCCGCAGCGCCGTAGCGCTCCTTCAGCGCGTCCATGAAGCTGACGGGTGCGGATGCCATGGAGGCCATTGCGCGCCAATCAGAAGGGGTGATGAGGAGGCTGTGGAGAAAAGGAAGAGAATACACGATGATGCAGTGAGCTAAAGGAGCAACAATGTGTGTGTGTGTGTGTGTGTGTGTGTGTGCGTGTGTTTGTGTGGGATAAGAGAGAGAGAAACAAAAAGGTGAGAAGAATAATGGACAGTAGTGGAGCGGTTCGGCAGCCATGTGAGCGCACCTGAGCGATGGGGTTTGTTAGGCATCGTATACGTCGACTGTCAGTGCGTAACACACCAAAAAAGAGGGCTTTGTTCGCTTTCGTTGGATAGGAGAGATGTTGGCGAAGGGAAAAAGCGAGGACGCCTCTTAGAGGGTGCGTTGGTGCCCACTCGCTCCTGCGGTCCCATCCGCCACGCCCTCGCACCTCCCTTTATCTCTCTCTTCCGGCTTCTTTTGTTGCGACGAATTGGTTGGAACAAAATTTCGACATAAAAAAAAATGAAGGAAGTTAGAAAGGAAACATAATGAGCTTCGAAGACATACATGTGCGACTCAGACCCAGAACCACACCCACATAAAGAAAAAAGAGAAAAAGAAGCATCGATTTCACATATCACTCCTACCTTTCTATTGCTACCGGCGCGGACGCTGCCCGTAGAGGGGGCGTCCCTCCCCGCCGTCACTGTGGGGAGCGCCGTTCGTGGAGGCGAGGTACTGCTGCAAAATCTGTGGCGAGGTAAAGGAGAAGTTCTGGAAGTGATCAAAGCCACCTCCAGCCCCACCGAGGCCGGCTGCGAGACCGAAGTTGTCACCGAGTCCGCCCGCGCTGCCGCTGCCGCTGTTGCCGCTACCGCCACCAACGTTCCCACCGCTGCCGGAGAGGTTAGAGCCGGAGGAGTGCCGCCGTGCGGCGCGGCGATCACCGTTACCGTCGTCGTCGTCGCTGCGGTCGAGTTGACCGTGGCCTTGCTCACCATGGCTGTCGAGGAAGTCGGGCAGTGGCGGGTAGCCGCTGTTGGCCGCCGCATGCGTCGCGTCTACCCCTCCCCCTCCTCCTCCTCCTGCACCACCACCGCCGATGCCACGTCCCGTGCGGCCACGGCGACCCTCACCACCACCACCGCTACCGCTGCCGGTGTTGGCCGGCGTGCTGTTGTGGTTGTCAGAGCGGAATGGATCGAAGCTGTCCTCGGCACCGCCGCGGCCGCGCCGCAGCATCGCACCCGCCCCGACGTCGTTGAATGTGAAGCCGAGGAACTCGTTGTTGCTCGTCACCCCGCCGCCGCCCCTGCTGAGAGCAGACGAAGGAGACGGCGCGGCTGCTGCGGCTGCGAGTGGACGCTGTCTGTTCAGCGAGGTGCTCTGCTGCGCGTTGCCGCTGAGTGGCGACGTCTTCGTTGACTCATCCGATGGCGTTGACGGCGTGGACACGTTCCCCTCCCGCTGCTGGCGTTGCTGCTGCTGCTGCTGCTGCTGCTGTGGAAAAGGAGGAGGAGAGGGAGAGGGACCGCCAGTCTGCCGCTGCTGCAGCTCGCGGTTGATGCGCTGCCGCTGCTGCTGTGCCCACCGCGCTTTAGCATCGCGTGCGGCATTGCCAGCCGGACCACCACCACCACCAACAACGTTGCTACTCGTTGGCGCAGCACCGCTGGCTGCCGCTGCCGCGCTTTTGGACGTAAAGGTGGGACCGACAAGCAGCGCGGGGGATGCCTCGGAGTCGGCGAGCGGCGTGCCGGCGACGCTGGTGCTGCCACTCGTGTCCTCGTCTAGGTTGTAGGCCACACCGGGCAGCGTCGTCAGCGGGCCGAAGAAGTCGGGGCGGCCCATCAGCTCGGGGTTCATGATCATTGTGTCGCCAAAGTAGCGGGTGTCGGCGAGGGCATCCTGCGACGCCCACGGGCCACCCATCGCAGACGCGTTCATCGACGCCGCCAGAGAAGGCTGCTGCTGCTGCTGTCCGGGCGAACCCCCCGCCCCTCCGCCGTACCGCCGAGACAGCCGTGTGGGTGGGAAGGTTGCGATGTTCACCCCGGGCACCGCGGCCACGTGTGGTGAAACGCCTCCCATCGGCGGCGGCGTCCCGTGCAGAGCTGCACCGGTCCACAACACGAAGTCATCGCCTGTCCCACCTGCACCGCGGCCACCGTACCCGGCAGAGGAGGGGGAGGCCGCACCGGCGGCGGCGTCGTTGGATGCGTGAAGGCCGCGCGTCGTGCCCGCACTCACGCTGCGATCGCGCTCCTGCGTGGTGGAGCGGCTTGTGTGGTAGCCCTCCACGTCTTCCACTGCGCCATCGCGCTGCATGGCAGAGGAGGCCGAGGACACCTGCGAGAGCGAGCGCGAGGGTGACGAGGTGGTGGCCGAGATGGACGAGTCGGCAGAGCCGAGCATGGAAGACGACGACGCCGAGGACGACGCCGTGCGCACAAGGTCGCCATCGTCTCTGTCGTGCACACCCACTGCGAAGGTGGCGCCGCCGCGAGTGGACGGAGAGTGCCGCTGCAGGTGCTGCTGTGCATCGCCCACGTCTCCCTCCTCCTCCTCTTCCTCCTCTGTTTCTTCCTCCGCGCTTTCGCACGACGAGGACGACGAGGTCTCATCGCTGCTGTCGTCGCTCTCGCTGCCACCACTCGTCTCGTAGCCGCGCTCATCCGCCACGCCGTCGTCGTTGTCGTCGCCTTCCGCAGCCTCAGCGCTTGCCATGGCGTGCGTTGCCGCACCGTCGATGACGACACCTGCATCTGCCACACCAGGCGTCTCTCCTGCTGCCGAGGCCCCTGCGGGCTCGCTGTGGCTAACCACCGTGGCAGCCAGCGCGTCCTCCGGCGTGGGCGACGGCGCTGGTGTACTGCCGTCCGTCGCGCTGCGTTCCGTGTCGGGGCCCTCCGCTCCACTCATCACGTCCTGCGCTGCGGAGCGCGCCAAGTCTGGCATCGTCGTCATGGTGCCCATCGTCGTCGCGAAGGGCGTCGTCCCACCGCTGGAGGGTGCCGATGATGGCGGGGTGGTTGTCACATGTGTGCTGGACAGCATCGTGGTGGTGGTCCCCAGCGGCGCGTAGGCGGCAGAGGCGACGGCAGAGAGCGGCTGGCCACCGTGGAAGACTCCAGGCAGTGGCGTCTCTGACGTTGAGGTGTGGCAGCCAGCGCTGTCGTTCATGGACGCGACGGGGTAGTGTGGGTGGCTTCCACCGTAGCTGCTGTCGGTGGCCTGCGGTGGGGTGGTGGCGGCGGTGGTTGTGAGGGAGCTGTCGTAGATGCTTGGCTTCATACTCCTGCTGCTGTTGCTGCCGCTCGTGGGTTCGCTTAGCGCGAAGGTAGTGGCACGGCTGCGGTCGATGTGCGGCACGGTGTCGTTGCCAGGGTCGCGCGAGGCCGAGGCCGCCGCCGCCGCTGACGTCGCAGCACCGCCTGTCCGTCCACCCCACGTCTCTTCACCGTCGTCTTCGTCCTCTCCGGCTGCGGCACCATGACCGCCACCGGCTGCGTTCGCGGGGCTTCTCGAGCGCGGTGGTGTGACACCGGCGCGGGCTTGAGACAGGGAGGAGACCGGCACCACCACGGGAAGGCCATGACGCCCGCCCTCCCCGCCACGCCCCTGCAGTGCGTCACCTTCTATCTGACTCACGGTGGAAACACGGCGGCTGTTGAGCAGGGAGGACGACATCATGTCAGATGGTGCGCTGCCAGGTGAGAGTGGGTTGGCCGATGTCAGCGCGCGCTCCTCGAAGCTCGTGTCAGGGCTCATCAGCGGGTCATCCAGTGCGCGGTGCAGCCGCATACTCTCACTGCGTGTGGTGGAGTTGCCGCTGTCGCCGTCCATCTCGGCCGAGACGTCGCCGTCGCCGTCGAGCGACTCGGCGTGTGGCTCCTCGGCAAGTGCGTCCTGCTCGTAGTACCCGCCACCACCGCCGACGTCATCCTCCGTCGACGTCTCCCCTTCCTCGTTGAGTTTGTCGGTGGCGTCATCATGACGGGGCGACGCGTGAAGGCCGACGTCGGCCGGCCCTGCAGCACTGTCGAGAGTGACGCTACTGCGTGGCGCGCCGCCCACGTTGGAGGAGACGCCGCCCACCTCCGCCTGCGGATCGGCCGCGAAGGCCTGCGTGGTCGCCCCTGTCGTGTCCGCCACTGTCGGGCTTGCGGTCGTGGCCGACGCCGCAGAGAGGTCTTCGCCACCTGCTTCGCCGGTCTCCAGTGCGGAGTTGGCGGCGGAGGCGGGGACGAGAAAGGCGTCGGTGGACGCTACGCGGCCCTCGAGTGGCGCCGTGGAGGCCCGCCGCAGCAGCAGAGGCGAAGACGGGGCGGTTGTGTTGTCATGAGAGGAGCTGCCCTCGGCATGTGCGGGCAGCAGCGGCGAGGCGGCCGAGTTGGCAGCGGTGATACTTTGCTGCTGCTGTTGCTGCTGCTGTTGTTGCTGCTGCTGCAACTTCTTCTGTGCCGCGGCAGCCACTGCCAGGGCGGCGTCCACAAAGCTCTGCGGCAGCGTCGCGGCGCGGTCAAAGAGTTGCGACGGCGACGGCTGCGATGTACTCTTCATCTCATTGGCACTCGTTGTGGTGCTCTCGCCGTCCGTCGCCGCGGCTGTGGCCGGAGTTGTGCCCATAGCAGCCGCTGCGGTGGCCGTCGTCGTGGTCCTGTCGGCGCGGCTGCTGGCGAAGCTGGAGCTGCCGTCACTGCCGCTGTCGCTACCGATCTTATCGTGGCCGAGCTCCCGCCGCAGCGAGGAGGAGGGCGTGCCGCTGTTAAGGCTCGTCAGCGTGCCGTCCACCGCGGAGGAGTCGACCACCGCCGCTGCCGCTGGTGACGGGGCAGAGCTGCTGTCACCGCCGTTGCTGCCTTCTGCAGCTGCGAGGTCACCGGAGAGCGGCCCGCCGCCACCGTTGGTCTTCTCACGCGCCACCGTGGTGGGGGCTACCGTCGTCATGTTTGTCGGTGTGCCGTGTGCGGTGCGAACGAGACGAACGACGTCGCCACGCGACGGCTTATCCTCCTCTCCGTCGTCGCTCTCTTCGTTCTCTGGCGTGCGTGCACGACGGCGGCCGTCGCCCGCCGCCTGCGGTGGATCAGCAGAGACGAGATCTGCCACGACGTGCACCTTTGCCGCAGGGGTTGGCGCTGGTGTCGGTGCAGCTGCAGAGCCAGTGATGTTTGATGCGGTGAGGGGGTGGGCCGCCGTGGCCACTGCGTCCTCGTCGACAGGCGCCACCACCGCTGTCGCGCCTTCGCTGCTGCGTGAGTCATTCGTGCTGTGTTCGATGTGGTCCACTGCGGGGATAAAGGAGTCGTTGCCGATCGCCGTTGCGCTGGACCGCCCCGCTGCGTCGTACTCCACGTCCTGCGGCTTGACCAGGCTGTGCTCGCTGTTGCTGCTGGCTGCCAGGAGCTGTTGCATCTGCAGCGCCGCCTCCGCGTCCATCGGTACCACCACCACCGCATCCCCTGCGGCCTGCAGCGCGGCGCCGAGTTGGCTGTGTGCTGCTGAAAGCGTGCCGGTGATGCTGTTATTGCTGCTGACAACGCTGTGGTTGGCGGTGTGGTTGCCGCCACCGCTGCCGCTGGCCGCCGCGCCGTGCAGGGTGGCCGCCTTGCTGACGCGCAGCAGTTCCTTCTGCTGCTCCTTCACCTCCTTGATGCGGCGGTGCTGCTCCACAGCGGCGGAGAGGCCGGTGGCAGTGACGGCGGCGGGGAAGTAGCGCAGGTCGTCTCGGGTGCGAAGGTGTGGCGCGTAGAGGGCACGGATACGGCGCTCGAGAAAGAGGTCGCGCCAGTCCTCTGGCCGCTGCTGCGACGGGAGGGAGATGAAGGAGGCGCAGTGGCTGTCCCCGCCGCGTCGACTCGCCCCGCCACCCATGGGAGAGCTGAAGCTCGCCGACGCCGTTGACAGGGAGCCGCCACGCAGGCTGCCCTCGTCGAAGCGCATGGAGTTGGCCATGCCAGCGAAGGAGTTCGTGTTGGTGCTGGCGGTCGAGCGGCGGAGCTCCGGCAGTAGGTGTCGCTGCTGATACACCCGGTAGTAGAGCTGCGACACGACGTAGGGGCAGGTGAAGAAAGGGTGCTCGAGCACCGCATCCCCGCTGAGCCGCTGCTCCACTGTGCGGTCGAGCAGCTTCAGCGTCAGGTCCTTTAGCAGCGCCTGTGCCTCCTCCATCTGCTGCACCGCGTCGTCCAGGTAGCGGTCGCGTGCCTCGGGGTCGATCGCGAGGCAGGAAAGGCGAGAGCGGCGGCGACGCGTCTGCCGCTGACGCTCCCGCTCCCGCTGCTGCTGTTGACGCCGCAGCAGCGCCGGCGACGCCGAGGAGACGAGAGCTGCGATGCCGCCGTCCTCCGTGGTGGTGAGCCGCAGGGACAGGTTCGACGGGGTGCCACCGAGACTGAAGATGGAGTTGTGGGCGACGCTGGCGAAGGACGCGTTGTTGAAGGAGTCCCCGAGATGCTGCTGCTGCTGCTGCTGCTGCTGCAGGTGGGTGAGCTGCGGGGTGTAGACGCCCTCCTCAGCACCGCCGCCGAGGGGCAGCCCGTGTTGGCTTGCGAAGGAGTCGTTGAGGAGGGCAGCGACGGCGGCGGTGTTCGCGCCGGAGTGCGGGCGACCAGACATGCGCCGCTGCGTGTGTAAAGCGGTGCCGCCCTTGTCACTGCAGCTCCGCACACCAGACGGCAGCGAGGAGGCAGCAGAAGCCGCTGCTGCTGCCGCTGCTGCAGCACCTCCTGGTGAGTGCGGGAAGGACGACGTGGGCGAGGACGGCTGCAGCAGCTGCTGCTGTTGCTGTGCAGTGGCTGCATGCGGTGGCGACGCACCGTCCTCCTTACCGCGGCTTGGGTTCATTGCGTACGCGTTGGCGTCGCCGTGGTCGTCGTGTCGCGGACCTGGTGTGACCGGCGTGGTGAGGAGGCGGACATCGAAGCTGTGACTGTCGCGGTTGTAGACCACCTCTGCTGACAACGGGGCGGGTGTGTACTTGGGGGAGTGCGGGGGCAGCTGCAGCCCACTCCGCCGCATCCGGCGTGCTGCGCGGTCCTCGTACTCCAGCCGCAGCTCCTCGGAGCGGTAGTGCAGCTGGGCAACGCGGGTATGCACCTCCAGCGGCGTCAGGCGGTAGTCAGCCGGCGTCACCCGCACGTCCTCCTCCACGATGGCACGGAAGAGAGAGAACTGGTTGGCGCCGTCGAAGGCTTTGCGGCCGTTGGCCCACTCAAACAGAAGACACCCGTAGCTCCACCAGTCGGTGCGGGAGTCGTGCGGCAGACCGCGCAGCATCTCGGGGCTCATGTACTGCGTCGTCCCGGTAAAGCTATTTGCCTTGCCGTCCGTCGTCGCGGCGGGGTTGCCAGCGAGGTCGTCGCCCGCCTTTGCCGCCCCAGCCTCTGCTGCTCCTGCTGCTGCACCACCGGTGGCACTGCTGTTGTTGTTCGTGTTGGCGCTTCCAGCCAGCCCGGCAGCCGTGGCGATGGCCGCACCCTTACGGTACTTCGCCACCCCGAAGTCCGTCAGCATCACATGGCCATCTCCCCGCATCAGGATGTTCTCAGGCTTCAAGTCGCGGTAGAGAAACCCCTCGCCGTGCAGGTACTGCAGCACGAGGGCCACCTCCACCGCGTAGAAGGCAACGAGGCGGAGGGGAAAGCGGTGGGAGTCGTCGGCGGCGAAGGTGTCCGCTGGCAAGCCACGCACCGCTGTCGTGCTGTTCTCCATGCCGACCTGATGAAAGGGGGCGGAGAGGTCCACGTGGGCTGCGGCTGCCGCGGCGGCGGCTTCCTGCGCGGGAGAGGCGCCGGCAGAGGCGGCAAAAGGCACGCTCGCCAACCCACCATCACCAGCCGCTGCGCCAGCAGCAGTGGAGGCATCTGGAACGGAGGAAAAGAAGTTGGCGGCAGCACGGCCAGCGTCTGCGACTTCGCTGGAGCTGTTGAAGCTTCCCGCGTGGTGCTGCGCCGCTCCTTCCTTTGTGGCTCGCTTCTTGGCGCGCTTGCTCGATGCAGGGGTGCTGGCGCTACCCGCGGCGTCGCCCAGCGGAGTCCCGCTGCCCTCCTCAGTCGGTGCTGCGGTGGGCGTCCTACCGCCCTTGCTCTTCTTCGCCTTCCGGGGCTTCTCAGCCGCCCCCTCGCCCCTCTGCCCCTTCTTTTTGGCCTTCGCCTTCTTCTCCGGCGGACTAGCGGAGGAGGGGGCGGCGGCGGGGCTCGAGGCACCTCCTGATGTCTGCGGTGGTGCTGCTGCCGAGGCATCCTCGCCGTCGCGACTCGCCTTGCCGCTGTCCTCCCCTGTCACCTCACCCGCCCGCACCGCGGCGGGCTGCAGAAACGCCGTTGTGAGGGGCGACAGCGGCAGGTCGGGCGTACCGGCCGCTGTCGTGACGGCGTGTGAGGAGAAGGAGTTGCCGCTGGCCTCCACCGCGCTGCCGCTGCCGCCGGCGTTGGCAGAGCGGCGGCGACGCGCCGTGGTCGTGCTCGACAGCGAGGGCGGCACTCGCGCAGCTGCTGTCGTTGCTGCTGCTGCTGCTGCTGCTGCTGCTGTGCTGCCCGCTCCGGACGTCCCTCGGCTGCTGCGTCGCCGCGCATTTCGTGGCGGCCCGTCAACTCGATCACCCCCGCTGCTGCGGCCCGCGTCGTCATCGTCGTCGTCGTCGTCGTCGTCTACGGCAGAGGAGTCGCCGGTGGATCGGTTGGGCCGGCGGCGGCGGTAGCGCAAGGTGGCGCTTCCAGATGCCGCAGAGGTGGCGGAGGACGGCGCGGTTGTGGCCGCATTCGCCGGTGCTGTCGAGGCGGACGGCTCCTCCCCGCCACTCTGCACCCCGGACACATGCTGCTGCTGCTGATGCTGGTGCCGCTGCTGCGCATCCTCATCCTGCGTCTCTACATCCCCCTCTTCGTTGCCAAGGTTGTTCGGCCGACGGGCCGCTGCGGTGGCGCCGCCACGCGTCGCGACGGGGCTGAACTCGTCGACGGCGTCCGTTGTGTAGTAGCGGAGGTCTGCCGCTCGGCTGCGCCGTGGCGGCTGCCCTGCGGCGTGTGTTGAGCTCCCGGCACCGTCTACACGGCCCGGACTGCCCGCCATGCTCGTGTTGATGTCCGTAAGGTCGAACTCCGACTCATCATCATCGTCGTCGTCATTGTTAGCGTGCGTGCGAACCGGACTTGCCGCGTTGTTGGCAGCAGGAGCAGCTCGCTGCGCGACGCCGGTCATCGTCAGCGTCGTGGTAAAACTGGTTGCACCCCCGCCCCCGCTACTGCTACCGCCACTGGCTGACGAAGGCAGCGTACGCGTGGAGGACTGCGGATCTGCACTCCCTGTCACCGCAGGCGACCGCTGGGACCCGTCTGGATCGTTGGTGTGGGTGAAGGGCGAGAGGGGCGGCAGCGGAGGCCGGCCAGCCTGTGGCGAAGCAAGAAGCGGCGTGGCGAGGCTGCCGTGTGCACTGCCACTGCGTACGCCGCGATTGCCATGCGCACCCTGCTGCTGATGGTGGTGGTGGTGATGTTGACTGCCGCTGCCGTGGTGAGCTGCGGTCGGACTGATACTGCGCGAGCTGTGGGACAGCGGCGGCGGCGTGAGACGAGTGCTGCCACCCGCCATGCGTGCGGAGTTGCTGCCCGGGATTGTGTTGAAGGTACTGGAGGTGCTTTGGTAGTAGGGGTACTGCATCTTCACCAAGACCCGCCGCATGCTGCGCAGCCACAGCTGCTGCATGTTCAGGTAGAAGAGATCCCCGCCTTGCGCGAAGTCGAGCACGAGGTACAAGTGCGTCTGACTCTGAAAGGCCTGATAGAGGCGCACTAAGAAAGGGTGGTGGAGGTTGGCCAGCAGCTGGCGCTCCGTGAAGGTGCGCTCCACGCAGCCTTCTTCCTTCACCCGCTGCTTCGAGATCTTCTTTACCGCGAAGTACTCCTGCGTTACCTTGTTGCGGGCCAGCGTTACCTCAGCGAAGGTGCCACTGCCCAGAAAGGCGATGAGCTCGTAGTCTTGCAGTGAGCGGGCGGCGGAGCTGACGTAGCGGCGGCGGTGCTGAGCATGATGGGCGGCGGCGTTCGCAGCAGCAGCGCTTCCACCATGACTGGGCATCGGGTGGGATGATGGCGCTGCTGTCGGCGCGTTCGCGCTGTTGCCCGAGGCGAAGAAGGACGCGGTGGGTGTGCTGGTTGCCGTGTTGCCAGCACCGGCGAACGAGGTGAGCGCGGAGCTGCGACCGCCACCGCCACCGTCACCGCCAGTCACGTTGTGCCCCGCTGCGTCGCTGCTGGACCGCGCTGCCGCTGCCGCTGCGGCCGCCTCCAGCTTCTCACGCGCCAACTGCTTCCGCAGCTGATCCGTCTTGCCGGCGATCACATTCTGCAGAAAATCGTCAACCGCGTCGTCGTCGTGCTCAGCAGCTGCGTCGTCCTCCTGCGTCTGTCCGGCGTCGCCGCTGAAGCTGTTGGTGGTGAAGGCTGGGCGAGCGGCCTCCGCAGCAGCTTCACCTGTAGTCACGCCAACACGGAGCGAAGAGGCAAGACTCGCGACGGCAGCGGTGTCCAGCACGCCAGGAGATTCGTAGCCGCTGTCATCGGCGTCGCTACTGCTTCCCGTTTTGTTGTCCCTGTTGCTGTTCCGTGCGGCTGCTCCAGCGCTGCCCAGAGCTCCGCTTTCAGCCCCACTGCTGTGCACTGGCCGCAGTGGTGGCACCGTTGTTGCTGCTGCCCTCACACGCTTTGCCTCCTCCCTCTCCTCGTGGGCAGCGACATCGGCGCGAGTTCCGAGGAGGCGGTGCAGCACGGCGCGCATCGTCCTCTATCCGGCGATAACACTTAAAGGCGATGCGCAGAGTGAGAAAGAGAGAGATGTCGCCTGGCGTGAAGTGCTGACGCACTACTTTGTTTTGGTTCCCGCTCTCGTCCACGTCTCTAGCGCGGAGAAAAAAAACCCCTGTGTATGTGTGTTTGGATGTGTATTTGGAACAATACGATAAAAAATGCAACGAAAAGAAAAAAGACAATAGAGATACAGACAGCAACGCGGGAAAAGGATGAAATGCAGCGCTAAACACGGGATAAATAGAAAAGAAAAAGAAAAGTTTTTTTTTTTTTGCTCTCTGTCGATCCGCCAGTGGTGCGTCCCCGTTTCTTGTCGCCTTCTTTTTATGTGTGTGTTCACTCTTTAAGGCGGAGAGATATGTCAAAAAGAATGGCGTCTGGTTTGGCGTGACAAAGGAGCGAGATAGGTACGCGGCGTAGTGAGGTAAAGCACAGAGATGCGAGGAACAAAAAAAAAACAAAAGCCAAAAGTATGTCACACCACAACGACGGAGGTGGAGAGGTGGAAGCGAAAGAGTGTAAATGACTTCTCTTCTCTCTCACTAGAATCTTCGAGTCTGGCGCTACCACAGCCGCAAGAGATTTTTTGCAGAGAAAAAACAACAACAACAACGCGTAACAGCGCAGGACCGCACCTGCAGAAAAAAAAGAAAATGATGTGGGAGGGGGAGAAAAGGGAGAGAGGAAGAGAGGGAAAAGGGACAGTCAGCTTGCCTACCAAGATTGAAAGAAACCGTGCCACGTCTGATCTACAAGTGGGAGGGGAAGGTCCGGGTGTACACGCTTCAATGCACCCGAACTTCCACCTAAAAAGAAAAAAAAGAGACAGAAAAGGAGAAATAGAGAGAATGGAAAAAAAAGAGGAAATAAAAATTGAGCCGATTTGCTCTGATAAAGCGAAACGCACAGTGTCAAGTAATGAAGTAATCAAGCAAAAGAGAGAGACGCAGAGGAGGAGCTTCTCGGTTGTCCCTGCGGACTACCTTCTTTTGAGTGCGCTCCTTTTCAGCTTTCCCGCTTCCTCTTCTTCCGTTCTGGAGCGGAGGCTATTCTACCAGGCACAGCAGCAGTCCACTTCTTCCCCGAAAAAAATGCGTGCTTGCATGCACGTGCGTGCCTGTATGAGTGCTGGTGTGCTCGCGCCTCGATGCCGCTCGGTGAGTTCCTGTTAGTCGAGCGGGTTGTTCGACACACACAGATACACACACACACGCGCGCACAAAAGACCAGATAACAACTAAAGAAGAAAAGACGCGCGTGCTGGAGTATGTGTGTTTGTATAACGCACTGTTAGCAGCAACAGCAGCAAGAACAACAACGACCAAAAGTAAATAGTAATGGAGAGTATGAACAAACTAAAAATAGGAGGTGATCAAAGGTAGAGGAAAGGAAAGGAAGTGATGTCGTATTCGCATCTCACCGTTGATACTGCGTACTCGATGTTTGGTGGCTCGTATAGATGTCTTTATATATTTGTGTGTGTATGTGTGTGGGTGTGGGTACGATGGAGCGCACGTACGTGTCTGGTGATGCGGTGCGACTGTGGGTTCAGCAGAGGTAGTTGCGGGTGGCAGTGAGAGAGGGGCGGCGGAGGTGCCCATTGAATAAAGAGGTGGAAAGTGTTAAAGGAACACGAGTGAGCGACAACGCACAGAAATAAGAAGAAAAAGAGAGAGAAAGAGAGCGGGATGATGTAGCTGCAGGATATGGCAGAAACTTTGAAAACGCCGAAGCGCCACTGCACGCATTTGCAGCGCAGCACAGTACTCACACCAAAACATTTAGAAATCTCGCCACCCGGAGCAGCAGCAGCAGCAACAACAAGCGCGCTTGTCACTTCAGTATTCCTCCTCCACTGGCCAGCTGGAGAGGAGGCACGGAAGGCGGGTGGGAGAGAGAGCGCCATCAGCGATGGTCGATGCGAGTTGAAGCTCGTAGTCTAAACGTGATGATTTTTACGCGTCGCAACGGAGCACACACACACAAGGGAATATCACATTAACAACAACATCAACAAAAAAATTAAGTGCGCTGTCCTTTTTTTTTTCTCATCATTTTCTTCTTTACAGCGCAGCAGAGACAGCCCACAACGCAGCGGACAAACAGGCTAAAACAGCGCGCCAAGGGATGAGAGAGTCATCTCTGCCCTAGTGCGTTGCGGTGGCGGGGGCGAACACCGCCGTGATGCCCTCCACGAAGGCGGTGATGGCCTCCTCGTTGTAGTGCAGACGACTGTCCACGTCGTCCAGCAGGCGGTACACATCCAAGGCACTCTGCGGGCGGCCCACAACCAGTTGCAACACCTCCGCCTCCGTCAGCAACGAGCGACACGGCGGCGGCGGCTGTGCCTGCGTCGCGTCCTGCCGTCCCGGTGCTGCTGCGGTTGTTGTCGCGGCCACCGCCCCGCTGCCCCAGAGTGGGGACGGCTCGAGCAGCAGCGGCACGGAGGGGCGTGCGTTCGCCTCTGATGCCGACGTCGCCTCGTTCTGCAGCCGCCTCGAGGTAAGTCCGCCAGCATGATCAGCGACGCCGTTGCTGCTGGTGCCGTTGGTGGTGGACGACGCGCGCTGATCACCACGCGCGGTCTCTGTGTCCTCCTCTGCCTTCACCGCTACGGACGCGTGCGCTGCGCCGTCCGCCGTCCACAGCTGACGCCGCCGCAGCTCCTGCACGACCCGCCGCACCCCAGCGGCGTAGACGCGCTCCTGCGCTCGCCCTGCCTCGTCGTACGCGTCGAGCAGCTCGGTGACGGCGTGGACGTGGCCCGCCGTGCCGGGGCGGCACCGTGCCAGTGCCGCGTAGCACGCCGATACGTTTTCGCTGTCTACCAGTGCGTCTGCACTCGAGGGTGCGACTGCATTCTGTGGCTGCTGCTGGCCATTGTCAGCTGCAGGGGCGAGGCCGCACATCGGCAACGCCTCCGCCACCCCGCGATCGTACACCGAAGTCGGCCCGTACACGTCACGCAGTGTGTGGCGGAAGGCCGCAGGCGCTGCAGACGCCGCCGTCGTGTCGTAGAGCAGCGAGGCGTGGTTCGCGAGGTAGTTTAATACCGTCACCTCCGTGAGGAGAACGACGAGATGGCCAGAGGACGGGGCGGACAGGAGCGACGCGGTAGAGGCGGCCTGTGCGGCTGCGGCGCTGTCAAGCATGTCCGCCGGCACCGCACGGCTCTGCACGGTGCTGACGATCGGGGCGGCGTTGCTGCCGGTGAGACCGGAGAGCGCAGAGGCCGGTCCGCTGGGCAGCACGGAGGCCACAGAGGAGCCGGCGGCGGTGCTGCCCGCCCCCCCGCTGCGCTGCGGTGGTTGAGGCAGAGCGGCGTGGCTCTCGGCGAGGACGGGCTGCAGTCCAAAGGGCGGGTGGCGGGCGGCGTTGCGCTCATCGCGGCGGCGGCGCATCAACGCGTACACCTCGCCGTTCGTCATCGGCACCGCCTCCGACAGCACCTGCATGTTGCCTACGCGGAGAAGCAAGAGAGAGACAACACGTGCTTCTTGCTGTTTGCTTGGAGAAGCTGATAGGAAGAAAAAAGAGAAGAAAAGTGTTTGACGGATGATGTTGCGTGTTTAATTCACCAGATTGTGTTTCTACTCTCGCTTTTATGAGTACAGCGTAAACTTGGTTGTCTGGCCGAGCTCACAGAGACGCCTTTCATTTCCTTCTTTCGCGATACAACCAAAGGAAAATAGACGGGCCTTAGCAGCTCTCTATGCCTGCGTCTTAAGGACACACGATGAAGTGTCCGCCGTCAGCGAGCCTCACCTTCAATTTTTCGCTCCCGCTCCTGTTTCGTCACTGTGCAAGTTTTTTTTTTTGATGGTAAAGCTAAGAGGCACCGCTGGCACGTTTCCAGGCGCTTTCTTCGCTAAGTTTGTTCAGCGCCAATGCACACACTAACACGTACATACAAACACAAATACGAATCTCCTTCTCCTCCCCCCTTCCACTAGCTGGCGTGACGAGACGTGGCATCCATCCCCGCATCCAGGCATCCCGCATAAGAAAAGATAATAATTGAATAAGGGCTAAACACATTAAAAAAAAAAGTGAGAGGAATCGTGGGGGCGCAAAAGAGAGGTATTAGGGAGAGGGAGAGATGAGGCAACACACAGAGAAGGACGGCGAAGACAGCGGAACCGCGGCAGCAAGCGGCATTCGGCAAAACAACAACAACAACAACAACAAAGCCAAACGCAAAGGTGAAGAAAAGCAGCTGACTTGACAAATACCCATGAACATCAGAAGTTTGACAGCAGATAAAAAGGATAATCAGTACATCACCTCCACTTTTCTCACTCGCTCACCCCCATTTTTCACCCAACGTTACTCCTTCGCTGTGGAGGTGGCAGCTGTGGCGGCGGCAGCTTCACGCATTGCGTCCTGCAAATCCGGCAGCGTTGTCACCGGCGACCGCGTCATGCTCTCCGGCAGCGAGTCCGGCAGCAGCGGGTGCACGGTGATGGCGTTCTTCACCCCGATCTCTACCACGCACCCGGCAGGAATGCGAAGGGTAGGTGAGAGTTCAGGGATGACATCCACGAAGAAGGCCAAGATGCCCTGCGCAGGGACGGCCGGGGCCACAACGAAGACGGGCGACTGCGTCCGCATGACGGCCATCAGGGCCGGCTCCAGCCGCACGTTTACCTGCCGGCAGCTTTCTCCGTTTGGGAACTGGATGCAATAGCTCAGCCGCGGGTCTGCGCCGCTGGGGGCGTGCTGCAGGTGGGTCACGGCTTCGGCGTGCGACGCGTAGTGCACGGGTGCCGGCAGCGTTACGTTGCCGCTGCTTGCAGCGGTGTTGCTGGCGCCGCTCCACGCCGACTCGGTCGTCTTGGCAGACTCGTGCGGGGCATTTTCTTCGCCGCCTCCAGCACCTGGCCGTGCCGCCGCAGCGCCAGTCGTGGCGGGTGCAGTCGACTCCTCCTCGCCGATGTCGTACAGCATGGCAGAGAGACGAGGGTACTTCTCCTTCACCCACGCCGCCGTGTGCCCGCTGAAGCGGCCGTAGTTGATGTTGTCGAGGCCCGGCACGGGGCAGAGCACCTCGTCGCACAATTCCTCGCTATCGCTGCCACTCGTGCTGCCGGTGCAGCTGCTGCGGTCCATCGCGTCGTCCTTCTCTCCCACGTTGCCGTTGTGCATCGCGTTATCCTCTGCGTGCGTGGAGGTTTCTGCGGCTGATGTCGACGCTGCAGCCACGTCCTCCCCTTCTTTCCCCTGCCCTGCTGCCGCTTTAATTTCTGCTTGTGCGGCGGTCTCGAGAGCGGCGAGGGCTCGCAGCGCCGGCAGCGGCACCACCGAGAGGTCACCACCTGCCATCGCCCGCAGCTCCTCCAGCGTCGTGGTGGGGGCGTAGGGGTGCAGCTTCGACACCGGAGCCTCCGTGTTGGGCAGCGTGTGGCGGCTGAGGCTGCTGTGGCGGCTGCGGCTCGCCGACCGCGACGACGACGCCGCCGACGAGTGGGAGTGGTGGCTGCTGCTGTGTGTGTGCGGGCTGGCCGCAGTGGTCGAGCTCGTGCTCTCTTCCCCAGCATCGCCGCTGCCGCTGTGGTGGTGGTGGTGGGAGTGGGAATGGTGAGGGTGCTTCGTGGGAAAGACGGTGCCGTGGCGGTGGCGGAAGTGGCGGCTGTGGCTCGACGTGCTGGCCAGAGAGGTGGACGCAGAGGCAGCGGGGACGGCGAGCAGCCCCGGTGCGGCGGGCTGGGCCGGTGTGAGCGGGTCGTCTGCTGCCTCGTTATGGTGCCCCGGTAGCGGCGGCGGTGGCACGTCCCCACTCGTTGGTGTCGCCACCACCATGGAGACGCTCGCAGAAGACGATGGTGGCGCTAAGCACGGCGTCGTGGCGAACGTGGGTGGGCCGGTGGCGTTTACTGCTGGGGCTGCGCTGAAGATGGTCGGCAGCGGCGTACGGTGCGGCGTGGGCTCGCGATGATGCTGCGGTTGCGTTTGCGGCGCCGGCGCTGGCGTGGCGGTTTTCGAGGTGTGGTGGGAGGACAAAGCACCCGACGCACCGCTGGCGTTGCCGCCCGAGGAGACAGTGGGCACCTGCAGAATCAGCGCGGCCTCCTCCTCTGTGGCGCCGTCCATCAATGGGGCCAACGTGCTGAGGACGGAGTAGTTCGTGGCGTGCAGCACCACCATGTGCGGCACGTAGCGGTCCTGGATGAAGTTCTTCAGCGCCACGGCGTACGCCTCGCCCCGCGCCGTCAGCCGCTCCTCCCCACCATAGGCGTGCTTCTTATCCCCGACCGTCTCCCCCGGTAGCGCGACGTAAATTGGGAAGGCGATGGGGTGGAGGTTCAGCAGGAAGAAGGCGATGCGGCTGCCGAGACCGTTTGGCACGTGGTGCAGTATGACGTGGTGCTTCACGTTGATGATCTTGATGTACGCCAGCCGCTCCGCCGGCTCGCACGTCTCGTACACCTTCTCGTACTGGAGAATACGGCTGCGGAACTCGGCAATGATGGCGCCAACATCCTTCACGTTCTTGAAGTCGTCGTTGTCGCACTTGCTGCGCAGAATGTTCTCCGTGACGATCGTGTCGTCGGTGCAGACGGACTCGATGAAGAGCAGGCGGTAGGGCACGCCCCGCTTACCGGCCTCCTGCTGGAAGTAGTCCGCCAGCCAGGCGCGCCGCTTGCGTGTGGTGTTCGTTGCGTCCAAGATGCCGAGCGCCAGCGAGTGGGAGGCAAGGAAGTGAACCAAGTCCTCGCAGGCCAGCTCCGCCATCCGCTCGCGCAGCTGCGCGCCTTGCGGGTTGTTGGGGTCGAAAAAAGCGTTCCCCGCCGTCCCCTCGACGCCCAGCAGCTGCCGCCGGTAGTCGCCGGCGTTGAAGACGCGACAGGGCACACCCTTCCAGTTCATGTAGCGCACGAGCCGCTTGCTGATGAAGCTCTTGCCACGGCCCGGCAGTCCAACCATGCAAACAATGATCGACACGGTGTCGCAGACGGTGGTGTAGCTGGAGTGGTGCAGAGCGGCGAGGTTGGCCGGCTCGTGCTGGGCCTGCTCGAGGAAGTGCGCCTCCTCCGCGGCGTGGCGGCTGCTCCGCTGCAGGAGCTGTGCGTGGTGGGCGAGACTGGTCGACCCGGGCTCGTTCATCGTGCTCTCCTCCGGCAGCGCGTCGGCGTCGTTCGGGGAGGCGGACAGTCGCAGTGTGGGGAGGTGGTCCGACGGGGTGGCGGTGGTGTCGAGGCCGGGGCTGCAGTCCACCTCTCCTCCGCCCACCTCCACGTCAACCGAGGCCGGCGTGGCCGTCATCGAGGACGACGTGGTGGCCGAGTCAGCACTTCCCTGAGTCGTCTCAGCCACTGCTGCTGCTGCTGCTGCTGGTGGTTGCACCTGCGCGGCGACTACGGTGCCTAAACCAGCAGCACTGGTGGCGCGCGTCGGCGTGGTCATTGGCGCGTTAGCTTCGGCGCTGCTTGTACGACCGGCGTGAAGAAGAGTGGTTGCAGCCAACGCAGCAGCCCCGCCAGTCGCCACCGCTGTCGCCACTGCTGCTGTTGCCTCGACCCGACGTGGCGCGTTCATGCCAGTCGTGGCCGTCAGTCGAACGTGCTGGTGGTGCTCCTCCAGAGACTGCTGGCCCATGTCATACACACTCAGACTCTCGCGTTGAGAGCCGCGAAACAGATGATGTCCCGGCCCACGCAGCGAGCCGGTGCCAGAGGCGACAGTCGACAACACCGGCGTGTCAGCCGCCGAGCTGCGCGCGTCGTGCCGAGAGGCGGACATGTTCGTCATGGTCGTGGTAGTTGTCTTCGTCCCCGGCATCACGAGGGGCGTGGTGGTGGTCGTGGCCACGCCGTCGCGGAAGGTAGGCAGGCCACCAACGCGCTCCCGCTGCTCCACCGGCAGCATCTTCAAGGGGCGCAGCATGCGGGTGCCAGGCGAGAAGCCGAGCACCGCCGCCGACGCCGAGACATCCTTCGAGGAGACAGAGTCGGCCTCGCCGAGCGTCGCGGCGCTGCCGGCGGTGCGGATCGCTGAAACCGCCCCAGCACTCTCCCACCGCTGCTGTTGCTGTTGCTGCTGCTGTTGCTGTTGCTCCAAGAGGATACTGGTCATCGTCCGGCCGCCGTCGTCGTGGTAGTCGAAGGGGTCGTCGGCGTGCGGCGCACCGAGGGCGGCGGGTGTGTCGAAGCTCATCGCTGTTCCGCGTTGAGTTGCCCCTGCCGCACCCGCCGCGTCACCCTCGCCCCACGGAGCATCTGTGTCGGATGTGTCGCGACGGGTGCCGACGCCGCGACGCCCGAGCAGCACCTGCTGCAGCTCTGCCTCTGTCATCGGCTCTGAGAGAGGCGGGTCTTCGGAGGATGACTCGGCAAAGGCCGCCTCGTTCAGCTCACTTCCAGCGGAGGAGCCGCGGAGGAGGGAGATCGGCGGCGGCGTCCCGTGCAGCACCACGTCGAAGGAGGTGGAGGGAAGGGAGAGCGGCTGCCGGCGTGGCCGTGACGCATCGCCACTGACAGAGACGCCGACTGCAGAGGGCGTGCTGCCCGTGCCGCCGCCACCGTAGTCTGCTGCTGCTGTTGCTGTGACGCCTGCTGCTGCTGCTGCCTCGGACTCCGGCGTCTCCTCTCCGCCGGTCAGGTAGGCAGGAGCGGAGACGACGGGGCGGTCGCGCTGGTGTGGCGTTGTGCCGCGGCTGCCCTCAACGTCACTCATCACCTGCGTGTGTGTGCCCGGCGCCGCGGTCGGCCACCCAGCGACCTTCCCGGCGAGCGGCAGCGTTGGCTGTGACGTGGCGCTCTGCCCCGCAGAGAGTGCAGGGGAGACGGGCCGGCTGCCGCTGCTGCGACAAGGAGAGGCGGCAGACGGTGGCGCGTGGCTCGGCGAGGCGAGTGCGGCTCCGGTATTTGCTGCTGCGCGGAGACTCGCTGCGGAGGGCGGCAGCATCGCCCGTGTGCTCGGCGACCCTCCGCTGAGGTCCGGCGTTGTTGAGGCAGCCGACAGCGTCTGACGAGGCGACGTGGCAGACGACGGGGGCGAGACGGTGGCGCCGGTCATGGAGGCGGCGGCGGCGATCAGCACCCGCGACCGCGCCGCCGCCGACGAGTGCAGCGCCGACAGCACAACCGGACACGTCGGGGAGCTCCCGTGTGGGGTGGAGTTGCGCCGCCACTGCGCCGACCCGCCGGTTAAAGCGTCGCTCGTCGCACTACGTGACATGAGCGGCGACATAGGCGGCGGCTGCTGGCTGCTGAGGGTCGGAAGAGAGGAGGGGCTGTCGGATTGCATGAGCTTCGAGGCGCTCAGCTGCGGGCGGTGAGAGGGGGTGACGATGCCGCTGCAGCGCGGCGCCCCGCCCTCGCTGACGCTGTCGGAGTGGGCGAGGGTGCCACGGCGGCGCTGATGGGCGGGTGGGCTACGGTCACCGCCATCAGTGGGCTGTGAGGGCAGTGCTCCTGCCACCGTCGAGGCGCTTGCAAGGGATACGGGACTGAGGTGGCGCTGCTGTGCGGTTGGCCACGCGGCGAAGGAACCGCCGAGCATGTCGGGCATGGCAACCCACCCGCTGCCATCGCGACGCAGCCCGCCGACACGCGCACCGGCGCCGTTCGCGGCTGTACTGATGGTGGTGGTGGCTGTCTCGCTGGCAGCAGCTGCGCTGTTCCCTCCTGCTACTGCTGCTGCTGGTAACCCGTGCGGTGCGGATTTGTTTTGTTGCGGCCCTCCAGCCGCCGTCGAGGGCGGCTTTGCGGGGACGCCCTCTCCGTCAAGCCCCTTGGCCGGCTGCTGCTGCTGCTGCTCCTCCTGCCCAAGGTGTTTGTTGCGGATGACGGTCAGCAGGTAGCGTCCCACGCCACCGTGGCGGTTGGCTGCCGCACAGTCGAGTGGCGTGCGGCCGGAGTGATCCACGGCGAGCACGTCGGCCCCAAAGGAGAGCAGCACGCGCACGATGGCCTGGTTGCCCTCGCCTGCCGCAACGTGCAGCGGCGTGCATCCGTTGTAGTCGCGGTCATTGACGTTCGACAGCCCTTCCTGCAGGAGGTACTGCACCTGCGACGCGTTGCTGGCGCGAATGAGCGCGAAGATGTTGCGAGCGGTTGCCTCGCGCTGCAGCTGGCCGAGCTGCTTCTGCAGGCGCTGCCGCCGCCGCTTCAGCTCCGCGACGAGCGCTGTTCTGTTCTGCTGCATCACGACCGACGCGGCGAGCGGGTCGCGCAGCGAGGCTGCGTTGAAGGAGGCGTTCATGTAGAAGAGAGAGCTCGCGTTCATGTTGGCCATGCTGCTGTTCATCGCAGGGGAGAAGGAGGCGTTCATTGGCTGCCACGCCCCGGTCATGGTGGGCCGCCGGCTCATACTCGCGTTGAAGTCTCCCGCAGGGGTGCACGCGGCGGGTGTGGAAGCGGGCGGCGGGGAGGAAGGCGACGAGGCGTCTGCGCTGGAGCCAAAGGTGGGCGTCGAGCCCGGCACGGTAATCGGACGGCGTGCCAGACCTGCGGTAGCGCCAACACGTGGCGAGGTCAGCGTCTCTGCCTCCAGCGCCATGGCAGCGACGGCGGACGGCGCCGTGGCGGAGCGGAACATGGAGCGGCCGGCGAAGCTGCCGGAGCCGGAGGTGTAGCCGATCAGCGGTGTCGCACCCATGCGCTGCTGCTGCCGCTGCTGCGCCTCTTCGCGGATGTAGGCGTCTTCAGCCGATGTCGTCGTCGCGATGGAGCCCCGCGGCGACTCTCCCGGCGGCGTGGCGGACGGCATCACGAGGTGACTGCTGCGGCGGCTCGGCGTGCTGTAATCCGCCACTGCCGCCGCGGCTGCCGTGGCCGCTGTTGTGGTGCCCGGCAGCCCACACGCGTACGCGCGGCCGCCTTCGATGAGGGCGTCCCCTGCACTCGGGTAGAAGAACGGGCCGGCCTCCTGCTCGGCGTCGCTGCTGAGTGCTGGTGGGTGAGCAGCGTCCGCGGCGTCGCCGGCGAGGGTGTGGGTGCCGCAGGAGGACGGAGGGGAGTTGGACGGCGCCTCTGTGAAGGGCTGCTGCTGCTGCTGCGGTGGCGGTGGTGGCGGAGGGGGCAGTGGGGCCGAGCCGATCCCCAGCGAGCTCAGCGCGTTCTGCATGCGTGCGTCATCGACGCGTTGGTGGTAGAGGGCCATCTGCGCCTCGGTGCTCGTGTAGGCGCGGTCCATCGTCCCCACCGGCGCCTCCCAACCGTGCGGGGAGTCGGAGCGGGAGTTGGGTGTGGAGTGGTTCAGGCTGTAAAGGCTGCTCTCTTCCCCCGAGCCGAAGCTCGAGACGCGCAGAAAGCCGCTGGTGGGGGCCGCTGCGAGGTGGTCGCCGTGAGCCGACGGCGGTGGCGGTGGTGGTGGCGGTGGTAGCACGCTGCTCAGCGGCAAGGCAGCGGCAGCCGTCGCGGCGACGGAGGACGAAGCAGCCGTTGCTGAGGGGTGCGCGAAGCTGTGCAGTCCACCGAGTGCATTGGCGCCTGCAGCACCCACGTGTGACTGCGGCAGTGTATAATGAAGCGACTGCTGCTGCTGCTGCTGCTGCTGCTGCTGTTGTGGTTGAGTCGGGGCGGGGGAGGAGGTAGGTGGCGGCCCAGGAGTGGCGGTGCGCGGGTCTGGCGGTGATGCGGTGCGACGCGTGGCATCTGCAGCCGCCGCTCCCCCCTCAGCCGCGGGTGAGCCCGTCTCTTCCGGTGAAAAGCCGACGGGCGAGACGCCGTCTTCTGCGCTGCCGTTGTGAGCAGCGGTGGCGGTGGTGGGGTACTGCGACTCACCGTAGGTGCCGCTCGGCTCGGCAATGGCAGCAGCTGCAGCAACACCAACAGCGCCAGCAGCGGTGGTATGGTGCGCACCGGCCGCCGCCGCCGCCACCGTCGCCAAGGAGCGCTCAAACTCGGTGGTGGGTGTGACGGCGGGAGGGCTGCCGCAGCTGCTCGGCTCCGTCAGCGTGCCGCTGCTCGAGGGGCGACGAAGCGCGCCGCCGCCCATCCGCATCACCGGGACGTCGGTGCCGCCGGCTCCTCCTCGCCCCGCAGAGCCGCTCGCCTGCCCGAAGCTGCAGTTCGCGCTGGCCGAGTCGGGCGTGACGGGAGTCTGCGCCGACCCCGCAGCCGCCACCCCGCTATGACCGCTGCCGCTGTCCAGGCGTGAGGCGGGGTGGTGGCGTGGGAAGGCGCGCTGGGCATCCGCGTGCGACGTGGCCGACGTCGGGGTTGGCCGCGGCGGCATCGCAGCGCTGTTCATCGTGGCCGGGCTGCTCACCGCGGTGGAGGACGAAGACTGACGACCGTGACTCGCGGGGGCCACTCCACTGAAGATGGAGTCGGGGACGTTGCGGAGGCGGCGGCGGTCTTCGGTGCTGCCACGGGAACGTGTCCCGCTGCGGCTGCTGCCGCTCTCCCGCCCACTCTCACCACCGCGCGTTCGCCGCTGACGGGTGCGGCGCGGGAAGTGGGCCGCTGCGCCACCCGCTGCCGTCGCGGGGCTGCCGGCTCCCCAGTGCCAGGCCTGTGCGCTGGCCGAGATGCCCACCGTGTTGCCGCGGGGGCGACGCTGGTGATGTTGTCGCGTCGGGCCTCCCGTCGGCGACCCGCTCTCACTAGCCACTGCTGCGGCTGACGTGCCCTGCCAACCCGATGTGTTCCCTGTGGGACTCACGTTGACGTACACCGGCGAGTATGGGGTGCCGTGGCTGTGGTGGGCAGCAGCAGCGGAGGCAGTGGCGGCGGCGTTGCCGAAGGGCAGCGTGGCGTGGCGGCCGCCAGCGGCGAAGAGCCCGGTACTACCGTAAAGACTTGGCTGGGCTGGTGTGCTCTTGGAGCTGCTTGCAGCGGAGGGGGAGACGAGAGGCCCGAGGCTGCCCTGACGCGGGCTGCCGCTCTCTCCACGGTGGTGATGGGGATGTGGGACGATGTGGTGTGGGTGGCGCAGGTGAGGATGCTGCACAGCGGTTGCGGCGGTGCTGCTGGCAGAGTGTTGGCTGCTGCGGTGCGCACTCGGGGCAGCCTGCGATGACTCGCGCGAGGCGGAGGGACGACCACCAGCGCCGTGCCGCGTCTTGTCACCGCAATCACGTGTGTAGACCTGCGGGATCGCCATGCCGGTTGTGACCGGCGACGTCGTGGTGGGCGTCCCGCTGCTACTGCTGCCACCGCCAACGCTGTGCCGCTTTCGCACCCACGCCGTGAACTGCGGTACATTTGCCGAGGTGGGGGTGATCATACGGGAGCTGTTGCCTGTCGTATTCGTTGAGTGTCGCGTGCGGTCGCCGAGGCCGAGATCTTCTGGACTCGGTGGGCTCGGCAGGTCCGCGGCGTTGGCTTCGAGACGGGACTGGTGCGGGGCACCGCTGTCGTGTGGTGTGCGGTAGTACTGCACGGCGGCCACCTCGACGGAGCGGGAGAGGGCGGGGGTGGCGGAGTTCTCCTCCCTGGCGGTGGCGCCGCTGCCGCCGTGTGCCGGGGGAGGACCGCGGTCACTCATCCTCGCCGACGCCGGCAACTTTCTGAGAATCTTAAATGTCTTTGAATGTATTATTCAGCGACAGCAAGAAAACAGCAAAAAATGCAATAGCGGGAACGGCCAAGAAAGATGCAGAGGCGCCGATGTACGGTGCGAGTGCAGCCGGTCCGCAAGGGCAACAGCTGAGTCGCTTGAGACAAAGTACAGAAAAAAAAAAGAAATGCGCAGCAGCAGTGCAGAAGAGTAACAGGAGAAAACAACACAAGACAAGATGACACAAAGAGATCACTTAGAAAGAGAGAGGGAGAACCGAAATAAACGGCTAGCAAAGGAATAAATTAAAATGAAAAACAAAAACAAAGATCAGAAACAGTTACGTAAATCCCTAACACACGGACGCAAGCACAAACAGACGAGAAAGAGCAGAAAAGACGAGAGGAGCACGAGATTGACCTACGTATGTTTCCCTCCCCACCAAAGAGAAGAAAAAGAAAAGAGGTGATGCGCTTGTCGGGGCTGATGACGCTTTCCTTACTGTGTCCTTTTTTTTTTTGTTGAGCCTTTCTGGTTGCGCTGAAGAGCGGTATGTCCTCAATCTGAGAGAAATAAAGAGCACCACCAAAGAAAAGAGCGGAACACACACACGCAGGAGAAAAAAAAAGCGGTGTCGGGTGATCAATCGGAGCAACAGCAGAAGTATTTTTTAAAGAAGGTTGGGTTGAGCAGCAGCAGAGACGAATATGGAGCTGTGTCCCTCGCTACCACACGCAGGCTCTCACAGAGAGGGAGAGAAAGAGAGGAGAAAAAAAAAGAGGCGAAAGTCACCGTGTGCTATTATTTTTGTTTTGTTTTTATTGATAATGATGACAATTGTGAGTGGCTTCTTTGTTCTCGCCGAGGTGGCCGCTAGTGAAAAAAGAGGGGATAAACGAAGGGGGAAAATAAAGAAAGAGAGAACTCTGGATCAAGACAGAGAGAAAGAACGAGAGAAAGAGAGAGAGCGGAGAAGAAGGTCGCTGCGGCACACACCGACGCACGCACTACAACCTGCGAAGGTGGATGCGTGTAAGTGTGTGTGCGCGAGGTAAATAACAAAAAAGATGTGAGGTTCCACTGACAACCCTGAGAGAGAGAGAGAGAGAGAAAGAGAGAGAGAGAGAGAGAGAGGGAGAAAGTGTATGTAACACACATAGAAAGAAAGACGAGAGACGCAGCAAGGTCGAAGAAGTTTCGAGTGAGAGAGAAGATTGGCTGAAGCAGTTTGAAGGGAACACGATGTACGGTACGAAGGCGTGAGTCCGGTAAAAAAACTTCACCATTTTCTGCTTGTTAGCCTCCACTATCATCTCCTCCCTATGGTCGAACTCATGATAAAATTGAAAAACAATACTTCAAACAATGGGGTTCGTCTGCTCTCGACTGCGTTGCTCAACGCAATGCAAAAAAGTGCGAGCGAATTTATGCCATCTAACATTTTTTTGTTTGTTTTATTACCCTTTTCTAATTGATACGCCTTTTTCGCACTCATTGGATGCTATGTGGCGGCGAGGGCAGGGAGAAAAAAAAAAAACAAGGAGGTCGAGAATTTAAACAGAAGAAAAACATGGGCGGCGCATCCGCAGAGCGTAAAACCGCACAGCTCAAAAACCCTCAGCTTCTATCTGATCAAAAACACACAGACACACACACACAGACGTACATGCAGACCGCAGTGCCGGCGTTAGAAAAACACGTTCAACAGCCAAGCCACCCAGATCACTGCCGTCCGTGCCGCATAGATGCCCAGTATGATCTGCCCATCCTTCCCATCAGCACCAGCGCTGTTGTGGGGGAGAGTCGTAGTACCGGCGTCGGCGGATGAAAGCCCAGCTGCGTTGTTTGAGAAAATGGCCGTCATCCACGTGTGGGGCAGCAGCATCCCCCCTTCGCGTGCCTCTGTCACAGTCAGCGACGAGGACGCCCACCAAGACGCCGGCTGCGTGCGCCACAGCAGCGCAACACTGCGCTCGTCCACAACGGCCAGCTCCACCAGCGTCAACGCCAGAGCCGCAATCACACACCACAAACGTGGCTGCAGCAGGAGATGAAGATAGAGAGAGAGCGGCACCGCAGGCTGCCGTGGCGCCTCCCCGCCACTCCCTCTGGCATCTCCACAGTGGTGTACAGCGTTCACGACCCACTGCATCGCCCGCCGCTGGACGTAGTCGAAGGAGCGCGTCAGCACGTTGTCGGCGGAGAGACGTCCCTCCAGCGGCGCGGTGGGGAGAAGATAGAGCGGCGGGAGGAGGAGGGCAGACCGCCCCGCAGCGCCGCCACTCCCACTCGCCCGCTCCCACGTCGACGCCGCCGCGGCATTACCGACGCTGCCACTCAGACTGTGAAGGTTGGTGCTGCGGCCCCGCCCGTGTCTCGCGTGCGGGTGTGGCACCTGCGGGAGGGAGGTGTCGGCAATGCTGGCGGTGGGGCTGCCGCCAAAGCCGGTCATCGTTGCCGTGCCGGAGAGATACGCGGTGGGGAGCTCCGCAAGACTGCTGCTGGCCACGTCGTAGCCCTGCAGGAGGTCCACCACCGATACGCTGCGATTCAATCCGAACGAGACGCTGTTGCGCATCGGGTCGTGCAGCCCGTCGTACGTGCCATGCAAAGGCGCGCTGCGCTTCTGCGCTCGGCCCCCAAGGGCGTTGGTGGCACGTCGCTGAGCGAGGGGCGAGGGGCGGCGTGGTAGGCGCTGCTGCTGCTGCTGCTGCTGTGATGATTGCTGTCGGCTGCGCTCTGTCCCAAACAGCGCCGCCGACCCGCGCCGCCGCCCGTCCTCTGGCAGTGCGACAGAGAAGCTGCGAGCACGCGGTGTCGCCGCCATGGCCCGGTGCGTCGCCGCGCCGAGCGAGAGGGAGCCGATGGTGTGGCTGAAGGGGCTGCGGTTCGTGAAGTGGTTGGTGGCTGCGCTGCTGCTCAGCTCGAACCCCTCTCCGTCATCGGTGTCTGACGTGGGGGAGACGAGGGGGTGGCTGCTGCGGCGATGGTGGCTGTTGTGGGGCGGGTTGGCCGCGTCCTGCGCCAGCCAGCGTCGTCGCCGCGCCGTCCAGGAGCGCTCGGCCACCCCCCACGCCACCGGTGCCAGCCCCGTGATGACCGCCACCACACAGAGAAAGAGAAGGAGGGAGACGTGATAGGGCTGGAGAAGAGCGAGGAAGAGCGCCAGGGTTGGCTCGCCGCGCTGAGCCACCGGTAGCACCTGTGCCGTTGCAGCGACGCCTGCTGCAGCTGACGTATTCACCAGGGCAAGCAGCAGCACCGCGGCCACGTCGCCCGGCAGCCCGTCCTCTACTTGCTGCGCCTGCAGCTCGGGGAAAGGGATCGTGATGGCAATCAGCGTTAGGAGCGACAGCCCGGCAACAGCAGCGACCAGAAAGACATGCACACGCTGCAGGTAGCGCAGAATGGAAAGAAAGCGGTCGCGATATGTGGCGGCGTCGTAGAGCCAATGATAGCGCACCGGTCGCCCCGCTGCTCCGCGAGAGGCCGCCGCAGCCGCACCGGAGCCGGCCTGTGGGTTGCCGCTACCGCCGCCGCTGCGTGCCCGTGCATGGCCGCTGCGGTGCAGAAGACGGCTCCAGCGGCGAGCGCGATGTGCTTCCTGCTTTGCGTGTGCGTGCCGCAGCTGTTCCTCCATCGCGTAGCGGGCGAGGAGGTCGGCGTGGACGGCGTGGTCGAGGAAGACGCCGTTCGGCTGCTCCACGTAGCGGTGAGCGCGGAGAGGCGGGAGGCCGCCGCCGGCATATGTGGGCCACACGGCAACATCTGCTTCAGCGTCCACACCGCTGTCCGATGTCGCCGCTTCAACTGGATCGTCTGCACCGCTGCCGCTGCCGTCAGTATGGCTCATCTCGAAGGGGTTCGTCGAGGCAGACGGCACCACCGCCGCCGCTCCTCTCTGCGGTGACGGAGAAGAAGGCATATCGTCGGCGGCTGTGTTGACAGCGGAAACACGTGGTGCCTGCCGCAGCGCATGCGTTGGTGCGGGCCGCGTCCTCAGCACGTTCACCGACGTCGTCCCGGCACCGCTGCTGCGAATGGGCGGCTCTGCTGCGACCTGCGCAAACGCTGACGGCTCTGCATCGCCGCCCGTTCCTGTTGTGCCTTCCACCGACGCACTCGACGCTTCACTGCCGGCGTCTGCGGAGTGCGCAGCGGAGTCGTGCGTCCTGCGTCGACGTGGCGGTGACTGCTTCCTCTTCTTGCGGTGTGCTGCTCTGCTTGTCGCGGTGGGGGCGGCGCTGCTGGCCACGTACCACGCCTGCAGTTCCACTGGCACGCAGCTGCCACGTTGAGTAGCAAGAAACGCACTCTCTTGACCACGAGGCGCAGGAGCAGCACGCGGCTGCCCCCATGCGTCAACCTCTACTGTTGATGCCAGAGCCGATGATGTCGGAAATGCAGCTGTTTCATCGCTCCTTCCTTCAAACACCGCGCTGCGCTGAAAGTCGAGGGCACCGCGCTCCTTGAAGAAGCGCCGCTCCGCCTGCTGCTGCTGCTGACGCTGTCGTGCCTCCTCGGCAACATCATCGTGGCGGTGGTGTTGTGCCTTTCCAGGGAGGAGCCAACGCCACCGTGCCGCGGTCGGGGAAGAAGGCGGTGGCGGGGGCAGCGGCGCGGTGGCGAAGCCCGGCGCTGCCGTGAGGAGATCCTGCAGGGTACGGTAGTCGGCTGCGCTGCCGTCCGTAGAGGAGGAAGATGAGGAGCCGGAGAAACCGCTTTCGTCGAAGAGGGCCGTTGGGTCGCGGTAGCCCGCCGCGGCACCGCTGGTCCACATCTTTTTTATTTACCCACTCTAAAATCTATGGGTGTTGATGTAGGTTTTTATTATTCTCTTTAAAAAGTCTTTTTCTCCGCCCTGCTGTATTAGTCTATGTATGAGTGGTGGGGTACGCCTGAAAATGCTGGTGTCGCGGTGCGGCGTTTTCTAAAAGCTGTGGCGGCACATAGGAGCTGCTGTACTGAATCTTGTCTCGCTCCTCTGTCTTTAGAGAGCAGCAAACAAAAAAAAAAAGGAAAGAGGCGGAGAGAAGAGGGTGAAGTGGTAGCCGTTGTGGCGCTTTCACAGACGTGCCGTGATGGGACTGGAGAGACGAGGTGCACACACGCTCGCCGTCGTTGTGGGGAAGCACGACTTCAAGGAATCATGCAGACAAGCTACCGCTAAGCGACTGCAGCCCTCTTTGAGTGTACAGGTTTGCCGAAACGGTGAAAAAAATAAAAGAGTGTCTAGAGTAAAAGAAAGATGTTCGATAGCGCACTACACACCCGAGGACCAGAAGTCCCACCTTTTTCTCTTTCCTACCACACGCACCCCAACACAGCGGCATGTGGCCGCTAGCTGAGAAACGGCAGAGCAGAGGACGTCAGAGCCGCAGACGGCTGCCGCGCCGCGTTCACCGTACCACCATGAGAGCTGGTGGAGGTGCTGGTGAGGCTGTAGCCCTCCCACTGCGTCGACACCGGCGGGGGAGCGGTGTGGCGGCGCTGGGGCGGCGCGTGCAGAGCAGCCACAGCAACACCACCACCATCACTCTCTTTCTGCTCACGAGGACGATGCACGTCTTTGCGTGGGTGCGGGCTGATGGGGCTGCGCCGCCGCAGCGGTCGCGTGCGCTTCTCCGCCGGCAGGGCGGCGTCCGGCCCACGCGTGGTGTCGGCCGACCGCGCCGGCAGCGTCACGGCGTAACGGCTGCTTTCCGGCCACGCTGCGGATGTCTCCATCGTTTCCTCTGGCGAGGTTGACGTCGGCTCTGCTGCGGCGAGCCGGTGGGAGCGCAGCGCAGCTTCGAGAGCTGCCTGCACCTCCATCGACACCCGTTGCGGCAACACCGCTGAGCTCAGGGCATCTGCTGCCCCCTTTCCCTCCTCGTTTGCTCCCTCGTGACGAGACGAAGGCTGCGGTGGGCCATCGCTGGCCGAGTCCGTCGTTGTGTACCGCGTCGTGTCGGACCCTCCGCTTCCGCTGCTTGCTGCTGCTGCGCGCTTCTTGGCTGGCGTCGCACCGCGGCGGTAGGCGGCATCGAGCCGCTGCACGTCCACCACCGGCCGTGCTGCCGACGTCCGTCTGTGGTGAAGGTGGTGCGCTTCTGCGAGCGGCAACACGCCAGCTGCCCAGCGGGTGTCAGCCAGCGAGGAGGAGGAGGTGTCCGTGCGCAGCGACGACGGCAGTGACGGCTCCGATGGGAGAGAGGCTGTGGACGTCGAGGAGCCGAGATTGCGCGTGGACGCCTGCGAGCCAACTGCGGCTCTTGCCACACGCTGCGATGCGGGATCGGCACCAAATTGCACAGCAGGGGCAGAGGCACCACCGACCTCCCAGCCATCCAACCATCCCCCACTCTCCCCTGCTGCAGGTGTTTGTGGTGCTGCTGCGGCTGCCACCGCCGCGGCGGCTTGCAACTCCTCCACGAGATTCGGTGCGGCGCGCGTGGGGCTGCGCTGTGCACACCCGAACTGGTACACGTACTCCAGCACCGCATTCATCACCGGGTCACGCACCGGCGGCAGGCGCGGCGCTGTCGCTGTGGTGGTTGCGGGCTGCAGGTGCTCTTGTACTGGTGCCAGTGTCGGTGCGGAGGGCAGTGCAGCAGCAGGCTGTTCAGCCCCTGTGGTGCTGGTGGGTGTCGGTGCACGCAGCGGCGGTGTTGCCGGCCGACTCCCTCGGCGGTTCGCCTTGGCATGTACAACAGCACGCAGCCGCCACAGCGACTCTCGCTGCTCCTCCTCGCGATCGGCCAGGCTGCCACGCTGCAGCTCTTCGTTGTCGATCAGCTGCGTTGTCAACACCGACAGCATAAAGGGCACGTAGTTCAAGGTCGGCGGTGGCGGCGCCGTAGGCGGAGCGGAGCTCTGACTGGCGTTCTGTACCGCATGGAGCGGTGCGGAGACGGGCAGCGGAGCATCAAAGTCATTGGTGACGGATGCTGCTGGTGTTGTTGCCCAAGGTGTTGGCACAGCCACACCCGTTGGCACAGGCGTTGCCGCGGGGCTCAGCGACTGCACTCCACCTGATGCTGATACTGATGCTGGTGGTGGTGGTGGCGGCGGCGGTGGTAGTAAGAGTGGGGGTGGAGGGGTAGGTATAGGCACCTCTCCATTCATGTCGTCCACGGCAGCCTTCTCCAGCGGCACCGGTTGGGTCGTTCTCTCTTCACCTTCTTCTGCGGTGCCAGATTGTGGTGCTGCGGACACCTCATCAGCCTCTTCCACTTCCACGTCGTGTGGCGGGGGCAGGAGCGCGCGCGTGGGCCGCAGCTCCGTCTCCACAATGACGTCCCGTCTGTCCTCCTGCGCCATCCACCGGCTCGGCAGCTGCTCGTGCTGCATCGGGGGGCGTGCCGCAGCCGACGTCGGGTCGTAGCGGGAGAAGAACTGGCGCACGGCGGGGCTGAGGTCGAGCACAACGCGAACCGCTGCGGCTTCACCGGCGCTCTGTGCATGGGCAGCTTCCACAAGAGCAACGGGTGCATTACCTGGGGCGGTGGACGCCGTGCTTGCCGGAGGAGGGGAAGCAGTTTGCGTACGGGCGGTGAGCGCAGCAGCGGCGTCGTTCGCAGCGGGCACCGTATCGCCTGCCTCCGCCGTGTCGTGCAGCCACGCGTTCGATGGCACCACCGGCACCGCCACACGCTCTCGTACGACGTCGTCCACTAGAGGATGCGCATTGGCAGACGTGGTGGTGGTGTCGCCGCCGTCTGCCAGCTGCTGCAGTGCGCGTGCGAGAGCCAGGCGGTTCCTCTCTGGCTTCGACGGCTGCTGCTGCGCGGCTGCTGTTGCTCCGTCCTCGCCTTCTGCCCTGCGTTGTGATATGGTGGCTCGTACGGCATCCTCCAGTGCGGCTTCCACCATCGCAGTGACCAGTGACGGCTCAAGCTCCTTCAGCGACGCGCCGGTGTGTCTTGTGAACGACGCCGCCGCCGCAGCAGCAGGGGAAGGCGTCTCCGTGAGCTGCTCTTGGAGAAGCAGCCGCAGCAGCTCGTGCTCGATGGCAGAGACGACACGCCGCACCGGGTCGCGCTGTCGCATCCCCTCCTCCTCAAGCAAGCTAAACACCGTCTCGTCAACCATGCGGCGCACCACCGCGGCATCGGCGTGCGGCCCTACCACAGAGGCGGGTGTCATCGCTGCTGCTGGTGCTGCTGCTGCTCCCATTGATGTGGGTGGGGTAATGAAGCAGTCTCGAATCTGTGCGAGCCGCTGCCGCGCCGCCGTCAGCGCACGCGCCTCCTCCGCCATCTTTGGCGATACAAAAGCACCACCGCCTTCTATTGCGTCCTTCTCTCCCGGCAGAGCATGTAGCTGCTGCTCACGGTAGCGCACCCCTGCTGCGGCACTGGCGGGCACGAGGAGCGGCACTGTTGTGTGGGTCAAAGGCTCTTGCTGCTGCTGTCGTGCAGTGGAGTTCTCTCGGCCGTGGTGCACACGCGCCACTGTCGCCAACACGCCAGCGTCCTCAGCGGCGAGTGCACCAGCGGCAGCCTCCACCTCAGCAGCAGCGGCTTCGTAACGGCCCCACGCTCGTGCGTAGTCGGTGGAGCCCCGCTGATGTGCTGCAACGGGGTGTGCCAGCAGTAGACTATCGAAGTCATCAGGACAGCTGTGCCGACCACGGTGGCTATCGACGGCGTCGGTGGCGCTGCCTGTATGTGCTGCGCCATTAAAAGAGCCGTCCGTGTTCTCGCTAGGCTGTACGACCTCGTCAGGGGCACCGAAGAAGGCCGCGTCGCACGGCGGCAGCGCACCGACCGGCTGAGGGGGGCCAACAGTGACACGAAGAGCGGTCTCGTCACCGCCAGCGACGGTCTCAGCAGAGATACGTTGATGCGTTGCCTGCCGCTCCGCCGCGTCTCGCAGCTCCGCCACGCGCCTCTCCCGCTCGTGCTGCGCCTGCTGCAGATCTGCGTTCACGACTTGCGTGAGAGCGGCTGCGGGGGAGGCGCGCGCCAGCCAGGGTGGCGGCATCGCTGCCTCGGGTCTTGCCGTGGCGGTCGCTGAAGCCGTGGATGGTGGTGCGCCGTGCTGTGCGGGCATCGCAGGAGGATCACTCAACAGGAGCAGCGTCGGACCAACACTGGGCCGCCCAGCGGTGAGACCGGCATCTAGACGTGGAGGATGATGCTGCGGCTCTTCTGCTGTAGTGAAATGGGTCTCGTCCATAGTTCTATCGGTGCCCATGCCTGCGTGCGACACACCGTGCGGAGCAGCTGACGAGTGGTGATAGCGCGATTGATGCCAGGTGTTGTGAACGTGATGTACGTCGCTGCCGCGCTGGGAGTCTTCTCCCGTTAATCCAGAGAGGAGACTCACCACCTCCACATCAAACTTCGAGCCTGGCGACTGCGCCGTGCGAGCATCGGGCCGGCGACGAGGGTGCAGCCTGCTGCCGCCTTGACCAACGCGCCGCGGCTGCGTTTGACTGCGACGTGGCTGCTGTGCAGGCGATGTCCGCCCCGCTACCACAGCGGAGGGAGCGGCAGCACGTCGTACCGCGGGTGGCGCGCTCAACAGACGCGTCGGCGTCTTTGCCGATGACGCTGCTGTTACGCGTGCCTTTCGTTGTGACGGTGCCGCAGCGACGGCGGCGTACAGCTTCGTGCCGCTCGCCAGCCCCGCCGCCTCTGCCGCTGCTGCCGCCCGCGCGTCCACCACCACCGTGGCCGCCGCCACACGCCGCAGGTGTCGGTCCAGCTCGTCCTCTGGGGGAAGGTGAGCATGCAGAGGCAGCGTCATCCGCGTGGGTGGTGGCGGAGATGTTGACCGCTGAAGCGGATAAGTTGTCGTCTGCTGCGCGTCGCGGCCGCTGCGTGGCCCACCGTACACGGAGCGAAGAGCTTCTGATGTGTTTAGCTGCAAGGCCGGCGTCTTGGCAGCTGGAGGAGGCGCGCTACGCCGTGCATCGGTGTTCTTATCGGTGGTGGTGTGTGCATCGGTGGCGGTGACCGCATTGGAACTTTGTGGTGCGTGTCTTCGATGATGAACGAGTCTTCTTTCTCTAACAGGTGACACTTCGACTTCGCTGCCGTCCTTCTCGGCCGCTCCTGAGGACTTCGGAAGTGTCGGTACGGCATCTTCCGCGGGAGGCACGGTTGTGTCAAGCTGCTGCTGGAGAGGCGTCAGGTGGCCGAGAGTTGGCACATCCGCATCAAAGGGGGCCGTGGCGGCAGCGGGGCTTCTACTGAAACTTTCTTCCTCCTCTGCCTTTACAGCATCCTCATCTGGCTCTTGGATTTGGACACGCAGACGACGCACTTCCCGCTGCTGCTGCTGCTGCGACTTCAGCGACGGTGGAGCCGTTGCTATCGTCGCCGTCGCGCGTTTGTCGACCACATCAGAGACTTCTTTTGCTGCTGGAGCTGTTGTTGATGCTGGAGCTGCAGCAGCAGCAGAGGTACGCGCATGAATGCGCTGCACCCGCTCCATCTTCGCCGCAGCGCCACGCGATGCCCCCTCTTTCTTGCCACCTCTGCCCAGACCAGCATGGGTGTCCATGTCAAGCGGTGACACGCAGTGGCTCCGCATTGCCTCCACCGCACCGGACAGCATCTGTCGCGTTACCCGCGCCTGCTCCGTCTGCTGCCGCTGCGCCGCTGCCGCCTGTTTTGCCGCCAGCTGCTCCACCAGCGCCTCCTGCTGTTGCTGCTGCAGCCGCGACTCCCGCTGGAGGAGGTGCACCGTTTCTCGGTGGTGCCGCAGCATCCTCTCCTGCTGCCCGTGGAGGAGAGCGGCGTACTGTCGCTGCTCGCTGCGCCGCTCCTGCCGCTCCGTGGCGAGCTGGCGGTCGTAGTGGGTGCGAAGGCGGTCCAACTCGCCGACGTAATGCCGCGCCTCTCTCTCTGCCATATCGTGCAGTGCGGCTTCATAGGGCTGCGGTGCGGAGGATGGCATCAATGCAGGCTGTTGTGGGGACGAGGGACCAAGGGCTGGCCGCGCCACCACCGTGTGGTATGCGGGGAGGGGGCGAGAGGGGTCGGCGGCGGTGCTGCGAAGGCCCGCAACGGCGGTCAGCGCCTTCACTGCTGGCCGTGGCAGCGCCGCCGCCACCAGCGCCTCGTACGCCTCCCTCTCCACCGTTGCGGCATCTTTCGTCTTGCTCCCTGCGGCGCCGTCTGCTGGTGTGGTGAGATTAATTGGTGGGGGCTGGCGAGCCAGCGTAGAGGCGATGGTGGGCGACGTGGCGCGTTCACGAAGAACTTCATGGACGGGCATGGCGGCCACGGCAACGTCGCGGCACACCCGCTCGAGCAGCTTTCGCTGGCGGGCCATCTCCGCTGTCAACGCCGGCGGGACCGTCGGCAGCGCGGAGACGATGCGGTGGACGAGCGCCGTCTGCGTGGCGGCGTCGAGCGCGTACGACGGCGTTGCTGATGAACGCCTCCGCCGCTTCTCAGATCGACTTTCAGCCCGCACCACGCCATCTTCTCTCGTTTCCATGATATCGCAGCCCCGTTGGTCGCTCTTGACCTCTGCATGAAGCTGCTCTACAGGCTTATAACCTTGTTTTCTGCTCGTCTCCCTCGACAGCCATGATGCGGCGGCCGGTGCACTAACGCTGTACCGCAGCAGCTCCCGCACCTCCGACGGCGTCACACCGACATCGAAGGCGGCTGTCACCGTCCACGACGGGCCGCCACGCCGCAGCGCTGCCGCACGCATACTGCTTGAAAGAGAAGAGACACGTGGGATGCCATCGGTGAGATCAGCAGGAGGGGAAGACGGGGAAAGGAGCCGTGCGCAGATCAGTGGATCGGCACTTTCACCAGAAAAGAGAAATAAGGCATCGGGATCAGCGTCGCCTGCTTCGTCACCGTCACGACTCTGTCCGTCCAGCAGCGACCGCACGAACACCTCCGGGTCGAAGTCTCGCGACTTGCCATGGCGCCGACGAGGGCTTCTACTTCTTCTCTTCTTGATGCGCGCCGCACGTGATTCCAGCGAAGCGCGATCGAGTGCGTCGACGACCTCACCCACCGACGCTGCCGCCCAGTCCCGCAGCACCGACCGCTTGTGTCGATGGCCACCAGTACGTTCTAAAGATGGCTGGGAAGACGTGGAGGATGCTGTGGAGGAGCCGGAGATATCACAAGGCGAGCTGCCGTACCCCTTTGGCTGACTGACTTCACTTGGCTGCTGCTGCTGCTGCTGTTGTTGCTGTGGTGGTGGGCTAGGAGCGGCGTGGTGGCGGTAGCCGTGTTGGTGCAGACGCTGCTGCATCACCTCCAGCTCACGCAGCACGGCAGTGCTTTCTGCCATTGCTGAAGAGGTCGCCAATGCATGTCGCTGGCGGGGCAGACTACCAGCATCAGCACCAACAGTGGGTGTTTTTGTTTGCGTGGCGTTGGCGTTGGCGTGCTGCTGCTGCTGCTGCTCGTTCTCTCGCGCCTCTTTTTCTGCAGCTGCGGCTTCGGCTTCCGCCTCCGTCTTGAGAAACTCCGCAACAGCGGCAGGCGTCATGGCAGCCACCACCGCACACGTCGCGGCAGATCGGCGCCGCGTTGCTGACGTCGGTGACCAAATCCCCTTTCCGCGTTGTCCGCCCACGTCTTCGTCTTGCGTACTATCGGCGCTGTCGTGCAGCAGTCCGGCCCGTTCCGCCGCGAGGGCGGCCTGCGCTGACGTCCGCAGCGTCCGCCGCGGCTCGAGCAGTGCTTCGGTGAGAGCGCCGTCGTCGCCTGTGCGACCCAACACATCCGCAAGAGCCGCCTCCACGCGTTCGGAGGCTGCAGTGGGTGTCGGTGGTGGCTGCAGGCGAAGAGAGGTGTGAAGTGCGTTAAATTGAGTGTGCATCTCTTCTTGCAGTGCCAGCGCGTCTGCTACCTCGTCTCCTACCCCTTGCGGATAGGACAGAGGCTTCTGTGAGCTCGGAACACCTCTTCCTGGGTCGTGTTCATTTTTCTCGTTTTCGCCCATGTCGACTACGGCAGGAGTGCTCATGGGTGCCTTTTTTAACGCGTCAGGCACAGCACAGTCAGCAGCGGGTACCAGCGCTTCTCGTGTCGGATGCAGCTGTGCGTCTGAGACGGCTTCGATGAACGAAGAAGAGTCAACGGTGGCGGTGGTGGCTGGCGGAGACGATGTTGGTGCTCCGTCTCGGGCAGCTTTGGAGGTGCTTGTACGTGGCGCTGCGGTGTGTGCCGTCATGTCCTCCGCAGAGGCCTCACGTCGGCGTGCGGTGGCGGCGGCTGTCGGCGCCAGATACCCCGGCAGCGGTGCTGCACGTTGGCTGCCACGTGTGGTCGTGCGCGTGCGCTGCTGCTCCTGCTGCTGCTGTGGTTGTGTCGTGCGTGTGCGACGGCGATGCATTGGGGCTGCAGGATGGAGAGGTGGGGGAGAAGACGTGGGGCCAGCGGACGCTGAGCCTTCACCACCCACCGCCGGTGCAGCAGACATGATTCGACTTCTGCCTTGTTATCCTCTAATAGTCCTTCGACGTCTCTAAAAAAATGTGTTTGATGCCGGGTGATTATGCGGAGGATGCCGTGGGGCGAGGTAGCACACACATGTGTGGGTTGGAAAGTAAGACAACTGATAAAACTTTTCTATGCGGTTCGCTGTCGTGCCTCTGTGTTGGGTACACGACGCACGTGGCGGAGTGGGTGATGTGCTGTGGTATTGCATTCCCATGAGAGAACGGAAAAGAAGACAGAGAGGAGGTGGAAGGGCGAAAATAAAGGGAAAAGGGAGAGAAGGGGCGAATGATGTTGTCCGTCTGGGCTGAACTTCGCTGCTGCTCCGTTAACAGAAGCACTTCAAGTATTTCGGAGGTGTTGCCCTTCATCAATGTTTTTTCGTTCGCGTCAGAAGAAACAAAAGAAGCTCTGCCTTTTCTCTTTTTCATCCTTTGTCGGCGTGTGATGCGGAAAATTGTGATGCAGCTGGTTCTGTCAGTCTTCAGCGCCACCTACACAGACGTGCTCGCCAATCTTCTCGTCTCGATAAGCTTTTGGGAATAACGCGCGTTTAACGGGTCTTTAAGCACAAAAAATAAGACAACCATCCAAAGGAAGAGAACAGACGATGCGGTTGAGAGGGGGAGAGGAGAATATGCGTTCGACAACGTCAACAACTGAAAATGAGAGAAAGAGATTCTCAGCAGCTATAGAGCCCCCTCTTTTTCTTTTCACGCCCGCTTCTCAGATCTTCGCCTCTGCGGCTTCTTCGCGGCTTCCGGCGCCGGTGCTTTCTCCGCCGCGATCGCCGCCAGCAGCGCCTTCTGCTTCTTCGCCGGCACCGTGAAGATGGGCACCTCCAGCACCGCCGCCGTCTCCCGGACCACGTTCCACACCAGGTGCACGAAGGTCACCGCCGAGAGGGCAAAGAACTCGTAGAGAATAAGTTCCTCATCGAGGTCGTAGGCGTAGTCAGAGAAGGCACCAGAGGCACTCGGGGGCATGCGGGAGCCGCTGTGGTTCACGCCACCAGCGCCAGATGCGGTGTCGCCGCTAACACTGTACAGCGGCGACACCGGGGGCAACCCACCGCGCTGTGTCCCACCTGCTACGGTCGCTGCCGCACCACCGCTGCCTCCACCACCTGCACTAAACCCACTCCTCTGTCGCTGCTGCCGCCGCAGCTGGCTGACGTTGTGCAGATAGGTGAGGCAGATGTGCGCGCCGAAGAGGAGAAAGGGCAAGAAGGTGCGGCGGAAGGGGTGAAACTCGGCCCCGCACAGGTGCGACACCATCAGATGGACAGCCAGTTTCGTGTACAGCAGCCCAACGGTCCAGCAGAAGAGGCGGGGGTGGCGGCGAAAGACATCCTCCTGCGACGTCAGAAACCACACGTTGCCCATTAGCGTAATCACCACCAGCGGGATGAGGCGAGAGAGGGCGTGGAGAAAGGGAAAGCGGGTGCGCAGGCGACCACGGCCCAGCTTCTCCCGCAGCTCCTCTGGCGTTGCACGCTGAATTGCGCGGTACACCTGATACACGTTGCCCAGACTCGTCATGGCCGCCGTCGTCGTCATGAAGGCCACGGCAAACGTGTTGTAGCGGATGCGCAGCCCCTCCTCACTCCCGCCGTAGAGGCGCAGCACGGACTTCTGAATCACGCCGTGACCCGTCCACACACGCCCCACCACCGCCTCCTCGTAGCGGGCGGTGCGGGGGTCGAGAGCGAAGGGCACACGCGTGGGCCGCGGCGGGTCGGCCAAGTAGGACGCCGAGCAGTTCAAATTAAAGAAGAAGGGCACGGCAGCGAAGCCGTCGGCGTCGTCGCCTCCGCGGGTGAGGTACGGGCAGAGCGTGCGCAGTATAACGCTCTCAATCTCGACGGCGGCCTGTGGTGGGGACTGGCGCAGCACGAGCGGCAGCCAACGCATCGGCACCTCCACCACGTTGTTGTACCACCACTGCGGCCCACCCGCCCACGCCGTCCACAAGTAAATGCCGATCGCGATGAGGATGCCCTCGTTCGGGCCGTTGATCACCGGCAGCACCAACACGCCGCGGTAGTACTCCTCCCAGGTATTGAGAAAGAAGACGATAAGGGTGTTGAGGGCAATCGTCCACGTCTTCCAGCACGGCCCTGCTGACACGACCGCGGCAACAGAGAGGCCACCGATCACGCAGTTGATGGCATCGCAGCCGTGATCCATGAGAAGGCCCAGCGGGCTGGAGGTGCCGGTGCGGCGTGCTTGGTGCCCGTCGAGGTTGTCCAGCAGCTGGTAGAGGAAGAGAGCGACAGCAGCCAGCACCAGGACGTAGGCGGGCGGCGGCGGGAGGAACTCCTTGGCGAAGGGCAGCCCCGTGGCGGTGGCGTTGCGCCGATCCAGAAAGTCCGTCTCCTTCACGGTGAACTTGGGCATATAGAAGGCAAGTAGCGCGTGGGTGAGACTGACGAAGACAAGCGCGGCGACGGTGATCACGTTCGGGGCGAGCCACACCGGGAGGTAGGTGACGACCTTGCGACAGAGGGGGCGCCACATGTGGTTGTAGAGGTAGCTGCGGTCCTCGCCGCGGTAGACGTAGTGGGCCAGCTTCGCCTTGGCATCATCAGGCAGATAGGACAGCATTTCTGACAATAAAAAAAAAGAGATAGAGAGAGAGGCGATGCAGCCAGGAAGTAGTGCAACAACACACACACCCACACGCTAAGGCCGGGAGATGAGAGAGAGAGGTGCGACGTAATAGAAGTCGAGGACGGAGAAAATAGAAATAATAATAGCCGGCAAAAATGAAAATGCTGCGGAGCTTACGAGACGTGTCTGCAGCCGTCCCGATTGTTTTTTTTTCCTCCCCGCTACGGTAGTGAACGCCCTCCCTCTTGCGGTACAGAAAATGAGAGAGAGGGAAATGAAAAGGGTGAAGGTGACGTCCACCTTAGTGTGGTGGGTAGCTGCTTGGCTTCTCTGTAAGTGTGTGTGCGTGTGGACCTTCAGCGTTGAGTGCGTGTGCGGACGTGTGTCCATTTTTCAAAAGCGGCAGAAATATCAGCGAAGAAGAAACGCGCGGGGGAAATAGTGAAAAGAGTAGGAGAAGAGAGAAGCGCATCGGAGTACAAAGTGATACGCAGTTCGGCCAGCCACCTCGGCGACGGAAGTCTCATCAACAACAAGGCCCGGTGACGGGAACAGATATTGGGAGAGAGGACGCAGGAGGGTATTCTTCTCTCCTCACGTATCGCTCACCCACGGTGAGGAAGTAAATGAGCTAAAACAACACGAGCACGCCTTGCCACAGCAAACGGAGGAGGGCACCAGTAAACACTAAACCTCTGTCCAATGTACTACAGGTACGATGCAGACAAGCCGCGTCATCTTTTCACGTATCGTACATCTAAGTTTGTTAATAATATTTTCTTTCTAGTGCGTCTTAATTGGGTAGACGCATATAATTAGTAAATAAATATGTATTCAAAGAAGGGAGAAGGCGACCATGCCTGGTGAAGCGGTGCGTATCGCGTCACTCTGCCGCCTCGTCGAGAAAAGGAAAAAAAAAAGGAGTCGACGGGAGGTGAAGGAGGTTGTGAGAGCAATGAAAATAGAAAGACAACAACGAGAGGAGAAAGATACAACTTACGTAATAGCTACCACAGAAGTTTGTGTTGCGTGGCGTGTTTTTTTTTTTTTGCAAAGAGGAAAGTTGCCCAGGTGACAAGAGCGCGCGAGGAGAGCATCTAGTAAAGGGGTAGTAGGTATGAGAGTTTGCACGCCTACGACACAGAAGAAGCGGCAGAAATCCGGGTCCGCGAAGCAGACGTGCTGCACTGCCCTTCCCCTTCCTCTGTAAAAGACCGCTGATGCTCCCATGAAAGAAGAAAAAATAACACTTTAAGCTGCCTTCCTTTCATAAGAGAAAAGGAATTTGGCAATGTTGGTGGCACGACGTCTTCTCATTGTGCGCGAGAAAAACAAAAAAAAAATTAAGATATATTAGAAGGCAAAAAAGGAAATGATGGCGGCGGTGTTTTGTGACTTGCAACCCCTAAAAAAGAGGTGAAGTTCACTCAACTGTCAGCTGCGGCTCTACGGCAGGCCACAACGCGCTGCCTGCTCGTGCGCACGTGTCGACTTAGACGTCTTGAAAGCTTTTGTATTTTTGGTGTGCATCATCCGTGGCGGATGTGTTGACTACAGCAAGAAGTAGAGGAAAAAAAAAACACAGATTATAAGAAAATTTGGCGTTAAGTGGACCCTGCCGAAGAGCAAAACAGGGGGGCATCGTGGAAAAAATAAAAAGAGAGGGAGATGCAGAGAGAGAGGCACTGCGTGCCAAGCACGCGAGCAGCAAGCAAACACAACGGAGCAGTAAAGGTCCATCGTAGACTAGAAACAAAGATAAAACTTCTCTCTCCTCATCTCCAACTCTTTTACGTTTTCCCTTTTGGCCGCGCCATTTAAGTTTTTTTTTTCGTTAAACCCGGTAAAAAAATGAAAAGAAGATGTAGAGAACGCAGAAAATGAAGCGAAACTGTGCGGTAGCGGCAGGGAGACTTCGCGAAATGAGCGGAGTCAAAGAGAGAGCGGACTGCGATACATGAGTGAAGTAAAGAAAGAAGCCGAACAAACAATACAAAAGAAAAAAAGAGAAAGCCCCATGACTAATGAGAGAGAGAGAAATGTCGAAAAAGTGCACCGTAGTACACACGGTGGTACATCGGTGTGTCCACGCCACACATGAGAGCATGTATCGCACTCCCGGTGTGGCGTGGATGAGCGTCTAGGTGAAACCAAAACAAAAATACACGAAGAGATAGAGAGGGAGGGAATGTCATGCAAGAAAAAAACAAAACACTTTTTCCAGAAAACAAAAGAGGAGGTAGGAGGGGGAAAAACACACAAAAAAAAAAGACCCGGAGGAGGTGTGGTCGACTCATATAAGAAAGCGGAGTTCTTTTGCCATACCCATATTATCCTCTTGCCCACCCACACAGACAGACGCACACGCGCAAATGATAATAAAAAAAAAATAATAGTACTCGAAGAGTCGAGAAAATACAGGGATTCTGGAAAGCAGTGAGGCATGCAGTCTACATGGGGGAGCCCACAGTGACGACGATCGCCAGGCGTGGTGTGCTCGCCACCGCGCATGAGAAAAAGCTGTCCATAAATAGAAATTGAAAAGATAAAGTTTTGAGAGGAAGTAATTTTTTACATCGAGTAAGGGAAACAACAACAACAGAAAAAGAAGAAAAAAGAACGAATCGACGGAGGTTTAACGCAACGAAACGACACACAGGCGCACACACACACACATGCGGCTGTATGCGGCGTGGTGTGTGCGGGAGTGTGTTTGTGTTATGATGGGAGGAAGAAGGGGGAGCGTAGGGGTTCTGTCGCTTCTACGCAGTTCATGAAAATAATAATAAGAGAAAAAAGAAAAAGAAGAAGAGGGAGAGGTGCAAGGTGAAAGAGAGCAGAAGATAACACAAAAAAAAATCAAATCAGAGAGGCGGAAGGCCGAGAGCACAGAGGAGCTAAAGGCCAACCTTCCTCGATCCCTTCACCCTCCTCTCCGCCTCTCATCAAACGTAGTTGTGTGACTGCGTCCCCTCACATCTGCCGTCAGTGAGCGGGACAAACAGCATCGACCTTCACACCGCTGCGCTTGCTGCGGCTGCTATTACCGCCACCGACACCAATAGCATTCGCACTGTGCGCCACAACCTTCGGCCCTTCACGCCGCTCCTGCGAGCTCTCCGGCGTTCCCTTCTTTTCTTTTGAAGTACGGCGGAGCGCTGGTGAACCATGGCCGACACTCGATGCTGCGGCACGCGGCGAGCGCTGCTTTGTGTGCTTCGCTTCCGCCTTGTCCGCCGGCAGCGACAGTGCCGTCGTCGTGGCAGCGCGTCGGCGCGGTGGTGGAAAGACGAACGCAGCGAGGTGCGACTGCAGCTGCTCGAGCTCCACTTCCTGTTCCCGGGTGCGGGGGCGGTAGCGCAGCGACATGAGCGGCGTCGTGATGGGTGGGACGTAGAGGCGCGAGGGGGCTGTCTTGCGTGGCTGTGGGGCTGCCTTCGTTGTGGTGCTGGTGTCGCTCGCGGTGGTGTTGCGAGGTGGCGCTTGACGACGCACTGCTGGTGCTGGTGCTGTTGTTGGTGGTGGTGATGTGCCTCTCTTTGCGGGTGAGATGGCCGTGTACTTTGTCCGAATTGCAGTGCCGTTCACAATCTCTGCGCGCCGAGCAGCGCTCTTCTGTGGGGTCTTGGTGAACGGTTCCTCCGCTGCGGGCGACGGCGTGTGCGTGCCATCGTTGCCCGCCTCCGCCATCTCGAAAAGATCCTCCGAGTCGAGCGAGAGGGACGAGTTCGACGTGTGCGTGAGGGAGGCGCTGCGCAGCGTCACAACGGCATCGACCATCGCAGCAACGTGCATGCAGGTCACACTCTCCATAGGCGCCACACACCCTTCGCGATAGTTCACCGCACGCGCTGACACCGTCTCATTGCTGCTGCTGCATTCACCGCTGCTCTGCGTTGTGGCACAAGCCGCCCGCAGGGACGCGCAGGAGTCTTTAGAGAAGGGCAGGTCAACGCCGTCGTTCGCGTCGCAGTGCATCGAGTTGACGTACAGGGGATGGAAACGAGAGGTGGTGTGCGCGCTGAGGGTGTCGCCACCTGCCGTCGCAGCACTCTGCGTGCACGCCGCCCTGTGATTCTGCACAGCGTCGGCGCTCTCAACCTCCAGCGGGTGGCCCCGAGAGGAGCCGCGCCGCGCGACGTCGCACAAGTCCGCCGTCACAAGCGGCACGGCCCCAACCGCAGCCGCAGCCGCGTTCGCGTTCTGCCGCATGAGGCGCATCGGTGTCGTCTGCGACACACACGACGGCGACGACGTCGATGTCAACGACAGCGGGGAGTACGCGCTGGTGTGGGTGCAGCGCGAGGACGGCGTGGCGCCGACATGTGACGGTGCCGCCGTGTGGCTGTGGAGGCACTGCGACGAGGCAAACGACTGCGAGACTTCCAAGACAGCCGAGAGAGAAGGCGCCGCGGCAACAGGCGAGGCCCGCACTGCACGCGCCACCTCTGCCGTGGTAGAGGGAAGAGGGTGGTGTGCCGCACGGGCAGCTGCGTGAACAGGATTGTGGTGTTCCTCGGTGCGGCTGTCAGCATCGCAGAGGATCGAGATGCTGCTTTCGGCTGCTGCTGCTGCTGCTCCCGCTGCTGCGTCACTGCAGCCACGAGCGGTGCTGGTCATCGTAGGAGGCCTCCGCTTCTTCACGATGGGTGCCGAGGCGTTCGCGGTGTTAGCCATTGGTGTGGACAGGTTTGCCGCCGCTGCTGCCGGTGATGTGGGCTGGACTGCGGGTGTGTCCTGCGCCGTCCGCGGTGGAAGCCAGAGATGCAGAAAGGGCACGCTGATCGACCCCTCCTTCTCTGGCTCTGCTGAGTACCATGAGGAGCTTGGCGGAGAGGTGACGAGGCTGCGGCTGTGCTGGGAGGAGGAGGACATGGTGATCGGGGCGGGGGAGCGGGGGGTGCGCACCTCTGCTTCCATTATGAAAGGTAAGAGGACGCGCAAAAAAAAAAAAAAACAAAGAAGACGACGTTGAAGGAAGAGTGAAGAAAAGTAAATTCAGAAAGAAAACTTAGAAGTGAGATGTGTGTTTGAGTATGCTGATGGTTGCATCTATTAACTTTTTTTTTTCAAATAGTTCATGAAGAATTGGTAGAATGAAGGATGAGGGAATGAGAGAAAAATAAAGGAAGGCCATGAACGGTTGCTGTGCGGTGAGCGCGACGAGAAGAAGGACAAAGCACTCACCTGACCAAGAGGACATGAGTGCAGTGGCACTACGCGATGCACCAACACAGGTGCTCGTAAGTGAGTTCAATTAATTCTTTGTTTTTAAAAAGTTTTGCGATACAGACTGTTTGTGAGAAAAAAAGAGAGAAAGCGAGAAGAGAAACCGAGTGTGTGTGACAGGGATGCAACGTGCACGTTCGCTTTTTTTTTTTTCCAGCGTTGCACACTGTGCACCTTTCCCCAAATCACGCAGATGGCACTCACAACACTCCGGGCAACTCCGCCCATCACCAAACAACACCACTCCTCACTCACACACACACAAACACACGTGCGTGCACAACTGTCAGCGATCCATGAAGAATTTATCCCAGTAGGAGCGGTCCTTGTTTTCGATGGCCATCTCGTACACCTCCGTGTGTCCAAAATTGCCCTTCTCCTCCCGCGACGTTGCCTTGTGTCGCAGGCAGATCGGTTCGTTGTAGCGCACCAGCAGCGTGTAATCGCCCCCCGTGATGGCATCACGCGTCTTCACCGTTTCGTAGTCGGGCAGCGCGCGATCCACGCGGTGGTCCTCTGCGGCGCAGTGCAGCTTGTACTGATACCACCTGCCCTTGTGGATCTCCTGCCGTGTCAGGGAGAAGTTGCCGTAGTCGCGAATGATGGGGTCTAGGAGAACACCAGCAGACGTCGGGGTCTTGGTGATGTTCGAGAGACGCAGGTCTTGTAGGAGGTGGTGGTTGTCGCCTCGGGGGTCGAAGCGAAAAACGCCGAAGGCGTCCCTCTCCAGCAGCAGCAGCTCCTTCACCATCTCAGCGATGTCGTCCGGCAGTGGCGCTCCAAGCCGCTCGCCCGTCTCCACATTGCGCGGCCACGTGTCAAAGCGAAGCACCATTTTCACCAAAAAGTCGTCCTTCCGCACATCCGAGGCAATGATCGTCCGCACGAGCACCGCGGCAGGGGTGAAGGGGTCGCTCGAGACAGAGAGGAGGCGCGCGTAGAAGCCGGCGGCGGCACGCAGCTCGTAGGCGAGAACGCGGCGCAGCGGGTCGTGCTGCACCGCCTCCCACGCCGCCCGCTCCGCCGGGTCTGTGCGCTGGCTGTGGTACGGATTCTCACCGCTGCGGCTCACGTCCAGCTGCAGGAGCATCTTCCTGCACTCCACCTCGGCCTCTTCAAAGAGTTCCCGCAGCTCGCGTTGCGGGGAGTCGCCCTCGAGCATGCGCTGGAAGGCCTCCGCCATCAGCACGCGTGGCAGCGACGGCAGCGGCACCTGCTCCAGCGAGCTGAGGAAGCGATGGATCAGCCGCTCCTGTTGGAGGAAAGCGTGGCGCAGCGAGACAGAGGCCGGCCCTGAGGCAATGACGCGCATCGGTACAAGGTTGCGCAGGAAGGAGTGCTCGGTGGCGGTGGAGGCGGTGAGAAGCGTGTCGATGGGCAGTGCACACCGCAGCTGCCGTGTGTGGCGCCACATGTCGCCGTCCCTGCGAGGGCTTCGATGTGTGCGTGTTCGGAGGGAGGTGGACCTACGGGCAGATGACGAGGCACAGGAGAGAGAAAGAGAGAGAGAGAGAGGAGAGAGAGTTGAAATGGGAAGGCATGTACCGAAAGTAGTGCACGCACCAAAAGATGCGCTGAGTCTTGTTCTCCGTTACGGCAGCAGAGACGAGATGGCAGCTGCGCCGCGCACTCAAATCTCCTTGTCATCTTGAAGCACCGTGCCGCCCTTTAAGAGAGAGTGTGTCTGTGTCTCCGTTTGGAAGGGAGAACACGCATGAGTGCATCTCATCAAGAACAGGAAAACCGCGACATCTTCCGCTGTTCCAATTTCAAGAGAGAGGCACGCGATTTCTTTCTCTCTCTCTCTCTCTTTCTCCCGTCTTACTGCTGCTGTGCGGTGGCGTTAGTATCACCTCTCGGCTTCGTCACGGTACAGCGCTTAATTGAGTGCCCACGTTCTTTTTTTAAAAATAAGTATTAGACAGGTTGGCCTTAACGAGTTATCCGTCACTTACGCTGCCGGTTATCCGGACAGAGAAAAAAAGAAAAGAAAAGAAAAAAAGAACAACGACGAAGCGTACACTCCAGCAAGGCACGGTGTTCCTTGTGTGCTGCGGGTGATGCGCGTTGACAAAGGTGAAAGGAAAAGAAAAAGGTCAACTTAGGAAGAGAGTGGGAAGAGGTGTGCGGGGGGACGCACCACACTGTTCCTTCGGTGATCTTTTTTCGCGTCATTTTCGCATCCCGCTCGGTGCTCCTTGGTCAGACTTAGTGGAAGCTGAAGCGCGAACAAAAAAAAGACCCAACAAACACACACAAACCTATCTGCCCAACGCTTAACTAGCTTAATTGCCGCGCTTAACCGTACGTTTGTTCGCCTTCTTGCCACGGCCCTTAATGCGGCGCGGCGCGTGCTTCACGTACCCAGGCACGCGCGCCGACGCGTCGATCGACTTGTAGTTGCGGTTAAAGCGGGACTTGTTAAACTCCTTCACCGCACGCTTCTTGCGTGCCCGCGCCGGCAGCTCCACGCTCGTCTTGCCGTTCTTGCCCTTCTGCCCCGTGAGCAGCTGGCGGTCGCTGCCGCGGCGCCGGTTGCCCTTCTCGTCGTCGTCGCTGTCGTGGCCGTCGTCGCGGTCCTCGTCGCCGTCGAAGCGGATGCGGACGGGCTCGGTGGCGCCGGTGGTGCGCCGCGTGACGAGACGGCCGACAACGCGGAAGGCATCGGGGTGGGTCTCGAGGAAGACCTGCAGAGTGGCGCCCAACACGCCGTCAAAACGAGTGTTGAAGTGGGCCCACTTCCCGATCAAGTTGCCAACGTCGCCGATGTACATCGGACGTGGCACACGCGGCATCGCCATGAGCACCTCCTCCACGGCGAGGCGGTGCAGGCGTTCCACCTGTCGCAGCCGCTCGCCAGTGATGGGGAAGTTCTTGTAGGGCAGCTCGATGAAACCGTAGTTCTTCGCCGCAGCGGCCACCGTTGTCTTGACTGCGTAGCAGCGCAGCAGTGCTGTGCGGCTTTGCGCCGTCTCCCGCTGCTCACCGCCCGGCTGCGGCTTCTGGCGGCTGGAGAGGGCGGCAACGGAATCAGAGGAGGACGAGGCGCCCGCCGGTGGCTCCGCTGTCCGGACCTTCTGCTTCCGCGCCGCCGGCAGCAGCTTGCCCTCCGTCGTGGGGAGAAGCGCGCAGCACTGCAGGAAGGCTTCGAGTGAGCCGGCGTCGTGCGCCAGGGTGAGGTCCCACAGCAGGCGCCGCCGCACCTCCTCGACGGTCAGCGAGTAGGGCCCCACCGCGTCGTACACGAAGTGCATCAGCGTCACGTAGAAGCCCGCGTTGTGGGCGTCGAGCTTGGACGTGTAACGCTGCCGCACCCGCAGTGCAGCGGCACTCCGCGCCTTCTCGACCTCTGCGAGGCAGGGCGCCCCAGGCAGGTAGCGGTGCAGCCCCCAGGCCAGCGCCATCGCGTCCAACACCGCAGGAGAGGCAACGTCGTACAGGTAACACACGGTCGCCTGCAGCTGGAGGTTGGGCAGGTACGTGTAATAGTTGGCCAGACGGGCCACCTCCAGCGCCGTCGGAGCGCTCACACCCGCGACGGGAGCCACGGCACGCGTGGTGGATGCCAGCGTGGGCATGTAGCCCTCCGCAGACGACGCCGACGTGCGCTGCGCTTCTGGTGTTTCCTCCGCCACGTCATCGCGCAGACGCGGCAGCAGCCGCACGACAGCCGTCACGGCGCGCAGCGCGGCGTCGACCAGCGTGCCGTTCTTCTTCGCCGCGAAGCGAGTCGAGTGATCCGCGAAGAAGCGCGCCACGTAGGCGAGGCGGTGATGTGCATGGGCGAGCCCGGCAGCCCCCCAGTTGCAGCAGAGGGCGTAGAAGAGAGACGACTCGAAGTGGCCGGGCTGGCGCTGATACCGGCGCACGAGACCGTGCAGCGCACCGCTCAGGTCACCATTCGCGAGGGAGGTGCACACGTCGTCGTCCAGGCGGGCGGCGGGCTCGTGCAGGGCACGCAGCAGACGCGCATCTTTCACAGCTGCAGCAGGTGCAGCGGCGGCGGCGTCGGTGATGTCCCCCTCCTCTTCCTCGTTGGATGCCGTCGTGGTGGAGGTGCCAGGCGCTGGCATCGTCACCGGTGACCACTGCAGCGGCGCGCCGTTTTCGTAGCGCGCCTCCACCGCGGAGTAGGTGTAGGCCACCGCCTCCTGGTCCCCGCTCTCTCCCTCCTCTGCCTCCCCTGCTGTGCCGCTGGGCCCGGTAAAGAACACCGCGCGCGTCTGCACACCCTGCAGGTCCTCCGGATCCACCACGTCCGGCAGCGTCACCAGCAGCGCGTGCGCCGGTTCCCCTGTCAGCCACAGCGCCGCCGCACCGCTCACGGCGGTGGACGACGCAGACTCGTGCAGCGCTGCCGCACGCACCACCGTCGCCGTCGCGATCACCACACGGCGGTGGGCGGTGAAGTAACTCGCCGGCGTGCGCTGCGCTTCATCGGCATCGTTTGCTGTGCTGGCGGTGGGCGTCGTGTTCGCCACGGCCATCTGAAGCGTGCCGGTGAGCCCCACGCAGCGGCAGGCCCACGCGAAGGCGTGCGCGCTGTACACGTCCCCTGCCACCACCAACACCCGCCGCGACGCGTCGGACGAGAGGGACGCCGCGGTGTACTGCGCGGCGGCGAGCAGGGCGGACCACGTGTAGTCGGCAGGTGCTGCGCTGCTCGACGCGGAGGCATCAGCGGCACCGCGGCTCTTGCGGGCCTTCTTTGTCGGCGTCGATGCTGCCGCAGCGGTAGTGGTAGCAGCAGCAGCCGGACGCACTACCGCTCGCGGCACGTCGAGGGGCAGCGGTGGGTGCACAGTTGCCCACCCGTGCTCCGCGCACGCAGCGGCAGAAGGGAGCGCGGGCCAGGGAGCGAAGGTCAGCCCAGCAGGAGCGGCAGTCGCATTTGTAGCGGTGCCTGTCTCGCTGCTGCTCTTCTTCTCCGCCGCCGCCAGCTCACGCGCGCGCTTCTTTCCCTTCCTGGATGTATCGATGGCGGCCTCAGACGCCGGCGTTGGCTCTGCTGCCTCCTTCTTTTTCTCCCGCACCACACCACTCTTGTGCAGCGTGTTGCGGTGCGCCATCCAGTTCTTGGCGAAGCACTCCTGCGTGCAGAAGAAGCCGCGGTCGGTGGCGCCTTCGGCCTGGCAGAGCGGGCATTGGAAGGCGGTGGTGGTGCGCGTGCCGCAGCCCTGGCAGTCGGCCGCGTTGGCAGCGGCACCTGTCATGGCGATGTGCGCGGCAGAAATCTGAATCAGAAAAAAAAAGAAAAAAGTAAGAGATGGAGGACGCAACTTCAACCGAGGCGTGTTCACCTATGACGGGCAGAGGTACAGAGAGAGAGAAAGAAGGACGCGAAGATTAGGAAAGGAGAGGATTCAATGTGGTGATGGGCATTCTTGCAGGCTGTTGGAGAGTGGTACGGGGAGAAGTGCTTCTGGCCTATTTAAGAGGCCCTTGCGGTACAACGCACACTTTCTCTGTGCTTCGCCTTTCTCCGTCTTTCTCTGCTGCGAGAGAAAGGCTGTGCGGCCCGACGGATATTTTAGGAAAAAATTAATGGTAATGCTACAGCCAGGCAGAGAGCAGAGGACGAGGCTTCTCCTACGGCGATTATTCGAGCTGTTCTGATGCCGAGTTGAGCGACACAAAGGAAGGAAGAGCACACACATGGAGTAAATTACAACGCAGACTCCAATTCTAACGGAGCGGTGAAGAGAGGCGTGTGACATGGAAAACCCACAGCACAAACACCTCCCTTCTTCCGCTGCAAGAAAACAATACCAAGTACACACACCAACACACAGAAAAACTCATATACCCCATCATTCGTACCACTTCGGTCCCTCCCCCTTCTCTCTCTCCTACCACACACTCGTGCGATGGGGGCGTGAGGGAGAGTTCACCGGCAGCCCGCTCACGTCCAGCAAAGACCGCTGTCCATCGAAGGAACTCCGCAGCTGCGAGACGGCGCCGATGGGCGAGTGCGCCGGCGTAGACGGCGTGGGGGCAGCGTAGCAGCGACTGCCGTGCCTCGCCATCACCCGCTCCGCGGTGGGTGACACGAACATCGCCGCTGGTGGCGTGCGCTGCGGCTGTGGCTGGGAGGGCGTGCGGACCTGCAGGTAGGAGGGCGAGGGGGCTCGCAGGACGCGGTAGTCGGTGGGGATGCCACGGCCAAAAACGTGCGGATCCGCTGAGCTGCCAGGCGGGGAGGAGGCAGACGGTGGCGGTGAGCGCTGCGGGGCACGGCGGCTGTCTGCTGTGCGCACCGGCGCCGTAGACTTCTTTTGGGACGCCGACGAGGAGCAAGAGGGAGGAGGAGGAGGAGGAGATATGTGCTGGCTGAGTGGCCGCCGTGCAGCGCCGCGCTCCCGCCTCACACGATTGGCCAGCGCGGAGCACAGCACGACGTCGCCGTCGTCAAAGAAACACTCCGCGGCGTCCTTGTCACCCACTACATCCGACGACGCCCTCGCATGAGTGGTGGATATCGAGGTTGTCGTGGACGAAGACGGCAGCGGCACGTCTGTCACGACACTCGGTGCCCCTCGCTGTGTCACCGCTCCCTCTCTTTCTTCCTCCTGCGAGCTGCTCGCGACACGCTTCGATTTCAATGTTGGCGCGGACGGCTGCCGCAGCAGCGTGCGGAGCTCATGTTGCCGTTCGCACTGGTCCACAGCGGCGCAACGAGCAGCGACGAGCGGAGATGCACTTGCTGGTCCTGTGCTGAGACCTGCCTTCTTCTCTTTTCCTGTCGCTGCTGCTGCGCCTCGCTGCGGCTGCTTGTAAAATACGTCGACGTAGCTGTACGGCACTCGCGCCGGCTGCACTGGTGGGCTGGCGGGGCTTCTGGCCAGCACCGGCTTTGCACGCACTTCTTTTTTTTCTTCTTCACCGTCACCGTCCCTCTCCCCCAGCTCTGCCGATGACACCCACAGGTGCTGCGGCCCACGCAGGAGCTCTGCCACCGTCGTGGGTAAATGCACCACGCCCCCGCTGCGCACCGCATCAGCAAGCGTCGATGCTGTCTCGTGGTGTCCAGCCGGCCCAGGCGCTGTCGTGGCTAGAACATGTCGCTGCGGTGGCGGCGAGGTGTACCGCGCCAGCGCATCACCGCTACCCTTTCTTTGTGTCGTCGTTGTGGCGATGGTGGTGGCCGAGGGAGACGCGTCGCGAGGGTGAACGGGTGAGGGCCACACGCCCGGGCCATCTTCGAAGGGGAGACGGGTGATGAGAAGCGGGTCGCTTGGGTCCTGCAGCCGACGCCGCGAACACCCGCACTGCGCTGCGTTGTCGGCGCAGGTGTTGCTGCGGCCATTCGCTTCGAGTGACGCGTCATCGCCGTCGACGGTGCTCTTCAACAATGAGTTCCGCAGCTGATCCAGCTTCCGATCCTCCACCTGTGCGACCCACGCTGCGGTCGGCACGGCGTAGTGCTGCGGGGGCCGCGGCCGCGACGGGGTGCGGCGGCTGCTGAGAGGGGAGAGGGAGACGTCGAGTGCGTGTGGCCAGCAGCTCGTCGTGACCACCTCAACAAGTGTGGGTTTGGTGGGCGGACTTGAGGGCGTGGCAGGACCCACCAGCAGAGACGCGATGGCCTGCGCTGGGGATGGGCGGTGGTGCGCTGCGGCCGGCGTCGGCTGTGCAGGGAGAAGATGGCTGCTCTGCTCCTGCTGGGAGGCTTGAAGGTGCGCGGGGAAGACCTCGCGCGCCGGGGTGGCCGGCGTCGCGGACTCCGCCTGCGCTGCATCAACTGCTTTAGTATTTTGCGTTGGCGTCGCAGGCGAGGACTCAGCGACGTGCCGGCGCTCCCACGGCGGGAGACGGTGCTGCCGCTGCTGCGGACGGTGATGGCGGTGGTGACCGTCAGAGGATCGCGCGCGTGCGTCGTCACCGCCAGCGTTGCCACGAGGCCGATGTTTATCTACAGCGTAGACGTCGCTGTCGTGGTAGCGGCGTGGCGAGGTCGAGGCGGACGACGACGGGGAGTGATAAATGGGCGAGGAGGGGGAGGAGAGGACGCGTGCAGCACCGTGTAACGCGTGACGTAGCGACGATGACGCTGCTGCGGCTGTCTGCTCTGTTGGGGACGTGTAGCGGTGCACGAGTGCGTGATACGCCTTCGCCGGAGAGCGGCGCAGGGAGCAGGGAATGGAATGGCGCGTGAGAAAGAGGGGACTGCGGTGCGAGGCTGGGTGACTTTGCACGCCATCGTGTATAGCCGCTGCAGTGTGTTGCTCAGCATCGACGTCGACCACATCTTCCACTTCCTCCGCAGTGATGCGCTGGCCGCCGTCTTCTTGCGCGTTACTTTCTGTCTTCTCTGCGCGGTGGTGTCGATGGCGATGCCTCCTGCCCGCCTTCCCCTCAGCTTCCACGTCTTCTTCGGCCGAGTTGCCTGCGGCTTCCTTTGCTGTGGCGTGCTGCCGCCGCTCCTGCCGCACCGCCGCCTCCGTGCAGCGCAGTGCGTGCAGCAACGCGCTCGCCTCTGCTGGACCGATGCCCTCCTGCGCCACCAGCTGCGCCTGCGTTGGCAGCACGAGCGTCGGTGAGCGGCGACTCTCCGTCGTGGCGCTGCGGTCTTCTTCCTTCTGCGGGTGACGAAGACGTGTCACATCGACTGACCCCGTCACGAGTACACTGGAGGACGGCGTGGTGGTGGTGGTGGCCGTTGTCGTGGTGAAGGTCGTCATGTTGGTCAGGTGCGGGGACGGAGAGGACGCTGAGATGTGCTGCTGCCGCTGCTGCGAGGGCTGCCCCGCCGAGCCGTGCGGTGTGGGATTGGAGTTCGACGTCGGATCCCACTGAAAGACATGCGGCCCGGCAGCAGCAGCAGCAGCAGCAGCAGCAGCGGGAGCCGCACCGTCCACATCAACAGAGTTGATGGCTTCGTTGTGGTGGGAGGCAGAGCGGACGGAGATGGAGACGGAGGAGGACACTAACGAAGAAGACGAAGACGAAGACGGCGACGACGTAGTGGAGAGCGCCACTGCTGCCTCATCTTCCCTCTCTTCGGCTGCTGCTGGCGTGTCGACGCGTTGCGGCAACGAGCGAGTCACCACGGCTGCTGTCCGCGCGACAGCAAGGTGTTGTGACGGCCGCCGCTGTGCGCAAAGCTGCCGCACGGCCTCCCCGCTTGACGACTCCGCCAGCGCCGTCCACTCGCGTATCGCAGCCACCCGCACCTCCTCTCTTTGCTGCGTCTCCTCGAACTGAAGATCGTCCAGCGCGTTGTCCACGGCGATGTTGCGCTGTGCGTCGAGCAGCGCACTCTGCCGCAGCCGTGCCGCCACGCCACTCCAGTGCAGTTCATAGAGCCGCTGCCGGCCTGCTGCCTCGGCCCGCATCACCACCTCGTGGCGCTCTTCTTCTTCCATCATGCAGCACAGCGCCATCTCGCGACCAATGTTCAGGAGGTCGGCCACTTCCTCGTTGACCACTGCATCGAGTGCGTGAAGGTGCTGCCGCTCAACTCTTTCCGACTCGGTCAGCCGCTGCCATGCCAGCGCCTCCTGCACGTAGACAAAGGACGGACAAAAGGCGTCAGCCTCGCACTGGTGCAGGCGGCGCAGCATCGTGCGGTGGCGCTCCTCGTCGTCTTCGATCACCTCGCGGAGAAGCAGCTCGTCGGTGAAGACGGCGGCAGCGCTGAGAAGACCGCTGCTGCTGCTGAAGCTGAAGCTGCCGGCCACACCACGTGTGCGCAGCAGCGCCTGTACCTCCTGCCGGCTCGTCGGGGCGAGAGGGGAGGGCGGCATTCGTGGCCACGCAGTCGGAGACGTCGCTGTGGCTGGTGCTGCTCGTTGCTGCTCTTGTTGCTGCTGCTGCTGTGGTGGCTGCACACCTCGACTGACGGGTGACAGCGCCTTCAACACTGCGAAAGCGGCCGCCTCGTCCCGCAGCGCCGCGGCCCGCTCCGCCAGCATGTCTGCCATCACACGCAGGCGGCCTTCTCGCTCGAGGCCGACGAGAACAGCGCGATCCGCAGCTGCGGCGGCGTTGCGTTGGCGGTGCACGAGGGCGACCGCTTCGTTGTTCTGCACTGCTGCCGGGGGAGACTGTGGAGCGCTTGAAGACGGCAGCACAGAAAGCTGGGGGGACCATCCCCCCTCCTCTTTCTCCTCTACATCCGAACTTTCACTCATCTCCTCCACAGCTTCTAACAAGTCACGTGCCACAAGCGGACGGTGCGGCAGGCGAGACGGCGAGCTGCGTGTGTGCGCCGCTGCTGGCCCGACCGCGTCCAGCAGGTTGTGCAGAGGTGAGTGGGCCGTCACGGCCGGTGCAGCCCACGTCCACGCATTCACCAGGCCTGCCGTGCGTGCTGGCTGCTGCGGAGGTGGCCGGGACGACGGCGCGCTGGTCGGCTGCGACACCTCCGTTGCCTCAGTGACCTCTACTCGCTCCGTTGGGCCCACTTCTGAAAAGAAGATATCATTAGCAGGAACAGAGTCCACTACTTCTGCTTCGTTGTGTATCGGCACCGCAGCCGCCTCGCCCTCTGCGTCTTCTTCCGCCCCCGTGGCGAATATTTCGGACAGGAGCGGTGGCGGCGGCGGAGCGACGGGCGTCCGCTTCTGCCGCAGCGCACCCACGACTTCGAAGGGTAGTGCCGTGACGTCGTCCATCTTCTCCATCTTCTTTCTGTCTTCTGCGTGTGCCTCTGCTGTTGACAGAAATGCCTGGGCAGCTGGTGGTGACGACGACACGTGGCTGGCACCTTCCACCTCCTCCACGGTGTCACTACCGACGAGCTCTGCGACTACGGCGGCCGCGGCCACCTCGCCGTCGTGCGTCGGGCTTCGACTGGCTGACGTCACGTGCCGCGCCTCAAAGCGGGACGAAGACGTGCAAGATGACGAAGAAGATGGTGAGCGTGGGAGCTCCGCTCTTGCCTGGACACTGCGTCGCCCTTCGATGTCGAGTCCGGAGGGGTTGCGAGTGGCTGGCTGAATGGCGTGCATCGTCACGGTGGAAGATGTGCAACTCGAGGCAGCCCAGCTTGGCAGGGGGCGTCCATCGCTGGTGCCACGCACTGCCGCAGCGGGACTCAGAGCCACTCTATTCCCGTCTTCTGCCAGAGAGGGAGAAACAGCATTCGCAGCTGTGGCAGACAACACGGCGTCCTTCACCTCTTCTACTGGGCTGGTCACTGAGGTGTGGCTTGAACCGGTAGGGGCGGCCGTACGCACCACAGCGTCCTCCGTCGCCGGCTCCTCCACGACGACTTTTTCTTCTGTTTTATCCGAAGCCTCGCCGAACTTTTCCTTCGCCTCCTTCACCTCCTCCACCACAACCGGGGGAACATGTCCAGCGCGTTGACCACCACCGAGAGCGTCGAGCACCTCCGCCGCGTCCTCCGGCAGACTGCGGCTCACCCCCCGCACCAGCTCCGCCATCATGCCGCCCACCACATCGCCGGAGGAGTGGTGAATGGTGTAGTCAGAGGGGTAGCCGTGGTTGGCTGCAGCGGCGGCCGCGGCGGTGCGTCCGTAGAATCCCCCGCAATCCCCCGCAGCAGCCGACAGACGCCCGAGAGAGATGGTGTCGTCAGAGTGCTGGATGGTGTACGCCGACACGAGTGCATCGTGGGTCTGGAGAAGACCAGCCTCGGTTGCTGGAGACGCCCTGTCGAGCCCCACCGAGCCTTCCTCTGTTGTGGAGTGCTGAATCGTGTACGCCGAGTCCTGCGCGGTCTGAAGGTGGTGGAGGGGGGAGGTAAGTCGCGGGCTGAGCGCGAAGAGTGGCGACGCCGCACCGAGACTCGCCGCGGAGGCGAGAGAGAGCACCTCGGCCAGGTTGTGATAGGCGGCGAGGCGGTTGGAGGTGGGGGAGATGGTGAAGACCGACGAGGAGTGAGAGTCGACGTTGTCACCGATGGAGGGAGCAGCAGCAGCAGCAGCAGCAGCAGCAGTGACACCGTCGCGGTATAGTTGAATGGCTGCATCGACCGTTGTGATTGTCGTGGCAGCAGTGAGAGGCGGAGGCATGTTTGCTGTAGCCGCAGTGCTTGCTTCTGCTTCCTCTCCAATGTCTGCGTCTGTCATGGACATCTCCGCGTCGTCCTCGGCGTCCACGAGATCGCGGTCCGACACCTCCTCCACATCCGCCGCTGCATCCCACAGTTGTGGCTCTCCTTCGTTCTCCTCCTGCATCGCCTCGGCACTCGCTGCCCCCGCGCTGTGCATATCTGCCGAGTGCTGCGACTCTAGCACCGGGTCCGAAGGCGGCAGATCAGTGTCCTCGTCGCCCTCCACCGCCGACCCGCTCGTCGCCTGCGCCACCTCTGCTGCCCAGTCCAGCAGTGAGGTGGTCTGACTGTACGCTGCCTCGTCGCGGAGGCCACTCAAGTCCTCGTTGCGTACTGAGGTGAAGGGGGCGGTGCCCACCACATCATCTGTGGAAACAACACGACGCAGCGGGGCGGAGGCGGGGACCTCCACACGATGCTGCTGCTGCTGCTGAGCCGCAGTTGCCGTGGTCGTCTGTGGGGCTATTGCTTCTGCTGGTGCTGCTGCTGTGTCATCCACCGTTGCTGCCTGTTCGGCAGGGGCGGGGTCGACGTCCACCGTCCTCTCCGTCTCTGACGGCGGTGACTCGAGCAGTGAGTTTGCAGAAGAAGAGGAGGAGGTGGTTGTGGCAGAGGAGTCGGCAGTGCGGAGGTGCTGAAAGCGGCGCAGCGGCACCGACGAGGGCAGCGATGCGTGCTCTTCAGGCGGGCGGGCTTCTGCCACGACTTCCACCAGCGGCGTGCTCTCCTCCTCTGCGACTCCGGCAGTGACGGCGCCAGCAGCACTAGAGGCAGGAGTAGGCGTGCGGGTGGGCGGAGAGCGAAGGGCCATGTCTGCCAGCGACTCCGTGACCGCAGAGACCCGTGCGCTCTCTGTCGCGTACGGCGCCGACACGTCGTCCTCCGCGGCTGCGGCAGGCGGATGTGCAAGATGACCGTCTGGTGGTGTTATCGGTAGTGAGAGCATCGCTGCTGCTGGGGCGTTGGGACTGGCAGGCGGCGCTGCAGCACTGCGCTCTGACTCTATGGGTGAGGCGAACATCGACGGTGTAGTGGCTGCTGCGGCGGAGCTGAGGGGCACCTTGAGGTACAGCGGCTGCGGGTGTCCGCAGGAGCGCACCTCTGGTCGGTAGAGCGGTCGCTGCGGCTCCCTCTGCTGCGTGGCCGCGTCGACTTCGCCTGCGCTGCACGAACCCCTTCGACTCTGACTCGTGCTGTCGCTCCTACCTCGCCTGCTTGTTGGTGTGCCTGTCTTGTCTGGTGTGCAGGCAGCAGCAGAGGCGGGCGACGTTCCACCGGTGCGCAATGCCGCGTCCGTCTCCTCACTCCCTCGGCGGCTACTGCTCGTCACGCTACCAGAGTGGCGCAGCAACGACGGCCGTCGCTGTTGCGGTATCGGCGGGCTCGGTGGCGGTGAGCGGAGGTGCAGAGGCTTGAGGGAAACGCGTGCTTCGCTCGCGGCGCGGAAGCTGGCAGGGGAGTCGGTGGCGTCGGGCGGCGTGGCGTTGCTCTGCATGGCCTGTAAATGCACCACACACTGACACACAGAGGCAGAAGACGCGAAAGTTAAAAAAAAAGACAAATGAAAAATCTAGAGGAACGTTTTGGTCGCAAAGACACACGCGGACGGCAGCACACGTGCCCACCACAACACGTCACGCTCAACGCACGGAGATAAGAAACAAAAAGCGACGCGAACTTGAAAAAAAAAAAGAGGTAGGCGACGCAGACGAAGGAAGTGAGAGAAAGCAGCGCTCTCTGCTGGAGTGGTACTCCACGCACGTGAGAGGGAGGGAAGGCGAGCCGAGGGCAAGAGAAAAGATAATAAACAAGAAAGAGACACAAGAAGAGCAGCACGAGCAGACGGTGGTGACAAGGAAGTCAGAGAGAGAGAGGGTGTGTGTCTGAGAGAGATGCCACACAAAAGGAAGAGGGAAAAAAAAGAAGGCGAGTACAAATCGGGGAAGAAAAAAGTCAACGTCGAGAGACTAATCGACGTAAGAGAAGAGGAGCGAATTAAGCTCTCAGGAGCACCACCGTATTTCTTCCTTTTGAGACAGGAGAACCGACGAACGAAGAGGAGGAAGAAGAAGGTAAGAGTAATGATAGCGGTAGGCTGAAAATATCTAAGTGTAAAAGAAATAAAATGAGAATAGCGGTGACAAAAAATAACACCAGTAGTGGAGTGACGGTGCTGAAGATGAAGAAGCAAAACAAAAAAAAAAGAAAGTAAATGACAGATGTGCGCAGCGCACTGTGGAGCGTGTTGGTAAACTAAGCAACTCAAATGAGAGAAGAAGGCACAAACACACACAAATAAAGAATAGTATGAGTTGTGTCCTTTTTTCTCTTCAGCGGCGATGCGCTGTGTTGAGTTCGCTGTGGGGTTGAGAAGAAGAGGCGGTTATGGTGCCGGTGGGCCAAACAAACACGCACACACACACACACCCGAGACGCGCAGACAGCAGTACGCTTAGTAGTGCCAGAGTTGCGACGTGACGGGGGTGCTGAAAGAATGCGGTGACGGGGGACTGTCACCGCAGCTGTGGGGGAGAGAAAGAGAGAGAGAGAGAGAGAAGGAAATGAGAGATGAAGGCAAAAGTGAGACAAGAAAATGCACATGTCGTTCGCGTTTGTGCGACGCCGCTGGAGAAACTCTCAGACAGAGAGAGAGAGAGAGTCGATGCTTCTCCTTTTTGCACTCCCTCACATGAAGAAGGTGTCATGCATACAGCAAGAACAGAGGTTCTTCAGGATGTAGTTGAATCGAAACGTGTTGTATTTAAGTTCGGGGATGCTTGCTCGGTTGTTGCTCTGTGAACCTTTGGAAAAGAAAAGTAATGCGGCCGCTGAACACACATGAAAAAGGGAAGTTGAGATGGAGGGGAATGGATTCTGCGCAGATTGCACTTTGGCTGCCACACCCTCCAGCCTCCTGCCCGTCTGCACAATACACCACGCAGACGCCATCGTCACCACTACCGTGAAGGATTTCCTTTCTCACACGCCCAGCGCTGCGGCATCGGCGGCGTCGTACACGCACCGCAGCACCGACTGCAGCCGGGGGTCCTGCAGACTGCCCGGCACGACGTGCAGCTCCAGCCGGCGCAGAAAGGCAAGAAGACCGGCGAGACCGAGAAAGCTCTGGCGAACGCCTGCGCCACGCGCGTCTGTTGTTGTTGGTGAGGATGTCGTCTCTGACGTTGCGGCGGTGTCGCTCGTTTGGATCGCCAAGCACTCGCAGAGAGAGCTGAGAACGGCGTGGGGGAGGGTGTGTTGAAGCACAGTCGCCGCTGCTGCTGCTGCATCTCCCACCTCCTCAGCAGAGGTGCGGTAGGGCATGAGAAGAAGGTCGGCAAGGCACTCGCCCAGCGCCTCGCGCAAACGCGTGTGCGACGCGGCCTCGCCGTCATGCTGCAACGCCCGCCACCCCGTACGGTACACACGAGCGCCAAAAATGTTCGTGACGCGGTGTCGCTGCTGCCAGCTGCTCGGCATCAGCACGAGCGTGTCCGCCTCATCGCCCCCACTCTCCCCAGACGTGGACCGCGGCACGAGACAGCAAAAGAGGTGCTGCAGGTAGCCGATCCACAGCCGCAGCAGCCCGTGCGGTCGACACACATGGCCAAAGACGACGCGGTGCACCACCGTGAGCAGCGTTCGCATCGCTGAGACGTCCGCAGAGGTGCAGAACGTGACGGAGCGGCCAACAAAGTTACCGCCGTCGTCATCGCGGGCCATGCGGTGCTGCTCCGCCAGTGCCGTGCGCAGGCGGTAGAGGCCGCGACTCAGCGAGCGATAGGCACCCACAACCATCAGTATTCCACACGGTGCGGAGGACAGGTAGGGGGCCGCCACACGTGCGTGACGGTCGAGGGCGGCAGTGAAGCACGCCTCCGCGGCGTCCTCGGCGACCGTGACGTCGGGCCCGTCGCTGAGGGGTGCGTAGAGGCGGTGGAAGTCGCTGCTCTGCCGCGTGTGGTGGTCCAGCTGCTGGCAGAGCTGGCGCAGACTTGCAGGACCACCGAGATCAGCACTGCCATGCGGTGGCACGGCAGGACTCGACGGCGAAGTCACCTGCGACACGCCGTCCCCTAAATCCCACATGGAGGGAGCCGCTGCTGCTGCTGCTGCTGCTGCTGTTGCGCCACTCGCAGCACTTCGCACAGCTGCACTGCTGCCAGAAAGGCTGACATCGGCATCGAACCAGCGGGACATTCTCTGCACTTCCTGCAGCAGGTGCGTGCGTGGTGAATTTCCAGGAGAAAGCGGGACGTGTGTGCTGCGCTCGCAGAGGTCAGTGTGGCGGCACACAGCCAGGTATATCTCTTCCCCGCTCCAGGGCAGTGCGAGAAGGCCGCTGGCCAGGAGAAGGAGCATGTCACGCGTGCTGTGCAGGTTTGCCCACGTCCACCACGTCGCACTCAACGCATCGCTCTCTCCTTCGTCGTCGCCGTGCAGTGGGCTGTTGTCCAGCACGGAGAGAAGGGGAAGCAGCCCCGACACGATCAGCGCCTCGTCCTCGCGGGCCATGCGACCACTGCGCTCGCGCTGCAGCAGCACACCGTGGGCCAGCAGCATCCACAGACGCGTGTCGTGACGCAGTGCCGTAACAAGAGGGGCATGCGCACCCTTCTTGCTCCGCTTCTTTGTGGCCGCAACAAGGGAGCAGAGGTGTTGGATGGAGCGTGTGAAGAGACGCTGCCGCTCTGGTCTGAGCACGAAGAAGCACGTGGCGTCGAAGACGGAGAAGAAGAGGGCGGAGACGTCGTCCAGCCGTGCCGTTGTCATCGTCTTTGCCGCCCCTGATGCTGCTGCTGTTGCTGCTGCGAAATCTTCGTAGATCACTTCCTCAACGAGCTGCACTTGCTGCTCGCTGCCGCTGCTGTCTGCGCTGCCTGCCGGCTGCGCTGCAGTCACCGCCGCGACTCGCGTCAGCAGCCACTCCGCGCGAGACGACGTGTCCGACCACACCGCCGTCAGTTGCGCAGCACAACAGCGCCAGTGTGCAGCCGAGGCGTCCGCGAAGCCCCAGTCGTCGTCTTCGTCGTCCGCGCCGACCGCGTCGTAGTCCACTTCGTTGCTGCCGCCGCCCGTCCCCATCCACGCCGTCTCGTCCGCTACCTGCGTGCGGAGGAGGGTGGGGGCGATGTGCCAGAGAGCTGTGCCCGTCTGCGCGTCCTCGCCGCCGGTCACCCACGACATTCTGGCGCTTCCACTGCTGTCGCCGACGGACTCAGCAACGGCAGAGGAAAAGAGAGTTTGCAGGGCGGCGGTGTTGTGCGCCACGGACTGCAGCGCAGCCGGGCCAGCCGTCGCCGCAGCTTGGAGAACGCCGCTGCGGTGGGCGATGGCCGCCGTGCCGTAGCGCCGCAAATCCCCTTTCACGTGTGCAAAGAAGTCGTCCAGCGTTGCCGCCATGACACGAGAGAAGAGGGAGGACTCTGCTGGGGCAACTCGCTGGTCCTCTCTTCTTGCCGCTGCTGCGGCATCGCGAGCGGACGCCTCGACGCAGGCAACGACGGTGCTGCAGAGCAGCCAGTGTGTTTCCGAGAGAACGTGCTGGCGTACACTGGCGTGTAGCCGAAGACGGCGCCACTGTGCCTGCTGTGTAGCCGACATGAGTCGCACGCCAGCCTTTGCTTCCGCCTCCGCCTCGACTGCCTGGGCGACGGCCGGGTCCACGTACAGGTCAGCTCCATAGAAACCGAAGAGTGTTAGCCAGCAGCGCCAGAGCTCAACGGCGTGCTGATGAGCCGATGCGGTGAGGCGAGTGCGTAGTGCGGCGAGGGTGTCGACAACGCAAGCTGCAGCCTCCACCCGCCGCTGCTGACGCGGTGGTTGATCATTGTTTTCTGCTTCCGCCTGCCTTTCCGCCTTCGCCGCGTCTCCATCCGCACGTGAGGTCAAAGATGATGGATCGCTGCCGTACAGCACATCTCGTAGGGGCCCCGCACGGCTCACATCCGCTGCCGTGTGCGATTGGCCCCACTCTGCCCACGACGCCCGTACGTGTCCTGCCAGACGGGTGACAAACACAAGAAGCAGCGTGGCCGCCCCGCTGCTGAGGACGCTGAAGGATTGCGTTGTGCGTGCCAAGGTGCCGGTAAAGTACACCAGCTCCGCGCTGTGTCGTCGCTGACGTTGACGCAGCTCCTGCAGGGCTTCACGTGCGTCACTGAACGCGTCCGTCAGCGCAGCGCTGTCATCCGGAGCGGGAAGGCGCTGCACGAGGGCCAACACATGCTCGGCTGTTGCGCGTTCCTCTTGCACCGCGACACGCATGGCGGCAGCGCTGAGTGCGTCGAGAAGGTCGTGCATCGTTTCTTCTCCAGAGTCATCCTTCTTTCCCGTCACTGCACCACCACCACCGACAACACCAACAGCGCGCACTCGCTGCTGCTGCTGCTGCTGCTGTTCCTCCTCCTGCTGCCGCTGCCACTGCGTGTACATGGGCACCAGCAGGCACCGCAGCCAGGACAGAGGAGCATCGCGCAGGAGATGACGTGCCAGCGACTCCACCGCACTCTCACCAGACTCTAAGAGCGGAGAAGACGATGCATTGACTGTGTCTGTGGGTGCGGATGAGCGGAGGGGAAGCGCCAGCTGAAGAGCTTCTAGAGCACGCTGCAGCAGCACGACCGCACGCACCGGTGTGGGCCTCTGACTGCCCTGTGTTGTCGCACCAACCACTGCTTCAGGTTTTGCCGACGGCGATGGATGCGTGGAGGCGTCTGTGTCGGCGAGACTCGCGGCGCCTGGTGCTGATGATGTCGCCAATGCAACTTTCGGTTCGCCTTCCGCTCGTAATGACTGCTGTTCCTCTCCCTCCTCGTCGTCCTCGTCTTCCAGGCCACCCTGCCGAGCCCACTGCTCCGCCATCCACGGCGGGTACTCGGAGCCGAACAGCAGTCCGGTCACGTCCTCAAGAAATTGCGTATGGGGCGACAGCAGTGGTGGTGCGGCGTTCGTCGTGGATTTGTTCCGTGCGTCGTCGCCGCTGCGTGTGTGCAGGCGTGTGGTCCGCTCCACGGCGGTCCACAGCAGGGAAAGTTCATCGGCGCAGTTATCGCCTTCCTCCTCCTTCTCATCCTCTTCGTTTCCCATCACCACACGCTCCAACTCGGAGAGAACGCTGCGGGTGGTCGCGCGTCGTGCACGCGTTTGAGGTGTGGTGGCTGGGCTGCTGTCACTGCTGCGTGCGCCGTCCGACAGAGAAGAAGAGAGCGCAGGTGTGACGACGGGTTTGCCGCCACAGTCCATCACTCGGTCCAGTGGTGCGAAGCAGGTGTGCTGCATTGCTTTTATAAGACCGGCTTCACCGTTGGCACGCCGCTAAGAATGATTAATGTGAAGGTGGATATAAGTATTCAATTCTTTGAAGTTATGCCACTTACGCGTGGCGCCTCTCCCCTCTCTGTCGTGTTGTCCCTACGCGGGTATCTGGTAGGGTTCCGCTCGCTGGAGCGGAAGGTGGTGCGATGGGCGCCACTCACGTTTGAAGTACCTGACATCAGTGTAGGTAGGAGAGAGACGGAGAGAGAAAGAAGGAGGCGGTATAAATAACGTTGGTCAGGTACAGCAGAGGAGCGCACACACGTGTGCATTTTTTTTTTCTTGAAAGGCGAAAGCTATGGCTTGTGAGGAAGACGGAATGGACTCCACTTCCCAGTTTTTGCACGCTGCGAGCAGCCAACCGCGTCGCCGGTCTACGAGCCTTTTACATGCAGCAGCACAGCTCTATCGCGTGACTGCACAGAATCTCTCTGTGCGTGTGTGGGAGTCGGCACTGCCCCACGCGAATCAACATCCTCCGCTTGATGCTTTGTGGGCCGTAACCAACGTCAGCTTGAGACATGCTAATTGTTTTACCGTGTTCATGGGAGCATAGGTTCAGGTTCTAATCAAAAGTAAATCATAATTTAAAGAAAATCGCCCAAAACCATAATGATAGGTGTCGATGGCGCGACTCTATGCGTACCGCCGTGCATTCCGCCTCTGCACCACATCGCGGGGTTCTATTATTCCCTCTCTTTTCTTGATAGGTGGGGTGTTACGCGCACTACGACCGCAGGCTCTCCTTCAGCTGATCCACGTACTGCTGCAGCAGCCGCTCACGCCCGTCGCCGACCAGCAGCGCCACGTAGCGCAGGCATGTCTTGGCGTCGCCGAGCAGATGCACAAGCCGCAACACCTCCGCCCGCTCCGCCACGGCGCGCTGCCACGCCGCTTCATCAGAAGTTGTACGCGGCACCACCTCCGCGCTGCGGTCCTCTTCTCCGTCGAGCTCCGTCTTGGCGAGTCCGTAGTACACAACAACCTCCATCGGCACCTGCGTGTCAGCCAGCATCCCACTCTCCTCAATGATCTCAACACAGCGACGCCGTTCTTGCAGGTAGGTTGGCGGCAGCTCGCGGCTCGACTCGGGTGTTGGCCTTGACGACTGCCGCTGCGCCTCCAGCAGCTCAACGAGAGCCTGCAGCGCTTCCTGCACCGCTGAGGCATCCTCGGAGAGCTGCGCAGACCACGTCAGCACGCGCTGGCGCTGCGCAGCGTCGATGTGGAGCGGCTGCATCGGTGGGCTGCGCGACGCCGTGCGTGGGGAGAGGGGAGCGCTCGTCTCTCTCCTTCCCTGCTGCTCACCGGCGCTGCCGCCACTGCTGCGGCTGCGTGACGCTGCAGGACGAAGACCCATCAGAGCCGCAGACGGCGCACCACTACCACCACCACCACCGCTGCTGCGACGCGCGTGCGTGTGAGGTGTGGGAGAAGGCTTTCGTGAGGCCCCTTGCCGTGCGGCAGTGCGTGAGCCCTGGCTGTGGCTGCGGCTTGCCGGATAGATGGCGGTCTCCTCCAGCGGCGCAACGCCCTGCGTGCTGCCGCTACCGCTGCGTTGAAGGCCCGCTGAGGGAGGTGGTGGTGGTGAGAGGCGATGGGGGGCGGCGGTGGCAGCGGTGCTTCGTGGGTCCCTCGTCTGGCGTGTTCGCGGAATAGAAGATGAGGCCGCTATCGGTGTGGTGGCTTTGGGCACACCTCCTGCTGCTACCGAGGTGGCAGCTCGGCGTGGTGCGACCGGGCCGACGTCGCTGCGCTCGTAGACGGAGGCGGTGGTGTTGAGTGAGGTGAGCAGGCGTGCCTGTGGGTCCTTTGATATGGGGGAGCAGTCGAGCTCCGCTTCCAACCCTTCCCCTGCTACTGCTGCTGCTGCATGCGTGCGTGTGGCCACCGTATGTCGATCAGCGAGGTGCAGAGCAGCATAAGAGGTGGTGGTATCACTATTAGAGAGGTGATGCACAGCTTCCCAGGTATCGCCGCCACCACGCACGTTCTCCACGTACATCGCGTCCAGTGTGGCGTCCATCTCGTTTGGCGGCTGCGGCGCGGACTGCGCGCGGGCACCGCCAGGGCCACGACGGAGAGCGGCAGCACCGTCAACACTGACTGCGGCAGGCGCAGGGGATGTAGCAGAAGACGGTCGCCCTGGGCTGGGTTGACGCGAGGCCGCCGTACTGCTCATGCTGCCCGCCCGCCTTGCAGAGGCGGCGCGAAGCTCTGCGGCGTGCGTCGTCGCCACACGCGGGACTCGCGCCGCGGCCACCGTGCGCCGAATTGGTTTTGTGCGGAGTGCGTAGCGCTTCAGCACAGCCGCCGTGGCAGGGTCCATTTCTGCTTCTTTCTCCGTCGTGGGCCGCGGCGACCGCACACGAGAGGGGCTGATCACTCCGCCCGCTACGTCACCGGGCTGCCGTGCGGATGGCGAGTGGTCGGCTGCTGGACTGCGCTGGCGTGGCGTGGCGGCCCCCTCGTCATTCTCCGCCACCCGCCCACTACGACCATCCGCAGCGTGAATCGTGGCGGTGGACTGCTGCTGCCGCTGTTGCTGGGTGGTCATGCGGCGCACGATGGTGTCCTCCAGGTACCTGCGTGACTCCTCTGCAAGCTGCTTCACCACCGCCCCACGCAGCGGCCGGCCGTTGGCGGTCAGCCGCTGCCGCTCCGCCGCCTTCGCCTTCTCTGCTTCCACCCGCTGTAGTGCTGCGAGGTGCCGTGCGGTGTGCTGGCTCGTACGTGCGTCGCCGTACCCGGTCGGGGCGGTCACGCCACGTGTGAGCAGCTGCAGGAGACCGAGAGAGTGAGCATCCACGGCATCATCCACGCCGTTCGTGGCACTTGCTGATCCGTTGGCTGCGGGTGTTGTGAACGCGCCGGTGGTGTTGTTGCTGCTGCTGTCAACGGCAAAGGGTGCAGGGCGGCCGGCTCTGCCCTGTCCGCCGCGGCGACGGGATGCGGTGAAGGGAAGAGAGGCACAAGACGACGATGCATCGCCGAGGAGCTGCGTGGCAGCGGCGGAGTTCACTGGTGTGGTGACGAGGGGGTGAATGGCGTGCGCCGCCGCCGCTGCTGCCCGTGTCGTTGCCGCATCCGCAATCGTGTTCGGCTGGTGACCCCAGCTGCGGTGTCGCAGTGCTCGCTCAGCCAGCGTGGTGCTGCCGACGCGTTGCTCGTCGATGACCAGCAGCGTGGGGCAGAGGTTGCGCACGACGGTAAAGAGTCCCGGCTTGCCCTTCTCGGTGATTGGGTTGCCGCGTATGAGAAGGTGTCGAAGGGCGGAGCAGAGGGACAGCATGCGGAGCGAGGTTTGCGTACGCAGCTCATTAAAGGTGAGGTCGAGGGTCTCGAGCAGCACCAGATGGGCGAGGCCTTCCACGAGCGATATGCTGTTGTGGCCGAGAAAGAGGTGGGCGATGCCAAAGTTTGCGTCCAGGCCGCTGATGCTGCGCAGTTGGTTGCGGCGCGCGTTCAGCACCGTCAGCATCTTGCACGTCCGCAGCCCCGTCAGCTCTGTCAGCTCGTTCGCGCTCACGTCGAGCCGCAGCAGCGTCGCTGGCAGCGCACAGAGGCTGCGAAGGTGGTTGCGGCTTAGGTTCAACACAGTAATAGCGCTGTACGTCGTTCCACCAAGCAGGGCAGCAGGCAGCTTCGCACGCAGCGCTGAGGACACGCCGTCGCTGCTGCTATTGTTGCTGCTGCTGCTGGCTGCCTGCTGCGCCGCGGCCTCCTCGTAGGCGGCCAACACGTCCCACACCGTCTGGGCACCACCGAACATGTGCGCCTGCCGCAGCGTGCCATCGCGTGAGGCGAGAGCGGAAAGATCGAGCACGCTGTCTAACATCGGGCACAGGTTCGCGGTGACGTCGAGGTGGTCGTTGCGGTCGTCGAAGGGCTCGCGAGAGGTGGTGACACGCTCGACGGGGGCAGCTGTTGTCGCTGCAGTGGTGGCGGTGTCGGCGGCGCCACCGCGTGTGTTACCGGCAGCTTCAGACGGCGCGTGTTGTGGTGCGGCGGTGGCGGTGGAGGCGCGAAAAGGGGAGCGGCTTTGATCAGAAGATGCTGCAGCTGCAGCAGGTGGTGGTGGTTGCTGCTGTTGTTGCTGCTGCTGCTGTGATTTTGGCGGAGGCACTGGCAGCGGTGAAGAATCGCCCGCCGCTGTGTTTGTCATACTCTTCCTCCTGTCATCCTCTCCTTCTCCCCTTCGCCTTTCGGTTGCCGGCGACGGCGCTGCTGCGGAGGGGTTACGACTACTACTACTAGCAGCCGCGTTACCGAAGAGTTCATCGCGGCGGCGCTGAAGTGCTTCGGCACTGCCGCTAGCAAAGCTTCGTTGTGAGGGGGCGGCGGACGCGGTGGTGGCCGACAGCGACGGCGACCGCTGCAGCCGACGCTGCGAGGCGGACATGAAGTTGGAGGTGGACGGCAACGGCCCATGCGCCTTGTCCGAGACCATAGTCACAAGGGGACCACCGTGTTCTCTAGCTGGCTCGCTCTCTTCTGCGTCCACAACGTCGCTGTCACGGCGGCCGCTGCCGTCATCCATTACCACCACATCGCACGGCACCTCAGCAGCCGCGTGCAGCAGCCCGTCACGACCGTCATCAGAGAACGCGTTGCGCGCGACATCCAGCACGGCCAGCTTTGGGCAACCGGTAACGAGCAACTCGAGGTGGTGCAGCACGCGATCGGTCAGGCCACACTGCCGCCAGTGCACGTGCCACTCCAGTATCGTCGCCCACCGCGAACGTGCGGTTGGCCGCTCGACCTTCAAGAGAGCCTCGCAGAGCGCCACGGCGACGCGGTCGCCCATCTCCAGCCCTGACATGTCCAGCAAGAAGATGTACGCCGTATTTGATTTGCGGCGTGATGTAGAGGACGAAGTTGCGGTGGTGGCTGCCGGCGCGTCATCAGAATGGGCAGCCGGCACGTAGCTGCAGTAGGTGTGGAGCCGATCAAGCCACTCCGCCACGTCTGGTATGCCCTGCCGCCGCAGCTCCAACGCGAGGAGGGCGGCGAGCTGGTCTTCGAATTCGCTGAAGGGAGGCATCCGGCACTGATGGAGTTGCGGCCTGTTTTTTGTCGCCCAGTTGTTGTTTCCGGTAATGTTACTTGTCTGTATGCTCTATGGTGGTGTTTAATGCATCTAGAGCTACGTGCGGAGATGTCCTTTTTACTTCTCCCTTTATTTTGTGTCTATGTGTGTGGGTGGGTGTGCGTATGAGAGTGGTGCCAAGTCGCTGTAGTGTGTGTGCGTGTGCCGGGAGAGAGGAGAGAGCACAGCTGCTAAGCAGCGGCGCTCTTTTCTCGCTTCTTTTCGATTTGAGCAGTAAAACACGAAGCACCGCAAGCACGTTTTTTTATATAAAGATTTTAAGCAACGGAGTGGAATTCTGTGCTTGGGTGTGTGTTGGCGTGCAAAGCGGTGAAACACCCTCCCTCTCAAAGACAGCAGGAGAGAAGCTCGTGGCCACAGTGACTACGTCAAGCCAACTACCCTGCTAATCAGAAGCTGTGAGGGCTGCCGGGGAGCAGCAGCACGAGCGTGGGAAAGGTAGCGGGCGAGAAGTGCAGCAAAGAAAAAAAAATTAAGGAAGAGATGAAGAGGCGGCTGTACGCCCTCGTTGTCAACGAAAACACGCAGCGAAATTTCCACCAGGAACACCAGGTGCGTACGCAGCTGTGGCGGACGCAAAACTTGTTCGTGACGCGACGGTGCGCCTCAATGCCGTGCATTACGCATAGCGACGACATTGATCATCATGGATGAAACGCACCATCGTGACAGAGCTAGAGAGCGCTGTGCACTTTTTTTCTTTCGGATTCCTTTCGCGTCATCTCTATTTCTCTCTCTCTCTGTTTAAGACGGCTCTGTGACGAGTGGAGATGACACTCTTAAAACAATAGAAAGAAATCAATAATGGGGGGAGTGAAGAGGCGATGCAGCTGCGACGCACCTCAGCCTTCCCCCCTCTCCTTTCACAATGGAGGCGGCACAACAACAACAACAACAACAAGACACAATAGTTGAACCACATGCAAACACCTGACCACTTTTCTTCCCCCCCTCCTCCTTCCGCTACAGGATTTCGCCGTCTACGATCAGCTTGTACAGCTCCGGGTGCACCGACCGCCCACCCAACTCTAGCGACTGTCGTGTCGTCTTCACCAACAACGCACGCTGCAGCAGCGCACCACGGCGGCTGTAGAGGATGCTGTAGAGCGCGTGCACCGCAGGATGCGCAGCCTCGCCGAGACGAATGAACAAGCTGCCGAGGTCGACGAGGAGAATAAGGTCGCTGGTCCACTCCGCCTCGGCAGCGGGGACGCTGGGATAGTAAGAGGCCGCAGCAGACGGGGCGGAGGGCGAAGACGGCTGCCGTCGCCGCGGTTGGGACGTCGCGGCGTCGCCTGCTGTCGCGTGCAGCCCGTCGTGCCCCGCCTCCCCCAACTCCACGTCGCTCAGTAGGTGGCCGAGATGATCGGCCAGGCGGTGAACAAGGGGGTAAAAGACTTTGGGCCGGCTCGACAGGTCCACGCAGCACCGCAGCAGCTCCTCCACATCACGAGGCGGAAGCGCTGTCAGCAGCGGTAGCGGCGGCGGCGTGGCTGCGCTTGCGTTTGCCTGCACTGCAGCATCAGCATCACCACTACTTGCACCTGTACCTCTCTGAGGAGGTGGCGCCTCCGCCTCGACGCGGGTCTGCACGTACAGCAGCACCGAGTCGGCGGTGTTCATCGCCGTCGTGACAAGGCGGCGGCTGACGCTGCGGAGGAGCCGCAGAAAGACACACGCCTGCGACACCGACAACGGCATCGGCAGCGCCGTCGGCGACGTGTTGAGTGGCGGTGCTTCAGCTGCGGTGGCCTTCTTCTTCGCCTTCGCGGCACCCGCGGACTTCTTGACAGGACCCGTGCCTGATAGCATCTCTTGCGCCTCTACAGCCTTGTCAGCCGTCAGCGACACCACACGCGCACAAATCACCTCCACCACCGTCGTGTCTACCTCCACCGCCGCCCGCAGCAGACTCTGCGACAGCTTCGCCAGACTGCTGCCCGGCATCGCCGCCGCGACGACGTGCAGCCGCGCGTACACCGCCTCCAGCAGCGCCGCCGTCCGCAGCCCACACGCGAGCAGCAGGCCCGTCACGTTCACCAGCTCCGCTGCGGTGCAGGTGGGGAGCACCGACTCGCTGCAGTGGCGGGCGAGGACGTGCGCCACGTCGTAGTCGGTTGAACCGCGACGCTCGATCAGCTCCAGCCCCGCCTTCACCACCGAGAGGGGAGCATCGTGGTGGTGGCGGGCAACGTTGGCCAGCACAGGAGCAGCGATGTCATCGTGTGGAAAGCAATCCCGCAGGCAGTGCAGGATGGCCAACGCGGTGGAGGCCACCGTCACGGCAGAGCGGGGATCGCTTTGCAGCAGACCACGCACCTGCGCGGAGAAGATGGGTTGCACTGCCGTCACGCAGACAGTCCGGACGCTGGGGTGACTGGCCAGCGTACCGCACCGCAGCACCCGCACAGACAGCTCAAGCGTCAGACGGCGGCCCATGTCCGCGGCACGGCCGAGAAGAACACCGTAGAGCTGCTCGTGGAAGACACCCGCAGCACAGTACGCCTCCACGGACTCCACGACTTCCACCGGCGTCATCGCAGGCGCCGCCCGCATCGTGCGTGCGATGAAGGCACGCAACATCTGCTGCTGCAGCCCCGCCTCACTCGACAGCGCCGCGTAGCCACGGAGGAGGGCTGGCACGTCGTGTGGGCTGACGGGCAGCTGCACCGCCTGCAGTACGTAGGCGGCAAGCGTGCGTGGCAGCCGCCGCAGCGCAGCCGCCTCCTCCCCAGTGATATGGTGAGCAGCAGAGGTGGAGGAGGAGTGACTCGGCTGGTCGGTGCCGCCCTCTGCCATCTGCGACTCTTTCACGGGCATCGTCTGCAGCAGCTGCGCCACCACCTCCACCATCACCCCACACTCCTGGATCGAGTAGCGCCGCCGCTGCAGCGCCGCCGGGCGGGCGAGGGCGTGGAGAAGGGGGCTGAAGGGGACGGTGCGCAGCAGCCGCAGCAGCGCCGCGACGTCGGCGTCCTCGTTCGGTTGCCACCGCTGCTCCGCCACGGCCCGGTCCGCGGTGCGCTGGATGGCAGAGAGAGTGTGGAGCGTCGAAATGCACTGGTCATCGCGCAGCTGCTCGCCCTTCTTCTGCTGAGAAGTAGGCGCAACCCCCGATGCTGCTGTTAACGTAGCTCCATTCTCTGCCGCTGCCGCAGCTGCCAGCACGCGCTCGTGAGCCCGCAGCGCCTCCACCAACCGCGCCATGATGCCCCGCACCGGTGCGGCAGCGAGCGGGGCACCCGTTGCGTGCAGCCGCGTCAGCACCGTCGTCAGCTGCCAGAGCGTCAGCAGCGGGCACAGCCCTTCCAGCATCTGCAGCAGCAACGCCGTCAGTGTGTCGTCAGAGCGGAAGCACACCGTTGCAGCGGAGCAGAGCAGCTGCGTTGCCAACACACCGGTCACCGTGTCCGCCACCACCGCCGCACCGCCGCCGCTGCGTGCTGCGCTCCCCGCAGATGCCTCGCGTGTCTGCAGGTGTCGCTGCACCGACGCCGCCACGCCACGCAGCAGATGAGGCGAGACGTGCTGCACGCTCTCCGGCACGCACATCACCACCACCACCTCCGTCAGCGTCGTCAGCGGCAACTGCAGCGCTGCGGTGGTGGGTGGACTGCCTTCCTTCATGGTGGCTGGCAGCAGCACGGCGGTGAGGGCGGGGTCGAGGACGTCTACCCGAAACTGTCGCAGCGCCGCCGGCTCGGCCTCAACAGGGAACTCAGTCGCCAGCCGGTAGAGCAGATGCACCGCGGTCAGCAGGTAGTGGCGGTACGACGCGGATACAGCCGGCGCGGTGGCGGGCGGCTGTGCGACGTCGCGCACCAGCGCAGCAGTGGAGGACAGGTAGACGGCGAGCACCTGCTGCACGGCGACGCCGCTCTGCCGCACGTGGGCGGACTGCACGTGCCGCGTCCACGGCAGCGCCATACGCGTCAGGTCAGTCAAGAAGCGCTCCAGGCGCTCCACCACGGCGAAGGCGGCCGACACATCTTTGGAGTCGCGGGCTGTTGCCGCCGTCACTGCTGCTGTTTTCGTTGATGGTGGTGTCACGACGCCGCGTGCGTGGAATTTGAGGAGGCTGTTGTGCAGCGTCGTCAGGTGCGCCACTGTGCCGGCCGGCATGCCGCAGAGCACCGCCACGGTGCTGAGGCGCAACGCCATCTCGATGAGCTCGTCGGCACGCAGCGGCACGCCATCACTGACACCGACCCCATCACTGTTGCCGTGAATGCCTGTGGTGGTCAAGATGGTGGGGCTTGCGGTGTGGGCACCGCCGGTGAGCCTCTTCAGCACCGACTCTGTCATGGCAGGGAGAAAGCGCGTCGACAGCACCGCCAGCGCCTCCTCCATCGCGGCAGTGGTAACGGCGGGCGGGCCACGACGGCGTGCACCACTGCGCAGCGTCGACGCCGCCGCCCCGTCATTGAACCGTGCGGACATGTTGCTCGTGGTAGGGACAGCGGTGTTTAAGCGGGCGAGGTGTGCGGGGTCGTTCCCTCCCAGCTCCGTCAGCCGGTCCTTGAACGAGGCCCAGATGAACTCCAGCGCTGCGGTGAGGGCGGCCTCGCGGCCCTCCTGCTGCAGCAGCGGCAGTAGCGGCTGGCTGATCGCGTTGACAGCCGCCACGTCACCGCGCAACACGGACTCCACGATCGCCTCCAGTGCGACATAGAAGGCGTGGCTTACTGCAACGCGGTACACGGCGGGAGTGAGTACAGCACTAGTAGAGGGAGTGGTTACTGTAGTGTTGCTGCTGCTGCTGCTGGTGCTGCTGCCAATATGTTGCGCCAGCGCCGAGGAAGCGCGCCGGCCACCGCGTCGCTGCTTCTTTGGGAAGACTGGCCGGGCATTCGCAGCGGCAGGGCGAGTTGCAGCTGTCGGCACCGCCGCCGCCGCCGCCTCACCCTCAGCTAAGCGCTCTGCAAGCACAAATGCCTTTTCCCCTGTCTCGTCTACGGAGCTGCTCACGACGCGGTGGACGTCGCGGCGGCACTGCGTCAGCAGCCCCAGGACCTGGTCCACCACAACACCGCGTGCACGCACCGGCAGCGGCGCGGTGCCGGAGTGCAGGGAAAAGAGGCCGGCCGCCCGCACCGCGTCGAGCGTGTCGCGTGGCGGGAGGGAGAGGCAGAGGTCGCTGGTGAGCAGCATCGCGGCAGAGAAGCCGGCGCACAGCATCGCATACATGATCTGCACCGCGGGGTTGCGCAGCGGGGGCCGTGTTGGCAGCGAGGTGGCCGGCGGAAGGAGCGACGCTGCGGCAGCGTGGTGCTCCTGCTCTGCCCGGTCAACGAGGCTGCTGACGCTGTCGGGTCGGTCACGCAGGAAGGCCGTGGCGACGGCGCAGATGTCCGCCGCCGCCTGCGCAAACGTGACGCGGTCAGCCGAGAGGTGGTTCAGCTCCACCGCCACGACTGGGCGGCAGAGCAGCTCGAAGAGATGCGCACCGCCCGTCGAGTCGGCCACCCGGCATGTCCGCAGCAGAGTGCGCTGACACAGCTCGGACACCTTCCCCAGCGTCGACACACTCAGCAGCACCTCCAACTCCTCTGTCCAGCGCAGGCAGCGCAGCATGTCTGCCACGGTGTCAGCCGCAGCCACAGCTGCAAGGGGCGCGTCCTGCGTGTCGAGAGACTCCACAAGGCACTGCAAGGCTGTGTCACGCCACTGCCGCCACGGCTGCTCTGCGACTCGCTCTGCGGGTGTGAGGGGAGCCGGCGTGCGTGCAAGAAGGCCGGCTGCCTCGGTGGCCACCGCCGCCATCGCCACCGCCATCACCGTCGTCGACGCTGCAGCGCTGTCTTTCTTCGCCGCCTTTCCCACTCCCGTCGCTCGCTCTTGTCGCTGCTGTTGGCCGACGTCCCTGCAGAACGGTGCGGCCAATTCTGTCAAGACGCGTGCCATTCTCTGATGCACCGCCACCTCGCTGTCAGATTGGGCCAGAAGCGCACGCATCGTCTGCTTCCGGCGGCCCTTCCCCACACCAGCCATAGAGGAACTGCCAAGTCCTTCGCGCATTTCCGCCGCAGTGGCAAAGCCTTTTGCCTGAAGCTGCGCAGCGGCACCGGCACCGAGGGACAGCTGCTCGCGGTACACGGCCACCACCACGTGCAGCACCAGCGCCAACGACGTCCTTGCCGACCCGCTGCCCTCTGCTTTCACGCCTGCAGCGAGTGCGTTGATGAGGGCTGTCCACATCGCAGTGTTAAGGTCGCTGCCACCGGAGACGTGCCGCTGCTGATGCATCACGTTGCCATGCATGCGCAGCAGCGTCAGCACCTCCACCGTGTCCGCCTCACTCGCAACGAGAGCGGCGCCGCCTTCGACCGTCCACACCACACGACTATCCGCAGGCGCGTCCGTCACGCGCGGTGCCCGACCAGCGCCACTCCCACTGTTGCCTTCATTATCGGTGCGGAAGGCGACGTGGAGGTTCGGATACCGCTGAGCCTCCTCTGCGATGGCCGTCAGCAACACCGCACGCTCTGACATGCTCACGTCCGCTGCCAACGACGAAGCAGCCGATGACGATGCGGCAGGGAGTCCCATCGCCGCGGGTCCGCCCCTCCCGCCCCCGCCGTCCGCAACGCCGGAGGCCGGTGAAGGTGCCGTTGCCACGGGTTCTGTTGTTGTGGTGGCCGCCAGCAGCCGTCCACGACTGCGCAAACGCAACGCCCTCCACTCTTTTAGTATTGTAGCAAAGTGGACGACTCGCTGCTGCTGTTGTTGTTGCTGCTGCACCTGCCCTGCCTTTAATGGTGTGGGTGAGTTGCCGGCTGCCTTCTTTGCGGGACTACTCTTCGCTTTTACACGCTGCCCATGCTGTGCGCTGGCCGCCTCGCTCGTCTCCGCAGCCGCCGGCGCTGCCGCGACTCTCTTTTTTCGTGTTGTGGAAGCGGCGCAGAGGGGCGGAGAGGCGCGGAGGGCACTGCTCTGGCCGCTGTAGGCTCTAAGAGAGGTGCCACCGCGGAGGAGGGCCAGAGTGGGGGAACACAGTCGCTGCCGCACCGCGGATGATGGTCCACAGGACAGCCGGCTGTACATGATGCCGTACGCGTCGGTCAAAGGTGGTGTGACGTCTGCGCGTATGTGTTTTTATTTTTGTGTGTGTGAGAGTGCGTGTGTGCTGCAACAGACTTGGGCGACGGCTCCTTTCAATTTTTGTGAGAATGTCCTTTGCGGATTTCGCAGTCCTGCTTCTATGACTACGGCCTTCGCGTCGCACAGTTTGGTGTTGCGCCGTGTGATGCGCCACGATGACGGCCCCACGAAGCAGCTCGCAAAAAGGCTGCGGGGACGTTCGACAGCGGTGAAGGCGGGCTGTCGGGTCTCTCGTGATGATGCGCTTGTTTGCAGTACAGGGACTGAAGCTGGCGGTGATTAGGCACAAACACAGTGAAAATGCGTTCCGTCGATAAGGTGTTATAGAGCGTTAAAAGAAGGAGGACAGAGGATACCAGTCGAAAAGTGAGATAAATAAGCGTAGGGTAAATGTTCGATGGAGCCTATAGAAGAGAAACTCGCATTTAATCTAACACGACGTTAACAGCTGTATGTATGTGTGTATGCAGAGAGGACGTGTTTCGCCATCGTGCACAGTCGGGCATCGTTGGGCGTCGACAGGGTGAGACAGTGGGAAGGCCCGTCGACATTCTTCCCACCTTTGACCACCATTTCTTTATTTTGTTTCCGTTTTACATATTTTTGATGCTTGCATCTCATGTATTTTATAGAGACGCCTACGGACACACATGCACAAATGCACACGTTCACGTTGGCACCGAGAGAGAGAGAGAAAGAAAGAGAGAGCGGCAAGTCCCCGCTCCTCCCTCTGTCGTGGTGCTCGGCTCAACGCACAAAGTAAAAGAGATGTTCTCATCAGCACTTAACAAGACAAGAAGAACGCAATACCCACAACTGGGCCTAGTGGAACAAACGGAGCAAAAAAAAAATGGAAAGAAAGAAGAGAGAGGGACTACGCGGTAGCACCACGCAGCAACATCGTTTCTATCTGGCTACGCTCGAGAGAGAAATAAAGAAAAAGAAAATGTGTCGATGCGTCTTCTGCTCTCTGTCACCTCGCGGTGACGGTATAGGGGTAGAAAGGAGCTCTGATTTTTCTTTTCTAGTTTATTTTTCTCTGGCTGCCCGATGAAAAACGGGTGGTGGCTTCGCGTGTGAGTCCAGGAGTATAGAGCTGTACTTAGAAGCTTAAGCTCTCAATAGAGAGAGGAAGAAAGAGAGGGGGAAAGGACAAAGACAGACCCAACAAAACACGCAGATGTGCACACAAGAAAACAACGCACAAGAAAAAAAACACCAAGCGAGGCTCGGCGGATCGGGTAAGGAGGCTAAAATGCCCTCCTCCCCTCAACCTCGACTCAACCTTAAGAACGACCTCTTTTCTTCCCCACCTTTCCTTTCCTATTCATCACTCAGTACACCTTGCCCAGCCGAAGAATGGAACGGACATCCGGGACGACCAGCAGGCACTCCAACATCGGCAGGAGAGCCAGCAGCACCTCGTCTTCCTCCTCCGGCCCGTCACCAGCGGACATATCGTCGCCAAGGAGAAGACCGTCGGCCGCACCGCAGTCCCTGCGCAGCCGTCCCGCCTCACCCGCACTGCTGCTGCTGCTGCTGCTGCTTTTACTCGGCGATGTTGCCGCTTCACTCCGCTGGCCTCCTGGCACCGCTGCCGCGACACCACCACCGACCGATGCAACGCCTCCTTCGTTGTCGGTTGAGGGTGTTGACGCCTCTGCTGGCGGAGTTGGCGTCGGACAGCTGGTCTGCGTCGGCGCCGTCTTCTCTCCCGCCAACCCCTTCGTCAACGAGGGAATGAAGGGCGAGACAATGAGAGCGTTCTCGGGGTTGGCCAGCGTGCACTCCTCGGAGTTGTCGATCATCACGAGCAGCTCGGGCGGCACCTTGAGAATGCGCAAGTCCTTCAACAACACCTTGGCGTGCTCATTCAACGCAGTCTTCTCCAGGCTGGGGAAGCCATACTCCTCAGCGCCGCGGTGTCCACCACGCGCACTAGATGTGGTGCCGTCCAGTGGCGTTGACTGACCCAGCGCGAGGGACGGCGTGGAGGCGCTCGTTGTAGCACCCGCTGCACTGCCGCCCCAGTCGCTGCCACTGCTGAGTACATCCTTGCCGTCGGGGGTGGACGGGTCGCCCCACGTCGCGCTGCTGTGCCGCTGCGCCGGCCGCCCCCGCCCTCTCCCGCCACCGCTGTCATCGTCAGTGTTCGTCGTGGACCCGCCACCAGCCCCAACGCCTGAGCCGCCGGAGTTCGCGCTGCCAGCAAGAGCCGTCGCAAAGGAGCTAAGCGGGGTGTCTCCCGCCGCCACGCTGCGATCGCCGCTGCCCTGCCGCGTCACGTTGCCCGTCGAGACGCCGCGCTGGCCGGCAACGGCGCACATCCGCTTCAGCAGCCCACGCGGGACGAGTCGGCAGTCCTGGCGGTAGTAGCGCCGCTTCAGTAAGTTGTCAGGGTCGATGCGCTGCAGGATCGTGTCCGCGTACGGCTTCGACGCCGAGGTGAAGAGGACGAGGTTAAAAAGCTTCGCAGCCGTGGCGAGGAAGAGACGGGCGTAGGGCCGCTCCCAGACATGGAAGAGCTCCGCACCGGATGCGGTGGGGATCACCTCGGAGAATGTCGGCGGCCCCGCCATGTTTGCGGTGCTCGTTGACACGTAACACAGCGTTTCATCCAAATCCATCACCAGCACCTTCTGCCGCGTTGCGGGGTAACTCAGGACGTGGTGGGCGGTGATGCTGGCAATCAGGTGCGGCGCCACCTGTGAGTTCGAGAAGTCCAGGTGCCGGCTGCTCACGCGCTGGTAGACCACAGAGGAGGCGAGGCGATAGCGGGTGGTGGCGCCGGCGCTGCTGCGGTGCCGCATCGTGTGCGGCGCCGCGCTCGAATTCGAGCTGCTGTAGTCGTCGGTTGACGGGTCGCCAACCGACCCCGCTGCTGTGCTGCCACCGCCGCCGCTGCCGGTGCGCAAAAAGTGTGGCGGCCACTGCGGCTCCGGGTGGCGCGTTGGCATCGTTGCGACGGTGGGCTGCTGAATAGGCCCGATGACGATGCTGACGAGCTGATGCAGCGAGCGGGAGGTGCAGAGGGCGTGGTGCGGGGGGATGAGAAGGCGGCCGCACCGCGCCGGAAGCCACTCGTCAATCTCACCCTTCTTGCCCAGCAGCAGACGGCGCTGGATCTGCAAAGACAAGTCGTCCTCGCCTTTCGCGTTGGTGTCCGTCGGGAGTGATGGTCTTGCTGATGACCCGGCAGCCGCAGCGTCGGCGCTGGTGGTGCCCGCAGTGCGGCGCAGGTGTGGGAAATCCGCCTCGCTGTCCGCGTCGTTCTCCTCGTCCTCTGGCGTGCCGCGGTAGCCACCACGCGACACGGCCGCAGAATTCGCCGCAGCGGCAGAGGCGGTGGAGGCGTGAGACGCTGCTGCCGACGTCGTGGGCGAAGGTCCTGCTGTCGTGGGTGTTGCCGTCAGCGCCGCTCGCTGTGCCTCCACGGCAGACCGCGACAGAGGAAAGCTGCGGTGGCTGCACCCCCACACGAAGCAGCCGAGTACGACAAGGGTGTCCTGCAGGTGGGTGACGGCCTCCCAGCCGTCGGTGGCGAGGTTGGCGATAGAGAGCACCACGTAAGGCAGCAGGACGGCCTCCCACACACCCCGCACGAAGCGGAAGAGATCGTTAAACATGTTTGTATGAGTGTGTATGTGTGTGTGTGTGGGTGTGCTGATGCGGGCAGAGTTGGAAGAGAGAAAGAACAGAGGCGCGCAGGTCGAAGAGCGGCGTGTGCGGTGCGAGCAGCAATAGCAAGAAAAAAAAAACAGGTACGAGCAGAGAATAAGGGGCGAGCAGCAGCAATAGCCTGCTACGGGTTGTGAAACACAAATTGAAAGCGAATGTGTGACGGACTCTCTAAATCCCTGAGGAAAGAAAAGAAAAGCGACCACACACCCCACCCACGTGCCCGCCTCACGTCCTTTTTTTCTCGTGTGCCGGGATTGACCCAGGCCGTTCACCAAGCGGTACGGCCCAGAAGGGATGCGAGATGAGCGTGCCGAGCTTTGTCAAAAGCCTTTCTCAATAAAAAAGAAAAGTTTTTCACGTCCTCCTCTTCGAGTGAAGAAGCTATTGGTATTGATGGTCTTCGGTCTTACTCGTTTCGCTTGAGTGTGTACGAACAAATGTTTGCCTGCACGCTACTTCTGTTTGTGGTCGGCCGGCGAGAGTCGCCTTTGAAAGCACTGGACGCTGCTGGTTTAGTGCCGTTAAGAGAATAGAAAAAAGAGAAGAGAGAGATGAAGAGAAGGCGAACATTTTCATGGAAGAGGCGCTTGCAGAGGTCATGGATGCTGCTCCACAGCCAGTTCCAGCTTTCTTATGAGAGAGAAGGACACACAGGAGCGACGGAGAAGACGACGTGCACCACGCACGCACAAACAACATCATTGGACATTCTTGGCTGGCACAACGAAGCCACGTGCGTGTGCGTCCGGCCTTTTAGAAGGCTCATTGAGAACACGTAAAAGTAATGTCTCCTTCTGGTGACACAGAGAAGTCTACTCGTTGCTGTAAGCAGTGCGGAGTACAAGCGCCGCTCCGCACACCATCTCACACCCAAGTCCACACAAACACACAGAAACAACGCCTCTTATTCAATCTCAGCTCCCATAAACGCTTTTGTCTCGTTTTAGATTGTTTCTTTTCTTTTGTGTCTTAAAAGGAGCCCATTGCCCACTCTCATTCTCTCACATCGTGCATTCCTTCTCTCTCTCTTCGGTACGCGCACTTCGCAGTACAACAACGATGCCGAAGAAAGTGAGAGAGAGAGAGAGAAAACGGTGCATATGGGAGATGGGAGAGGGGACAGTGGCGTGTTAATCGTCATCGCTTAAAACAGAGAGAGAAAAAAAGAACACAAACCAAATGCGCCACAACACTAGGCTTTAAGGGAAAAAGAACAAACAACAACACTGGCAAGGCGAAAGCACTCGACTCCAATAAACAAAACAATTCTTAGTTAATAGTACGGAGAAGAGCGTAGCAGCAACACGTTGACGACACCAAGAAAAGAGGAGCACATGAGGGCAGAGCGAAGGCAGAAGCAGCTCACCTCTGTTCCCCCCACCCGCCTGCTTTTACCCCTTTCTTTTTTCCCCCTACTCCGCGTCACCGGCGTAGCCGTCCGCCTCGCCGCCCGCTGCCACCTCGAACGGATTCTTCTGCTGCGCCTCCGCCGCCGCGTCGCGCCGTTGGCGCTTCGCCTCCCGCTTGTCCTCCACGCGCTGCCGCTTTCGCTGCACGTTCTCGTCCTGAATCGCGCGGCGCGTCGCCTTCTCGCTCTTACGCGCGCGCACCTTCGACGCATTCTCCTGCACCTGCCGCAGCGTCTTCTTCTCGGTGCGGTGGAAGATGACCTCTCCGTTGGCGAAGCCGTTCTCGACCTTCTCTAGCTCCAGTGTCATGCGGGGGCCGATCTCCTGCAGCTTCACGCGGCACTGATCGCGCTGCTGGCGGAAGGGCTGTGCGAGCGGCACCTCCTCCCCCTCGCCGTCGGTGTCCGACCACGCGTCCTCTCGGTCGAGCACGTCGTCGATGCTCTCGAGGGTGCCGAGCTTCGTGGGCCGGCGGTTCTCCAGCAGCTTCTTTACCGTCTTCGTCACGCCCACCGCACGGGCGTTGATGTAGTAGTGCCGCACCTCCACAACGTGCTCGACGTGGTCGTAGTGGAAGAGACAGATGCGTTGGATTTCGCTGTTTTGGATCGTCGACACGTTCAGTGAGGGAAAGAGAGCCTTGAAGGTGGCGGCGAGGAGAGGCACCTCTGCCCGCTGCGCGAGGTCGGGGTGGCTAAAGTTGTTCAGCACCACAATCGGGGCCACCTCCCACGCCTCACGGCCGACAGAGGCGGGCCGCCGCTGCTTTGCGACGATGTCCTTGTGCAGCGTGAAGCTCAGCACCCGGAAGGAGAGCGTGGGGCCGTTGAAGAAGCGCATGATGCGCAGCGAGGTGCCGTGCGACGGAGCGGTGAACAGCTGCAAGTGCGAGACGCTGAAGTTGGCGGCCACGGCGAGAAAGTCTTTAAGCGATTTGTTCTTGCCGTGCAGCTTCTTGCTGCTCCACGGGAGAAAAAGGTTACGCCACTCGTGCATAAGGGAGCGCACGGCGGTGCCGACGTCGCCGCGGTAGATGATGATGGACTTTGGGGTGCTCTTATCAGCTTCCGTTGTGTCCAGCTTGCCGGGCATCGCCCCCTTCTCTTTAGACTTGCCCATGGTGCAACGCGTGGCGATTACTGTATGTGTTCGTAATAAACGTCTTGCTAGTATTTGCTGCTCTTCGCGTGCGACAACTCTTCGATGCAGGGCGGAGCACCGGATCAATGGAGCGCAGTGGCACGTATCACCATCAAAACCGCCGTACAAGTTTTAACCAAGTAGAAACGTAAAAAAAAAAAGAAGAGTGAGGGAGGAGAAAATATAGAGTTGGCGCACTGATCGATGGAAGGGAGAGGGAGAGAGGGTTGCTCGAAAGCGGCATACCCACCGTGTAAAACCTTTAAGGTTTCTGTGAGAAAGGCGCGTACACGGATGTTGCCTTGCCTGCCGCGCTGCACTCATCGACGCGGCAGACAAGACAGCGCGTAGAGCAGCGGCACCACGCTCACTGCGATAGCGGCGCACGCGTACTGCACGAACGCCGTTTTTATTATTATTACTTGATCAACCTCTTTTTTTTTTGTTGCTTTGGCCTTCGTTTATCTTTTTGCCTTTGTTAAGGGGCAGGGCACCTCAGGAATGGAAGCCCACCGCAGCCAGTATGGGAAAAACTCAAAAATAAGGAACACGGCAAGTGTTCTGAACCTGAAAAAAAAAGTTTGCTTAAAGCCAAGCATCGATAGCATAAGGACTGTCTTAGACACGCTCAATGAAAAACAAAAAAGCAAGAATGGGTCCGGTAAAAAAAAAAGGTTGCTGTTTTTTTTTTCTTTCACACACACCAACAAGTGGAAGTGAAGGTCATCAACGGGCGTCGCACTCAATCACTTTTCCTTTTGCTCTTCTCTCTCACCGCATCATTAGAAAAGCCAACGAAGAAGTATTTTTTCAGTCGTCTTGAGCTTCGCACACCTTCTCCAACACCATGCGTTGGCCCCTGTTCAACTCTACCGCAGCCAGTAGCCCAGGTCCGGGTACTTGCCTGCCATGAGAGCGTCGTACTGCATGGCGCACTGCGCAATCACCTCCAGCGCCGTGTCCGCGCCACGAATCTCCTTGTTGAACGCAAACTCATTCTTCGGCTTGCCATCCGGCACCTTGTAATTCTCAAACCAGTCGACGATCCTCGCCTGCACATCTTGAGGGACCTTATCGAGGCTGCCGTAGCCGTCGCCAGCCTCTGGCGCAGCAGACTCCACTATAATCTTCCAGTCCGTCTCCCCCACATCAATGAGACCCAACACACCCAACACACGCACGACGTCGTACTGACCAAAGACGTGCGGCGGGCCGAGGTGTACGACATCGATCGGGTCACCGTCGCCGATGCAGCCCGTGCGGTGGTCGCGGTGCGCCGGGTCTTCCCAGGTGCGGGGGAGAAAGCCGTAATTGAAGGGCATGTCACCGTAACGAAAGAAGCGCAGCGGCTGCCCGGGCTGCTTGGCGAAGACGTCCTGCTTGATCGGGTTGTGTGCCTCCTCCTTGCACAGCTCCATCTTTGCGCGTGTGCCGCGGGGAATTTCCGTGATGGCAGCAAAAAGACGCGGATCAGCAGCAGCAGCGGCACCATCACCATTAGAGGAGGACGGTGCGGTAGGTGTGGGGTGAAGGGGAAGGTCGTGCCACGCGGAGAGCGTCCTGTCGGTGGCTGGGTCGCGTAGAAACATACGCCACTCACGCGAGCCGGCGGCACCACGCTCAAAAGACTGAAACGCCGGCACCGTGACGCCACCATCAGCAGCGGCGGCGGCGCGTGTGAGACGCGTGCGAAGCAGCATACTCTCCTGTGAAGATCTGTGTGTGCGAGGAGAGGAGGGAGAAGTGAGAAGAAAAATGGAAGAGGGGAAGTTGATTGCTGTGTGAAAGCCATCGGTTCCTTTCATCGCCTTCTGCAATAGCCCTCTTTTTTTTTCAATAGAGAAGTCAGAGTGGGGGAAGTTCTTCGAGTACGCAACGGCGGCAACGACGCCGCACACAAGAGCAGCAACACCACCGCCTTCAAAAACGCAGAAGCCGTCGTCGCCTCTGCGCCACAACACCGTGCTTTAAGTCGAGATGATCCACAACGAATCGCTGCGGTGTTTTGAGCTACAATTGTTTTTTGGTGTGTGTGTGTGCGGCACTTGAACGTGTGTAGCATGAAAAAAAAAGACAGAAAGCGCAAAGAGAAAAGATCCGCAAGAAAAAAAAAGGGGTGTAGCGGACGCAAACGCACATGCAGACACGCGTGGCAGCACAGGCCCGACGTGGGCAGCAACTGAGGCAATAAGTAAAACAATAATGATAACAATAATAAAAGTGGGGCTAAACCAACGAGCAGAACGCGTGTACGCACCTCAGATACAAAAGAAGCGCGTCATACACCATTATCACTAGAGAGATTCAAAAGGCAAAGCACAAGGCAAATACAAGTTAATGATACACTGCGTCACCCGAGCACCGCACCCAGGCAGGAGCTCACGCCCTGAACTAGGACATTCACAACAGGCCCCAGCACGGTAGAGAGAGAGGAGAAGACCATCTTGAGCGTCTGTCGCGCAAAGGGGAGAAAGCTGAGGGCGTACCACAGGATACAGGCCAGCTGCACCAGCGCGAAAATGATGCACAGCAGGTTCGACTTGAGCCACACCGCACTCACCAGTGTCAGCACTACCGAGACGAGGTACAGGCAGGCCGCCTCGAAGCGGTTTGCCTGAAACATCGTCTGCAGCTGCTGCTTGACACCGGCTAAGAACATCGTCGAGCACAGGCAGAAAATGTTGCCACACGTGACAAAGAAGGCGAACTTCTTCGGGGACATCCACAGAAACAACCCGAGGACAACAAAAAGGATGCCCATGCCCATCAGCATGAAGAAGCCAGAGATACGCTGCGTGTAGGTGAGGTCCGTCATCTCCGACAGCCCATCCATCAAGCCCTGCTCCTCGGGCATCTGCGAGACAACTGCTTCATCGGCTGGCGGCTCATCCGAGACGAGGCGCAGCGCCTTGTAGCGGAACTCCGACCAGTAGTGGGCAACCTTTTGCGCCGCCCCGCCTGCCTCGTCCTCCTGCGGCACGCCGGGGTTGCGCTGCCGCCCGGCGTCGTTGGCACTCATAAATCGCCGCACCTTCGTTGTCTAAAAATGCGGCCTTCCGGCTCGTGCGCAACGCACACTGCTACAAGAAGAGGTGCGGTGAGGGATGTTCACCACAACAAGAAGGGCGTCGCCGCTGACGTGCAGGACAACGATCGCTGCCGTATTGTTTCGGGAGAGAGAGAGAGAGAGAAGAGAAAGAGAGGGGTGTGCTTCCCTACAACCTTTGTGAGATGCACAGACAAACAAACAAAACAAAAACCAAAAACGCCGAAGGGTTGCCTCGCTTCTGCTACCTTTCTGACTTGCTTTTCGTTTCCCCTCAGAATGAACAAGAGCCGTGGGAAAGAATGGGAGAGAAGAGAAAGCGAAGGTGGCGCTACAGTATCACAGAGAGGAGGTCATAGGCTGAACAGAAAGAATAATTTCTTGTTGCAGAGATGCTCTACTCTCACATGTGTTGAACAACGAGGGAGGCGACACTCCAAGACGGAAACTACACGCCTTCTCTTCCCACGTTCGAAATGCATCATAAAACCGCTTTCCATTATACAACTTTTTTATTCGTACACGCATGTTTGGCTGATTAAAGTAGCCTTCCGGTAGGTGAGTTAAAGATCCCAAAGTAATGCGAGACGGGAAAAGACATGAAAAAAAGTCCGCGAACAGAGAGAGAGAAGGGGCGGTAAGAAGTGCTTCGGCAGCGTGTCCGACACGATAAACAGCGTCGCGTTCAAAGGCGCCTTTCTGTTTTTTCTCTCCCTCTCTTTTTTTAGCCGGTGACACACAAACACACATACGCGCGCACACATGCATACACTGAATCATCTTCTGATGGGCCACAAGCCCACGTGCCAGAGAGAAAATATATTCATCGACAGACATTCATAAAATAAATAAATAAAGCTGAAACTTGATGTACAACAGACAGGGAAGGAAGAGACTTGAATGACCCTCCTTCCAAAAAAAAAGAAAGAAAAATGTAGAAGAAAAAGAGAGGTAGTTAAGGAAAATGACGTTAACAACAAGGCGCGGCGCCGCGTGGTGGAAGATTGGTGCGACTCAACGCGCCGAGAGCACATGTTCGCTCCTCGAAGTCTCGACGTCAGAAAACCGAGAAAAAAAACACTAAGGTGAAGACAGCGTGACAAAAATCAGTGGAGCTACTCAGCCGCTAAGAAAGATTGCATTTAGCAGATAAGAGAACAATATCAACGAAGTCCATCCTACACCATTCCACTTCATTCGACTTTCCTCTACGCAAACCTTGCCTTACCTAGACACACGCAGCACACAGAAAAGGGCCGACAATAAAAGAAGCGCTGATTTTGTGGCAAGAGACGAAGGAGAATTGACAACAGCAGCGGAAGGCACCGCATGACGCACCAGTGAGAAAGTAAGTTCGCAAGAACGGCGATTTGAAGAAAGCACTGCAGTAAACAGCAGTGAAGATAACTCATTAGCGGACACACCTCAACGCGTCTTGCACGTTGCAGGAGAAGTAAAATGAATAAGTGGAAGAAGGTCCTTTCACTCGCCAAAGCGCCACTGACTACGTCAGAGACATCACCTAAGCCACATATCGCACCTCGTTGCAGTAACACTAAACACAGGGATGCATGAAAGTCCTTGGCGGCTGCTACGCAGGCGACGGGGCGGCTAGTGCGCGTGCTCGTACTCGACGAGGCCGCCCACGATGGTGTAGGCGGCGTGCGGCTCTGCGTTGCGCGGCCACCACCGCGCGTTCGCACCCGCCACGCCCGGCAGCGCCACCATCCCGCTCTCGTCCAGCCAGTCGTCCGACCACACCGTCACGTCCGCCAGCTTGCCCACCTCCAGCGTCCCCACGTAGTCCTCCATGAACATCCCGTGCGCCGCCTCGTACGTGTAGGTGCGGATCGCCGCGTCCATCGAGATGCACTCGTCCGCGTTCCACGTGTCGTGGTAACGCCGCGCAACGGCGGCAGCGGCAGCGGCAGCGGCAGCGGTGGTGGCCGCAGCGGCGCCGTCGCATTTGTTGTCCGCCACGCCGCCCACGCGCACCGGCTGCGGCTCCGCGTCGGCGGCACCCGCGGGCACCTTCGCCGGCTGCTGCTGCTCCGCCGCCAGCGCCGCCATCACGTCCGGCACGCGCGTCACGGCGCCGCGCAGCCCGTCGTTCACGTCCGCCGGCGCCACCGGCCAGTCGGAGCCGAGGTCGACGCGGATGCCGGAGCGCAGCAGCGTCCCCCAGATGTAGGACGTGCCCTTGCGCCGCTCCCCCAGCAGCGCGTCCACGTAGTCGCCGTCGAAGAGCAGGTGGCAGGGCTGCATGGACGCGATGATGTCGTAGCGCGCCATCCGCGCCACCTCCTTCGCCACGTTCGCGACGTGCTGGAAGTGCTCCACGCGGGACCGCGGGCTGCGCCGGAAGGCAGCCACCCCCGCCGCCGCCGCGTCGCCGGCGCGCTCGCGCAGCCAGTCCGCCGACGTGCACAGCGCGCGGTTCACCGTCGCCACGGCGCGGTCGCCGATGGCGTGCACCACGCACTGCAGGTCGTGCGCGTGGGCCAGGCGCACGGCCGCCTGCAGCTCCAGGCGCGGCATCGTCAGCAGCCCGCACTGGCACTGCGGCCCCGCACGCCCCGCCAGGAAGGCCGCGATGGCGCCGTCCTCCTGCTCGCTGTCGATGTCGCCGGCCGTCGCCACGTCGCAGCCGTAGGGCCGGTTCATCGCCGCCGTGCGCGAGCTCAGCGAGCCGTCCGAGAAGAGCTTCACCGCGCCGAGCAGCAGGTAGCCTCCGCCCTGCGCCGGCGGCAGCATCGTGAAGCGGAAGGGCAGCGTGAAGGCGTCGCTGCGGTTGGTGCGCGCCGCCTCCGCCGCCATGCCGCGGTAGAAGGTCTCCACGAAGCGCTCCACGTCGTTCAGCGGCACGCCGTAGCGCACCCGCACCCGCATCGCACCCTCCCGCTCCATGTCCGCCAGGAAGGCCACTTCACTGATGTTGTCTGTAAACGTGTCCAGACATCATGGAGAAGACGGAGGTGAAGCCGCGAGCAAGCATGTATTCGTTGGCAGCGTCCAGTGCACGACGCTGATTTGTTGGCGTGTCCGAAGTTGGCGTGTAGCGGCGCACGACGTTGATCGCGTTGTCGCGCAGCACGCCGTTGGGTTGCCCGTGCTCGTCAAGCTCAATGCGGCCACCGTCCACGTGGGTGATCACCGGCTCCCCATCATCCGCACCGGGAATGATGTGAGCACGGCGCAAAGCCGCAGTGTTGAGCACAGCAGAATGGATGTCTTTGCTGTACATCATGAGTGGGATCTCGGTGCTCACGTCGTCGAGCCAGGCACGGGTCGGCGAGCAGCCCAGCACCGCCTCGCTCCACCCCACGCCGTACACCCACCCGCCCTCCTCGCGGTTGTAGCAGCGCTCCACGAAGTCGCGCACGATCTGCGTGAACTGTGCGCGGCTCGTGGCGAAGGACAGCTGGGGAGACCGCAGCGTGCGGCCGCCGTCGAGGAAGTGGACGTGCGAGTCGATGAAGCCCGGGTAGACGGCGTGGCGGTGCGCGCAGTCGATGCAGCGGTGCGACACGGCACGCGCACGGCCGCCATCCACCGGCACCGGGGCCGCGTCCGCCACCGCTGCCTGCGCCGCCACCGCCGCCTCGTAGCGCTGCCGCACCTCCGCGGTGGTGCCGATGTGGGCGATGCGTGCGTCCAGCACGAGCAGCGCGTCCACCTCTGGCGGGTACGACGCGGCCACCTCCGGCTGCAGCGCCGACGCGCCGCGCCACACCCGCTTCGCGTTCACGATGGCCAGCACAGACGTTGCCATGGGGAGAGTATGATGTGGTGTGGTGTGAGTGTGCTTGTGGGCGTAGAAAAGAGGAAATGGAGGGAGAATGCGGTGCTGTGTTGCGGGTGGTTATACTGCAGGGGAGATGGACGGCGGGGACAGGGGGAGAGGGGAGGTGGAGAGGCAGCACAGCGCAGCGCGCACACGCCACAGAGGCGGGCGGAGGACTGCACAGGCAGGAGATAGGAGGGGGCGGGAGAGTGCTGCTCGGCCCGTGTCCGTACGCCTTTCTTCCTTGGCAGGAGAGCACGGTGCCACCTCCGGCGTTCACGTGCTGGAGCGTTGTCATTGGTTCCTTCTTTGTCTGCCGCAGTGCGAGTGGCTCCTCGCCGCAGACGTCCCGACACACGCACACGGGGGACGCCACGGCGGGGAGCCAGCAGAGCACCACGACAGGGCCGTCGCAAGAATGAGAGAGAGAAGAGAGACAACGCGAAAGAGAGAAAATAGGGCGTCGGCGTGTTTGTGTGTGTGTGCCGTGCCGCTGCTCCCCCAGCGCCGTAGCGCTGCAGGCACACACTCCAGAGAGTGGGGGCACAGCTTCAGGGGGTGCAGACAGGCAGGGGCACAGCGCTCAGCCCCACACGCGCACACCGACGCACAGGAAAGAAGGAGAAGCGAAGAAAAAGTCAGAGACGCGTCTACGTTCAGGGCTACACAAAGGGGAAAAGCACAAGAGAGGGATGGGAGGAAAACTCGTAGGCGTTGCGGCCAGACGTGGGGATGGGGAGAAGGTTAGAGGCGCCGCCCACGCGCCGGCGAAGACAGGAAAAGCGTGCGGCCAGAGCCACACAGGGCGGGGAAGGCAGTAACAGAGAGAAGGGAGGCGAAGAGAGGGGTGGTACAACAGTATCAAGAAGTGGCAAGGCGGGGTTGCCCTTCATCCCTGCGTAAGAGGGAGAGGTCGATAGCGCAGTCCGTGGCCGCCGCGGAGCAGCCCGGACCAGCAGCGCAGAAAAAGAAAAAAGAATAAAGAAGAGAACACAAACTAGAAAAAATAAATATATATCTAGTAATAATCGGTGCGAGCGAGAGGAGGAGCCAGAAGACCACACGCGTGGGTCTGCAGGCACGACGGACTCTGTGGCGGAGCAGCCGGTGCGGGGGACCGGCAGCAGCGCGCACCACACACACAGGGGGAGAGTGCACGCGGGATGCACAGGAGACGGCGGCAGCTAGCACGCAGGCGAGGGGGCGGCTAGTGCGCGTGCTCGTACTCGACGAGGCCGCCCACGATGGTGTAGGCGGCGTGCGGCTCTGCGTTGCGCGGCCACCACCGCGCGTTCGCACCCGCCACGCCCGGCAGCGCCACCATCCCGCTCTCGTCCAGCCAGTCGTCCGACCACACCGTCACGTCCGCCAGCTTGCCCACCTCCAGCGTCCCCACGTAGTCCTCCATGAACATCCCGTGCGCCGCCTCGTACGTGTAGGTGCGGATCGCCGCGTCCATCGAGATGCACTCGTCCGCGTTCCACGTGTCGTGGTAACGCCGCGCAACGGCGGCAGCGGCAGCGGCAGCGGCAGCGGTGGTGGCCGCAGCGGCGCCGTCGCATTTGTTGTCCGCCACGCCGCCCACGCGCACCGGCTGCGGCTCCGCGTCGGCGGCACCCGCGGGCACCTTCGCCGGCTGCTGCTGCTCCGCCGCCAGCGCCGCCATCACGTCCGGCACGCGCGTCACGGCGCCGCGCAGCCCGTCGTTCACGTCCGCCGGCGCCACCGGCCAGTCGGAGCCGAGGTCGACGCGGATGCCGGAGCGCAGCAGCGTCCCCCAGATGTAGGACGTGCCCTTGCGCCGCTCCCCCAGCAGCGCGTCCACGTAGTCGCCGTCGAAGAGCAGGTGGCAGGGCTGCATGGACGCGATGATGTCGTAGCGCGCCATCCGCGCCACCTCCTTCGCCACGTTCGCGACGTGCTGGAAGTGCTCCACGCGGGACCGCGGGCTGCGCCGGAAGGCAGCCACCCCCGCCGCCGCCGCGTCGCCGGCGCGCTCGCGCAGCCAGTCCGCCGACGTGCACAGCGCGCGGTTCACCGTCGCCACGGCGCGGTCGCCGATGGCGTGCACCACGCACTGCAGGTCGTGCGCGTGGGCCAGGCGCACGGCCGCCTGCAGCTCCAGGCGCGGCATCGTCAGCAGCCCGCACTGGCACTGCGGCCCCGCACGCCCCGCCAGGAAGGCCGCGATGGCGCCGTCCTCCTGCTCGCTGTCGATGTCGCCGGCCGTCGCCACGTCGCAGCCGTAGGGCCGGTTCATCGCCGCCGTGCGCGAGCTCAGCGAGCCGTCCGAGAAGAGCTTCACCGCGCCGAGCAGCAGGTAGCCTCCGCCCTGCGCCGGCGGCAGCATCGTGAAGCGGAAGGGCAGCGTGAAGGCGTCGCTGCGGTCGGTGCGCGCCGCCTCCGCCGCCATGCCGCGGTAGAAGGTCTCCACGAAGCGCTCCACGTCGTTCAGCGGCACGCCGTAGCGCACCCGCACCCGCATCGCACCCTCCCGCTCCATGTCCGCCAGGAAGGCCACTTCACTGATGTTGTCTGAAAACATTCCAGACATCATGGAGAAGACGGAGGTGAAGCCGTGAGAAAGCATGTATTCATTGGCAGCGTCCAGTGCACGACGCTGATTTGTTGGCGTGTCCGAAGTTGGCGTGTAGCGACGCACCATATTCTTCGCGTTGTCGCGCAGCACACCGTTGGGCTGCCCGTGCTCGTCAAGCTCAATGCGGCCACCGTCCACGTGGGTGATCACCGGCTCCCCATCATCCGCACCGGGAATGATGTGTGCACGGCGCAAAGCCGCAGTGTTGAGCACGGCGGAGTGCATATCCTTGCTCCGCATCATGAGTGGGGTCTCGGTGCTCACGTCGTCGAGCCAGGCACGGGTCGGCGAGCAGCCCAGCACCGCCTCGCTCCACCCCACGCCGTACACCCACCCGCCCTCCTCGCGGTTGTAGCAGCGCTCCACGAAGTCGCGCACGATCTGCGTGAACTGTGCGCGGCTCGTGGCGAAGGACAGCTGGGGAGACCGCAGCGTGCGGCCGCCGTCGAGGAAGTGGACGTGCGAGTCGATGAAGCCCGGGTAGACGGCGTGGCGGTGCGCGCAGTCGATGCAGCGGTGCGACACGGCACGCGCACGGCCGCCATCCACCGGCACCGGGGCCGCGTCCGCCACCGCTGCCTGCGCCGCCACCGCCGCCTCGTAGCGCTGCCGCACCTCCGCGGTGGTGCCGATGTGGGCGATGCGTGCGTCCAGCACGAGCAGCGCGTCCACCTCTGGCGGGTACGACGCGGCCACCTCCGGCTGCAGCGCCGACGCGCCGCGCCACACCCGCTTCGCGTTCACGATGGCCAGCACAGACGTTGCCATGGGGAGAGTATGATGTGGTGTGGTGTGAGTGTGCTTGTGGGCGTAGAAAAGAGGAAATGGAGGGAGAATGCGGTGCTGTGTTGCGGGTGGTTATACTGCAGGGGAGATGGACGGCGGGGACAGGGGGAGAGGGGAGGTGGAGAGGCAGCACAGCGCAGCGCGCACACGCCACAGAGGCGGGCGGAGGACTGCACAGGCAGGAGATAGGAGGGGGCGGGAGAGTGCTGCTCGGCCCGTGTCCGTACGCCTTTCTTCCTTGGCAGGAGAGCACGGTGCCACCTCCGGCGTTCACGTGCTGGAGCGTTGTCATTGGTTCCTTCTTTGTCTGCCGCAGTGCGAGTGGCTCCTCGCCGCAGACGTCCCGACACACGCACACGGGGGACGCCACGGCGGGGAGCCAGCAGAGCACCACGACAGGGCCGTCGCATAAATGAGAGAGAAGAGAGACAACACGAAAAAGGGAAAATAGGGCGTCGGCGTGTGTGTGTGTGTGCCGTGCCGCTGCTCCCCCAGCGCCGTAGCGCTGCAGGCACACACTCCAGAGAGTGGGGGCACAGCTTCAGGGGGTGCAGACAGGCAGGGGCACAGCGCTCAGCCCCGCACGCGCACACCGACGCACAAAAAAAAGAAGAAGGAGAAGCGAAGAGAGAGAGTCGGAGACGCGTCTACGTTCGGGGCTACACAAAGGGGAAAAGCACAAGAGAGGGATGGGAGGAAAACTCGTAGGCGTTGAGGCCAGACGTGGGGGTGGGGAGAGGGTTAGAGGCGCCGCCCACGCGTCGGCGAAGACAGGAAAAGCGTGCGGCCAGAGCCACACAGGGCGGGGAAGGCAGTAACAGAGAGAAGGGAGGCAAAGAGAGGGGTGGTACAACAGTGTCAAGAAGTGGCAAGGCGGGGTTGCCCTTCATCCCTGCGTAAGAGGGAGAGGTCGATAGCGCAGTCCGTGGCCGCCGCAGAGCAGCCCGGACTAGCAGCACAGGAAAAAAAAAGAAAGAATAAAGAAGAGAACACAAACGGGAAAAAAAATATATATGTAGTAATAATCGGTGCGAGCGAGAGGAGGAGCCAGAAGACCACACGCGTGGGTCTGCAGGCACGACGGACTCTGTGGCGGAGCAGCCGGTGCGGGGGACCGACAGCAGCGCGCACCACACACACAGGGGGAGAGTGCACGCGGGATGCACAGGAGAAGGCGGCTAGTGCGCGTGCTCGTACTCGACGAGGCCGCCCACGATGGTGTAGGCGGCGTGCGGCTCTGCGTTGCGCGGCCACCACCGCGCGTTCGCACCCGCCACGCCCGGCAGCGCCACCATCCCGCTCTCGTCCAGCCAGTCGTCCGACCACACCGTCACGTCCGCCAGCTTGCCCACCTCCAGCGTCCCCACGTAGTCCTCCATGAACATCCCGTGCGCCGCCTCGTACGTGTAGGTGCGGATCGCCGCGTCCATCGAGATGCACTCGTCCGCGTTCCACGTGTCGTGGTAACGCCGCGCAACGGCAGCAGCAGCAGCAGCAGCGGCAGCGGTGGTGGCCGCAGCGGCGCCGTCGCACTTGTTGTCCGCCACGCCGCCCACGCGCACTGGCTGCGGCTCCGCGTCGGCGGCACCCGCGGGCACCTTCGCCGGCTGCTGCTGCTCCGCCGCCAGCGCCGCCATCACGTCCGGCACGCGCGTCACGGCGCCGCGCAGCCCGTCGTTCACGTCCGCCGGCGCCACCGGCCAGTCGGAGCCGAGGTCGACGCGGATGCCGGAGCGCAGCAGCGTCCCCCAGATGTAGGACGTGCCCTTGCGCCGCTCCCCCAGCAGCGCGTCCACGTAGTCGCCGTCGAAGAGCAGGTGGCAGGGCTGCATGGATGCGATGATGTCGTAGCGCGCCATCCGCGCCACCTCCTTCGCCACGTTCGCGACGTGCTGGAAGTGCTCCACGCGGGACCGCGGGCCGCGCCGGAAGGCAGCCACCGCCCCCGCCGCGTCGCCGGCGCGCTCGCGCAGCCAGTCCGCCGACGTGCACAGCGCGCGGTTCACCGTCGCCACGGCGCGGTCGCCGATGGCGTGCACCACGCACTGCAGGTCGTGCGCGTGGGCCAGGCGCACGGCCGCCTGCAGCTCCAGGCGCGGCATCGTCAGCAGCCCGCACTGGCACTGCGGCCCCGCACGCCCCGCCAGGAAGGCCGCGATGGCGCCGTCCTCCTGCTCGCTGTCGATGTCGCCGGCCGTCGCCACGTCGCAGCCGTAGGGCCGGTTCATCGCCGCCGTGCGCGAGCTCAGCGAGCCGTCCGAGAAGAGCTTCACCGCGCCGAGCAGCAGGTAGCCTCCGCCCTGCGCCGGCGGCAGCATCGTGAAGCGGAAGGGCAGCGTGAAGGCGTCGCTGCGGTCGGTGCGCGCCGCCTCCGCCGCCATGCCGCGGTAGAAGGTCTCCACGAAGCGCTCCACGTCGTTCAGCGGCACGCCGTAGCGCACCCGCACCCGCATCGCACCCTCCCGCTCCATGTCCGCCAGGAAGGCCACTTCACTGATGTTGTCTGTGTAGGTGGTCGACATCATGGAGAAGACGGAGGTGAAGCCGCGAGCAAGCATGTATTCGTTGGCAGCGTCCAGTGCACGACGCTGATTTGTTGGCGTGTCCGAAGTTGGCGTGTAGCGGCGCACGACGTTGATCGCGTTGTCGCGCAGCACGCCGTTGGGTTGCCCGTGCTCGTCAAGCTCAATGCGGCCACCGTCCACGTGGGTGATCACCGGCTCCCCATCATCCGCACCGGGAATGATGTGAGCACGGCGCAAAGCCGCAGTGTTGAGCACAGCAGAATGGATGTCTTTGCTGTACATCATGAGTGGGATCTCGGTGCTCACGTCGTCGAGCCAGGCACGGGTCGGCGAGCAGCCCAGCACCGCCTCGCTCCACCCCACGCCGTACACCCACCCGCCCTCCTCGCGGTTGTAGCAGCGCTCCACGAAGTCGCGCACGATCTGCGTGAACTGCGCGCGGCTCGTGGCGAAGGACAGCTGGGGAGACCGCAGCGTGCGGCCGCCGTCGAGGAAGTGGACGTGCGAGTCGATGAAGCCCGGGTAGACGGCGTGGCGGTGCGCGCAGTCGATGCAGCGGTGCGACACGGCACGCGCGCGGCCGCCGTCCACCAGCACCGGGGCCGCGTCCGCCACCGCTGCCTGCGCCGCCACCGCCGCCTCGTAGCGCTGCCGCACCTCCGCGGTGGTGCCGATGTGGGCGATGCGTGCGTCCAGCACGAGCAGCGCGTCCACCTCTGGCGGGTACGACGCGGCCACCTCCGGCTGCAGCGCCGACGCGCCGCGCCACACCCGCTTCGCGTTCACGATGGCCAGCACAGACGTTGCCATGGGGAGAGTGTGGTGTGGTGTGGTGTGGTGTGAGTGTGCTTGTGTGTGTGGGGGAAAAAGGGAATGGAGGGAGAATGCGGTGCTGTGTTGCGGGTGTTTATACTGCAGGGGAGATGGACGGCGGGGACAGGGGAAGAGGGGAGGTGGAGAGGCAGCACAGCGCAGCGCGCACACGCCACAGAGGCGGGCGGAGGACTGCACAGGCAGGAGATAGGAGGGGGCGGGAGAGTGCTGCTCGGCCCGTGTCCGTACGCCTCCCCTCCTTGGCAGGAGAGCACGGTGCCACCTCCGGCGTTCACGTGCTTGAGCATTGTCATTGGTTCCTTCTTTGCCTGCCGCAGTGCGAGTGGCTCCTCGCCGCAGACGTCCCGACACACGCACACGGGGGACGCCACGGCGGGGAGCCAGCAGAGCACCACGACAGGGCCGTCACATAAATGAGAGAGAAGAGAGACAACGCGAAAGAGAGAAAATAGGGCGTCGGCGTGTTTGTGTGTGTGCCGTGCCGCTGCTCCCCCAGCGCCGTAGCGCTGCAGGCACACACTCCAGAGAGTGGGGGCACAGCTTCAGGGGGTGCAGACAGGCAGGGGCACAGCGCTCAGCCCCACACGCGCACACCGACGCACAGGAAAGAAGAAGGAGACGCGAGGAGAGAGTCGGAGGCGCGTCTACGTTCAGGGCTACACAAAGGGGAAAAGCACAAGAGGGATGGGAGGAAAACTCGTAGGCGTTGCGGCCAGACGTGGGGATGGGGAGAAGGTTAGAGGCGCCGCCCACGCGCCGGCGAAGACAGGAAAAGCGTGCGGCCAGAGCCACACAGGGCGGGGAGGGCAGTAACAGAGAGAAGGGAGGCGAAGAGAGGGGTGGTACAACAGCATCAAGAAGTGGCAAGGCGGGGTTGCCCTTCATCCCTGCATAGGAGGGAGAGGTCGATAGCGCAGTCCGTGGCCGCCGCGAAGCAGCCCGGACCAGCAGCGCAGAAAAAAGAATAAAGAAGAGAGCACAAACAAAGAAAAAATATATATGTAGTAATACTCGGTGCGAGCGAGAGGAGGGGCCAGAAGACCACACGCGTGGGTTTGCAGGCACGACGGGCACTGTGGCGGAGCAGCCGGTGCGGGGGACCGGCAGCAGCGCGCACCACACACACAGGGGGAGAGTGCACGCGGGATGCACAGGAGAAGGCAGCTAGCGCGCGTGCTCGTACTCGACGAGGCCGCCCACGATGGTGTAGGCGGCGTGCGGCTCTGCGTTGCGCGGCCACCACCGCGCGTTCGCACCCGCCACGCCCGGCAGCGCCACCATCCCGCTCTCGTCCAGCCAGTCGTCCGACCACACCGTCACGTCCGCCAGCTTGCCCACCTCCAGCGTCCCCACGTAGTCCTCCATGAACATCCCGTGCGCCGCCTCGTACGTGTAAGTGCGGATCGCCGCGTCCATCGAGATGCACTCGTCCGCGTTCCACGTGTCGTGGTAGCGCCGCGCAACGGCAGCAGCGGCAGCGACAGCGGTGGGGGCCGCAGCGGCGCCGTCGCACTTGTTGTCCGCCACGCCGCCCACGCGCACCGGCTGCGGCTCCGCGTCGGCGGCACCCGCGGGCACCTTCGCCGGCTGCTGCTGCTGCTCCGCCGCCAGCGCCGCCATCACGTCCGGCACGCGCGTCACGGCGCCGCGCAGCCCGTCGTTCACGTCCGCCGGCGCCACCGGCCAGTCGGAGCCGAGGTCGACGCGGATGCCGGAGCGCAGCAGCGTCCCCCAGATGTAGGACGTGCCCTTGCGCCGCTCCCCCAGCAGCGCGTCCACGTAGTCGCCGTCGAAGAGCAGGTGGCAGGGCTGCATGGACGCGATGATGTCGTAGCGCGCCATCCGCGCCACCTCCTTCGCCACGTTCGCGACGTGCTGGAAGTGCTCCACGCGGGACCGCGGGCTGCGCCGGAAGGCAGCCACCCCCGCCGCCGCCGCGTCGCCGGCGCGCTCGCGCAGCCAGTCCGCCGACGTGCACAGCGCGCGGTTCACCGTCGCCACGGCGCGGTCGCCGATGGCGTGCACCACGCACTGCAGGTCGTGCGCGTGGGCCAGGCGCACGGCCGCCTGCAGCTCCAGGCGCGGCATCGTCAGCAGCCCGCACTGGCACTGCGGCCCCGCACGCCCCGCCAGGAAGGCCGCGATGGCGCCGTCCTCCTGCTCGCTGTCGATGTCGCCGGCCGTCGCCACGTCGCAGCCGTAGGGCCGGTTCATCGCCGCCGTGCGCGAGCTCAGCGAGCCGTCCGAGAAGAGCTTCACCGCGCCGAGCAGCAGGTAGCCTCCGCCCTGCGCCGGTGGCAGCATCGTGAAGCGGAAGGGCAGCGTGAAGGCGTCGCTGCGGTCGGTGCGCGCCGCCTCCGCCGCCATGCCGCGGTAGAAGGTCTCCACGAAGCGCTCCACGTCGTTCAGCGGCACGCCGTAGCGCACCCGCACCCGCATCGCACCCTCCCGCTCCATGTCCGCGAGGAAGCCGATGTCGCCGATGTTGTCGTCGTACATGGTAGACATCATAGAAAAGACGGAGGTGAAGCCGTTGGAGAGCATGTAGTGCGTGGCGGCGTGAAGTGCGCGGATGCGGGCCTGCGGAGTGTCGCTCTGTGGGGCGTAGCGTTTCGTGATGCGGATCGCGTTGTCGCGCAGCACACCGTTGGGCTGCCCGTGCTCGTCAAGCTCAATGCGGCCACCGTCCACGTGGGTGATCACCGGCTCCCCATCATCCGCACCGGGAATGATATGGCAACGACGCAATGCCGCGAGGTTCATGACGACCGAGTGCTTATCCTTGCTGTACATGACGAGCGGGATCTCGGTGCTCACGTCGTCGAGCCAGGCACGAGTCGGCGAGCAGCCCAGCACCGCCTCGCTCCACCCCACGCCGTACACCCACCCGCCTTCCTCGCGGTTGTAGCAGCGCTCCACGAAGTCGCGCACGATCTGCGTGAACTGTGCGCGGCTCGTGGCGAAGGACAGCTGGGGAGACAAGAGAAGTCGGCCGCCGTCGAGGAAGTGGACGTGCGAGTCGATGAAGCCCGGGTAGACGGCGTGGCGGTGCGCGCAGTCGATGCAGCGGTGCGACACGGCACGCGCGCGACCGCCATCCACCGGCACCGGGGCCGCGTCCGCCACCGCTGCCTGCGCCGCCACCGCGGCCTCGTAGCGCTGCCGCACCTCCGCGGTGGTGCCGATGTGGGCGATGCGTGCGTCCAGCACGAGCAGCGCGTCCACCTCTGGCGGGTACGACGCGGCCACCTCCGGCTGCAGCGCCGACGCGCCGCGCCACACCCGCTTCGCGTTCACGATGGCCAGCACAGACGTTGCCATGGGGAGAGTGTGGTGCGGTGTGGTGTGAGTGTGCTTGTGTGTGTCGTGATCACAACAGGAAGTGGAGCCTGCAGGGTCGGGAAGTTATTTAGAATTAATACTGTAGGAGAAGGGGAAGAAAACGAAAGGGGACGAAGATGATGGGGCAGTAGTGGTTGAAGCGGTAGAAGGGGACTGCGGTGTGTTGCAGAACCAAGTTTAAAGAGGTGCAGGTGGCACGAGTGCATCCCACGCGTTTGGTGCGAAGGAGAGAGATTGATGTGCTGGGCAATAGAAGGAGTCGTGATTCACAGCCGCTCGTACGAGAGCCTGCGATTTTCACGAGCCGGCACGTATACGTGGCCACTTTTCTGTACCGCCTTTACTCTTTTTCTGGTAAAAAAAAAAAACGTCGATCGAAGTTAGAGTGTCTTATTGTGTGAATAACAGGATCAAGGGAGAAACAGAAGATGCGCCGCTTCTGCTCGCCTCCTTCAGTGGCGGCAGAGTAGAGGGGAAAAAAAAAGCGACAACAAGCCTGGTGCGAAGGCGTTGCACGTATGCGTCGATGCATTCCAAAAGGCACAGCAGCCGTCACCCTCTCCGCATTGCGGCAGCTACAGAACTCCGTGAGTGAAGACAATCGATCGAGCAGCAAGACGCGGACGACTACCACATACGATACGAGTAGCGCCACGACTGCGGCCCTTGACGAACGCCGTCCTGCGACGGAACCTCCCTCATTTTGTACATGCCGAGGGAGAGCACCAGCACCTCACGCCCCTCACTGCCCTCGTCCCCGTCCTCCGTGGGAAGGCGCCGCACAAAGCGCATGTAGTTTACCCGACCTCCGTACGCGCGCAGATAGCGGCAGTTGCGCACCATTAAAGAGAGCGGCACGCCGTCGCAGTCCACCCGCACGCTGAAGTCTGCCTTCTCCTTGCGAAGAATGCGCACGAAGTCCTGCATTGTCAGCGGCACCTCGTCCATATAGGAGGCAGTAGGGTCGTCTGTCGTGCTGGAGGAGAGATGCGACCGTCCCCGCTGCTGCGCCGGGGACATCGATGCCGCCGTAACTACCTTGTTTTCCATCATCACTTCGACCGGTAGCGGCGGGCCGTAGCGCAGAAGAGCGCGGTGCACCAAGTCATCGAATTGATGCTGCAGCACGCTGTTGCCGGTGTCCGGGTCTACGGCGTCGTAGTGCAGCGGGGCCGCGTGCATCTCACTCGGCTGCGAGACGTGGTGATGGTGGTCGCGAGGCTGCCGCGAGGCCCACGCAGCGTCCTCTTCTGCCAACGCTTCTGCCTGTGCGGATGTCCACGATGCTTGCGTAGCCGCCGACGCAGACGAGCCGCGCTGATTGCGTTCCGCTTGGCGCTCGCGCAGCTGCCGCAGGTGCCGTTCCGACTGTCGGCGCGTTTCGCGGGTGTTTGGGTGGCTGCTGCGACGGCTGCCATCAACCACCGTCGCGAGGCGGCGCACAGCACGACGTTCGCCGTTGGGGGTACGGGAGAGAATTCCTTTGAACATGTGCTACGCAAAAAAATGATTTGGAGCTCAACAGCGGCGAGCGCGTAAACAAAAGACAGAGGAGGAGAGAAGCCAGCGGTCTGTGCGAGTGTGAGCTTCTTGTATTGCTGCGGGTAGAGTGGAGTGCGATAAAAATAAGACAGAGAGGGAAAGAGAAAAAGTCGTTAAATTGAACAATTTCACTGCTTAATTTCTTTCCAAATAAGATGCTGTCGCTTAAAGGAGCATAGGTTTGTATACTGCCGACGGCACGGCGTTCATCGCCACCGTAGAGGAGTATCAACGTCGACCGCCACAGGCACACTGACCGCATTAGATAGAGATGCCTGAGGGCCAAAAGACAAGGCGAAGCCATTAGTGGACGGTACGTCGGCAGTCTCCAATCCGCCTCTCCCTCATCCTCGCCGCTCGTCTCGTGAAGAACGCCCGAAATGCTCAACGCGCAAAACGCAGAGCGACAGAGCAAAGCAGGGAGAGGGCCGTGCACTCTGCTACGCGCACCTCTTACAAACAGGAAAGATGCAGGAAGGACTCCAGTAGATCCCAATTGGACAGTACAATAGAAAGTACGCCACAAACGTCAAGCAAATAAACAAAAATGGAAAAAGTCAAAGAAAAAAACTGCTCTAGAGAAAGTGGAAGAGGGAGAGGGGAAGGAGTCTGCGTTCGCTCCTACTCTACAAACATGGAGAAACACAAAGAAAAAGGCGTATACGTCGGGTGGCGTTGAGTGCGGTGCCATCGTGCCGCGGGAGAGAATGAAGCTTCCGCCGCTTCCCTCCATCATGACCACCAGTCTCTACTATAGTGTGTCTACGTCGTGTGTTACACACACGCACACATTCGCACATGCACGGGCTGCGGCTCATACTACGCACCCGCCTTTCTGCTTGTTCCCCTCCCTTTACCCAGTCGCTGTCAGTCAGCGCAATGGCGCGAAAGCAGCTGCTGAAGGATGCTGTAAAGGCAGAGCATTACAGACCCAATCTTCAATGCACAGGAAAAAAAAAAGAGAGAAAATGCAAAAAATACGCAAAACCCACCTCTCTTTTTCATCTAGGCGCTACGGGTGTGTGCGCACTGCCAACACACAGCTGTCAGGCAGGTGGGAGAGAGAGAGAGAGAGAGTGAGAAATGCAGCAAACTAGAAGAGCAAAAGCAAAACGGGGCACGGAGAGTCTAAGAACTTCACGACCAAGCTTCGCCAAATTATTTGTTTTTCTTTTTCTTGACGTGCGCTTCTCTGCAGCTGTGAATGGCATGCGATGCGATGAGGCCTTTCGCCTTTCCCCCCTCGCTGCCATAGTCCTGAAAGCACAGTGTCACGAAGAAGAGCGAGGGAAAAGAGAGACAAAAAAGCAAGCGTCAGGAACCCAGAAGAGATGCGTTGAGCGACAAGTCAGGAAAGAAGGAAAACAAAAAAAAAAGGTAAATCAAGAGGAGAGGTAACAGGTGAGATGACACGCGGCAAGACAATATTTTCAGCGCGTCGCAGCGGTACACGAAGAAGAGAAGCAAAAAAATGAAAAGGCACACAAGAAAACGATGTGGTGTGTGGTTTGGGCCGACACGCTGAGTAAAGAGAAGAAAAGTATGAAAAGAAGGAGCGGGTGGGAAGGGGGGCGTGACGTCACACCGCTCAGCCGACCGACACGTCCCGATACAGGTACACGCACATTCAATCAAAGGAGAGAGAGAGAGGGAGAGGAAGTGACAGTCCCGCGGAACACACCACAACGCAGAGCGGTGGGACATTGGTGTGCAGTGAGCGCAAAACAGAGAGATGTAAAAGCGCTGCGGTCTTTTCTGATGGTTGTGATTTTTTAAAGATAAAGGTAAAATTATAATAATATAATAGTAAAGAGGGTGTGACGAGAAGAGGACGCGAGCTGGCGGGTTCGTCTGAACGCACACGAGAAAGAAGAGAAAAAGGAAAAGGGGAGCATTGAAAGAAGCTCGCACCTGTTGAGCCTACCGAACAGAGGGGGAAGAAGAACGAGAGGGACGGTGCGGGTGGAAAAGAGACGCCAAGAAAACACACTAGAAAGAAATTATGTGTCAAAAACGACTTCTGACGAGCGGCAGTGTTTGCCCACATGCCCACATCGCCCTCACACACAACCACAAACAAAAAAGAAAAATGTAAAGAAAAAACAAGAAAAGCGCTGTTTGAAAAAAGTCAAAATGAAGACGGAGTTTAGAATTGAAGACTGTACTAAGAAGAAAAGAAGTAACAAGCAAAATTAAACGAGATGTCGAAGCACTCGTCTAGATAAATATACGAGACCGAAGAAAGTGGACGCGCGAGATGCCCCGTAGCCTCCCCCGCCACCACGGACAGCTGCGCCTTTCTCTCTACATGAAGTGGTGTATAATCTCAGGAAGAAAAAAAGAAAGAAAATAGAGAAGTTAAAAGGAAAAAGAGAAGGAGACGGCACGCACGCTCCTACGCATATACGCACACACACCCACATACACGTTTAAACGGTGACACCTTGCTGAGCGCGCAGTCCCACACAACAACAACAACAACAACAACACAAAAGAAGAAGTGTGGCTAAGAGGGATAAAACCAGTCAGTGAGTTCTAGCAGCAGGGTCGACCGCCAGCGTAACGGAGCGAAAAGTGGGGAGGAAGTCAGTCGGGATAAAAGGGGAAAATACTTTATAAAATTAAAAAAGCTGGTAACAGCAAAGAATAAATAGAAAAAAAATGGAAACGCGTCAAAGAAAGAGAAGATGGCGTCAGAAGAAGTGCTACGCGTTGCAGTTGTCACTGCTTAGTTCATCGTGGCGTTCATGTAGTCACCGAAGGTTGGCTCGCGGGTGCAGCCGTCCGCCCCGAATGCGCACACAGACGGCAAGAAGAAGCGGCGGGCGCGGAAGCTCAGCTCCTCGCCTGTCTGGAAGAGAATACGGTACTGCACGCCCTCCTCCGGCATGTAGTCCTCGTTGATGGCGTAGGTGCTGAGCTGGAAGGAGTTGGACTTGTTGAACACCACCTTCGACCCGTCGCTCTCCCGCTTCTCCTTCTTTTCCTTCTTGGTCGACTCCGGCGTGGCGGCGACCGTCTCGGTGGCGTCGAGGTGGTCCGCAGCACCGGCCTCGAAGTTCGCCTCCGCCCCGGCCGCCTGCGCCTTCTCCCCGTCGCTGCTGTCCTCGTCGCTGTCCTTCGCGGCGGCGGCGTCGGGCGACGCGTTGTGGTTGGCGGCCGTCGTGGAGGGCGTGCCGCCGCTCTTGGGGGTGCTCGAGTCGGCGACCTCCTGCGCCGCCTCCGCTGCCTCCGCACCATCGATGTGGTCGCCGGCCTCGCCGGCCTCGCTGTGCTTCTTCGCCTCCGCCTTGCGGGCCGCCTTCTCGGCCTCCTTCTCTGCCTTGACGCGCTCCTTCTCCTCCTTCTCGCGCTGCTTCTGCTCCTTCTTCAGCTTCCGCACGTACGCCTTCTTCTCCTCGAGGTCGGAGGGCCGTACCTCGCCCACCGCCTTGTCCGCGACGATGAGCTGCGCCGTCACACGCGTAAACTTGGTGGGGAGGGCCTGGTTGCCGTTGGCGCTGTACTTCGTGGCTTCGTAGGCGATGGGGTGGAAGTGCGTGCCGACGTTCATCAGCTGCTCGTGGAAGAGATCGCTGTCCACCGACTCGCGGCGCTGCGACGTCGACCCCTCGAGGGCATCGCGGCGGGCCTCGTGGTAGTGCTTCTCGTGCTCCTGCAGCGCCCGCAGCGTCTCGAAGCCGGTGATGTTGCGCAGCGCCTTGTCCCCGAAGAAGATGCGGGCGGTGTCAAACTTGAAGCTGATGGCGGGACGCGTCGTGCCGTCGAACCACGTGACGGTGGACTCCACCTTCGCGCTGGGCTTCGTGGTGTCGAGCAGCAGGCGGGGAAAGTCGTCGGTGCTGGCGGAGTCGGTGCCGAGGCGGATGTGCACGGCGCGGTAGTTCTGCGGCTCCATCACCAGCTTGCTGAGCTCGAAGTCGGAGAGCATGACCAGGAACGGGTACGCGGTGGTGGTGAGCTTCACGGCGAAGGGCGTCGTCTTCTCGGGCTTCTCCTCCTTTGTGAAGATCCCCTTGACGAGGTTCAGCGGCGAGAAGCCGGATTTCTTCTTCTTGGCGCTGTCCGGCGTCGACGCCTCTTGCGGAGCGGGCGGAGCGCGCAGCTCGTTCTTGGCCCCGCTGGGGTTCTGCGCGTCGGTGACATCTGCTCCGTAGCTCTTCTCCAGCTTCGTGCCGCGCTTCTTCTCCTCCTTCTCGCGCCGCTTTGCCTCCTCCTTGTCCTCCTTCTTGCGCTCCTTCTCGAGCACCTTCTCCTCCTTCTCACGCCGTTTCATCTCCTTCTCTTCCTCCTTCGTCTTCACCTTGTCCTCGAACTTGGTCAGCTTCTCCTGCGGCAGCTCCGCCGTGACGGTGAAGGAGAGGGTGGAGCCGAGCAGCGCCGCGTTCTTGCACTGCAGCCGCTCGCAGAAGTCGGCCGTCTTGGCCTTGGTGTTGACGATGGAGGCCATGTCGATCGTCTTTGGGAACTGCAGGTAGCGGCGCTTGCAGTCCACGCCGCGGCGCAGCTGGTTCATCACCATCTCGTTCGAGTTCTCCTCGCCAGCGAGAGCGGCCATCTGTGCCTCGCTGAGGCCGATGCCGGAAAGGGACATCTCGAGGTCCGCCCCGTTGCCGCCCTCGCCGTGCTCGTTGCTGAAGTTGTCGGAGTCGTCCTCGCTGTCCATGTCGTCCTGGTCCATGTGCAGCATCTCATTGAGGTTCGACTCCTGCTCCGACTTGGCGCCACCCGCGGCGCGCTCCCCGGGCCGGCCGCGCACGAGAATCTTCGCAAAGACGGAAAGGGGGTGGGTTGTCTTTTGGTCAAAGACCCAGTCACCGTCGAAGATGTTGAGCGGCTTCATGTCCACCTCGTAGACGACGTTGTTCATCCCGCTGTACTCCAGCACCGCCATCTCCACCGCCACATCCTCGACGTGGTGCTCGCCGGAAGCCTCCGGCTCGATCACCGCAGACCCGCGGCGCGAGCCACCGAGGTGCGATGCGGGGAGGGCGACGGACTGCCGCGTGCGGCTGCCAACGAGGGCGGGGTCGGCCAACGTGAACCACTTCGTGCGGCGCGTGGCAGCGCTGCGGCCCTTGCGACCGACGAAGATGGCTGCGCGGAGGGCTGCATGTTCAAAGAAAGACTTGGGCACCTCGAGGGTGATCTTCGACACGGTGACCTTCACCGGCACGCTGTCCGGAATCTTCGGCATGGTGAGGAAAGAGAGAAGGAGAGAGATTGTGTAGATGAGTCTTGAGAGAACACACGGTGGTGAAGGCAGTAGCAGCAACGGCACGCACACACGCACAATGAACAGAATAACAAAGAAACAGAGAGAGAGAGGAAAGTGAGAAAAGGTTGACGTACCAACCAGAGTGGAAGGAAGTACAGAAGCACGATGAAGAAGAGGGCTAAATTTGAGAAAAAAAATCAGATCGACGCACGCAGAAAGAAAAAAAAAGAAAGTTCTGTTAAATGCCGAGGGAGGCGCAGGAGCCGCACGGACGAGGAGAGAGAGGCGGAATAAAGTCAATGTGTTAGTAGGTATAAGAAAAATAGAGGGGACGGCTCGTCTGCGCTGTTAAAGCAGAGACGTACGAGCGCACGCACACTAATTCGCTCAGGCAGAACGTAGCAGAGACCGAGAACACCGTGTGTCTGCTTCTTGCGTCGTCTCTGGCTTGCTGGATAGTCAGGGCGGATGCGCGAGTGAGAAACAAAAGTGCACGAGTTTATGTGTGTATGGCGCACAAGGCGAGCTGTGGCGTGTAGACGGGCACGAGAGCGGGCAGTGGGTGCCGCGTGACTAAAGAGAAAAAAAGGATAAGGCAAAATGGCAAATTCGACAATGAAGGAAAAGGAAAAAACACACAAACGAGAGTGTACGAAAGAGAGATAAGACACGTCGCCGTGGGTGGGCGGTGGTATGAAAGCAAAGGTGCTGGGAAGACGTGAACTACACAGCAGGCGATGCACGAGGGAAGGAGGGAGAGAGAGAGAAAAGGAGAGAAAGATTTGGCCACGTTTTAAAGCGCATTCCGCCCCACTTTCTTCTATTTCTTGTACACGTATGCCCCCTGTGGACAGCGTGCCCGATACGAAGAGGGGCTGGGATGCCAGTTGGGAAAGAGACAGGGTTCATCAGTCGTCTCTCCTGCGACTGCGGTGAGGAAAAGAAAGCACCGCGGACACAGCCTTCAGCCGTCGCGTTCACGAGGGAAGGGCAGCCAACGCTCTACCGCACGGAGCGCCAGAGACGGCTGCTCTCTTTCTGTGTATTGGCTCGTTGTGCATCACGAGGAGCACCAGTGCACGCCTTGGCTTTCTACCCGGTTCCCGGTGATTAGTTGTGTTGATGGAGGGTGACAGGCGCAAGGAGAAAATAATTTAAAACAACGACGTCAACATGGGAGCAAATTCTAGTCGTAGCGTGACAAGTTGAGAGGAATAAAACTGCATTTCTGCAGAGCAAGCATACAGCAAAAAAGAAAAAAATAGTTACGGATAAACGCAGTAACGAAGAAGTGGCTCAAGCAGGCAGAGGTGCAGCGAGTGCACAACTTCCCCCCTTCCTCTTGCGATCGTTCGATATGGGGGGAAGACGGCCGAAACAGCACAGAAAAAAAAAAGGTATGAAGGACCCACCAATGAACGAAAAGGCGTTTGACTGGTAAAAGAAAATGGAAGGGAGGCGTCAATACACCAACGGAGACCGCACACCAGCGCTGCAACCCGCGGCGCACAGTTCATCATGAGTGAAGAGTCGAGAAAAAAAAAAGTATGAGAGCAACAAAAAGAGGAGCGAGGGGAAGAGTTGAGGTGACCCGCTGCACGTGTATTGCAGTCAAGACTACAGAAGCATACCCTCTACTCAAACGGTGTGAGCTCAAAGGCCGCTGTCGTGTTCGCCGTCCCCTGCCCCTCGTTGCCGCTCCCGAAATTATAGGCGGTTGTCTCCGCCGGCCGCGCTGTCGTGTTGCTGTTGTAGTCGGTGAAGAAAGGGTTCGACGAGGACGGGGTCACTTCCACTGCCGGGGCGTGCTCCTCGGCTGCTGTGTGCCCGCTCCACGCCGTTGCGGCTGCCACGAGTGGGTCGTACGTCTGCCCCGCGGCCCCCTGCGTCGCCGTTGCCCTGTTGGCAGCGTTGCTGGTGCGCTCCGACGAGCCAAACTGCAATTCTGGCGTGTCCTCCTGCGGCTCGAGGGTGAAGAGGGGTGCCGTCTGTTCTCGCTGCACGGCGACACGCGGTGTGGAGGCGCCGCTGTCGCTGCCGCTGCGCTGTCCTGCCGGCTGCGGTGCCGCAGAGGCGGAGGAGGACGATGAGTCAAAGGAGATATCCGGAACACCGCCGGGCGGCACGGCAGCAGCCGCGGCACCGGCTGTGGCAGTGGCCGCAGAAGCAACCGCGCCATCGCTGTGGGTGTTGCCTGTTGGTGCGGCAGGGGCATCCCGCTGCTGTTGCTGCTGCTGTTGGGGCTGTGGGGCCGGTGTGGGCAGCTGCACGTTGGCGTTGTCGTAGTCGTAGGGCATCAGCAGCGGCGAGCGCAGCACCTCCGGCTCAGCGAAGGAGAAGCGGCGCAAACGCATGTACATCACCTCGCCCAGCTCAAACTTCACGGCACGAATCCGCTGCGGCAAAGCCTCCTCGTTCAGGAGGGCAGCGAGGTTAATCGGCGCGGCCGCCTCACGCACCCCGTTGCCGCCATCGCCGAAGAAGCGCACGAGGGAAACGGTGAACTGGCACTTGAAGGATGGCTTGCACAGCCCATCTGGCGACGTCTTGAAGCGCGACACGCAGACGACACGGTTGCCAAGTCGAGGCTTGTTCGCCGGCTTCTCCCCTGTGGAGCCGGAGACGACGCAACACGACGTCGGCAGTGCCAAAAAGTCCTCCGGCGTCCGCTTGCGCTCATCGAGCTCGCGGTGCAGACGGTCGAAGTCCACCACGCGAATCGCCCCCTCCTCGCCCCCGTCCTTCACCACCGGCACCATCTTCGACGCCGCCTCCATCGCGTAGGGGTTGCTTGAGGTGTTGGCGGTGTACCCAAAGGCGTAGCCAACGATGGGCCGCGGCTGCTCGCTGCTGTCCTTTGGGTCCGGCGGAAGCATGCGCGCGGCTTCGCTGTAGTCCAGCACAAACTGATCTACCACGATGGCGTAGTTGTGGTAGTTGCGGGGGACGCTCGCCTTCTCGCCGTAGTGGGCCACCACGGAAAAGGAAATGGTGATCGGGGTGCCGACGCCGGCACCGGGCAGCTTGCGCGACTCCGGCTTCACCACCAGGCAGTAGTACTGCCGCCCACCGGGTCGGTTGTACGCCTCACTCACGTCGATGTGCTTCGCCACCGTCTCGTAGTTCCCCTCGTGCACCGTGACGTCACCGAGGGCGGCGGCGTGCGGCCCACCAGCGTTGGGGGCCGCGGTGTGATCGCTGAGCGACGCCATCGCAGCTTCGTTGCGCTCCTTTGAGGACTGGCTGTGGTGGTGATGCGCCTCCTCCTCCTTCTTGTCGCTGCTGCCGAGCTTCGAGAAGATGCTACGGGTCCAGGCGGACACCTTGGCCGCCTTCTTGTTGAGAGAGGCGGAGATGACCTCCATGTTGCCGCTCGTGGGGGCACGATCGCCCAGCTGGCCGCCCGTTGCGGAGTACACGCGGTGCATGTTTTGCGCCTCCACCACGAACTCCATCAGGTGGATGCGCTTCGGCTTCACCGTCGTGACGGACGCCGCCGCCGCGTCCTCCGGCTCCTCCGCCGTGAACTCCACCTCATAGGACATGTTGTTGAATGGCGTGTAGGCGAGGGCGAGAAGACCGCCGGTCTGCGGGGCCGCAGCGCCGTCCACGTCGTCGCCCGCAGCCGCCGCCTGCAGCTCGCGCTTCACCTCGTCCATGGCGGGCTGCAGGGCAATCCAGCGGGTACGCTGCGTAATGCCGTTGAAGCGGCACGCCACGCGGGCCTCCTCCCAGAAGAGCGCCGTTGTCGATGACGTCACGCTGCCCTCGACGCTGATGCAGATGTCTTCAACATCGATGCGGCACTGGAAGCGCTCACCGCGGGCGTGCGGCGGGGCGCGTGTTGGGCCGGCGGTGGACATGGCGACGGCTGAAATGCGGAAGAGGGCAGCAAACAAGCAAAGGAAAAACAAAAATGTACTGTTGTGGTATGAAGAGCAGAGAACAAGAGAAGACAGCGTCTTTGTCGGTGCGGGTGTTGTGTATTGGAGAGCGTCTGTGGGTCACTCACGAGAACAGATTCAAAGTCTTCTACTGCTGCTCAATACGAGAGAGAGAGAGGGGATGGTGGAGACAGAAAAAGAATGGAAAGGAATTTAGAAGAAGAACAGGTGGATTGGGATACCTTCACCGCAGTCGCTACAGCATCCGTGGTGCATCCTCCACGATGTCAGCACCTTTTTCTTGTGTTTTTTTTTTTTGTCGCGGCCACGAGTACCTCCACCTGACAACCCACGCTGCAACTCAAGTGGTGAGGATGGGGCGATTAAAACAATGCTCACGCAGCCGTCTCACTGCCGTGCATCGCTAGGCACCAACGACGCACGAGACCCACATTGAAAGCAATCTTCCCCATTTCTTCTTTCGACAGGTAACAGATCCATTTCGGTTTTCATTACTTTAAAATCTCACCTCCTCTCTGCCGTTGCGCGTCGTCGACGTGAGAAGAGCGCAGGCGAGAGAGCGAGAAGCAGCTGCTGTCGAAGAAATAAAAAAAAAAAATACATCAATGAGATTTGAAGGCGCTGAAGCGGTAGGACAGGGAATAAAAATTAAAATATATATATGTGCACGCGCGCCGGGCGACTGCATCAGCTCTCTGTGCGACGCTCCAGTGCCTTTTCCATTTGCAGCACGTAGTGCTCGAGTTGCCGCAGATGTTCGCGCATAGTCAGCAGCTCCTCCTCCGCCTCGGTGTCCATCACCGCCATGGACTGCACCACCGACTCCTCAGCGGCGTCGGCGCGTGTGCCACCCTCCCTCTCCGCCCCCGTCGCGGCCGCCATCACCGCGTCTCCCGGCACGGCGCCTTCGTTCTCGGCAATAAAGCGAGAGAGAAGGTGGACGTGGTTCGCCATGCCGATGAGGCCGCCCACGAGGCCCCAACTCACCCACAGCGACGAGCCGCCGCGGCGGGTCAGCTTACTTGACAGCTTCCCCCGCACCGCCTGAACGATTTGGTCCGCCAGTGTCGTGCCGCTGCTGTTGCGCTCGTCGGTGTCGTCGTTCAGCTCCGTCGGCCGCGCCAGCCGCACGAAGCGCATGTTGTAGCCGGCGAAGGAGAAGTGGGCGACGCGGTCAGAGGGCTGCGGCGGCGTCGCGCGTCCCTCTGCGCGTTGCTTGTGCCAAAAGTGGAGGATGTTGTGCACCTCCACGCCACCACCGAGGGCGAAGAGGGCACGGCCCAGGCGCCGCCACGGCTGCCGCGAGACGGCAACGGCCCAGAGCAGAAAGAGAAGGAGGGCAAAGGCCAGACAGGGCAGCGCCACAACTAATGCGCCGCATGCCTGCTGCACAGGAAGCAGCTTCGCCGAGACGCCGCTCATTCCGCTCTCCATTGTCGCGAAGTTGAACAAGGGCAGCAGCTGGATCATGGACACCATCGTCAGCACAAAGAAGGAGATCACCTGCAAGCTCTGTGGAAAGACGCCGTAGAACGGCTGCAGGTACACCAGAAGGCCAAAGTACGCCATCAAGGTCCAGCATATCAATAAACCTGCCACGTTGCTCGATGAGACTAAATTCCGAATCAGAATGAGCGCGGTCCGGTAGAGCAGCGCGCAGGCCTCCCACCAGAGAAAGTCGTCGCCGACGCCGAGGAGAGCCACAAAGCAATCGCGCACGTAGGCTAGCCCCGTCACACGGCCGCCAGTGTTACGCGGACACCGTAGCGACAGCCAAAGTAACCCCAGCGGCAGAGCAGCCCCGTAGAGGGAGCCGACAACGATGCCGGCCACGCGGTAGGCAGCGTAGGACTTCGTGGAGCAGTCCACCCGCCTGTCCGCAGCGAGGGTGCGTTGCGACTCCATTCTTGGGGTCGGGTCGGCTAATTCCACCTTTGAGTAGGGGGCTTCCATGGTGACCGTGTCGCACCGCACCAGGGCAAAGCTGTAGTCCACGACGGAGATGTAGAAGTAGTGGTACACCACGAAGCAGAGGAGAATGGCCTGGACCCGGAAGGAGGGCCACAAGAAGGCGGAGGCGGTGTCGGCGGCCTGCCGCTGCGGGGCCACCTGCTCCGTCGCGGGAAGCACCTGGGGGTGGAGGTAGAGGAGGGGCGTGGGGGTCGGGCGGAATGGCGTGTGGGCGCCGAAGAGAGTGAAGGGCGTCGGCGTGATGCCAGCCAGGCGGTTCTGCAGCACGGCTGCGGCTGTGTCGTGCGGCGACCGCCTGCCCTCCGCCTTGACCGCCTCCTGCATCTCTGCGCCACCACCACTACCGGCAACGCCAGCGCTGACGCTCTCGGTGCTGTCCCCTGTCCGCGCCGTCGCTGTCGACGGCGGAGACGGCGGTGGAGGGGCCGGTGAGGCGCCGAGGGAGGAGTGCGTGCCGGACGGTGGGTGGGAGAGCGTCTTAGGGCTGCTGGCTGTCTCGCCGTCGGTGGCGGTCGCGTCGCTGTCATCGACGCGCGGTGGGGTGTCGAGGCCGGACGGGGCATCAACGCCGGAAGCTGCTGGTGGAGCCGCCGGCGGTGCTGCGGGGTCGGCCGGCTCCTCCGCCGCACGCACACCCCCCTCCGCTTTCCAGCTGATATTGCGGCGAGCCTTGACGGCGGCGGCGGCGGCGGTGTGAGCGGCGGGCAGCGGTTGCCCTGCGTTGCTGCCTCCGTCGTGTGTTGGCGGTGCGGCCCCGCCGCGTGAGACGTGTGCCTCGAAGGACCGCAGAAAGCGCAGCAGCTCCGTCTGCTCCTCCAGCAGCGATATCAGCGCCGACTCCCGCACCGCCGAACTGGGCAGCTGGCTGACGGCGGAGATGGCGTAGCGGTTGTTGTCGATCAGCGCGTAGGCCTCACGAATCGTGCGCTGCTTCGAGTCGAGCGTTTCGACGGTGACGGCGCCGTTCAGCGCCCGCTCCTCGTCCAGCCCCAGCTCGGCCAGCCGGCTGTGGTACGCCTCCTCGGACGGGAAGGGGGCAAGCAGCCGCAGGAACCACCGCCGCTTCTGCAGCGCCTCGCTGCGGCGCGCAATGAGAACGTCGCCGTAGAGCAGCACCACCGAGAGCACGACGAAGACGATGCCGACCAACGCCACCTGCACCACAAAGCGCACCTCCGCCGTAAGACCCGAGAAGAGACAGTCCTGCGAGGACAGGATGAACGTGTTTCCGGTCGAGACGAGCTGCGTGATGGCGACAAAGATTGACACGTAGTCAGGCAGCTCCGGCATGGGCAGCACCACGAGACCCACCAGCTGCAGCAGCACCACCATCGCCCACGTGCCGTGCACGACGTTGAAGGCCGGACCAAACACTTGGAAGGTCACAATGACGAGAAAGAGCGGCACCGCAATGATAAAGAGAGTGAGGAGAACAGCAAGCACCACGTTGGCGGCCAGCGAGAAGCAGCGCACGCACAGGGTGTTTGTCTTGCCGTAGCCGTCCGCACAGACCCCGCAGAGAATGCCAGTATAGCCCGTTGTGCACTCCCCGGCCTGACACACACGTGGCCGCTGACAGGCGTAAATGTCATACGACAGCTCCCCTCCCTTCCAGAAGCCGTCGCTCGCGTTGAAGACGAAGCTGCCGTTGCACACGGCGTGTGGCGGACAGGGCAGGCAACTCGTCGTGTCGTAGCGGCCGTACTCGTCGGGGTAACACGGGCTCATGGACATCACATCCGACGAGACAGGCGCGAAGCCGGCGGCGAGGAAGGTCATTTGATACTGGTAGCCGAACAAGCCCCGTGGGGTGACGTTGGTAAACTTATAGTAGCCGCGGAGGCTGACCAGCTGTGACATCTCGGTGGTCCAGACCACACCGTTGAAGTAGGTCACCGTCACCACGCCACGCGTCATCCTGTCTAGAACATCCGGATCGCTCACGATGTTGCCGGAGACGTCTTTGAAGACGACGATTGGCTGGCGGCACGCCTCGGGCGAGTGACTGCTGAGTCTCGGCGACGGCTGCACCGCGATCACCATCGTGAGGGGCTCGCCGACGTCGACCATGTAGGTCATCGTGACCGGCTCGAGGCCCTCCGCCGAGAACTCGAGCTGCCCAACGCTGACGAGCGGGTACTGGAGGAAAATGGAGAAGGAGGTGACGCCCTGCACCGTCTTGTTGGTGAAGGAGAGCACCACGATGCTGCTGGTGGGATCAATTGGGCTGGCGATGCCTTTCCGCGTGGAGTTCACCCACCGAGCCGACATGCGCACCACACGCTCGATGGGCTCCCCCGTCGTGCTGTTGCGGTCCAGGTCCCGCAGCGGGTGCCGCGAGGCGTCCGCGACGAAGATGTCGACCGTCGGCAGCGACACGTACGTCGACGACATTTCCAACGTGGGAGCGTAGCTGGCCATCGTGTCGAGCCTGACCGCCTCTCCGACAAAGAAAAAGCTGTGAGGGTCGGAAAAGAAGAAGTCGTCTGCAGAAACGGTCACCTCTACGATGGACGTCAAGACGGTTTCACTTAAGCCAACGGGGAAAGCGCAGTTCACCTGCCGCGACGAGATGTAGCGTGCCGGCGCCTTATAGGTATACAGGACGCTCATGAATCCGCAGCGCAGCAGTGAGGTGTTGGTGAAGCCGATGCCGTAGACCACGATGGGGGCGGCGGAGAGCGTCGACGTGAAGGGGCCGCGGGAGGCAATGGCGTTGACCGACGTCAGCTTCGGCATCCGCGAGCGACGCAGCAGCACGCCGTTGGCTGTGGTGATATTGAGGAGTGCGTTCGGCAGTCGCACCTCTGCCGTCAGCGGGGTGCAGAATTCTTCACCCCAGTAAGCGGGCGGGGTGCACCTCAGCGCCGTGGCGTTAAGGAGCTGGGCGTGCACGCGTTTCGTCCCAAAGACGCACTCCATTTTTTTGTGAAAGAAGATGCCGGTGATGATGACCGGCGTCTGACCTGCATTTTCGATGACGGTGGGGTACACCGCCGTCACGCCGTACCCGGTGAAGGGCCGCAGCACGGCACCGGTGCTGCTCGTCTGAAACAGCAGGAGGAGTCCACTGGCCCAGATGTACTGTGTGTGTACGTCGCGGCTCAAGTCCACCGCCGCGGCGACGCCTTGTCTGGATCGCAAGGTGAGCACCGGCGGCACTGCAGCGTTCACCATTGTCCAGGCAACAATGGAAACCGCCACGTCGGTCTGCACAACACACAAAAGCGAGGTGGCGTTTGCGGCGGCAGCGCTGTGCATGGAGAGCGTACGCGGGGTGCCTGTGATCGACGCAGCAGCGGCAGCCTCCACAGAGACCGCTAACTGGCTCAGCGTGTTGATTGGTGTCACGTGCCCGACGATCGTCCATACTGTGCCGTCTGACGTGCCGGCCATGTGAAGAACACCAGCCGAGACGTTCACCTGCCACGCCGTCCCACTCTGATCGACAGCGGCGCCGGTGCTCGCGTTGACGACGGAGAGGACAGCGAGAGTGGCCGCGCTGTCGGTGGTCTGAGTGGCGTAAAGCGACCACCCCGCACTCCCACTCGTACCGCATACGTAGAGGGTGCCCGTGGCCGCATCAACGTGGAGCGACGTCGGCGTCACACCAGCTGGGAGGAAGCGCGGGGCGTCAGGGCGGCGCTGCAGCACAACGGCACCGGTGGAAAGCAGCACCGCCCAGCCCCACGCCTCCGTCAGCTGCGCCGCCACCACCGCAACCTCACCGCCGCCACCGCTCCCCGCCAGAGACACACCCGACAACGTTGTGTCGGCCATCAGCGCACAGCTGCACGCGTCTGCCCCTGTGTTGGCCGTACAGTGCATCACTGACACCCCAAAAGCACTGCCATCGGTCCCAAAGCCGACGGCGAGCAGCGCCACCGTCTCATTGCCAAAGACGGTGCTGCTGCGTACCACCCGCGGTGCGGCGTACAAGGGGCGTGAGGCAGCGATCACGGGTGAGCCGCCCATGCTCACGTTGGCGGCTGCGACGTCGTTGCAGGAGATGTCAGCACCGCGAGAGAGAACGAGTCTCCGACCCCCCACCCACTGCAGCGTCATCGCTTCTTCAGCAACATCCGCAGCGGCGCTTTCGAAGTGAACCTCCATCACGCCAGCGGGCAGCTCGGTGAAAAAAGCGTTGGGCGTCGTGCACGTATCCCCCATGTAAGCGGGGTTGCACTGGCCGCAGGCCGCGCCATCCCAGAAGCCACGCTCGGCATCCGCGAAGCAGCTGCACACACCGTCCACACGCCCACAGGTGCCGTGGCCGCCACACTCGCACGCCATGTCGCACAGCTTTCCGAACCACCCGTCCTCGCATACGCTGCAACCCTTTAGAAGATTGTCGAAGTGGCCAGGGCAGCGGCACGCCCCCTCCGCAGAGCACTCGAGTCCGGCAACGCCGTACGTCGCCGCACACCCCTCCTGCGTGCACCGCAGACTGCAGTCGGCGCCGTAGTAGGACGGCAGACACGCGCAGCTCCCTGTCGTTGCGCTGCCCTCCAGCACACACAGCCCATGATCGGAGCAGGAGCGTGTCACACATGATTGCACCCCCACGCAGCGCTGCAAGGTGCTGTTGTAGGCGCAGTCGCTCGGGCAGGAGCTCGCGTCGTAGTCGAGGCACCCCGAATCCCAGCACACCGGAACTGTAATCCCAGGACACCCAGAGAGCGGGGTAGCAGCAAGGCTGTCTGCCTCACTGAGCGATGACGCTGAGGCAGCTGCGGGGGTGACGATGTACATAAGCAGCATCAGAAAAACAGATATCCGACAAGTAAAGAGAGCATTTGCGCGCCATCGACGATGACAAACACCACGTTTACTTAATCTTTGCAGGGGCCGCCTGCTCCTCCACACATCGTCGCTGGTCGCCTCCATCGGCTTCGCTTCCTATCTAGTGGATTCGACGTTGCACACGCAGACAGCAACGAGCATTTATTTAAGCACCCGGCGAGACAACAGCAGAGGAAAAGGAAACAAAAAAGCGATTTTTTACAGACGAGACTGGTGGTATTTACGGAGAGCAACACACCGGGCAGAACAAGCAAAAAACACGGACAGGGGGAGGAAAGAGTTAGCAGCTGAAAGCAGCACCGGAGAGGGTAGGTGGTTCTCTTCGCTATTTTGCGTGTGCCACACCTACCAGTTGAGAGGCCGCCGTCAAGTGATCGAGGAGTGAAAAGCAGAGAGAAAGAGCGCGGGTAGAAAAAGAAGGGAAGGGAAGAAAAGATAGGAGACGGTGAAGAGAGAGAGGAATAGAGAAGTCTCACATCCGAGTTGGGCTTCTGCATGTTCTTCAGTTAATGCCATCTCTCATCGTTTCACGGTGGAGAAAACTAATGGTATTAACACACAACACAGAGAAGGGCATCCTTTGCTGATCCATGCGCAGTCTCTGTGACAATCAGCTCCATCGAGATGCAAAAAAACACGCACACACACCAACAAAAGATGCACAACGGGAATGAAAAGTGCGGGGACAAACATGTTTTCTCCTCCTTGGCGCTGCGCGAGAGCGCACACGCAAAGCGCACATTAAAAGTGACAATTGATTCCGTGTTTTCGCTTTCTCTTAATCTCTGCAAAGTTGCAAGCGTGAGTGGGTGCTTAGCAAGAAAACAAAAATAAAAAGCTCTGTGGGCCGCATTGCGGTGCGGTGACCAGTACCTACACGTGAGTAAGGAATAGGCAGCACTGCATTGTCCTTGGCGCTGTCTGTCGACTGCGCGTGAGACTCAACACGAACATCATCAAGCTACCCCAGAGTGCAGTTTGAGAATTTAGAACGATGGTTAGCGCAGGGAAACTTCCCTTAAATAATAATAATAGAGAATACAGAAAGATGCGTGCATCGCACACACGCCACGCCGGCCATCCTTTCCAGAGAAGAGGCGCGGCAAAAGCGAGGAGCAGCCAAGAGGTGAAACAGAGAAGCCGCCGAGTTCGCCGCGCCGCAGCTCATTTCCGTTATCCCTTCATTCACGCAGATGCGACCACGACGATAAAAAACGGAAGTGGCGAGCAGAATTGCCGCCTTTAATTTTTCAACTTGCCCCCGCACATGTGCATCTCCATCTACGCAGCGCGTCTCACAAGAGGAATGCTCTCGCCCGGGGAGCCGTTGCCAGCGTGCGCGTCGATCGCTTGGTGCACATCAGCGAAGCTGCGAATGCCGCGGCGACGCATCCAGCGCCACGCCACGGCTGCTGCGGATGCCAGCACGAACACGAAGACGAGGACGTACACGTGAGAGCGATGCAGCCACGGCTGCGGTGCCGTGCTCGCCCTCGCCCTCTGCTTTTCGATCGCCTTCCCGTTCTCGTCCAGTGGGGAGTAGACGAGGTAGGACGTCATCATGCCGCGGTCCTCGTGGTGCAGGGCGTGGCAGTGGTACACCACCTCACCGGTGTAGGTGGCTGCCTGCCACCGGATCAGCGTCACGCCGTCCAGGATCGGGATGGTGTCGCGGAAGTCGCCGCTGCGCACGCCGTACATCTCCATTGTGTGGTTCTCGTGCTGCCCACCCACGCGCGCCTCGAAGGCGAGGTACTGGAAGTGGTTCACGTGGAAGTGGAAGGGGTGCGGACGCCGGTCCGTCGGGTCACCGAACAGCCGCGCCGTCACAACGGTGTGAAGAGGCACCATGAAGTCGTGGTACGCGTTCAGATTGTTCTTCAGCTGTCCCTGAAACGGTTCGTGAAAACACGTCGACGAGTTCTGCAGGGACTCGCAGTTGGTGCCCTGCCCCAACACGTAGTACGGCTTCGGGTCAGGAAGGTCCTTCTGGGACAGCGAGATGTCGCGGTACACTGTGCGACTCCCTTCCAGATAGAGATAGTCCGGTGAGTACTTGGGCAGCGTGACAGGGAAGGTCACTGCGAGCGAATCGCCCTTCTTCGGCGCCTTCGACTCGAGGTAGAAGACGATGTCGGACGCGTCGTCCGTGTGGTGCACAGGGAACAAGCCCTCCTCACGGCACACGACGGCAACACCGCGCCGCGTGGCGGTGGTGAAGTACTGCCAGTGGCCCACCACCTCCCTTGTGCGGCGCAGCTGCACGCCGTCGATGGCCGTCACGTGGAAGTCGCACTGCTTCGGCAGCGAGATGTTCAGGTAGCACGACCCGGCAGCGAACGCCATGCGCAGCAGCATCGGGTGGTCGCGCCGCACCGTCACCGTGGGCCGGTGCTGCCCGTTCACCAGGAACAGGTCCGCCGGCATGTCGTACGTCCGGCCCTTGCGGTCCACGAACCTCGGGTCCGACGGCAGCAGCGACCCCATCGCCGTGTCCATCGCCGCCAGCGGCAGCCCGTCGCACCGCTTCGACGCATTCAGGCGGTACAGGTGGATCATCAGCAGCTGCGAGTCCCACCCGCGGAAGGGGTGCACCGGCGTCGTCATGAAGTCGCCCTCCCCAACGTCGATGGCGCCGAACAGCCCGCCCATCAGCTGGTAGTACGTTGCGCCGTGCGAGTGCGTGTGGTACCAGTGCAGGCCCGGCTCGTGGTCGCGCGGCACGGAGATCTTGTACACGTGTGACTCGCCCGGCCCGAACACCGTGAACGGGTCGTCCTTGCGCGGGTCGCTGTGCATGCCGTGGAAGTGCACGTTCGTGATGTTCGGCCCGTGAAACGAGTTCATGTGCGCCATCGTCCCGTTCCCCGCGCCTTCCGCACCCAGGCCGTTGATCAGCGTCAGCACGATCTTGCCGCCCGGGTTGACCTTCAGCGTCGGCCCCGGCAGCAGCGGCCCGCTGTCCTCCAGCTCGTAGAAGCGGCCCGTGTACTCGAAGAACACCTCCCCGCCGTCCTCCCGCTCGAGCGGGATGGACACGCGTCCCGTGCGCACCGTGAGGTTCACCACAGTTTCATCGAACTCTGTGGGTAGAATATCTTGTGGTTCGACGAGCTCAGCGCAGAGGATCGGTGTTACTGCTGTGAAGAGCGACGTCAGCAGGGCTGCAAAGAGTAGGTGGCGCGCGAATGTCATGGATCGAATTTTTCGGGTGGTGGGGCGGGGAAGCGAGAGTTTAAGAGAGTGGGGCGGTCGCCACTCAGGTGATAAAGTTGGTGAGAGCGGGTCTCAACCAGCTTTTTTTTGCAGTTGAGTGTGAAATTTAGTGAAACAAATTATTAAATTAAGGGCAGAAAATGAAGGAAGAGAAGCAAAATCGTGGCGAGAAAAACGCAGGGCGAGTAGTGGCTGCAGCATGTCCAGCAGGGTGCCAAAGGAGAGAAAACTTGTTAGCTTCTCTGGCATCGGGTCGCACCGCTCTGCTTCCTCCCCTGCGCGAACCGAGTTTTAGTTTCTGAGTGCATCAGCTTTCCCACGTTGCCGGCTCCTGGCCTTTCGCCGGCCGCCTTTTCAACTCTTTTTGTTTCCTCCCGCTGTTGCAAGTCCGCAACGTCATCCTCATCGTGTCCTCTGACACTGTATCCGTATCCCCCTGAACCCCTTCTGTCGCGGCCGCAATGGGGCGTTGAGGCAGCGAGGCGGAGTGCAGCGACAAGGCGGGGACGGCGTCTGCCCACCAGCGCTTCTACAGATGCCAGTGCACTCTGACGCGTCAACAGGATCAATTCACGACGCGGCGAAAATGTTGCGTCGCTGCAGCAGTTGGTGCCGCCTGCCCGCTGTCACGTTGCCGACGTCATATGCGCTAAGCGACAGGCATTTTGCGATCTCGTCAACGGCCACGCCACGCACCGCCCTCTTCACGCGCCGTCCGCGAGCCAATAAACTTATCGGTGGCGCTGTTGACTTCCGTGCCACTCTCCCAACAGAGGAGTAAGGTCTTACGTGCCAACGCTTACCTGGACACAGCTACTGATGCGGAAGGCAATTTAGTGGTACAAGTGAACCTCTCTTGTCTTTGGAGAATCCTGAAAAACGTCCAGGCCACCGATGACTAGGGCTCTTGTGCGATCGAGTCAAAGCTGGCTTCTTTAGTGACGGCGACGAAGTTGAAGCAGCGCCAGCCGTGGCGTATGACGAACCGTAACCTGCAAAGCTACCCCGACTTACGCATTCACAGTTCTGAGTTTCATCGTGGTGGCGCGGAGAGTTTTGCACAGCCCGATCCGGCACCAGGGTTCTTAGATTTTGCCAGCTCTCGAGGCTGAACTGAGCCTTAGTGCCTGTCAAGCCCAGGGTGACCATCACGCAAACGGGCGTTTTTTTTTGACTCACTCTGAGGGAAGCTCAGGAAGACATCGACGCTGCTCATGTGACAAAGTAAATTTCCAGACTCTCACCTCAGCTGCCAGAGGCCACTACAAGGTCGCAGCGCAGGCCCACTTCACTTGGCACAATGTGCTGTACATCCCTCTCCCTCTCCATAATCTTCACTGGGTTGCAAGGAAAGAAATAATTTCTCCCGTGACCGTGCCGCGGACTCGGACACGGCGAGCATACCCGCGTGCGTGATTCCGCCCCTTCGCGTCCGCTGCACAGGAACCTCGAAAGCCATCGAAGAGGCACCTAGTCGCAGACTGGGCCAGAGTTCGATAGCAGGCAGCGTCAAGTTCGCACGAGTAACGCTGCTGGCTATTCATGAAGGCCAGCTGTGTTCTGCACCATCTGAACGGTCTCATGGTCTTCCACGAAACGTTGCTGTTTCAGCTGCGCCGGCCTCTGCACGCCTCATCACTACACCGGTCGAATAACAAACAAGGAATCTAGCAAGGTTTTTTCCGCACGTGCGGTGCCATTCTGCACGACACCTGAGTCGTCCGGTTGCTCCGGTCTGGACAATCGGCGCACGGTCACGACACCACCTGTCACCTCTGGCCAGCGATGCAGAAAGACACGTTTGGAGTCGCTAACACCAAGTTTGAGGCGTCTGCTTGAACGAAAAGGTGTGAGCGTGTGTCGACCGCGTCGGTGCTGATGCTCGTTGCGTGCGGCTGTTATGTTCACGTGCATTCTCTTGCCCTGCAGCGGCGCGCGCTGCTTGGCAGGACTTCATGTCCGAAGTTCTACAGCCTGTGGTAACTGCTGTCGCGACTTGCGACCACAACTGCTCGCGCTTTGGGATGAGACATGCACAAAGCCCACCATACATCGGACTTGCAAAGGGCACCTGCGCTGCCTCGCTTCGTTGCGCGTAGAGCGGTGCTAAGGCGTTGCAGCAGGACAAGCCGCGACGTAGATCGCAGTGAACGTGGACACACTTTTACTTGCCGAGACGATGATCAGCAGCATTTTTTTTGTCATAGAAAAAAGACAGAGGACTCGAGTACGGGTATGGACTGCGGGTGCGACTCGAAATCACACGCGGCCTTTCAACATCCTCAAGCCTCTGCGTGAAAGGGAATGTGAAGGACCAAATGCACGAGAAGTGACGTGAAGAAGAGTGCACGCCTAGGCTAACGGGCACTAACGGAAACAAAGACTAAGCAACACCGTCACGAAGCACCACTCAGCCTCACAGGCGAAACGCTCCTCAATACGATCGATTGCATCGCTCGTTCCAATTGTCCGTCTCGCCCGACACGCCACGCAGCTGAGCCCTGCAGATGTGTCGCTACTTACTCACCGCACTAGAGCTTCGTAGCGCTCAACGCAGACTCGCACGCGGCGTTGAGCATCAGTGCCTCAGCGGCCTTTCAGCGTTGGCCAACCGACCTTTGTTGCCTCGAAGCTCTAAAGCCGATCCCGTCTACGTTGCTGAGCGCTGAACGACTTGCACGGCGGAGGACAGAAAAGCAAGGCCTTCTTCCAGGGTAGCTAAGAAAAATTGTGCACTTTGTCCGCGGCAAGCATGCCGTGTTTGTGTGGGGCTATGCAATTATGCTACCGGAAGTGAGGTATATGAGGCACGACAAATATGCAGCAATGTAGAAGGAGCGCCGCAAAGCGTGCGTCACCAGCGCAGGGAAAACATCATTGCTTCCCTCTTCCCTCCCACGTTAGGCGGCTGACATCGCCGAGGAAGCAGGTACAGGAGAAGGACATTTTTAACGGGAGGAATCTCAATATGATGCAGCATCCCTTTTATCATGTACGCTACATGACTCCAGCACAAAGGCACGTGAGAAGCGCGCTCGCCAGCAGAAAGACACGCAGAGCGCTTGCTTCCTAAAAGTGCAGCGCGGTGGGACGAGAAGAACTCAGCGCCACATGAAGTCACAGAACTGTGTGTGTGTGCGTGTGTGTTTGCGTGTTGAAAATGGCAAACAAGCATTTCTTAATACCTGCGCAGCCGGTAGTTGGATGCACTCTCTTAGTTTCCAACAAGTCTTCACTATCCCAAAAATAGGTGAGCGGCGTCTTTGACTGCAGTTGTCCAAATCACGTGCAAAAGAGTGGCTCAACGAATCGCAAGCCGTGCGCCATTAAATCCACACTTGTGAGAAACAAAGTAAAGTGAATGAAATTTCAAAGGCGCCGCGTGCAACAGAAGAACATTTCAAAAGCGCTTGTGTATAGGAAACAAAAGAAAAAAGTGGAAGAACACACATCAACCACAGACTTCCCTTACTGAGCTGCACTTACTGAGTTGCTTCCTCCTGGGAACACTGATTGAAACAGCTGCAACGACTATTCAAATGGCTGCGCACACGCTGACGTGTACAGTGCGTTTGGTCGATAAACAAGCCTTTCAGATCTCAACTTGTTCGCGCACATGTGCATCTCCATCTACGCAGCGCGTGCCACAAGAGGAATGCTCTCGCCCGGGGAGCCGTTGCCAGCGTGCGCGTCGATCGCCTGGTGCACATCAGCGAAGCTGCGAATGCCGCGGCGACGCATCCAGCGCCACGCCACGGCTGCTGCGGATGCCAGCACGAACACGAAGACGAGGACGTACACGTGAGAGCGATGCAGCCACGGCTGCGGTGCCGTGCTCGCCCTCGCCCTCTGCTTTTCGATCGCCTTCCCGTTCTCGTCCAGTGGGGAGTAGACGAGGTAGGACGTCATCATGCCGCGGTCCTCGTGGTGCAGGGCGTGGCAGTGGTACACCACCTCACCGGTGTAGGTGGCTGCCTGCCACCGGATCAGCGTCACGCCGTCCAGGATCGGGATGGTGTCGCGGAAGTCGCCGCTGCGCACGCCGTACATCTCCATTGTGTGGTTCTCGTGCTGCCCACCCACGCGCGCCTCGAAGGCGAGGTACTGGAAGTGGTTCACGTGGAAGTGGAAGGGGTGCGGACGCCGGTCCGTCGGGTCACCGAACAGCCGCGCCGTCACAACGGTGTGAAGAGGCACCATGAAGTCGTGGTACGCGTTCAGATTGTTCTTCAGCTGTCCCTGAAACGGTTCGTGAAAACACGTCGACGAGTTCTGCAGGGACTCGCAGTTGGTGCCCTGCCCCAACACGTAGTACGGCTTCGGGTCAGGAAGGTCCTTCTGGGACAGCGAGATGTCGCGTGAAAACCTCTTGCTGCCGCGAAGATAGAGGTAGTCCGGAGAGTACTTGGGCAGCGTGACAGGGAAGGTCACTGCGAGCGAGTCGCCCTTCTTCGGCGCCTTCGACTCGAGGTAAAAGACAATGTCGGACGCGTCGTCCGTGTGGTGCACAGGGAACACGCCCTCCTCACGGCACACGACGGCAACACCGCGCCGCGTAGCGGTGGTGAAGTACTGCCAGTGGCCCACCACCTCCCTTGTGCGGCGCAGCTGCACGCCGTCGATGGCCGTCACGTGGAAGTCGCACTGCTTCGGCAGCGAGATGTTCAGGTAGCACGACCCGGCAGCGAACGCCATGCGCAGCAGCATCGGGTGGTCGCGCCGCACCGTCACCGTGGGCCGGTGCTGCCCGTTTACCAGGAACAGGTCCGCCGGCATGTCGTACGTCCGGCCCTTGCGGTCCACGAACCTCGGGTCCGACGGCAGCAGCGACCCCATCGCCGTGTCCATCGCCGCCAGCGGCAGCCCGTCGCACCGCTTCGACGCATTCAGGCGGTACAGGTGGATCATCAGCAGCTGCGAGTCCCACCCGCGGAAGGGGTGCACCGGCGTCGTCATGAAGTCGCCCTCCCCAACGTCGATGGCGCCGAACAGCCCGCCCATCAGCTGGTAGTACGTTGCGCCGTGCGAGTGCGTGTGGTACCAGTGCAGGCCCGGCTCGTGGTCGCGCGGCACGGAGATCTTGTACACGTGTGACTCGCCCGGCCCGAACACCGTGAACGGGTCGTCCTTGCGCGGGTCGCTGTGCATGCCGTGGAAGTGCACGTTCGTGATGTTCGGCCCGTGAAACGAGTTCATGTGCGCCATCGTCCCGTTCCCCGCGCCTTCCGCACCCAGGCCGTTGATCAGCGTCAGCACGATCTTGCCGCCCGGGTTGACCTTCAGCGTCGGCCCCGGCAGCAGCGGCCCGCTGTCCTCCAGCTCGTAGAAGCGGCCCGTGTACTCGAAGAACACCTCCCCGCCGTCCTCCCGCTCGAGCGGGATGGACACGCGTCCCGTGCGCACCGTGAGGTTCACCTTGGTGTTGTCTTTTTTTGTTGGAAGTATAATCTGTGGTGCGATGAGCTCGGCGCACAGCCCCAGCGTAGCCATGGTGGCTAGTAGAGCCAGCACGACTACGACGAGCAGCCGGGACATTCGATGCATCGTGTCGAAGATTTGAAGAAAACTACGGGAAAGAGTGAAGAGTAAACGAAAAGTGAGGTGAAGAAGAGAGTTTGCTGTGATTGGAGCACCTCTGCGGTGTTGTAAATGATATATATACACCTAGACGCAGAAAAAAAAAGAAAAAGGAATAGTAATGACTGCTGCTTTCGACAACTGATGAGTAGATGGCGAAAACGTAGGTAGAAAGGCAGTGCATTGGACAAATGAAGATTAACATTCTAGGCCTCGAGCATTATACCAAGCTATAAGTGGCCGCAGCTCTTACGCCGCGAAGCAGAAATCATTGCCGGCGCCGGAAATTCCTCCGCCAACAGTGCCTTTAAAAAAAAGGTGTTCCGTGTGTTTGGACGAAGCATTATGAGCGAGGCCGAGAAAACAAATGTCACAAGTCGGTAGTCCGAAACGTTCTGATGGCAGGCGAGGTGTGTGTCGCGACGTTGCAAACTGGGCCGCAGTGCACGAGTAGGCGCTTCCCACACTTAGAGCGTATGCCCCGTTGCCTTTTACGCCAGAGACGGCGCCGTCGCATTCGCTAGCCGACATCTGGCGGCTTCTGGAAAGGTTCAAGAACCTCTCTTATCGCTCTCGCTTTTATGTTTAATATCTTTTTTTTTTTTTCACTACAGTTAAGAGAAAAACGCTAATCTTTCGTGTGCTTTTTCCAGTCCCTAAATAAATGTGTTAGAAGAGAAATGTGGAAGTCTCCCTCATGGCTAGCACAAATGCCGTGTGAACCTTAAGAGCACCTATGAAAAGGTTGCCGCACGAGAGGCTCAGATAGCGACACCCAACAGCCGACGCCTTCTGTTCCTCCGTTTTTGAGGCACTTGCTCCTAGATAATGGCGCGCAGGCGCTCCAGCTGCTCCTTGGAGCAACCAGTCCACTTCGAGTCTGTAATGTCGACGTCGTTGTTGTTGATCAGCTGCTTGTACTTGTACTCGTTACGGCGCGCAATGGGATCGCGCCAGTACGGGTAGCCCGCCCACCAGCCGTTCTTGCGCTCCGTCTCCTCAGAGCAGAAGCTCGCGTGCTTCCACATAAACATCATGCTCAGCACACCCACGCCAGCCATCACATTGTACTCCTGCGTGAACAGCTTCATCATCAGCACCGGGGTGCGATCGCACTTCCAGCGGGTGTACACCATCTTTGCGAGTCCTGTGGAGAAGAGAAGTAAATAGACCAGGTAGCTGTGAGAAGCTAGCGATACACTAAACGATCTTGCAGAAAAAAAAAAAGAATTAGGGAAGGGAAGAGAGTTTAAAAGAAGGAGTTCACACGACCGAGGATAAGTTTTTCACCGGCCAAGAAAGAGCGGGTGCCAGAGAAGCAACCAAAGCTCAGATTACAGAAAGGTAAAGGAGTGCTTTCTCCAGAATATGCCCAGCATGCATTAAAGTGTGTTTTTCGTCGGCAGGAGAGAAGCGATCGAGTAAAGCAGAGAGACTACCCGATATAGAAGAGGAAGAGGCATCGCCAGTATGAGGGAGAGAGTCAACGGCAGTCCGCTATGGTAGGCTTACGTTGCAAAACCCGGCATTTTCGAAAATTCTGTTTATAGCATAGCGCTCACGCTCATGAATACATCGGAAGTGGAAAAAGAAAAGCTGTACAAAGTAGAGTAGGCTCAAGAAAAAAAAAGTTACATGCTATCTCACCTGCAAGCATCTAGTCAGCCCACGCCATACCGTCCACCGGTACCTCCGAGCAGATCTGCAAGGCGCTCGTTGGGGCCCACACGCCTCGCTTGAAGGCGCCAGTTTGCGCCATCTCAAGCCCAGGATAGTGGACAGACGCGGCATCGTCAAGAGGCCTATTCTTTTTGTCAAACTTGCCTTCATAGTACGACCCACCAGGTAGAATCCACTGTCCGTGCGTAAAGTTGCCCTGCACCCACTCTCCGCGGTACTCGCTGCCGTTGACAAAGTGGTAAGTGCCGTAGCCGTTCTTGGCACCGTTTTTCCAGTTGCCGGAGTAAATGTCACCGTTCAGGTAGTAGAAGACGCCTTGGCCGTGACGTTTATTCTCAAGAAACTCGCCCTTGTAGATAGTAGCATCCTTGTTCTTCATCATGCCACGTCCAGTGCGCTTGCCGTGCACATAGTCTCCACGGTAGCAAGGATGGATACCGTAGGCGAGAATGCCCTCCACAATGCTGCGCCCGAGCTGCAGCTTTGCGGCAATTTCGTCAATGGCATCCGAGGTGTCAGCAGCATCTTTTCCAAGGTGTTCCACCTCCTTCAACACTGCCCGGTCTGCCTCACTGCGGCCTTTGCTCACAAACACGTATTGACCGCTGCCGTGCTTCTTTCCCTCGAAGAACTCGCCATCGTATGTGTCGCCTGTGGCATAAATAGCCTTGCCGCTTCCCGAGCGCTGCTGGAACTCGTCCCGAGGGCCTGCGTAGATGCCGAGCGTGCACACGGACTTGACAAAGTTACGATCAAAGATGGCGCCACTCTCTTCTGCGCGCTGACAGAAGTCGTCGGTCCACGCCTCGACATCCATTTCCGGCTCTTCGCCAGGAGTGAGAAACGCGGTAGCATACGCCGTCCACACATGCTGCTCCGCCTTCTTAAAGCCGGTGGCCTCATCGACCTCGTCGATGTTCACCTTTTGCGCCTTTTGGTCCCCACCAGATGCCATTGCTTCGTATAGAAAGCCTTGTCGCTGTGGAAGCTTTAAATGAGTTTTCTTCTAAGATTCGAAGTTGTAGCGCTTCGATCGCAAGACACAGAGAGTTGGGGAGAAAAATAAAACGGAGAAGTTGACAGTACAGCAGCAGCACCAACCAAAAAATAATAATAATGTAACAATAACACTCCAAGCTTTACGGTTCTTCGACAAAAAAAGTGCTCAATAGGAAGTATAAAAAGAGCCTCTCATTGAAGAGCCTCCGATATTACTTTTTCTGATTCCCTCTCCCTTTAAATTCTTCTCTTGGGGCCCTTCTCGTGCTGCTCCAGCCGGAATGTTAATTCTCCGGCTGCAAACACCTCAAAAATGTCCTGCTACAGCATTGACAAGACCTGCGAGGCATCTATACGTCTAGTGCGCAGACCAGCCCCGACGTAGAGCACGCTGCAATAGATGATCTCGACGCTGATTGGTGCACGTTTGCGGTGGCCAACGATGTTTCGAGAAAAGCGCAGCTTGAAAATTTTGGTAGACTCCAAGAGTTCTGCTTCCTACCGCAGAACATCCTGATTCGGTCTCTAGTCTTTATCGTTTTTTGATTGCTTTACCGTTCATCACAACGACTCAAAGACACCTAAACAATACCACGTGACATATGTGGGCTTCACGCACACGAACCAAAATAAAATTTTACTACAGAGAAAAAAAAACCTTAAGCTTAGAAAGAAAAACAACTCAGCTAAAAAAACCAACACCCTTGCATCCAGTTTTTTCACCTTAATTAAAAAGCGTGCCTTAGAAAACAACGAAAAAGCAACAAAAAGGTGAAAGACAACAAACACTTTTTTTTTTCAGTGACCCACGTAAGCGCTCGCCTCGTCACGGACGCTGTAGTGTTGCTGCCAGAGACATCCATTAATTTACTCAGCGTCCTCATCATCCTCCTCGTCGCCATCGAAGCCCTTCTCCCCCTTGTCCGAGTCGCCGTGAGGCTGTGGCGGGGTAACTACCTTGAGCTGACCTCCGCGCTTCGTGATCTCGGCCTTCATCGCCTCGATAGCCTCCTTCATGCGCTGGATACCCTCATCCTTCAGGTCGGTACGAGCGCGGATGCCGTACTTAGGAGGGCCAATAATGTTCACCGTCAGGCTGATCTGCGGGTCCTTGCCCTCTCCAAAGTCGCGACCAATTATGAGAGTGTCGCGGATCGCCTCCACACCATCGCACGCGAAGCACGTGATCTCGATGTCAGAGAAAATCGTCAGCACCTTGAGACGCATGGCGTTCTTAAGGGCCGACATGAGGCAGTCGACGACACGGGGTTCAATGTTGAGCGGGCCAAGAATGCGGTCCACATCCTGAGTTTGGTTCAGCTCATACAGCCACGACCACGCGTGCTTGCCCTGCTCACGCTGGTAAAGCGGGTATGCAATCGTTTCCATGGCGGTCGCCGCATTGATGTCGCACTCGTCCGCGACGTGGCAGATGATGGAGCGCACCTCGCTACCCTGGCGGAAATGAGCTTCGCACGCCTTCGCCTCATTCGGTGTCACCAGCTTCTTGGAGAGATCAATGTAGCCCTTGTCCGTGTCAATACGGATGACCTGCGCGGCTTCCGTGCGACCGACCTTGATCAGCTTGCCCATAGAGCGCACACGGCGCCTAGTCACCTCCGTGTATGGGATAATACCCTCGCGCTTGCCGTACTCCAGCAGCTGCACCACCGCAGACGTGTCGTTGACCTGCGTGATCTTCACCCACACCACGTCGCCAATATTCGGCATCGTCTCCACATAGAATGGGACCTCCTTGCCATCCCACGTCGTGATGCCCAGGCAGGCGCCAACAAACTTCTGCTGACGCTTGTTAAGGTCACGCATCCACTCCGGGCGGTCATTGTAGCTGCCCTTAGTTTCGTCGCCCACTGCCTGCGCGGAGAGAATCGTTGCCTTCTCGAGGAGCACCAGCAGGTGCTCCATCACCTTGCTGTCGATCGGCACGGTGAACGGCTCCGCTACGAGAAGCTTGCGCCGGGCAAGCGTCTGGTTGAGGCGGAAGTATTCCTTCGGAACAGCATAGAAGACATTGTCGGTGGTCTGGCAGCAGCACTTCGTCTTGTAGTCCACAGTGTCCGGACTGTCCGTTACGCTGTACGATGCCATGTTGAGCTTTTCGCGGAGAGAATTCTTTTGATGTGAGATAGAGCACATAAGTTTTATATTCAACGTTGTGAAAGAGGAAGGAAATCGGAGAAGAGTTGAATGAAATGGTACGCGTCGAAAGGCTTAAGCATTATGAGAGAATAAAAGCGGCTTGCATATCCGTCTCGACAACAGAAAAGGCTTTCCGTCCTCAACTCCGAAAGAGGCGTCCCACTACGGAAAACGAAACACACACACAAAAAAAAAGAGGAGCACTTGACACAGCGCTGCAGCTGGGTGCTCTTCTCACAAAGCTCTTTCTACCGGTCAGCGCCGGCTGTTGCAAAACAAAAGATCGGTAAAAGGCCTTGTCCACTTTCATAATTCCGCACAATGTTATAAAATCGGCCTTTACAGCATTGCATAATTGTACAATTGTAATAGTATTAACGTACGTTCACGTAGTTGGACAAAAAAAAAAAAAAAGAGCTGGCGCTTTAGTCCACAACAATCGAAGCAATGCAGGATAATAATAAAAAAGAGAACGGGGAACTTATGCAACAATCAATTTCCCTCTGCTGCGTCGCGAACCGCTAGTCATGTCTCTCCGAGCTGTGCGACCTGAAACCAGTGCAAGCATTTAAGCTTTTGAGCTCCATGCTGCACTAAAGCCGCGCGTTGCTTAGCAATTTTTCCGAAGGAGCCGCATCAGTCATCATATCCGAAAAAAAGTGGCAACGAAACTAACAATAACATGGAGATCGCCAAGGTCGAGTCCAAGGCTGCCGAGCTCAACAAATTGACGCACGCCCGTCACAAAAAGAGATCCGTGTATCAAATACGGCCGCTCATCGCAAGGCACATGACGTGATCACAGAGCCCATTTTTTCAGTGTCATAGGAAAAACAAAGGGGGGGGGGGGAGAAAGAAAAAGCATCTTAGTTTAATGAGAAGGAAAAGCAAAAAAAACCCTACTTTTCCCCGGGGCTCTTTCGCAAATCCGTTCGGGATACTCTGGCGGTTGGGATAAAGGTTTGGGCATCTCTAGGACGTCCTTTGGGTCCGGCAGAGGCTCGGGGTTTTCACCCTCACCCCCACAAAAAGCCGCCTTCCTATCACAAAGAGGCAATGTACAATATGGAGGATTCCAGCACAAACGTTCCTCCATAAGATCAGCAGTAATTCCAGAAAGTCGAAAGTGCTTCCAGAAAGTCGGGAGTGCTTCCAGAAAGTCGAAAGTGCTTCCAGAAAGTCGGGAGTGCTTCCAGAAAGTCGAAAGTGCTTCCAGAAAGTCGAGAGTGCTTCCAGAAAGTCGGGAGTGCTTCCAGAAAGTCGGGAGTGCTTCCAGAAAGTCGGGAGTGCTTCCAGAAAGTCGGGAGTGCTTCCAGAAAGTCAGTCGTGCTTCCAGAAAGTCGGGAGTGCTTCCAGAAAGTCGGGAGTGCTTCCAGAAAGTCGGGAGTGCTTCCAGAAAGTCGGGAGTGCTTCCAGAAAGTCGGGAGTGCTTCCACGAAAGTCGGGAGTGCTTCCAGAAAGTCGGGAGTGCTTCCAGAAAGTCGGGAGTGCTTCCAGAAAGTCGGGAGTGCTTCCAGAAAGTCAGTCGAGTGCTTCCAGAAAGTCGGGAGTGCTTCCAGAAAGTCGGGAGTGCTTCCAGAAAGTCGGGGAGTGCTTCCAGAAAGTCGGGAGTGCTTCCAGAAAGTCGGGAGTGCTTCCAGAAAGTCGGGAGTGCTTCCAGAAAGTCGGGAGTGCTTCCAGAAAGTCGGGAGTGCTTCCAGAAAGTCGGGAGTGCTTCCAGAAAGTCGGGAGTGCTTCCAGAAAGTCGGGAGTGCTTCCAGAAAGTCGGGAGTGGCTTCCAGAAAGTCGGGAGTGCTTCCAGAAAGTCGGGAGTGCTTCCAGAAAGTCGGGAGTGCTTCCAGAAAGTCGGGAGTCGGAGTGCTTCCAGAAAGTCGGGAGTGCTTCCAGAAAGTCGGGAGTGCTTCCAGAAAGTCGGGAGTGCTTCCAGAAAGTCGGGAGTGCTTCCAGAAAGTCGGGAGTGCTTCCAGAAAGTCGAGAGTGCTTCCAGAAAGTCGGGAGTGCTTCCAGAAAGTCGAAAGTGCTTCCAGAAAGTCGAGAGTGCTTCCAGAAAGTCGGGAGTGCTTCCAGAAAGTCGGGGAGTGCTTCCAGAAAAGTCCCAGAAGTCGGAGTGCTTCCAGAAAGTCGGGAGTGCTTCCAGAAAGTCGGGAGTGCTTCCAGAAAGTCGGGAGTGCTTCCAGAAAGTCGAAAGTGCTTCCAGAAAGTCGAGAGTGCTTCCAGAAAGTCGGGAGTGCTTCCAGAAAGTCGAAAGTGCTTCCAGAAACTCGAAAGTGCTTCCAGAAAGTCGAGAGTGCTTCCAGAAAGTCGAGAGTGCTTCCAGAAAGTCGGGAGTGCTTCCAGAAAGTCGGGAGTGCTTCCAGAAAGTCGGGAGTGCTTCCAGAAAGTCGGGAGTGCTTCCAGAAAGTCGGGAGTGCTTCCAGAAAGTCTAGAGTGCTTCCAGAAAGTCGGGAGTGCTTCCAGAAAGTCGAAAGTGCTTCCAGAAAGTCGGGAGTGCTTCCAGAAAGTCGGGAGTGCTTCCAGAAAGTCGGGAGTGCTTCCAGAAAGTCGAAAGTGCTTCCAGGAAGTCGAAAGTGCTTCCAGAAACTCGAAAGTGCTTCCAGAAAGTCGGGAGTGCTTCCAGAAAGTCGAGAGTGCTTCCACAAACTCTAAAGTGCTTCCAGAAAGTCGAAAGTGCTTCCAGAAAGTCGGAGTGCTTCCA